>OX424492.1:14800000-16000000 GCA_949152395.1 Agrochola litura | reverse complement strand
GGTAAAAGATAAAATGGCTTTATTCGGTTTTTTAGGGTTGCGTACCCAACGGGACCCAATTCCTAAGGTTCTGCTGCCCGTCCGTCTGTCTGTAACAAGGCTATATCTTTTATACCATAATAGTTAGACATTTGAATTTTTCACAGAGTGTGTAGTACTCAACATCAAATAATAAAAATAAAATAATTGTACGGTGGTACTGAACCCTTCCCGCGCGAGTCGGACTCACACTTGGGCGCTATTTTTTTTCTTTGTACGTCTAGTAGCTAGTATAAAATTCCGATAATGTACTTTTAAGTATGAAAAAAATAATAAAACACTTTTTATTAAATGTGCAATAGGTAGGTACTCGTAAGAACTTGTGTTATTGAACAACTTCAGTTTAAGGCATAGGATCTATGGTCAACACCATCAAATATCACAAAACTGTAGCAACAGGGTAAATCAACAGTCGGGTTAACTTCTTTTTTTTTTTTTTTTTTTTCTTTTTTTTTTCTTTTTTTTTAATGTCGCAGCATATGCTGAGATAGGAGCCTTTTGGCCTCGTACAGGACTTTCTGTTTTTTGTTTTTTACCTTGTTTTTTATTTTTTATTTTATTTTTTATTAATGTTTTAAGGTGAAGGTGTTTAGTTAAATTTTTTATTCCTTGTGCGAGTCTCAATAAATACTTTTTCTTTCTTTCTTCTTTCTTTCTTTCTTCAAATGAACTTGTTTCATGTTTGCTGACAAAAACGAGCAACACTTGTAGTGTTTCTAAACTTAGGTACTACAATATTACTACAATACAAATTGATGGCAATTGATCGTTTTGTTTTCCTACTTATAGTACGTACAGCTAATGTTTAAGAGTCAGGTGTAAGTACTGTTCTGCTTACACTTAAATTATTCTTAAATGAATATAATAACGTCCTTATTATGATAAGCTTACATTTAAATAATACCTAGCTAGATAGCTTAAGGGGATTCATTACGTCTTTCCCATTCGAAATTGTATTCTGGAAATCTGCTGCATTTTGCTCGGATAGAAGTTGTTCACGTTTTGAATACAAAAAACAAATGAAGTGCCAATTTTACTTCAATTAAAATGCACTGTATTAAAATAGGGTCGTGAAATGAGAAACAAAAATAGTAATCAAGTACCAATCCATTGTTAAACATCTCGTTTTGGCTATTTCCCGAGTTTTCAATGTCCATTAATATTAAATTGTAGATGATTCAATTCAATTTATTTATTTATTTCATAAAATGGGAGCATTCACAAGAATTTGTTACACAGATAGATACAAATTTATTTATTTTTGCTTTAGGTACTGAAACTGATACCCAAACTAAGCCAGGGCTTGTATTTTGGGAGTCAGTCCTCAAACGTGGAGCATTACAGAGAGGTCGTGTCAACGTGAATGTCGTGAACTCATGACGTAAAAAGATTATTATTATTATAGCTTAATTAGGACTTATGACTGTGGGTGCGAAATGCGCGTTTATGTATGTTTGTGTGGAGGGTGTGTATGTGTGTAGTGGGGTGATTTTGACAGTTTTATATTGCTTAACCCTTCGCCTAACCGGAAAACAGGCGTCGTCACACCTGTTTTCCCCAAAGGGTTAGGCAGAGAGTTGTACTACATAGTACACCCACATTTCGCCAGATATGTTTAAGTCGCAAGTAAAAGAAGTCACCCTATTGCCATCAACCGGGCACAAATCCTGAGCTGATACGGAGAAATTCCTTATGGAAAAACCCAATACCACATGGGCCGACCTGAGAATTAAACCCAAGACCTCTTACTCAGCAGAAGCGCTTGCAACTGTATTGCGACCAGTGATCGACGAGGTAGTCTGATGCTGATATAGTTACTGTTAACAATAATATCGACCATGATAGTTTATCTACAACAGCGCTCTAATTGCGTAACAGACTTTCAATCACAATCCAAGGATTTTGAAGGATGACGGGGTTCGCTAGGGCCGATGCCTACCGGGGTTGCGAATAAGGCCGAAAGGGAAATCGTGGCCCCCCGGCAACATGGCAACTGAAGGAACACGGGTGGGTTTTAGTAGTAAGAGTCTGACACGCCCTCCCGCTCCATCCAGAGAGGGAGAAGTTATATGAAAATTTCCCATAAAAAAAAAAGGGTTTTGAAGGATGACGGGGTTCGCTAGGGCCGATGCCTGCCAGGGTCGCGGGAAAGTTCGTAGAGGATACGGTGCCCCTGGCAACATACAGGCAACTAAAGGAACACGGCTGGGTTTTAGTCAGTAAGAGTCTGACACGCTTTCCCGCTCCGCCCAGAGTGAGAGAAGTTATTTGATAATTTCCAACCCACAATAAAAATTGGTTTTGAAGATTGCTAATCCATTGCTTCATAGGTTTTAAAGATTCGTCACCGCAACAACGTAAATAACGTACTGAACGTGGCTGAACCGGCAAAATGATCAATTGTTATGTGCTACGCAATTACCCCGTAGACGGACTTTCCCTTACTGATTCACCGTAATGCCGTTAATAACCCAATGCTTTGTAGCAGTAAAGGGTTAAGTCTAGACTTAGGTAATAGATATGACATACTAATTAATGCTAATATTAGGTATCTAATTATTGCAAAGCTATTGATTATGACTTAATTGTTGGTGTAATTGGCGATTTAACCCGAATATGATATGGATTTAGAGTGCTTTGATTATTGTTTATAGTACGGGATGATTAGGATAATAATATTATGTCATCAGTTAATTTCATTAAGAGATATAAATAAATAAATAATAACTGGGCGACCGAGCTCTGCTCTGGTGAAAATAGAGAATGCTCATTTAATAAAAGCGGCCAAGTGCGAGTCGGACTCGCCCATGAAGGGTTCCGTAGCAGCAAGTAACATTGAATAAAAGGTAAATTGCGGTTTACGATTTATGACGTATAAAAAAAAACTACTTGCTAGATCTCGTTCAAACCAGTTTTCCGTGAAAGTTTACATGGTAATGTACATCATATATTTTTTTTAGTTTTATCATTCTCTTATTTTAGAAGTTACAGGGGGGACACACATTTTACCACTTTGGAAGTGTCTCTCGCGCAAACTATTCAGTTTAGATTTTTTTTTATTAAAAACCTCAATATCATTTTTAAAGACCTATCCATAGATACCCCACACGTATGGGTTAGATGAAATTTTTTTTTATTGAGTTTCAGTTCTAAGTATGGGGAACCCCAAAATTATTTGTTTTTTTTCTATTTTTGTGTAAAAATCTTAATGCGGTTTACAGAATACATCTACTTACCAAGTTTCAACAGCATAGCTCTTATAGTTTCGGAAAAAAGTGGCTGTGACATACGGACGGACAGACAGACAGACAGACATGACGAATCTATAAGGGTTCCGTTTTTTGCCATTTGACAACGGAACCCTAATAAAAGATAGTACATACTAATTCAATGCTGCCATGATAATAGGTACTTACTTTTTCCACGCTGCCATGTCATTATTCTAATGTTATTATTCTCATGTCATTAATTTTCCCTGATATGAGACCTAGCTAGATCGATTTTTCGTCCCCGTAAACCCCTACATTGCAACTTTCATCGAAATTTGAGCCGTTTTCGAGAACGTGATTACAAATGTATTTTTATAAATATACAAATATTGCTCGTTTAATAAAAGGACTTAGGCGTTTTAAAATATGAAACTACGTATTATTAGGTAATAGCACATAACTAGCTCTTTAAGTCTATGTTGCTCTGTCTGCGCAGACCCTTTATCAAAATTTTTTCCTTTATAAAAAAACCTAGCTTTTGCCCGCAGCTTCGCCCGCGTGGACATTGGCAATAAAAAAGCAGGGACAAAGAAATATAAGTGTATAAAAGGTATCCTATGCTCTAACCCAACACCCTAATTGCGTAACATACGATCGATATTATTGTTTGGATCATCATCATCATCAGCCTATAATGTTCCCACTGCTGGGACACAGGCCTCCTCTCTGTGAGAGGGAGTGGGCCATAATCCACCACGCGGGCCCAGTGCGGGTTGGTAGATGTCACATGTCTTCGAATTTTCGGTTCTAGGACATGCCGGTTTCCTCACGATGTTTTCCTTCACCGTTTTGAGAGCAGTGGTGATGAAATAATTTACACAAAGTAAAGCGCCTGTTTTGATATCGTTATTGTTTCGATATCGGTCGATAATTCACTACGTCAGTTTTAACTCCAACTCTGTTTCTATAACACTCATTATACTAAGACAATGGTGCCGATTCCCTTGTTCACAAACTAAACTAAATTTAAGTTCAGTGTATCTTTTTCTTTCTATTTCATTAGGAAAAGGACAGAAGATAAATTTTAGTTTAGTCCTGTCAAATTAATCAGCGCTTGACGTAAATTGACATAATTTTAGTAGGCAAGTTTTTAATCACGTCTAAACTTGTATGGAGTTATGACAGGCGTTGATTAATTTGACAGGACTAAACTAAAATTTATCTTCTGTCCTTTTCTTAATGAAATAGAAAGAAAAAGATGCACTGAACTTAAATTTAGTTTAGTTTGTGAACAAGGGAATCGGCACCACTGCCTGTTTTAATGTTGGCAATAAGCTAACTGTTTCAGAATCTTTTATAGAGATTTTATAGCAAGGTGTAGATAAAGTAATGTAACATAACTTGTCAAACTTGTAATGTACAGTAAGCGCTCAAAAGTGCATGAGCACGCTAAGAGTCGTATTGCTGTGAACACGCGGTATAGTCCGTACATTTGTATGTGTAAACAGTCAGACGTCTGTGGTGTGAGTGCCGTACACACACCACAGTGCCACAACAAGCAAAAGTGCCATACATGGGCCTATTTGAAATAAATGATTTGACTTTGACAGAGAACGCAGTTTTGAACTACACACTATCGTATCGTCACGGTTCGCGGGCGCCGCACTTATATTTCCATAACTTTTGTTAGCACGCATCATACTCGTACGCGTGACCTTGGCCAGTGTATCGCATTGCTAAAATTCGAAAGTAAATTATATGTGCAGATAGCAGAAGGCGTTAAGCGTTGGTCTTAGATTCAAGATGGCTAAGGTTCTAATCTCGTAAATCACAGCGCTGTTTTTGCAAATATTATTATTTTTGTTTGCAATAATAATATTTTTAAATATCCTGCCTATTTATTAATGTTGTTATTGCAATAAAGGGTTTAGAATAAAAAATGCGTGATATGTTATAATAAAAAATAAATAATATTTATTCGTTATGTTTATTTTACTTAAGTATATTTATATCAAACTGCTACAATTATTTATCATTACTTCACCTGAATAATATGTGAAATAGATGTCTAGAAACTTAGAAGCAATTTGTATTATTTTGACATTATTTAAATTTTGAAATGTTTTAAATTTTAAATGGATTTTTTTGCACCATAAATATAAAGCTTTGATCATGGTCAAAGTAATTAAGCAATAAATAAGAATATTAGACTACTTAAAATGTAAAAAAATCTACTGACAAAATTGTTGATTTTAAGGTTAAAGGCAGTTGTTCATATTAATTATTTTAAACTTTATTTGGCTTTAGTAAATATTGGTTGGTATTGAGGTTATAGCTTAAGTATTCATTTTCTTTACGAAAAGAAGATTGAAACTAAACCTCAAATTTTAATCCTAAAATAATACTATTACTAAAATAATACTAAACAATTTCGGTATATCTGCAAGAAATACGACAAACACCCTATTGAAACGTGCTTAAAAAATTCGTTACCATAAATTCATGCAATAACGAATCTGTTGTTTATTAAGTTGGTACGGTCAATATTTTAAGGTCAAAAACGGTTTTCTAGCTGGTCTTCAGTGATGCAAGCCTTCAGAGTGCACGGCGAACGGTTCATAATGACGTGTTTTTAATAATTCAGCAAAATATCTCGTTGGTATGAAACCATTTGTTTCATTCACCATTTGACGTCGCTGCTACTCGATAATAAGCCCCTTCCTCATATCTCTTAACCGTCACAGTATTTCTCTAGAACAAAGAAAAACATTGTTTTTATTACACATAATACCTAATTATTTATTATTCACTAATCGAATTAAACCTCACAATGAATTTAAAACTTTAAAGGCATCTTCTGTCTCAACAATACCTCTGTTCTATCAACAATACCCTTGATTAGGATTTATGTTTAGTAAAATATGAAATATATAAATGATAACACTCACACTTAGTCCGATAGATATTCACTTCACTTTTACGCAGCGCAATAATATTCTCTGATCTGATCTGATCTCTTCAATATATTTTATGCCTGCTTTTTGATAATAATAACCACAACACTGCGCTAAATGCTCGTCACCAATATTATCACGGCACGAACCAACAAAGTTCTATTAATTGAATACTTGTAACAAACTGCATCTACCCCACAGAAATCGAAATAATTTACTTAGTTTTTTGTGGTCTACCTGCTAAACTTTAATATTTATGTGAACAAGACGAATGAAACTAAAAACGAATGATGATTATCGAACTAGTCATTGGTTGCAGACAAAGTGAGTGTGTGTGTGTAATGTGCGTGTCTACAGTATTGTAACAACTTATAGAAGAAGGTCGTAAGTCAAACCGAAGCGTCAGTCTATTGCTTTGTGAGATTGCTTATGGACTTTTGGTCGGTACTGTACACTCCTACCAACTTATCTGTGAATAGGCGAAAATTGCAACTACGGCCGTCGTGTTGAAATGTCATTAGATTGTCAGTGTCTCCTACATTCGGGTTCTCTGGTTGTTTTGTCACACATCACAATCTGTTTAATTTTGACAGTCCATCAACATTCATTGCGTCATTACGTTGTTGAGTAGACACATTTTTCGAAAATATGATGCAGTGTATTAGGAATCTCCTTCAAAACCCTTGGATTGTGATTGAATTGAGTGTGTTACTCAATTAGGGTGTACTATCATGGTCGGCATTATTGTTAACAGTATTTCAGAGACGGATTTGCGTAAACGTGACGCAAAGAAATAACAAAACCCGAAAATAACAATTTGGAGGAAAATAAGCGTTACGTCCACGCAAACGGCCACGAATATCCGTTCAGCCGTTTAGGCGTAAAAGGGAACAGAAAGACAGACAGACAGAGTTCCGGTGAGGCGAAGAAGTCTGAAAGGGAGATTGTGGCCCCCGGCAACATGGCAACTGAAGGAACACGGGTGGGTTTTAGTCAGTAAGAGTCTGACACGCCCTCCCGCTCCACCCAGAGCGGGAGAAGTTATTTGATAATTTCCCACCCAAAAAAAAAAAAATACAGTCGGAGTTACTTTCACATTATAATATTAGTATGGTTGGATAGTAGATACCTAACCCCTCAACTCATAAAGTATTCAACAACGATACCTACTGAGTATACGACATAATTCAAAACGCCCCTTAAAAATTACCATATTCAAAACTAAAATTCTCATAAAAACTGAATTACACTTAGTCGGCGGCACATTAAAAGAGGCGTCTCGGAATGTTGCTAAATCTCCCCAGACGTGCCATAGGAAATGTTCGCTTTATCTTACACCATCCTGCTTCCGAAGGCGTACCTTCCGCTCCCCGTTCCGCCTCGCCGCACTACACAACGGAACTGACGGGGATTTATTTAGAATAAAACAGCACATTTTTATTGTGCATTTAAATACTCTAATAGTTAGTTAGGTAAGGTACGAGATGCGTTTGATAATGAACTGGCCTCTGTCCACGACTTCGTTCGCGTGGAAGTCGTAAGATACACAGTATACTAAAATAACAGCAGAATAGTAGCTGCCTCGTTGGTCTCGTGGTCGCAAGCGCGGTTGCTAAGCGTGAGGTCCTGGGTTCGATTCCTGGGTCGGACAAAGTGTTTTTGAGTTTTTCCATTAGAAATTTCTTAGTAACAGCCCGGAGTTTGGAAGTTGGCGGCGTGATACCCCCGTGCCTCGGAAAGCACGTTAAGCCGTTGTCCTACGCCTGATCTCTCTCTGGTCGTGTCGGATTGCCGTCCCATCGAACTATGAGAGAGAGAGAGAAGAGAGAGTGCACCTGTTACTGCGCACACACTTGTGCACTATAATTTCTCTCGCGCTGAAGACTAGTCTCCGTTGGGATTGACCGCCATGGCCGAAATACGGTCTGGAGGTCTATACTAAAATAACAGCCACGTTTTTATAAAACTCTCACGGCCCCGACCTACCGCATCGCATTGCATCGCCCGCGCTATTACTTCATTTTCACTTAGCATTCTTTCTATTATTAGTTGTTTTTGCTCGGCTCCTAAACGTCGTAGTGAGATGTCAATAGCCCTTTAACATTTATCAAGAATTGGGCTATCAAATGCAAAAATAAGTCCGACTGGTAGTTTCAGAGATTTTTTTTTGTTTAAATTTGAAACAAATAAAAAAAAAACTCATAAGCTTTTATACATTAAATGGCATAAACGACAAAATAATGATGTCATACTGTTGGCATTGCCTTGCACTTCACCGACACAAAAACATAACATAATGCAGTTGCCATGTTATCCCTTCATTAACCTTGGTTGACGGATACCCTTGCTTGCTAATTACACACGCAGGGAGTAGAGTCTACGGTGAATCGCTGGTGATATCAAAATCTCACGCACACACACACGCACACAAGCAAATTAATACTTAATTTTAACTTCGTTTTTTTTGTACTATGTTTATGTTAGTAATGATGTAATGCTATGTTTTTGTGTTTTTTAATTTTAATAAGTCAGCAGTGGTGGCCCAGTGGTAACGGCTGCGACTTACGAGTTGTAGGTCGTAGGTTCGAACCCAGACAGGCGCTTTACTTTGTGTAAATTATTTCATCACCACTGCTCTCAAAACGGTGAAGGAAAACATCGTGAGGAAACCGGCATGTCCTAGAACCGAAAATTCGAAGACATGTGACATCTACCAACACGCACTGGGCCCGCGTGGTGGATTACGGCCCACTCCCTCTCACAGAGAGGAGGCCTGTGTCCCAGCAGTGGGAACATTATAGGCTTATGATGATGATGATGAATTTTAATAGTGTAGTTAGTTTTAAAGCTTAGTTTATTAGTTTAAGTTCTTAGCTGTCGCATTAGGGTAAACCCTGTAATAATAGTTTAAGCTGTTATAAATAAATAAATAAAAAAACGTTTAGACAGCCGATTTTTTGCTAGATTCGCTGCCGACTAAAGTCACCGCGTGTGTACCTAACTTATAGCAAATGTCCGCCTCTGTACCTACTTGAATTTGAACTATAGATATTAAACAAAAATTACAATACTAAAGGACAATGGTATTGCTAAACATTTTAAAACACAGTGTTTTAAAACGAATTGTTTTTATGATAAAGGATTAAAATGTGATTTAGGCACATTTCATAAAATTCTATCTCAACTAAATGGTGATGATGCGAAGAGTCTGTTTAGGTTTATGGCCTAAATGTAATCCAAAGCACTGTGATTTGCTACTATTTGTTTAGGGTATAATGGGACTGTCATACGCATTGCGATTATAAAAGTCCCAAATTAAAATAGAATAAAAAAAAGGATTAACATCTCTTCAAAAACAAACGAGAAAGAAAGTTTCATTCACAATATCAATATCTCCGTCCGTCTAACTCTAAACGACAAAGAAAATTGATAGGGACAATCAACGCCCAGGAAAAATTGTATTAGCACTGCAGACGTGGCGAGTGCATTGTTTTGTCGCCGCACAGATTCGCCAGGGATTATCATCAATCACCAACTGCAAATTGCACACAGCCTTTCGGAATGCACCCTGTGCCATTTGTGAGCCACCGGTCAGGATTAGGTGGCATTAGTTGAATCGAATTCCGTGCTAAGCGCTTTGTGGAGCTATGTGTTACAGTATGCGAGCCTGGAGCCTGTAACTGCACTCAAATAGCCTACACAGTACACACTCCCAACTGAGGGAATAAATTATTGATTCCTTCTGATAACGGTATAAATCGCGACTTAAGTTTATTTTAATTAAACTTGGACGATTTTCGTATCCTGCTGAATTGCTAAATCGTCTGCGACGGAGTTTGTTGATAACAGATAGATGTTTCTTATTTTATCGGTTCCTTGAACGTGACCGCAGTCGGCTTGTTTCCTTGAAAATCTTCGTTCATTGAGTACGTAAAATAAATATAGAAATTGCAGTTTCAATAATAAACTGGTTGGTTTTATTTTATTTTATTCAGGAAGTACCAATGATTGTCGATTTTAAGTACCTAACTTTATGTTATTTTTCATTGTTCAACTTTTTTAATCAAGCTATTGTTTTAAAATGTAACAACGTGGAAACAATAGAATGACAGTTTTGAACTTGAAATTGTAACATCGAAGAATAGTGATTGTCGAATATCATGCACAATTAGCTAGCGAATTTAAATGTACAAGTAATATTTAAAACATTAACATCAATAACGTATTTAACAATGCAACAAATAACTGGAACAGTCACGGCTGTTTGTAAGAACGTTGTTCGTTCAAATTAAGGAAAACGCTCCATACAATTAAAGCCCGGTCACAGTTCATTCGAGTCTTCTTTAATTACAGTTCCTTATGCGAGTAGCTCGCTTAGATCCGGAGTTCCGAAACTATTTGTGGCACTAAATCCAGTTGCCGGTACAGCACTATCTAGGAGCGCAACATGCATACCCATGTAAATTTCAAGCGAAGCCGGCCTCGTTAATTTGGGTCTTGTCACGAGGCACATCCCCTTCTAAGTAACTCTGTACCCGCTGCGTCGCCATGCTTTCACCAGCGAACGGCTCCTTGGCTGCTCGAAATTGCCTCGGTTTATCTTCGTACGATCGACCCTGAACACATTCTGAATAAATGTTTCACAAATTCGCTTTCCTGTACTCAGAAATGCCCCTTTTATTTATCTTTACGATTGCGAGATTTGCTTCAGTGATTTTGATAATGTTAACGCTTCATTGGTGGTCTTTATCAAATGTTGATGTTAATTTGTATGTCCTAATTTGATTAGATTTTTTTGCTTAGATGAGGGACGACCAAGTATTATGGATTCTACCGATGATAAAAACTATGGATAAAAGTTGAGTCCACTACGTCAATATTATACAATATCAGAGAGTTTGCAGATTACTCTGAAAACCACAGAATTTTAATCATAAATAAATATTAGCTGCACCCCGCGGTTTCCCGTATAAGTCTCCATCCCGTGGGAATGTTGAAGTAAAAATAATGTTCTTATGTTCTGGCCCAGGTCATGCTCTACACATGCGCCAAATTTCGTCTCGTTCAGCCGTTTTAGCGTGAAAGTGTAACTAACAAACATACAAAAAATCTAATCTTTTCTCTTTATGATATTATGTAAATATATTAGACTACCTTTTTCGATTTCACCCACGTGGAAGTCGGAAATTATCCCCCGGGAACGTCCTACCAGGATAATAAGAAATCATAATGTCCTAACCTTCAAATCATGATCTACCTATGTGCCAAATTTCATAGAAATCCGTTCAGCCGTTAAAACGTGAAAAGGTAACAAACCGACAGACAGAGTTACTGTCGCATTTATAATATTAGTATGGATTTAAAAGGATTTCATAAGTCTTACGCATCAAGAGCTAACTTTTTGGAAGAAATAAAAATAAATTATCCTAACTAATTAGGTACTGAGAAGAACCTAATTGAAACCTTTTTAAATAAGAACCATCCTAGCTCTAAAATATCTAATTTAATTCCGAATATAATTATTTAACCCCAAAATAGATGCTAATACCCAAATGAATCTTAAAGTCGCTACCCCAATATCATAATCTAAAACTGTTTAATAAAACTACAATATTTCAGGGATAAGAAAAATAATATGAAACACCAAGATAATTTGTCAGTCATTTATATTTCTTTGCCAACATGAAATTCAATATGCTACACCATACCATCACATCTCCTAGTCCTCACATACCTAATATCACAATTCAATCAGTATTCTAATATTTACCATAAAATTAACAGGTTACCTCAATTTACAGTAGATCTCCAACCAATCCTATGCCAATCTATCTTTTTTCCGACACAGCCACTAAGCACGTCTTACCGTATACAATATCCAACAATTACGTATTAATAAATTGAAACCTAACACTCTAATGGCTGGCATACTGATTGTTCTTCTCTAATGTATTCTTTGACGTCATAAAAAAATCTATTGTCAACTAGGTTTGAAAAGAATTGAAGACCAAGTTTACTATATCAGTGTTAAATCTTTAGCTGTCACATTTGCACGTGTGTAACAATATTACTATCCGCGAGTGTAATAGTCTAATGCTTTGTGATTCAAGGCTCCCGCAGATAGGCGCGACGCGACTCAGATAGAACAATTTCCATAGAAATTGTTCCACCAGAGTCGAGTCGCGCCGTCACGTCACGCCTGTGTGCACTGTGATTTTTTTCAAAGATTTTGAATACGCTGATTGTTAAAAAGTAAGTTATTGTGGTGTTATATAATCGAAACGATACATATTTTGAAATAGGTAGGTACACACTTTCAAAATAATATTTATCTACTCTCATAGCGTAATATTCGAATTATAAAATTCAAAACGAGTTCATATTGACATACTTTATAAACACAATACCGAAAATTAAAAATAGAATCATATTATACATTTTTTCTCTAACAAAATAATACTATAAACAATTTTTTTTCTATTACGATACAGGACTATTCCAAGAAGTTAAAATCACCGAGGAGTTTCCATCAACTTTTGCATTAGAACGTTTAAATGGGGGACAGCAGCACCCGCTGTAGCGCATGTGCGGGGATGTGCTGGTGTAGACGACATTCATTTGTTTTGTTGTACTGAATTTCGTGGGATTTTTCAAATTTATTCTTGATCTTTAACTTTGATCTTTTATTTAGTATTAGGTTCAATCCCAATGTATGAGAGTAGATAAAGTAGTGTATGAAACTGCACATAACTAGGTATTAAAACATACTAACACTCGTTTTACACGTAGGAGATAAAGTGCTTTTATAATAATACTAGCTTCCACGTAGGAAAAGCTGGATAAGTTCCATCAAAACTGTAAGGAGGACGCGCGGGCTCGCGAAAGGTGGAAGGGGTGGAGGGAGGCTTTTGCCCAGGAGTGGGAAAGCGTAGGGTGGTAAAAAAAAAAAACTAGCTTCCGCCAGCGGCTCGGCCCGCGTGATATCTTTGTAAACTATAGCCTATGTTACTCAGTGATAATGTAGCATTCTACTGGTGAAAGAATTTTTAAAATCGGTCCAGTAGTTTTTGAGTTTTTTCATTACAAACGAACATACAAAAAATCAAATCTTTTCTCTATATGGTTTAGAGAAGATAGAAGAAGAAGACTAGCATCGCACTCCTGTTTTGCACGGGTTTTAAACTTCACAAAACTTAGAGATTCCTTTTATATATGTATTTTATAGTTTAATATTACTAGCAGTACACTTCGAGTTGGCCGTTACCTCCCCCCGGGCTCCTTCGCACCGCCACCTTGTTAACCACATTTTTAAATAATTAATACTAGTTCCATGCATATATCACAAACTGTTTTAAATTCATTTTATAATTACAAAACGGTTACAGTAAAAAAAAGCAATTATTATTTTTGTCAACGTTAGTTGTAGTTCTGCCGCGACTATACTTAATTTAAAACACCTACTAGTGACCCGTCCCGGCTTTGCACGGTTTTTACGACTTGGCAAAACATTGAGTTTTATTTTATATATGTAAATTTAATATGAACGTATATCCTACTTAATATTATAAAGGCAAAAGTTTGTGAGTATGTGTGTGTGTATGTTTGTCTCTTCTTCACGCTCAAACAGCTGAACGGATTTGGATGAAATTTGGTACACAGATAGTTTATAACCTGGATTAATACATAGGATACTTTTTATCCCGATATTCCCACGGGATCGAGACTTCTGCGAGTGAAACCGCGGGGCACAGCTAGTATCGTAATAAACCTTTTAGAATAAATTCTATATTATGATGGTAAAAAAAACCGCGTCAAAATCCGTTGCATAGTTTAGAAGAACAACGCGGTGACACAGACAGACACGAAAGGCGACTTTAATTTATAATATGTGTTTAGATTTATAGATTTTTTATTTACGTATCCAAAACAATAAATGATTATATTTATATTGATAAAACATTTAAAATTATTACTTCGTAAAACAGGCTCACCCCTATCAACTATAATGTGGGAAGTTCCTGCACCTACTACAACTCTGCCAAACCTTATTAGGTGAAAGGCGTGAATTTTACAACTAAAGGCAAAACATTTTTTTAAACAAAAAGCGACCGCGGATTAAAAATAGGGTCACCAAAATTAGAACTCGATACCAGAAACGCTAAATAGAACGTTTCGGAAAAACATAAAATATGTAGTTCCCCTAGCCCAATGTAGATCTAGTTTGATCTAAAGTTAGGGGGAACAGGGGAAATTACCGGAAAGTACAATATTTATGTTTTATTTTGTGTACATTTTTTATTTTCCTTAACATAAACATGTGCGTTTACGTTACACAAAAATGACTGGCATTGAAGAGAGTGACTTCATCGTGCGATATTTTGTAATCTGATTATTGTTTTTATTATGGCTTACACCGGATTTATTATATCCACATTCCTTTCACATGCTCCTACTTTAATATTTTGCACAGATCTAGGTACATTATTATAGTACTTTGAAGACAATTTATTAGAGCAACAAGTACCAATGTGGCTTTTTCAATTAATACGTACTTTCTGAGTTTATCTTCGACGTAACTGACATCGGTGAAGGAAAACCATCGTGAGGAAACCTGGTCTTATAGTTAATGTAAGTCTAAAATCGCCAACCCGTCTTGATCAATGCTCATGTCTTCTTTGTACCTATCAGAAGAGGCTTTTGCCCTGCAGTGGGACAATAATAGGCGGTATTATTTTTAAAACTAATTAGGTACAGTACCGACCAAAAGTCCATAAGCAATCTCACAAAGCAATAGACTGACGCTTCGGTTTGACTTACGACCTTCTTCTATAAGTTGTTACAATACTGTAGACACGCACATTACACACACACACTCACTTTGTCTGCAACCAATGACTAGTTCGAGAATCATCATTCGTTTTTAGTTTCATTCGTCTTGTTCACATAAATATTAAAGTTTAGCAGGTAGACCACAAAAAACTAAGTAAATTATTTCGATTTCTGTGGGGTAGATGCAGTTTGTTACAAGTATTCAATTAATAGAACTTTGTTGGTTCGTGCCGTGATAATATTGGTGACGAGCATTTAGCGCAGTGTTGTGGTTATTATTATCAAAAAGCAGGCATAAAATATATTGAAGAGATCAGATCAGATCAGAGAATATTATTGCGCTGCGTAAAAGTGAAGTGAATATCTAATAAAACCGGACTAAGTGTGAGTGTTATCATTTATATATTTCATATTTTACTAAACATAAATCTTAATCAAGGGTATTGTTGATAGAACAGAGGTATTGTTGAGACAGAAGATGCCTTTAAAGTTTTAAATTCATTGTGAGGTTTAATTCGATTAGTGAATAATAAATAATTAGGTATTATGTGTAATAAAAACAATGTTTTTCTTTGTTCTAGAGAAATACTGTGACGGTTAAGAGACATGAGGAAGGGGCTTATTATCGAGTAGCAGCGACGTCAAATGGTGAATGAAACAAATGGTTTCATACCAACGAGATATTTTGCTGAATTATTAAAAACACGTCATTATGAACCGTTCGCCCTGCACTCTGAAGGCTTGCATCACTGAAGACCAGCTAGAAAACCGTTTTTGACCTTAAAATATTGACCGTACCAACTTAATAAACAACAGATTCGTTATTGCATGAATTTATGGTAACGAATTTTTAAAGCACGTTTCAATAGGGTGTTTGTCGTATTTCTTGCAGATATACCGAAATTGTTTAATATTATTTTAGGATTAAAATTTGAGGTTTAGTTTCAATATTCTTTTCGTAAAGAAAATGAATACTTAAGCTATAACCTCAATACCAACCAATATTTACTAAAGCCAAATAAAGTTTAAAATAATTAATATGAACAACTGCCTTTAACCTTAAAATCAACAATTTTGTCAGTAGATTTTTTTTACATTTTAAGTAGTCTAATATTCTTATTTATTGCTTAATTACTTAGACCATGATCAAAGCTTTATATTTATGGTGCAAAAAAATCCATTTAAAATTTAAAACATTTCAAAATTTAAATATGTCAAAATAATACAAATTGCTTCTAAGTTTCTAGACATCTATTTCACATATTATTCAGGTGAAGTAATGATAAATAATTGTAGCAGTTTGATAACTATACTTAAGTAAAATAAACATAACGAATAAATATTATTTATTTTTTATTATAACATATCACGCATTTTTTATTCTAAACCCTTTATTGCAATAACAACATTAATAAATAGGCAGGATATTTAAAAATATTATTATTGCAAACAAAAATAATAATATTTGCAAAAACAGCGCTGTGATTTACGAGATTAGAACCTTAGCCATCTTGAATCTAAGACCAACGCTTAACGCCTTCTGCTATCTGCACATATAATTTACTTTCGAATTTTAGCAATGCGATACACTGGCCAAGGTCACGCGTACGAGTATGATGCGTGCTAACAAAAGTTATGGAAATATAAGTGCGGCGCCCGCGAACCGTGACGATACGATAGTGTGTAGTTCAAAACTGCGTTCTCTGTGGTGTGTGTACGGCACTCACATCACAGACGTCTGACTGTTTACACATACAAATGTACGGACTATACCGCGTGTTCACAGCAATACGACTCTTAGCGTGCTCATGCACTTTTGAGCGCTTACTGTACCTACAAATAAAAAATAAAAAAAACATATTTTTTTTATATTAGCTAGACGCTCTCCAGCTTACTCTCTCGTTAATACGCATAATAAAGTCTGCAAACTCTGTGAAATAAAAAAAATTAAAACTCATTCAGTTGTAAAAAATTATTAAGGAAATATTGCTAAACTCTGGTTATGATGACTTAACGGAACAAATACGCACACATACACACACGCCATCCCACAATCACATCACACATGCACACACACCACACTCATATCACACGTACACAAACACACCAGATATACCATACAACACCTGAAATCACCTCTCAAGTCTCCACTCCGGAATTCGTACCTCGACGAGTCCCAAGATAAAGACTTGTCTAGTTTGTGGTTCACTGGTAAATAATATTTTGTAACATAGCTAAAGGTAATATTTTAAGCTACTCATGTCGTCTCATCTTGGTGTAACACCTGTAAACCTGCTTACTGTATTACCTGGACAATAAACTATTTTCTATTTTTTCTATTTACGAAAACAAAGTAATATCCCTACATAGAGCAACATTGCAATATTCAGTCACAACGGAAAATTTCCTAAATATTTTCCGATTATAACTAATAATAATCAATCATGTAGTATTTTACAACGTAGATACTAAACTCGATTTCTTAAAGAGACTACACATCAAATCGTGTTTTCTTTATTTATATAGATATCTTATCGCTTTGTTAAACTAGCGATAAGTGGTCAAGGGCAAAAAGTTGGAAATAATCCACTGTTTTGTCTACCGATAAAAATTAGTTCATAGATGTAGCTAGGTCGTCAAGAAAAATAATTGATAAACAAATTGACTACCAACATAAATTGTCCGTATATTCAAATCACAACAGAACATTCTTTTGACTGTTGTATAAAATAGTTATACTTATAACACGGCAAATTGTCATAGAGTGACAATTTGCGTAACAATTTATTGCCCTGACTGTACCTACATATTATTTTGAAATACACGGTGTATTAGATTGGGAAGTGGTAAGAGGTGAGACTGTGAGAGTATTGCTCTTCATTTTATAAACTTTAACAATAATAAGGAACTATACCTATAGGTTAAATACTTTGCCGAAACCTGGAAACGAAAAAAAAAACATAATTTTTACAAGAAAAAGAAAAAAAAAAATCATAATCAAAATATTTTGTTTCACACAAACCTACATGGGCACACTTATAAAACGTCAGAAGCTAGGTGCACGGTTCCAATTGGTCTTTTCCTATGGAGAAGAGTTGGCAAGAAAGTTTAAAAAAAAAGTAATCGTATACTTTTTTTAAATAACTGGATTTAAAATATATTCAATTATCAGTGTTACCAGGTTTGGGAGGACAGTCTACGCCTTTCAACAAATCTACAGTCCACTAAGCCTACAACGTTCTCACATTCACAAAATAAAAAAGAATATAATATACACCGTGAAATTTGAATCACAGTTTTGGTAGAACAAACGTTATTCAGACCATGGTCTATTACTATGCTACAGCATCCAATAAAAAAAAAAACATAATTGGTTTTTGAAAAAAACACAAAAGACAAAGTTTAAAATGTCAAGATTATCTACTGCTTACTAAATTTCGTTTATGGAGGTACATTTCCTAGTAAACAATGCTGTGTCCCATGCGTAGCGTCTGTGTTGTAGGGAGTAACGATAATCTTTGATATTTTAAACTTTGTTTTTTTTTGTGTTTTTTCAAAAACCAATTATGTATTTTTTTATTGGATGCTGTAGAATGGTAGTAGACCATGGTCTGAACAACGTTTGTTCTAGCGAAACTGTGATTCAAATTTCACGGTGTATATGAAAGATAGTTAAAATAATAAAAATAAAAACTTATTTAAACCAAATGATATGATTGCCATTACAACATATACATTAGCAGTAATAATACCTTTCCTAATTATTATTATTATCTTTAATTAAATTGTTGAATGTATATGCTGTTGGTGTTCTTTAGTAAATAAATAAATACAACTGTAACAAATCTGAATAATTATCATGTCCACAAAAGCCACAAATAAAGAATTGAAATAAAATTGTAAAAAATAAGCATCGTAATTTGGGAGCTCTTAATAGACTCTTATATATAGAATTGTACATATTATGCATTTGACACTTCTGAAGATATAAAAAGAATTGGTACATGTTGTGAAAAATCGGCATGCTCCGATGTGGAAAAGTACTAAGTATACTGAACGTGCACTGTTGCACTGTTTGTTGATACTTACGATATACCTATGCATTTGATTTTAAACAATCAAGATGTAGAATTAGGTTATAGCTGATGCTGTTATCGACTGTAATAAAAACTGTAGGCATGTAGGTACTCATAATTATAAACCAATTGCTTTCTAAAAGTTTCAACACGCTTGCTTATTTTTACGAAGTTCATCTACTTTCATCAAAAGACTGTAAAATTTACAATGCATCATACACCCACGTGTTGAACACGTAAAGCCTCCAAATTAACACGACCTAACTCAATAAATAATGAGGATTACCTAATAATCACAGTATTTTATTGCTATGGCAAATTAATGAAATATAAATTAATGTAATAATAAAGCTATCTAGATTTATGTACATATCACATTTTTATTAAATTATGACGTGTCATAATATTAATCTATTCTGTGTAAATTGTAAATTTGGAAAAAAGTTATCTTTTATTAACTTGATATCAGACGCTTCACACGGGCATGCTTCACTCGAGTGAATGTTTTGTTTCATTCCAAGTTCACAGGATACCAACAGAATCACAAAAAATGAACGTTCATCTGCTCATTTCATTCTGATCGATGATTCCATACGCGATTTAAAGATTCAGAATGCCGAAATCCAATCATCTTTGAATCAGTTCACTAATTAATTCATTTGTTACTTTTGATTCATTATGTGTTCACACGTTTAACTTTGAGTGAAAGATGCTGAAAAAAGAAGACGAAAAATTACCAAAAAGCGTCTGATTTCTGCTTTATGTATATTTTTGTTATATCTCCGAAAAAAAATGTTTATACCTTCTCTTGTCTCATGTATCACAAAATGACTCGGTACTTTAAGTTTGGTGACGGAGAGACAGACAGACAACCAAGTATTCAATACCATGCGAAAGCAACTCTGCTTATCCAGTTGTCTATTACGTTTTCACACCTTAATACAGAGGTTCCCAAACTTTTTTTTCTCGTAGACCACTTTCAAAATTTTCCTGGTTTCGGTGGACCCGCTGCTACATATCTACCATATTCCCAAAACTCGTAAAAAAATGTGAAGATTAGATCTAACGACGGAAATTGCGAAAAAAAATATTCACGCCAACCCCGTCGTGTCTCCCGTGGACCCCTGGGGATCCACCTGGACCACTTTGGGAATCACTGTAATAGATTTCGATGAAATTTGGTCCCGAGGTACCTATACTATGACTTGGGTTAGGACATAGGATACTTAGGATTTTTATCCCGGTAGTACGTCCCCTTGTGATAATTTCCGACCTCTATACGGGCGAAGCCGCGGGCAAAAGCTAATTACTTATAAGTCGTAAGTCGTCGAAACCATGATGCATACTGCGGTTTACGCCACAATTGACGCAAAACTATCATCGACTTATCTTGAGCGACGTAAATTACGCTCTTGGCGCCTACCTAACAGATGTTATCAGTGATATCACGAGCAATTTCGTTTTTGGCTAATAACATCGAACTATATTAGCCAAAATGTAGTAAAATTCTACCAAAAAATGGGGAGCGCTAAGACCATTGTGTTGATATATTGATATTATCGTGGACGTTCATGGCATCATGATAGCAAGGATATACAGGGTAAATTTTTAACCAGTGCGCAAACTTAAACACGTGACATCATTATGAACAACTTTTACCATGGGACCAAACCTGAAATCGCGAAAAAAACAATCAGCTGTTCCCGACATTTTGACGAGTTCTGCGAACATATTATAAATGTAGGGAACAGCTAATTTTTTTTTCGCGATTTCATGTTTGGTCCCGTAGTAAATGTTGTTCATAATGATGTCACGTGTTTAAGATTGCGCACTGGTTAAAAAAAATCCTGTATATTATTTATGAAGACGCTTTAAAATTTTTGTCCACGATAACGTTATATCGTGCACGTCCACGTTATAACGTGAAGGTATCGTAGCATACCAAATTTCCCTGAAATCCTGCACAATTTAAATGTCTGTCCACGATAACGTTATATCATGCACGTCCACGTTATAACGTGACGGTATCGTAGCATACCAAATTTCCCTGAAATCCTGCACAAATGGCGCTAAACATCCTCGGTATGTAAATTGTTTAAACTGATTTATCGTGGACGTTGACATCAACGGTAAAATCGTAGACGTCGACGTTCAGTACAAAGTGACGTGTTGAATAATAAACGCGCACATGCGTAGTATGTTGGTGAAGCGATACCGATGAATATTATCTAATTCTGAGTGATAATAACGACAAAGATCGTTGTACATTACCTACGTCCAATGCCTACGTCAAAACAACTTTATTTTTTTCTTCGTAGAGATAGGTATCACGACTTGTTGTCATGATCCACTTACTATTAATTGTGCAAAACAACCTCGCAGATTAGGTACTTACTACTAAAAACAATAAAATACGCAATTTGATTTAAGATAATTAAGGTTCCGATTTTTTTTTAAACCGGTCAATAGCGAGTCGGACTCGCGCATCGAGGGTTCCGTACCTACCCATTATACCGCCATAATAAAATTGGTATCATTTTTATTGGTGAAAAGATAAAGATATGGGCTATATTTTCTCGAAAACTTGTAAGTACCAAAATTTACGGAAAATTCCGAAAAATAAAAAAAATTGAAAATTAAGGTAAATTTTGGTACTTCGCGAAAATATAAATATTTGCCCATATCTTTTACCAAAAATATGTTTAAGGATTCCGTACGTCCGAATGAAAAAAACGGAACCCATAATAGGATCACTCGTGTGTCTGTCTGTCTGGCTATCTGTCTGTCCGTCTGTCACAGCCAATTTGCTTCGAATTTCTGGACCGATTAGAAAGGTTCCCTTCGTTTGCAAGTCCAACTCGCACTTGCTCCGGTTTTTTATTTCTTGACATTATGTCATTTAGATGTATAGTTTAGAAGCAAGCGCAGGTTTATTAATTACTCATACATTAATAACGGCCAGTGACTATTCCACAGACTGCTCAGTAAAGTTTGGTTCCGGAACCAAACCACCATGATGATACCAGTGACTTATCTTAAGACCATACACGCCTTGTTTCTCCGAAGGGTTGGGCAGAGGTGTCCCTGTAGCAGGTACACCCACATTTCGCCAGAATTTGCTGACGTAATATATTTCAAACATGCAAACAAGCATACACCATGCATGCGCATGCAAGCGAGCATGCAATATGCAGCAGGCATGATTTCTGTCACGGCTCCGGTGGTCCCACGCGAGCTTATCGTCGCAGATGGTTTTAACGCTCACCACCGCAGCTTCGGTGCCACCATATGTAACGTACCATATTCTGACAAATAAATAAATGATTATGATTATGGAACCGTAATTGTGTGAGTCTGACTCGCTCTTGGCCAGTTTTCTTTATATAGCCGTTGTCTGAAGGTATTGGTATTGGTATTCGTGACAAAAAAGATTTACCTGCTTAGAACATTTCAGTGTAGATATCAAAAAGCGGAAGTGCGTTTGTTTATTTGTTTGTTACGCTTTAACGTTAAAACGGTGGAACAAATTTAAATGAAATTTAGCACACGAGTAGACCAAGGCCTGGGTTAGGACATAGAATACTTTTTATCCCGATATTTCCACGGGATCGAGACTTATGCGGGTGAAACTGCGGGGCTCAGCTAGTAATAAAACCTAATCACTAAGTAAGCTAATGTTTTTCTAAGCCATGTTGTCAATCTGTCTATATATTAAATAGTTTTTTGCCCGTAATGTCCCACTGCTGGGCAATGGCTTCCATTTCCTTTTTCGACACAAGTCTGTCAGTGGACAGACTTGTCATGGAATAGCAGTGGCCATTACGGTCCAGTTCTTTCGGTAAGAGTCAAGTTCGTCCTTCTATCTTCGTCTTGGTCTGCCGCGATGTCGCCTAACATTTAATGTGATGATAAAAACAAACTGTAACCGTATAAAAAATTTACTGAAGATCTATAGGAAATACTTAATTGCCTTAATTGTGTTTTAAATCCTGCCATCTGCCTAGCCTTTTCCCAACTATGTTGGGGTTGGCTTCCAGTCTAACCGGATACAGCTGAATACCAGTATTTTACATGGAGCGACTGCCTGTCTAATTTCCACAACCTAGTTACTAGGTAACACGATACCTCTTGGTAAGACTGGTTGTCAGACTTTTTGGGCTTCTAACTACCCATAACGACTGTCAAAGATCTACAAATGACGGAGGGGTCTTGGTATGTAAAGATGGTCACCCATCCACAGACCAACCGCGGAAAGCGTAGCTTAACCTGATCGGTCGACCCGTGCAGCTGTTGTATTACCTATTAACACTGTTATTTGAAAATATTGACTGCCTCATTGGCCTAGTGGTCGCAAACGCTACTGCTGAGTATGAGGTCCTCGGTTCGATTCCCGGGTCGGGCAAAGTAAGTAGTATTGGGTTATTCTATCTGGAATTTCCCAGTAGCAGCCCGGAGTCTGGATTTGTGCCCGGTTGATGGCAATAGGCTCGCCCCCTATTACGAGTACATGGGACTTAAACATAACTGGCGAAATGTGGGTGTACTATAAGTACACCTCTGCCCAACCCTTCGGGGATTACAGGCGTGATGTTATGTTATGTTATGTGTGTGTTGAAAACATTTTAAAAGCCAATTATTTTTAAAAGAGTAACCATGGAGTTTCTTGCCGGCTCTTTTCCATAGGAAACAACCAATTGGAACCGTGCACCTAGCTTCTGACGTTTCATAAGTACCCATGTAGGTTTATGTGAAATAAAATATTTTGATTTCTTTGCGTGACCACATCACATTATATTCGATCAATCGCAATCAATTAGTAGCCCGGCTCAAAGGTACTACTTACTAACCGATAGTTGACCACAGCAAGTCAATCATTGGCAGTCGACACTATCTGAGGGTGTAGGTTGTTGATCCCGAGGCTCTGAACACATAGATGCTAAATGTACCAATCGGGACTTTTTAAGTTATCCTCATGGTAATTCCCAGTCGGGGATTCAATGCAAGTAACAGGCAGAGTCGTTTTTATTGTTTAGGTATTTTTTCGTAAATAACTGATGTAAATAATTGGCTCATTTTAATAAGGATATCATGTAAAAATACGGCACACAGCATTAAAATTGTGCCCTGTACGGGATAATCCTGCAACCCAAGGAACCGTGAAGCCCATTAGGTACTTAGCCATCAATCTATCAAGTAATATTATTATGTAAGAGTAATTGGTACCTTACAGGCCCTCGAGGAGCTCGTGGCTAAATAATAACAGCCGCACGGGTCAATCCATCAGGTTAAGCTACGCTTGCTGGGGTTGTCCGTGGATGGGTGACCATAGTTACAAACCGAGACTCCTCCATGCCTCGGAAAGCACGTTAAGCCGTTGGTCTCGGCTGTCATTCGTGGAGCTTTGACAGTCGTTATAGGTCATCAGAACCCCGAAAGTCTGACAACCAGTCTTACCAAGGGATATCGTATTACGCAGTTACTGGGTTGTGGAGGTCAGATAGGCAATTGCTCCATGTAAAATACTGGTATTCAGCTGCATCCGGTTAGACTGAAAAAAAAATCTAGATCCGGGGCCGGTGGTGGTACTTCCCCGGATGAGCTCTTACACAAAGCTCTTCTACTAATACTCTATCACTCATAATTATGTATACGAGTATTTGTATGTACGGAAGACACATCTATTTCATACTTATCTCCTAAGTATGTTAACATGCTAACTAAGTCTACGTTCACCTTGATCTTGATCGTGTGTAGCACCGCAAACGTCATAACATATTCTAGCACACCGTGCTCAAACACGATCATAATGATTAACGTACCGAGAATTGCCACTGACTCATAAACTACAGTGAATGTTGCAATCGCTCTCTTTGTGATAATATGAGTAAGTAAAAAAAAACACTGATACTGTTCACAGTTCGCCTGTTTTGAAATTTTTGCTACACAATAGTATTGTGAATAGATAGGCTTTAATAAACCGTCGCCAACACTGCAAAGGGGCGAACCTCATACAAACGGTCAAAAATTAGTTTAGTATACAAAAATGCTCCATTTGTCGAGCTCTATGTCGTCACAAAAGGGCGAAGCTCTAAGACTAATAGAAACGAAAAAAGATTGACGGCGTATCTTAAAATCAGTTGTAGGGTTTTTTTTTTTTTTCTCTAAATTATACCTATGTATTTTCTTAAATATCATCAAAATAAGCGCGTCATCGGGAGAAAAAAAACGTTTTTGATTCTCCTGTAAAATTTTCTTATTTGAGGTTCGCCCCTTTGCGGTGTTGGTGACGAAACTATTAGTCTCCGATTCATCTGAAGGTTGATGATTTTGAAAATTCGCATTCAAAATCGAATCGAAATCTCAGCTCAGCGACAATGAATGTCAAAAACTTGTCAGAAATGTAGGTAAATTAAAGATGAGATTAAGATATAGGTACTGAGAATAAAATGCGAATTGCTCCTCTGTTGAATATAAAATTCAATTGCAGGCTATAGTTTGCATAATGCATAATCAGCCTATAATGTTCCCACTACTGGGACACAGGCCTCCTCTCTGTGAGCGTATGGGTGGGCCGTAATCTACCATGCGAGCCCAGTGCACGTTGGTAGATGTCACATGTCTTCGAAGTTTTTGTTTCTCGGTTCCCTCACGATGTTTTTCTTCACCGTTTTGAAAGCAGTGGTGATGAAACAATTCGCCTGTCAGGGTACCTACGTTCTTACGACTTACAACTCCTAGGCTAGTTTAATTCAGGCTAAAAGAAATATAACTATAAAACCATATAATTTTTAAGTTTTCCAGATTCTTTTATTTAAGTTTTATATATTTGAAAACTTTTCCTGTCTTTTATGGCGTTCGTGACCACTAGCCATGATCACAAAGTTTGTCTGCTTCTCCGACGGTACTGTGTAAACCCGGAGCAATACTTAAACTTAGTTTTATTTTGCTGTGAAGTCGTATACTTTCAGAATTTTTAACTAAACATTGGTTGTCCTGTAAAACCCTGCAAATGTAATTTTGTGATGGAATAAAGTCAGACCTCGCTTTTGAACTATAAACTGGTTTCAAAAATGGTAGGAAATTTTGTTTTTGCTTAGATATATACTCTTTAGCGTAGATATTTGCATGAAATCTCAAAGCCTAGTCTCTTTTTCGCTCCCGATAATTACGACACGCCGTCCTACTTTCACTTGTCATATAACCTAGGATGAAACTGTGCCATTTTTGAAAATCGAATGTTCGATGTAACTGTTGAAATGGAACTCAACCAAATAAGAAGCCAATAGTAGTCATCTGTCAATGTCTGCTGCTGTCATATTGACATTTTTTTCATTAAGTCTTTTGCTCTGTACCTTTAATTATTATTATTCGTGCAATTATACTGTTTATCCCAAGTTCATGTGCAGTTAGTTTCCTTCAGTAACCTATCAAGTACCTTTTTTAATATTTATAATATCATCGGGGAAGGCCTCTGCCCCGCGGTGGGATGATACAGCCTAACAGTAACAAGTTGATAAAGTGTTTCATAGGTAGTTTAACCCTTTGCTCGCGGGTACAATTCTGAGCCATTTCTCTCGGTTGACCCTTTCGACCTGCGCTGAATGATAAGTAGTTTATACACTCGATATTTTTGTTTGGTTGGCTTCTATATTGTATGTTCTTTTAAAAGTAGCCCCTTAAAAAGATTCTAGCTATTTATTGAAGGCTTCTACAACTAGGGTACTCGTACATACATACATACATAAACTCACGCCTCGTTCCATGGGGCTAGGCAGAACGCCACCTGCTACGCTATTTTGCCTCGTTTACGTTCATACATGCACGCCGGTTGCGAGTATTACGCACCTGACCTTCCTGAAGAACATCACCAATAAGGTCAGTAAGTATATTATGTCTTCCTAGCTAGGGCGTCACCATCCGGCGTTTCCACTCACATCTGCCTTGTACCTTCCTTCCTTGTGGCGACCTTTTGTAAGTCGCCTTTCATTCGTCCTCTCAACATGACCAAACCATCTAAGTGTTCTCTTTGAAATTTTTGTCACTACATCTTCTTTGAAACCACATCGTTATCTTATCACATCATTCCTCAGCCTATCATTCAGAGTCACACCACACATGCTTCGCAAGGAACGCATTTCCACAAAATTTATTATACTTTCATGCTTCTATTGCCACACCCTTTATTATTATTTTTTGGGTTGGAAATTATCAAATAACTTCTCCCGCTCTGGATGGAGCGGGAGGGCGTGTCAGACTCTTACTGACTAAAACCCACCCATGTTCCTTCAGTTGCCATGTTGCCGGGGGCCACGATCTCCCTTTCGGTTTTCTTCGCAACCCCGGCAGGCATTGGCCCTAGTGGACTCCGTCAGTTCTGCTGACATATCTATGAGGCGCGCGTGGAACACAACGCGCTGTCGACCCGGGCCTGATCCTTATTGGACGGCGAGCTACCCATTGCTCACCGTCCGCAAGCCCGCGCCTACGGTGGCCGAAAATCGGCCTGTGATTCCCGACGCCCAGGGCGTCTCCTCCTGCGACAGTTATGAGCGTGAGAGCGCAACATTCACTTTGTAATGACATGTCTTCTTAACTGTTAATTTTGGTGGTGTTTACATATTTTAAATTAGGTATCAATTGGAGATGTTCAATATTTAATTAACATAACACTTTTGATAAAAGTTCTATTCATCCTTCAACCCCCGATTGGTTAATTCTCGAGCCAAACCTTGGTCCCAAGCGTGGCATAGAAGATGGAGCACCTTGGGGTTAGACACTTGAAAGTTAACTATAAGTGCAACGTACCAAACTTGCTGTGACTTCAACTATGTGGTACTTATACGGAATAGAAGCGTAATAATGTACATGTGCTCGAGTTGAATATTGGACATTGACACGTCATAAAACACGATGACTACCGATATTGTTTATTACTACACATTATGTTTTCATAATTACGCCTTCCTGTCATAAACAGCTGGGCTGATATCAATCGTTGTACACAACTGTCTTATGTAATAAAAATATGATTTATTAAATCAGTTTTATCGTAAATTAATGTAATTTAATTAGTTCTCTGCTGTGAACGACAAGTATCATGTATGGGAGAATTTGCTTATTTGTTTGTACGCTAGTTTCAAAAACCCGTTTTTAAGAATGTTCTCACTATTTTATAGGTTACCTACGAGAATCCTTAAAACTCATAAATACAAGGGTGACACTGAAAGTTCTTATAAAATCAAAAACTGAACAAACTAGCAAGTTATTAGTTTTATTATATCTTTTCAAAATAGTGTCCATTTACATCAATACATCGCTGCATCCGATGGAACCACTGAGAAAAGCACTTTACCCACTCGTCGTTAGGGGTCTCTTTGACGGCATTTTGAAATGCAGCCACTGCTTCCTCGGCGTCCATAAAACGATTTCCTCGAAGTTTTTATTTTATTTTCGGAAACAAATAAAAATCGCAAGGTGCGAGGTCGGGGCTATAGGGCGGGTGACCCAGTAATTCCACGTCGGACGTCACCAAGTAGTCGATTGTTTGCTTAGCGGTGTGCGACGAGGCGTTGTCGTGGTGAAGGAGGATCCTACTGCGAGGGCGTTTCTCCCGAACTTTTTCCAAGACAAGTGGCAAACAATTGTAAGTGTACCACTCTGCAGTAACTGTTTTTCGATCCTCTAAAACAATTGTTGCGTAATGAGTGTAATGACCAGTCCTTCCGAAGAACGAGGCCACCATCTTTTTTCCCACGCTTCGACCACTCTTCACTTTAGTTGGCAACTCCTCGGAAGGAAACACTCAGACAGCAGACTGTCTCTTAGTTTCAGGATTATAACAATAAATCCAGCTTTCGTCACCAGTAAGTATGTCGAACACAGCATTTGAGTCACCTCCGTTAAATCTTTGAACCATTTCACGACACTAATCAACACGACGGAGTTTTTGGGCCTCTGTCAAAGCATGAGGTATCCACCGGGCACAAAACTTCCTGACCGCTAAATGTTCATAGAGGATTTTGTGCACTTGACTCATACCGATGCCTAAGCTTGTCCGAATCTGCTGATAAGTCACTTTTTTGTCAGTCTTTATCATACGCCGCACAACACTGATGTTATCTTCAGTCGTCGCCGTAGAAGGCCGTCCCTCACGCAGATCATCGGTGAGATTAGTGCGACCACGTTTAAACTCATTAAACCAGTTGTAGACAGTGGCACGAGACAGGGCTTCATCGTGAAAGGTCAATCGAAGTCTATCATAACTTTCTTGTTGACTTAAATGACATCGAAAAACATAAAAAATCATTGTACGAAAATTTTCTCGCGTTAAATTCATGCTGACGTGACACAGACAATTTTCAATTTGCCGCCAAATCGTAAACAAAATGACAAATGAATAAAATACATACACAATAATATTGGCAGAGTTCCATTTTCAAAATTTGAACTGTTTTTTTTATTATATCGTGTACAAGTGGCCAGTTCTAAAAACTTTCAGTGTCGCCCTCGTACCTTGTACCTGGTCGACCGAGCTCTAAATAGATAAACATATCATCCAGGTATACCAACATTGTATCACATTCCCGAGGCTTTGAAAATAGAGAAAACGAATTTTCCCAGATATGAGACCTAGCTAACTTAGCTAGATCGATTTTTCACCCCCGTAAACCCCTGGGCAGCGTTCGGGAAGCTACGCAATATCTTTTCGTCCCACATACCACAGTGTCTCAAGACGAAAGTCTTTGACCAGTGCGTGTTGCCAGTGATGACCTATGGTACTGAAACGTGGTCGCTCACAATGGGCCTTATCAGAAGGCTAAAAGTCACCCAGAGGGCAATGGAGAGGGCTATGCTTGGAGTTTCCCTACGTGATCGAATCAGAAATGAGGAGATCCGCAGGAGAACCAAGGTAACCGACATAGCCCGAAGAATTGCGAAACTTAAGTGGCAATGGGCAGGGCACATTGCTCGTAGAACGGATGGCCGATGGGGCCGAAAGGTTCTGGAGTGGCGACCGCGTACCGGAAGACGTAGCGTTGGAAGGCCTCCCACAAGATGGACCGATGACCTTGTGAAGGCCGCAGGAATCCGCTGGATGCGGAAAGCACAGAATCGGTCGAAGTGGAGGTGCTTGGGGGAGGCCTATGTTCAGCAGTGGACGTCTTTCGGCTGAAATGATGATGATGATGAAACCCCTATATTGCAACTTTCATCGAAATCGTTAGAACCGTTTTCGAGAACGTGATTACAAATATATATATATCCAAGTATTTCATTTAATAGTATAGGATACTCGTGTTCTTTTTCCTGTTACTAACGTCATTTAAATCATGTTAGAAAATATTAAAACAAACTAGGAAACTCCATAATGACTGTATAATATTTGCTCACATTTGGTATATTTCCAGGAAGGATATTCAAAATGTAGGGTTTCAATTTCTAATTAGTTATTACATATATTATATCAACAAATGATTATATAAACTCCGTACGGTTGAATCAATGTTTCATTGTACTCTATTCAGCCGTCAATTCACGTGGATATTTTGGCATATAGAGTGTAATACATGGAGCATCACCTACAAATCTGATGGGAAAACCGGTTTCAACTAGCGGCACTTTTGTGCACTCACAAAAACTGGTCCAATAATTTGCGGGTAGAAATTTATTCGAGCAATTTTTTTGGTAACACACGAGACAGACAACAAAAAAAAATATGATTATTGTCACAGGAAAGAACGAGACGAGACGATTTTTTCCAAACATGATTTCTAATCCGTGGCGGAGTAACAGAGCTAGAGAACCCAGAGTTCAATGCAGCATACTGCATGAACTTTAATAGAATCTCTCTAGAATCCAGCGTAGATTTTGATAGACTCTCTCTAAAATCCAGTATAGACTGCAATGGACTCTCTCTAGAATCCAGCGTAGACTTCAATATACTCTCTCTAGAATCCAGTATAGACTTCAATAGACTATCTCTAGAATCTAGCGTAGACTTCAATAGACTCTAGTGGCTTTGCAAGAGTGGTCTTGTTTTTGGGTGCAAAGGTCGATTACCAATTCTAAGAAAATCACTATGTGGTGGAGACGCCTAAGTTCATGAAGACACGCGAGACTGTAGAGACGTTCCGATTTTTTTTTAAATTACTATAGAGAGTTAGAGAGGCGCTAGTTGTTGACAAGCCAAGCTTTTCAATACTGACCGACGATGGATCCAATACTTAGCAACAGTCCTGATAAATTACTAAAGGTAGCTTCGAGTATTATCGCGTTCGCTCGCTTAATGATATACGATGTCAATGTTCTTGTTCATTGATGTTAGTGCAGCCACAGTGAACGGTCGTATAAAGAAAACAGCTGATGAGTCAGTGACGGTTGCGTTTCGAACTCGTTGATCGGACCATTGTTAAACGTGATACAATTTTGAATTTAGAAGTAACTGTGAGTGTAGGTAAGACAATGTTTTTTTTTTCTTTTTGTTAGTTTTTTTTTTATCCTGAGTGGCCGTTAAAAATAATATCATGACATCAAATAGGTTTTATTTTTAGTCGTTCAGATTCGGTTTTTACTACATTCGCGATGTAATATTTTTTTGGGGATGAGAAATAGTAAACAAATAGATTGACCTAGTTGAGATAACAATATTTGCACATGCTCTATCTACCTACCTTAGATTAAAAACAATGATAGTAGATACTTCCTCCAAAAGTAACGAAAGTCATAATCCTGAAATATTATATTAATATTTTTCATAATAATAAATAGCATGATTTAATATATCCAAATATTATGAAACTCGCTGAAACTTGTGATTCATAAGTTCAAAAATAAACATACGTTATCCTGAAATATTTTTCACTACTGTTAATTAACCAAAATATGTTAATCATGAAAAGTATAATTCTGATGAATCATAAACGTTAATTAGGATTGTTTCTCACCCGAAAATTGACGTTAGCTCAACATTTTGAACTCCCGAAACGCGTTTTCGAGATAGGGATAAAGCGCAAAAAAAGATCGTAGCTTAAAGGTCATAGAGTTCGTTTTTGCACTAAGTGATTTTTATTCAACCAGTAAGAGAGTTTGTGTTAGTGAGAGGGGGGATATCCTTTAGAAAGGCATTTTGTTTTACTTTCTTTTCTGTATGGATTATTAAGAACTATCTACATCGAGTAGGTACAATCTTTCAGCTGTTTATCTACCATATGAGGTGATGTTGAGAATTATATCTACTTAGGCTAGTGCCATTATCATGATTGCTGGGTTGGCCATAAATTTTAAATTATAAAAGAAGTTTTGCATTTTACGTGCCTGATACGGAATTCTTATGGTAACAAGAAACGTTAGCGAAAATTATAAAATACTTTAAGTAACCTACCGGTAGATAGAGGTATAAATTATTTAGTTACCTACCTACAAGCAATGTCACCATGCAGGTAGCCAAGATACAAATAATTTTTATTAAATAGAATTGTGTTAGAATTAACCTCAAATGTCATATGCATTCACGAAATAGTCATTAATTAGGAAATGTTTAACTTAGAGAGTTGTATTGATGAATGTAATTATTAAAACTCTGTAAAGACATGTTTGTTACGGTGGCGGACAATATTTTGATCGACATAAATAAAAACTGACACTGACCTGAAAATTGCAAAAAAAGTTTGAACATTTTAATTTCACGGGTTACCCTGACGGTTTCGCCTTAAGAGAGTTTATCCTAAAAGTTGGTAACGTCGTAAATAGCTAAAATATTGATTATGAAATGCAATAATTAACATCGTAACACCCAATATTTAGTTTTAGATGTAAAAAAAGTATTTTGAAACTTTCCAAGTGCCTTTTTTACATCTAAAACGATCAAATTCAGTGTTATAATTACAATTCATTATTAATATTCTAGTTCGCTAGTTAGCCACATTTCTTATTTCCATACAGTAATATTGCCAAATTAATCAAAACAGCGAAATATTTGACATATATTTGCGACGTTGCCCACTTTCAGAATAAACGCTCATAAGATACAATTATTATTATTTATTTATTTATAAAACAAAGTTTATAAGAATCTTAACATAAGAACGATGCCCCGCAAAACCGCTTTCACGGTTTGTCTGTGGTAACAGAACAAATCAAATTATAAATAAGGTTTATTATGTTTTGTCATTGCATGGTAGCCCTGCGCTAGCGCCGGAATTACGATATCCCTTAGATTATCGCGTGTGCAAACATACAGACTACGTTTACGTAGATGACAATCAGTACCTATCTACATTCTTAAACAAAATTACCTAATCAATGCTGAACGAATGGTATAAATCTGATAAGCAGTTTTACGAAGACATTTAGGTAAATAATTACGTAAAATGAGAAAGTTTTTGCCAATTGCTGCAAAAAATAGCACATACTAGATTTATTTTCTCAAGTATTTTTAGAGGTTGTGGGTTCAAAATCCAGGCAAGTGACCAAGGCTACCAATGTGACTTTTTCAATTCATATGTGCTTTCTGAGTTTATCTTGGATATTACTGAAAACGGTGAAGGAAAACATCGAGAGGAAACGTAGACTTACAATTAATATTAAGATATATGCCAGTGACCTTGAGTGGTTAGCTTGCGTGTTCTGAGCTCACGCAACGCGTCGTACGTCCAGCCAGTAAATGGACTCGCCCATCAAGGAGTGCTGTGCAAATTAGATGCATTATTAATTTATTATACATACAACAAAAGGTATTTTAATAAAACACGTATAATAAAATATCAATAATTAGATTATCTTTAAAATGGTGAAGGTTTAAAAAAAATACGCTTTGATGGATTTTGACATAACTTTTCAAATTAATTTCACTATCCTACTATAAATATAATCAAAAATATTCCTATATTAAGTTATTAAAAAAGTGTTCTAATTTTATATGTATAATTATATTAAAAAAAATCAAAATCATTAACACTACTCGTTTAGACATGATCTTCAGTATAAAATCATTAAAAGTCGGTTATCGTAGCCTTAAGTCTGAAATCGCCAACCCGTTTTGAGCAAACGTGGTAACCAATGCTCGTGCCTTCTCTGTATGAGAAGCGGCCTGTGCCCTGCAGTGGGACATTAATAGGCTTATTTTTTTTTGCATAAATCATCACGTCTGCAATCTGCGTCTGTTCTTATTTTAAATCCATTCCATCCCTGTTCCCTGACAACTTTTAAATAGGTTCTATTTTAAATGAGCTGCATCGCTACAAAAAAATCCCAACTACAAAAACATGAATAACACTTTAAAATGCTCAATTGTTCATTCCAAAGTGTTGACACTTCAGGATCACACAACCACGTTCGCGTTGCGAGTTAAAAATATTGCGATTGCTTTTTTTTGTATTATATACGAGTCCAAACAAAAACAAACCTTATATTAAATATTTTCATAAATCGAGAAGAGAGAAGAGATCGAAGGTTAAGCTACGCTTGCCGCGGTCGGTTTGTGAATGGGTGACCATCCATTACATAACGTTAAGCAGTTGGTCCCGGCTGTCATTTAGATCTTTGACAGTAGTTACTGGTACTCAAAAACCCAATAGTCTGACAACCATTCTTACCAAGGGGTATCGTGTTTACACAGTTACTGGGTTGTGAAGGTCACAAAGGCAGTCACTCCCTGTAATATACTGCTGCTGTTATATATTCAGCTGCAAGTTAAGTTAGTTATTTAGTTAGTTTAGTTGGTTTGGTTAGGCTGGAAGTTGATCCTAACTAAGGCTAGATAGATTGATTTTCATAAATAGACCGCTCGCCACCAACGGAAAGAACACTGTTTAAAATTAAATACAATGCCATAGCTAACAGGATGCAATATATTTTTAATAATAAACTTTCTAGACAATAGTATTAAAGTTAGCTACGGGAACCATGGTCTGGTGATTCAATTCTCGTAGTGAGATTATCTCTGGTATAATTAGCTATACGACAAATGGCAATGTCCGGTGCTAGTCCTAGCGGAATGAAACTGCGTGTATGGCGAACAATGTCATATTGTATTTTGAAGTAACTTATTGCAAAATATGATAAAATAATTGTAAGAAATGTTGAAATGAAATGATGATTATGAAATGATGTTACACTTTCTCTTTATATTTTAAAACTAGATGGCGCCAGCATTTCATAGTTTTGTTTTTTTTTTTTGGTTGGGAAATTATCAAATAACTTCACCCGCTCTGGGTGGAGCGGGAGGGCGTGTCAGACTCTTACTGACTAAAACCCACCTGTGTTCCTTCAGTTGCCTGTATTGCCAGGGGCCACGGTAACCCTTTCGGACAAAAAACCGCAACCCCGGCAGGGCATTTTATAGCTGACTGATCCCTGAGAAGAATGGCCGAAACAAACTCAGAGGTCATGGTCATGCGTTAACTATGTGAAATCTAAAAATACAGACAAAAAAACTCAGCCATTGTTATTTAATTATCATACAGTAATGGCCTACAATCCCAATTAAAAAGTACCAAGATTTTTTCAGTTTTATATAACGGAATGTAGTTTTTGTATAAAATCATTTTGATCTTGTAAGCGAGTCATTTAAGAAATGGTCCTCCAATCATTGCAGAAGTCAGTTTGCAGAATTTTTTTAAATTTTATCATTTTAAGTTATCTATTGACAATGACCTCTAACAACAAATAGTCAGATTAGAATGTTATTTATCAGTTACAAATAGTTTTTTGCAAAATATACGCCATTTTACCTACCTACTCAATTTAAATTGTGTGATGGGTACCCATATTCATTATTATTAATTTTAATAATTGTAACAAAGACGCTGTTGCCTTACCCAGCATCTTATTTTTCATTTTTGAGTACCACACAGCAGCCGCTGTAAATATAATATTTACATAGCTGCCTGCAGAAGACGTACTAAAGTACGTAACGAAATGAAATTGTTTATTCTGTAAACAGGGTATCTGAATCACTTTTACACCTCATATAAAAATGAAAAAAACCTAAACAAGTTCGGCGTTTCCTATCTGACTATTCTGAGAAGAAAGGCCGAAACAAACTCAGAGGTCGCAGTCTCTTTTACAGTCCAGACATAACTTGGTCAGGCCATATGAGGACCATGTAGATAAGTGTCTGTAACGGTCTTCTAGCGGTATATAAATAAGATAATTATCTTTTTTGTCTCAGTAACGCAAGTTTTGGTGAAATCATTGAGTCCAATCCATCGTCCTTAAGGGGGCCCTTCCCGATCCGTCTATCGTCAACGCGAGCATGGTCGAAAAGCTTGTTGTTTCATCTAGCGCAAGTGAGAACCGCTAACAAGCAAGTGAGAACGCGATAACATTGTACGAAAAATAACTGGTTTCAGGAAATACGTGTTTTTGAATACGCCTTACAAGTTTGTAAAATATTTTTTTGTAATTTAAAATCTCCATTACATGTGCGAGGTTTCTATAAAGATGTTTTCTTTACTTTTACAATTTATAAGTACATTATGAACGGTCAAAGTTGAGGTAAAATTTGTGCAAAAAAGCAGATTTTTGGAGGCTTATATTGAATTTGTTTCGCCAAATTTTTATTTTTTGATTTCATAGAAACCTAGATATGGTGCACAAGATACCCATTAGTTTATAAGAATTAAAGAAAGATGTGTTACAATGCCATAATCACGTACGAGCGTTTGTATGAATTGTATGACGGGTTGGCCGTTCTTAAGTCAAACACTCAAACAAAATTTTTAAGCCATCGTTAACTCAATAACTCTCATGATTTCTCTGTCACTTCAAACTGTATTGTAGCGACCGATACAAAAAACATACACATTGGTTACTTCATTGTAGCTACACATTAATACATTATTATGGAACACGATCAAAAGAATTCTTGTCAATGTATGGATACATCTTTTTGAGACTGACTCTACCCACTTTTTTATAACGTCTCAAAGTTAAATGTAGATTGAGAAGGTATTGGAGCGTAAATGAAGTAACGTAAGTCGACGCTTGTGATGAGAACATTATTCAACGGTAGTTTTTTGGTGGGTTGTATTGTTACAAATAGGTACTTCGTTACAGGATATGACGCAGAATGAATTTGTTTAAATGCCGGTGACTTTTGACGGGATTATTTCATGGAATATCACATAGCATAATTAAACTCATTCACTATAAGAGCCTCCATTGACGTCCGGGGCATCCCAGGCAGTGAGCAACGCTATAAAACTTGCCGAACGGTTAATAATTTCACCATGACCATGGCATGAATGATTATGGGTTATTATTTAACTGATTCACTAAAAACTTATTGATATTTGAATGATGCATAATCATCCCACTGCTGGGACACTGTCACACAGGCCTACTCTCTTCGAGAGGGAATGGACTGTAATCTTCCACACAGACCCATTGCGGGTTGGTAGATGTCACACGTCTTCGAATTTATGATTCTTGGACATGTCGGTTTTCTAACGATGTTTTTTTTTTCACTGTTTTCGAGAGCAGTGGTGATGAAATGATGTATTTACACAAAGTAAAGCGCCTGTTGGGGTTCGAACTTTTTTTTGGGGTTGACTGAATGGTTTATTTACACATTACAGCTCAGTAAATGTCATAATACTCGTTGCTGTCTCTTTCTCGATGATGATTGAATACAATTGTAGTCTCAACCTTAAATAATACTCTCCGTCATCACATAAAAACCGACTACATTTTCGAACGACACAGCAACTTCGTACAGTAAGCCGACGTACGCACGGACGTAATAAAATCGCGGCGATTTTTTTTCGTGCACTTGATTTTCAACGCTTTTTTTTTCAGTTGAAAATCCAACAATATATTTTTTCAACGCGCAGGGACGAGAGTGCGTCCCAGCGCGTTGGATTTTCAACTCTCGGCGCTAAGCAGAGCGTTGAAAATCAAGTGCACGAAAACAAATCGCCGCGATTTTATTAATCCATGCGAACATCGGCTTACCGTCGAACTTCACTTTTATGCAAGTTCGTTTATCATTAGGTAGTACGTGATTGTACCTAAGTGTATAAGTCTATGGTCAAGTTCATGCCGTCAATTGGCACGTTGTTCTTGTTGTAATGCATTACATAACATAGTTACGTAATAACTGCAACGACTTGCATTCGTTGCCCTTATCACGTATCGGTAATTCAGATAAGCATTTTTTATTCGAAGCCCAAATAATTCCCATTTTAATTTCCTAAAAATATGAACGGACACGTTAATATTAGCATTATTTATTATGTATAATATAAACCAACGACCCACCCCTGCTTCGCACGGGTGCAATCTACAATACAATACAAAACAAAAACCACAGTACTTTCGACACTTACAGCGGTTTCGCACTACGTCCGATCCAAATCCGAGAAATATCGGTCCGAAGTAGACATAGAAAAAAACAGCAGCATTTTAAAAAGACTTCATTTTTGTTGGTGGTGGTATTTAATTGGTTTTTGGGTGACGCCTCTGGGTGTGGAAATTATGACTACATTTGGGTTCTCACCTGTAAAAACAAATAAAAGTGGTAATATTTAATAAATAAATAAATAATACTATTTGTATGAGGGTTTGCGCACTAGATTCGATCTTTGTCCGTCCGAATTTAGAACATTCCTAATTCGCATTGAATACGGATTCGGATCGGACGTAGTGTGAAACCACTCTAACATAAATGGCGACGACTGCAGGTGACGTACCTACGTTTTTAGTAACTGCAACGAACTTGCATGTAGCTAGTTTAGAACCTTTTAAAAGTCTCTTACTTATCACTATCGATTTACTCGCTTCTGTCCGCGACTCCGTCCACGTCCGCGGAAGCAAACTATATCTTATAATATATCCTATAGCACTCGGCAATATTAGCTCGTGGCTGAGTACTAACAGCCGCACGAGTCGATCCAACAGGTTAAGCTATCTTTACATACCGAGACTCCTCCATGCCTCGGAAAGCACGTTAAGCCGTTGGTCCCGGCTGTCATTTGTAGATCTTTGACAGTTGTTACGGGTCTGACAACCAGTCTTACCAAGGAGTATCGTGTTACCCAGTACCTAACTGGGTTGTGGAGGTCGGATAGGCAGTCGCTCCATGTAAAATACTGGTATTCAGCTGCATCCGGTTCGACTGGAAGCCGACCCCAACATAGTTGGGAAAAGGCTGCCTAGGCAGATGATGATGACTCGGCAATATTGTAGCTTTCTTTTTTTGAAAGAAGTTTTGAAATCCGATGTGAAGTTTTGGAGATATCCTGCTACATCTCAACTTACAAACTTTACCTCTTTATAACATGTATTAGTGTAGATGTAGAAGTGTAAATTCATATGGTTGAGCACATGACGAGAAAAAAACCGGCCAAGTGCGTGTCGGACTACGCACAATGAAGGGTTCCGTAGTTGAGATGAATTTATTTATCCCAAGAACAAACTTAACATTGTAGTTGAAAAACATGTTCTCCCATACATTCCAACTGCAAATCGTCGCTCGGCATCCAATACCGCGAATGTGACATTTTTTTTTTTTTTTTTAATTGCAGGGTCACTTATTTGAACGTGTAGAATGAAATAAAACAAAAATCAGATTTTCGTAAAAAAATTCACATTCGCGGTATTAATATAATAATAATACCTTTAAACCAGCAATTCTTGTATATACCTATGTATATATAATCTGAATCTCGGAAACGGCTCCAAGAATTTTTATTAAATTTAGTATGCAGGTGGGTTTCAGAAGCGATAAATCGATCTAGCTAGGTTTCATTTTTAGAAAACGTCGTTCAAAAAAAAATATCATCCAGATATTTTTCTTTATTCAAGTAACAAGGACTCATTGCGTTAGTAAACTTATGAACTATGTTAACTTATTTTATGAGGTCACTCAGAAAGTTTTGCGACTAACAGTTTTTGTCTATAGAATACTGGCTGGTTTTGATGTCAATTAAAATGATGACTACTTATTACAAAAAAACATAACATTCCAAATTCGAAATTCCCTCCACATTTTTTTACGAGTAAAATCAAAATACTCGTCTTACTGAAAACTGGATTTATAACGAGAATATTTTCGCGCGATGATTTTGTACGATTTCAAATGTCGACTAAAACCAGAAGAATCGTTTGAAAGACTTCGAATGGTGTTCATAGAAAAAAGCTCTTCTAAAGCGACTGTTTTTCGCTGGTTCAACAAATTTATGGGTGGTCTAGTAATTTTGGCAGACAAAGAAAGAAGTGGCCGCCCTATGACGGTTGTTACATAACAAAAAGTGCCGGCTGTGAAAAATTTAATTCAAGAGAATAGGCGAATTACATATGAAGAGGTTCAGCATACACCGTGAAATTTGAATCACAGTTTTGCTAGAACAAACGTTGTTCAGACCATGGTCTACTACCATTCTTCAACATCCAATAAAAAAAAAAACAAAAAGCAAAGTTTAAAATGTCAAGATATATAGATGTATACTGCCGATTGGATCGGGAAGTGTGCATGAAATTGTACACAGGCATCTTCGGTTATGAAAGATAGTTTCACGCTGGTACCGTAAAATCTAACGTAGGGTCAGAAGGAAGTTCGGGTAGAATGGTGCCGAGACATGATAGCAAAATTGGTAGCAGGCTCGTCTCGGCGCGTTTAAGATATCATTACGGGTGATGAATCTTGGATTTTTCAATATGATCCAGAAATGAAGCGTCAGTCGACCGTGTGGCTGTTTCAATGAACCAACGCCTACCAAAGTGAAGCGAGCCAGAAGTGCAGGCAAAATGTTGCCCGCAAGTTTTTTTTTTTCTACCAGGTTATCTGGTGTCAGTACCCTGACGAGATCAAAGAAGCATCAATGCTGAATGGTATGTTACCAAATGTTTGCCAGAAGTTTTTACTACTGCAAGCAGCAACTGACCGAACACTGGCCTCCGTGGGCTACTGCTTCACCACGACAACGGGCTGGCTCACTCGGCGCTCAAAACAAGGGACTTTCTGGACAGCACACCGGTCAAATTTATAGGTCATCCTCCTTACAGTCCCGATTTGGCTCCGTGCGACTTTTTCTTGTTCCCCAAAATAAAAAATCAACTCAAAGGAAAACAGTTTTCATCACCTGAAGATGCACTGGGTGCATTTGAGAAGGAGATTGGAGAGGTGTCTGATGCGGACTGGAAAATGTGTTATGAAAATTTGTTTAGACGTATAAAACTGTGTATAGACGCCAATGGAGAGTTATTTCAAAAGATATAATAAAAAAAATTATAACCTGTAGTATATTTTTTTCTAGTATCACAAAACTTTCTGAGTACCCCACGTAATCTAGTTTAAATTTATTTCACCCCATGGGAGATGGCACTGCAGTGATTGTGTAGCGATATTGTTGGAGCTGGCCCGTACTCTGCGTACCAGGGATGCACACCTCATTCGCATCGTTACGTAAAAGCAATTAATATGTGCGTCCGCGAATATTCCCGATGCGCTACAAAAACGGGGCAGCCCCACCCATACCCTGAAAGCGTTGTTGTATTGGACACGAAGGGCGTTGCATGACCTTTGGGTATATCTAGCCCACAGGCTGCACGTGTAAAACGTTGTACAATAAGCTCGAAACAGAGTAATTTTGGCTGTTTAAGTGAGCAGCGTGCAGCGTGCCCTTCGCTCCCGCTCAATATCGAGTCCGTCATTGAGGTCAGGGGTCAATATATGACCAAGATATTTAAACGTAAATACTCTTTGTAGTGGAGTCCCATTGAGTAATACAGGTGGTACATAACCCGGTCTGCCCCCAGCCTCAAAGACCATGATCTCCGACCTATTGGAGTTATACATCAAACCATGTGTTTTGGCATACTGCTCACATTTGGCGACCAATTACTTTCTGAGACCACAGATTGACGCGCTCAGAAACACCATATCATCTGCATAGCTAATATTATTTACACAAATACCATCTATATAGCAACCCACTCTGGTGCTGCTGAGCTCACCAATCCTGCCTCACCCCGCATTCCAACCTGTATAGCTTGGAAAAAGTTCCAGCCCATCGTACACTATTGATCTGGTTACCATACCACTATTTAAAGATGTTTGCTCCGTTGGCAACCTATCCTTCTCCATCTTTCTCCACAATACGTCATAAGCAACCAGATCAGAAACCTTGAATAAATCGATGAACCTAGCATAAATCGGCGTCCCACGCTGTGTATAGTAAGTATGTGATAGTATGCTTGAGGCACAACACTGCACTTTCTGTTGAAAAACCACGCCGAAACCCGAATTGGTTGTCATGAACATTTACAGTTTTATTTATTTGTGTATTAAGCAGACGGTCAAACACTTTTGATATTTTGATATTATAGTAGCTAGAGAGATGGGCCTTTTGTATGCCGAGCGACGAAATGTAAGTTTTTACGCACAATATTGAGAGATTTACCATGTTATTTTAAGACTATAGACTTCTTATAGGTTTTCCTGTAATCTATGAGTAAAGAACCATACTATGTATTTTTTTCAAAATTTTTGGTCTAGTAGTTTCGGAGATAAGGGGGGGGGAATGGTCAATTTTCATTGAATTTATTAAATATCTTTAAAAGTATTTATTTTAAATTATATAAAAAATATATTTAAGATCCTCGCAACAAGCCCTTTCATTTGATATGTCACACGGTACTGTTAGCAAAACTTTTTTTTTTAATTTTCTTGTTTGCGCCCCAAAAGTGACACCTATATTCAAAATTAAATTATTTACGTTACACATTCGTGTTTGGGTCACAAAAATACATATGTGTACCAAATTTCAACTTAATCGGTCCATTAGATTCGGAGTAAATTGGCTGTGACAGACGGACAGACAGACAGACAGACAGACACACGAGTGATCCTATAAGGGTTCCGTTTTTTCCTTTTGAGGTACGGAACCCTAAAAACAAATCTTAATAACATACGAACAAAGCAAGTTTATAAAAAACTTGTAAAAACAAATGCCTCAGTTAATTTCGTAGTTTTTGTTCCCAATCTAAGTATGTAGAAGAAAATGATTTATGAATCATGCTTGTTATAACTCTGACGTTGGTTTAGTAATTGAGTTTATCTTTTTTACCACTAAGTAATAATCACGCCTTTAATCAAGTACATTCTTATTAACATTATAAATACAATCCGTTTCTTTGTGGCTCGATCACATTCTGACTGTGTGATGTAATAATATGACATAGCACTCATACAACAAAAACCTAATTTAAAAAAAAAACAATTTGAAAAACAACAGCCGACTTCCAAAAAAGGACAAGAGACTGACTACCGAAATTAAAGTTATTTCACTTAGCCGGCTTTTTTGGAAGTCGGTTGTTTTTGTAAAAAAAAGTTTTATATTTTTCACTTTTCAGTTTTTGACCCTACTCCACACACAGTATACCACTACTTACTATGTATACAACATTGACAGGAAGTTTTATAACATCATCAACATACAAAAAGTGGAATTAAATACGTATTAGCTTACTCTACAAAATAAAAAAAATCGGCCCAGTAATTACGGACAAATCGATGAACATACCTACATTAAAAAAAAAAATACACCAGACGAACATTTTATTTACCTACCACGAAAATTGAAAACGGGGATTAAGATACTAATACCAAAACAAATACCACTTAACCTTGGAAAGCAATGATCAAAGTCTATTAAAAAGAAAGTGAACGCATATCACACGAAAGTGAAGCTGATATGACTGTATTATCACAATGTAAATATTTCAACTTATTGACTTATTGATTTATAAAAAATTACAACTTTCTGTAAGTATTTTAGATGTGTAACATCTTTCCTCTCGCTTTTCTGCAATCAAAATCTAAATCTAAATAATCAAATCTGTAAGAGTGATTTCGTGAAAAGGGACGGAAGTGTGTAACAAGAAGCCGGGGAAGCGAGCACTATTTGAATTGACCAATGAGCGCGCACGGTGCTTGAATTGACCATCAGATGGTACCAACCCATTTTTCGAGAGGTTGTAAACAAGATGATAATGATGATGATGACGATGACGATGACGGTGACGGTGACGGTGACGGTGACGGTGACGGTGACGGTGACGGTGACGGTGACGGTGATGGCGATAGTAATGATGATGAATATTGTTTATCCCACTAACATTGTAAATGTAAATGGCCCGCGTGGTGGATTACGGCCCACTCCCTCTCACAGAGAGGAGGCCTGTGTCCCAGCAGTGGGAATATTTATAGGCTGATGATGATGATGATGATTGTAAATGTGAAAGTTTGTGAGGATGGATGAATGGATGTTTGTTACTCTTCCACGTAAAAACTACAGAACGGATTTAGATGAAATTTGACACAATGATTGTTTATAACCTGGATTAACACATAGAATACTTTAATCCCGATATTCCCACGGGATCGAGACTTATGCGGGTGAAACCGCGAGGCGCAGCTAGTGTCATATAATATGTCACCCAAGATTTCAGATGTTTCACGTCATATACGACTACTGTAAGGCTAGCTCGTTTTAATTTTATTTGCGACATGATTTTATTTTGTATCTTTTATTCACACACTATAAAAACCCATGAACAAAATATTATCAATAACTTAATGGCCTTGGTACTTATTTCATTGCTGTCCAGCTTTTCTCATTTTCCTATAACAACGTTACAGAAGGACGATTTCCCGTAATTTAAAGGGTTCAGTCGCAATCTCATCTTAGCAATCATTGTCAAAAATTTTACAAAAAAATTTGAGAAAGAGGTATTTTTGACAGATTGAGATCGAGATAAGGATCCAAACTTTGTTAAAAATACGGGAATTGCCCCTCAGATTTCCATCCTCTTGTCAATCGTAGAAAATAGCCTGTAATTGTCATATTGCAGGGAAAAAATCATTTTAATTTATTCCAATTAGTGAACGATCACTTTAGTTTTTCTGCTAGGAAAATAATACCATTATTATCATTGTATCATTGTCAATTTATCATAATTGGTCAGGGTAAGTTTAACACTTACCCTGACCAATTATGATAAATTATCCATTGCTGCACTTTTACTACATATCCTATAGTTTATTTAACTAACCGATTTAATTAACTTATTAAGATTACAATACCTAATCAGCCTATAATGTTCTCACTGCTGGGTCACAAGCCTCCTCTCTTCGTGAGGGAGTGGGCCGTAATCTACCACGCGGGCCCAGTGCGGGTTGGTAGATGTCACATGTCTTCGAATTTTTGGTTCTAGGACATGGCGGTTTCCTCACGATGTTTTCCTTCACCGTTTGAAGAGAAGTGGTGATGAAATTATTTACACAAAATAAAGCGCCTGCCTAGATTCGAACCCACGACCAACGAGTCGTAAGTCGAGGCCGTTACCACTGGGCCATCACTGCTCCATTACTAAGATTACTTGATGGTAATCAGGAAGGTTTTAGATTGAGATTATAAATAATGGATCTAGATTATGTATTGGTATTATCATGAAGCAATTTAATACGAAAAGTAAATAATGTTGTGAATAAATGTGTTTTTTTTTTATAAACAGAATACCGAAATTTAAATAGAATCATATTATAACACTTTTTTTCTAACAAAATAATACTATAAAACAATTTTTTTTCTATTACGATACAGCGCTAATCCAAGAAGTTAATATAACCAAAGAGTTTCCATCAACTTTTGGCGGGGGACAGCAGCACCCGCTGTAGCGCATGTGCGGTGATGTGCTGGTGCAGGCGACATTCATTTGTTCTGTAGTACTTACTGAATTTCGTGGGATTTTAAAATTTATTCTTGATCTTTAACTTTGATTTTTTATGTAGTATTTGTTTCAATCCCAATATTTGAGAGTAGATAAAGTAGTGTATGAAACTGCACATAACTAGGTATTAAAAAAATCGTGTGATACTATTAAAAACCTCGCCTAAATCGCCTCATTTTTTTTAAATGGGGAATTTTATCTGTTTACATTGGGCATTTTATCCTTTAGCGGGTGTCTACAAGTCAAGTAGTACTTATGACCCCTGTTGAAAATTTGCAAATTTTTTATGGATTCGGGTTAATTATGGTATTAAAAATGTGAATTTGAAATCGCAATAACTTTTAACTTAAAAAAAAAAAATTAAAAACTATTACATTTTGGTAATGTTATTGCAGTAGGTACCTATGTGCCCCTTTCAGATCGGACAGGTTTTTTTTTACTTAATGTTTATAGCTTACATAACTGCGTTTCTTTGCCATATAACACGAGTCGATCGATCTGGTTAAGCTACACTTGCCGAGGCCGGTCCGTGGATGGGTGATTATCTTTACAGACCGAGATCCCTCCGCGCTTCGGCAAGTACGTTAAGCCGTTAGTCCCGGCTGTCAACTGTCATTCGTGGATCTTTGACAGTCGTGGGTCGTCTAAAGCCCAAAAGTCAACCAGTCTTACCAAGGGGTATCTATTTAATGGTGTTGCCCAGTCACTGGGTTGTGGAGGTCAGATAGGCAGTCACTCCATGTTAAATACTGGTATTCAGCTGCGTCCGGTTAGACTGGAAGCTGACCCCAACATAGTAAGGAAAAGGCTTGGCACATGATCATGAAATATTGCATCGAACTTCAAACTCCAGCCATTTTAAGACTGTAAAAGTTGTCATCTAGTTTTAGAATGGGTACATAATAGGTACACATCAAGCTATACAATTCCAGTTTATGTTGATCTCGCATCGTATAGGATTTCCGTACAATGCGAGGTCAGCTTATACTGGAAATGAATAGCTTGATGTGTAGCCGTGTGTACTTTACTCGCCAAACAACGATACCAAAAAAAACAGCACTGTATTGCATCAACACACAGTTCAAATTGCCATACAATATTGTTCCGAGGGTGGAACAGTACGGACGAAAAACAGACTTTTAAAAATGCGTCATACGTACGTAAACGCAAAATATGTAGATACCGCGTTATCAATGTAGGACTGTGTTCGTGGAAAAAAACAAAAAATCCTTATACAGCTTTATCCCTACCGGATATTTTACATTTTCGGGGTCGTAAGACGAATAACATTTTCATATTTTCCCTTTTCTCTCGGTTTGCTGATGTCTGTCGGTTTTCCTCGAAGTCTTATAAGTTAAAATGAGATTTGTGTTGGGCGTAAACAGTAAACTAGTCTTAAATTCCATGGTTTTATTTTTCTAAATGTCGCAACTTACACACTGACTTATTAGTATTACTAGTTAAAACTTTTTGGAATATCATATACTTTTACAATGTTTGTAAATATGTGAGCACCTTGTATCTACCACATAATTAATTTATCTGTCATTGGTTCATTTTTATTTTACCTATAAGTATTGTAATCTTATTCCAGGTGCATCGTCTTCACATATAATTATATAATTATTAATGTATACAAAACATTGTGAAACATTTTAAAAGAGTAGGTAACGGTGGAGTTTCTTGCCCATTCTTCTCCATACGAAAACTACCTTCTGGAAGGGACGACTAGAATCAATTCAATTTTTTTTTGTAAACTTTTCAAATGTGCCTTTTTGTGCCTAATTGAAATTAAGTCATTAGTCAATTAATAAAGTCAAATAATGACTTTGACATGTAATATTGGTGGACTAGGAGCTCGTGGCTAAGTAATAACAGCCGCACGGTTCGATCCATCTGGTTAAACTACGCTTACCGAGGTTGGTCTGTGGATGGGTGACCATTTTAACATTCCGAGACTCCTCCGTGCTTCTGAAAGCACGTTAAGCCGTTGGTCCCGGCTGTCATTCATGGATCTTTGACAGTCGTTACGGGTCGTCAGAAGCCCGAAAGTCTGACAATCAGTCTTACTAAGGGATACTGTACACAACTACTGCATACTGCATGCTGCATGCTGTACAATACTGTATTACCCAGTTACTGGGTCGTAGAGGTCAGATAGGCAGTCGCTTCATGTAAAATACGGTATTCAGCTGCATCCGGTTAGAGTGGAAGCCGACCCCAACATAGTTGGGAAAAGGCTAGGTAGATTGATTTTTTGATGCAATGTTGGTGGACCGATTACCTGATGATGGTTGCGAGAATCCGATGGATCCGAGAAGCATAGAACCGGTCGAAGTTGCGACGCTGTGCCTTCCCTATGTCCAGCAGTGGACGTCTTTCTGCTGAACTGATCATGATGACGATGACTAAAACATAAATGTTTTCATTTACAAATATTTCTGGTCAAGAATAACGTTATGTTTAGGAGAAACTTATTTATTATCAATAGAAATATTTTGATTATTCAAAATATACTGAGGAAAGGTCACACAAACTGACCTATTTAGAATCAACGGGTTCGCAACAATTGTTTGTAATAACATCATTTGAGACTGGCACTGAACATTGGCTCTAAGATAAATATTACACAAGCCACCAACTACTTTTAAATAGATATGTATTTTTTTTTTATATATTTACATGATTATAATTGTTGTGACGTCAAATCTTTGATAAGAACGTTCGAACCGGGTTTGACCTGCTCCCTAATTGCGTAACACACTTTCAATCACAATCCGAGAGTTTTGAAGGATATTTCTAATATCCATTGATTCATAGGTTTGAAAAATTCGTCTGCTCAACAACATAAATAACTCATTGAACGTGGGTGAACTGTCAAAATGAAACCCATTGCCATCAATTGTCATTTTATGTCAAAAAAATCAATCTTAGGCAGATTGATTTTGGAGCGACTGCCTATGTGACCTCCACAATCCAGTAACTGGGTAATACGATACCCTTGGTAAGACTGGTTGTCAGACTTTCGGGCTTCTGATGACCCGTAACTACTGTCAAAGATCCACGAATTACAACCGGGACGAAGGGCTTAACGTGCTTTCCGAGGCACAGAGGAGTCTCGGTATGTAAAGATGGTCACCCGTCCACGGACCAACCCCGGCAACCGTAACTTAACCTGATTGATCGACCGTTGTGGCTGTTATTACTTAGCCACGAGCTCTTTGATTGTCGTTTTATGTATCTTACGCAATTACCCCGCTCATATAAAGAGATACAAAATATTTAGCGATAGCGTTGAGTGATAGGATAGTATCATTACTTGATACTTTGCCCTGGATTTTAGATCACCCTGAGCGTTAATTCACTAGGTATCATGGCCTTTTCCAGCCTTGCATCTTCACAGGATACGTATATGTAATAGGCCCGCCGCTGGACGTTTCAATGCTGCTTCACAGAAACACGTGCATACATAAAAGACAAAAGTAATCGAAAACAACAAAAAGTCACGAGCATAAAACAGAAATTAGTCAGCAGCTGCACGACATGACTGTGACAAGAAGGCTTCCACTCAGCATGATGCAGTGCTATGGGGGACCCACAGCACAGCGCTGATTTTCAGTGGTCACCCGAAAAAAAGATATACGTACGGAAATCAAGTCAGGTTCAGTGATTTGACTATTAAATAGGTAGGTAACAAAACTACTAGGGTACTAGGCTTTTAGAGAGGAATTTGATGTCGGTTAAATTGTTATGGAAATGTATAAAATAAAACAGCCACGTGCGTGTCGGACCACGCACAATGAAGGGTTCTATTCATAACAGGGGAATACTCTCTTAGATATTACCTATCTAAGGGCAGATTTTTCAATAATTAGATAACTTTTACCTGAAGAATAAAGCTGCCATTTTGACAGATTGACCAAACAAAAACTGTCAAAATGACAAACTTATTCGTCGGATAAAGGTTAACTGGCGATTGAAAAACCGGCCCTAAGTGGTTCGAACCTGGAAACGTTTGAGTTCATTTTCTATAGGTATAGAATAATTTGTGCACACCCTGCACGCCCGTTCTCGGCGGGCTTGGGTAATAATATAGTAATTGTGAATTTTAAGATCTGAAAAACCACTTCGACTTTAATAAACTTAGTCAAGCGATGAAGTGCCGCTGGCTTCTGGCCAGCAGGTTACAAAAAATATAATTAGGTACAGTAAATCAAAATTATAGTTTAAATCAGTTAGAATTGTTTGCTGGAAGATACATTAATCAATTATTTGTCAACGACCCCACACGAGCAATATTGCAATAACAATATAACTCGTTACAAAAACAGAGCAACGATTTACTTTTGTTTTCTTCAACACATACACAGATATAGGGTAAAAAACAGTATATTTCCGTTATTACTATTGACAAAAGATAAAAGGTCGCAAGTGTGAACTCGATCTAATTATAACACATTCATATCAGACACACCCCACTCGTAAAACGACGTAACTGAGCACAGATTGATATCTTGTACGTAAATGTACGAAACTTTTATTTTATTACTTGTACACACGGCTACACATCAAGCTATACATTTCCAGTTTCTGCTGATCTCGCATTGTATAGGATTTCAGTACAATGCGAGGTCAGCTTATAATGGAAATGTATATCTTGATGTGTAGCCGTGTGTACGTATCAAATTAAAGGTTCTGACTTTACGAAATGTTTGGTTTCACAATGTTCAACACGAAGATAGAATTCAATTTGTTTACATTGTAATGTGGGTGTGACTAGATAATTATCAGTAGGTACATATAATGCACTTTTTAATTATGTTATTGACACAAGTTATTTCAATAGTATCAAGCAGGGAAATGGAAATTCCATATATACTTACGTGAAACTAAACGCATACCTACCTTTCAATGAGTTGCGACACTCGCCTTTGCGGTACAATAACATTCTTGTTATGTTTTTGCACCACAAAGGCGAGTGTCCAACTCATTGAGAGTTAGGTATACGTTCAGGGGGCCTACCACCAGCTCATAAACAGTATTATTTTAATATTACTTCAGTGTGGGAAAGAGATGAAGCTCTACAGGTCGTATAGCTCCATCTCTTTCTTCCACTGAAGTAATATTAAAATAATACTGTTTATGAGCTGGTGGTAGGCCCCCCTTTTATCAACCGTCTTCTAAAAATGATAATACGAGTAAAATATAAATAACATTAGAAAAAGGAAATATTAAGAACCTATCATATGCATTGTGAAACTACAATTTCAGTTATTTTTTTAACCTACTAATCTACTTACTGCTTAATTTTTTTAACTTTTTATTTTTGTTTCAGGAGCCAGGGGAAACATTTGAAAATCAAATTATGTTAAGCTAATTTATAAAAAAACAAAACCAAATACAAAATGGCGCCGGAAAAGAACGCGTTGGTGGCATCTCCAAAGACACAAAAAGTAATCAAATTAGTACCGCCCGATGGAGGATGGGGGTGGATGGTTTTATTAGGGACAGCATTGAGTAATGTAAGTATAATTATGTACTATTACATCCCATCTGAACACAACGGTCAATGCCGCAGACGACAACAATATGTTCTTAAGCAGTACTATTTAGCAGTTTTTTTTTTTTTCTAAACACTAATTTTGGTACACTTAAGAAGAGTGTTGCCGCCCTAACTTTGCGAATACCACCTTACTTCGGCTGACAATTTGACAATATTGTAACAAAAAGTATCGCCGCAATGATTTTATCTTAATTTTCTTATTCCATCGTAAATCGCAATTAGCTATACAATAAAATCCTGTCAGATCAGAAAGGTATCCATAAGTATTGCAATAACATTACCAAGAAGTTTTTTTTTTGACTTGTTGACACCCGCTAAACGACGGCCGCCCACGCCCCATAACCCGGTAAAATTCCCCATTAAAAAAAATTGTGGCGAATTATTTTTTCTTTTTTCCTGAACGTTACCACATACATAAACTCTCAGTACGATACCTAACAACACCCTCATGGATCGGACAGGGTTTTTTACATGTTGTATGTAATGATCTTTTACTTCCACGAAATTAAGTTAAAAAAAACAATAACAGGATATACCTGACAATTATCTTTGGCTATGCGGCCTTCTAGATAACAAAGGCCGTTTAATTTATAACATAACCCCACATTAGGGAAGCTACCAACTTATCAGTAACCGATATCGATTGGCCGGTAGATAAAACAACAGTATTTGTATTAGTAACGAAATTTTGCGCACTTCATGTCATGATAACATGGTATACATGTCATTACCTTTTATTAGGAGAACAATATAGGTATACCTAGTTAGCAAAGCTACCTAACTGCGTCATAATATAAAACAAAAGTCTGTGAGCCTGAAAACCTGACCGCAGTTTGTCAAAATTGTCACAATGATTGCTCTGTCTAATGACAGTTACACTCCGTCTAAAGTTTTCAATTTAGAAAATATGCCTCCCAATTCTTTACATAGTAGGACTACCATGTAACTTCCTGCAAAAAAATTAGCAGTGCAACTGCAACCCAATGGCTATGATTTAAATGGTTCTCCAACGTTCGATCACTACCCGCAACGACTAAGCCCACGGTCGCACGGACGTAAATTAAATAACGCGGCGGGATTTTATCGCGCACTGGATTTTCAACCCCCGGTGTTGAGCCGAGCGTTGAAAATTCAACAGAGAGCAACCCAGCGCGTGGAAAAAACACAAATTTGGATTTTCAACTCTTGACGCTGAGCAAAGCGTTGAAAATCCAATGTGCGAAACAAATCGCCGCTGGAAAAAATCGTCCGTGAGTATCTGGACTAACTGTTCCTATCCGAGTAGGAAAGGTCATAAGGACTACTAACATAAAACTCTCCATTACAGATTTTCAATCAATCAATGCTGTCTTTATTCAGTTTGCTATACGGAGATGCGTTAGAATCAATGGGGCACAGAACTCAAGGAGCCGCCATAGTAATGAGTACAATGTTGTTCGTCACAAATTTCGGCGGCCCAATAGCCGGGGCCGTTGTTAAGTTGACATCGACAAGATTTGTAGCGGTAACAGGAGCCTGTTTCTGTACTGCTGGAATTTTCTTCAGCGGATTTTCGGCAAATATCTGGCACTTGGTGTTAACTTACGGCGTCCTATTAGGTAAGACTGTCTTGTTTGTTGTTCAATGTTTATTGTTTAGCATAATGCGGTACAGTGGAAATGTGTAGGCTTGGAGCTGTTTTGAGTGAGCAAAAGTGCTGTATGTTGTAGTGTTTCTTGACAATAATGTAGCGGCCGAAATTTTAATCCAATAATGTTCTGTTTCCACTTAGCTTAAGTGTCATCAGCTAATTATTGAATTGTACTAAAATATGACGGCACATTGACCCAGATAAAGCCATAATTCAAAAACCCATTCATTAATATTTAGAATGGCCAAAAACCAACCACGGGCTTCGGTTATTTCATCCAAAATCCGAAATTGTTTGGTAAAACAACTAATATATTATGCTTGTTCCAGGATTGGGTTTGGGTTTCATCCAAAACTCGTCATTTGTGGCTATAAATAGCTATTTCAAGCTAAAGAAAAGCCGTGCAGTGGGGCTCGCTAACGTGGGCACAGGTGTGGGACAAACCTTAATGCCCCACTTAGTGAGGTATCTCTTGGAACATTTCGGGTTCCGTGGCGCTTGCTTGCTGCTCTCGGCTTTGAGTTTGCACGGGGTTAGTGACAATTTTATTACTTGTTTACGTTGTAAAGTTAGCTCCCATAATGTTTTTATTTTGGAGACTTTTTTCGTGGGTTAAAAAAGAATCTGCTGTTCTACACATTTTGACGGTGTAGGTATTTGCAGTTTTGTATCAAACAGCATTTTTTATTTAGCCTTTAAAAATTTCTACACTGGGCAGTATATACGTAGAATCATGTTTGAGCTGCATTCATGGTAACAGTTTGCGCGTTAATTTTGATCCATAAATTTTGTAGTTTGTCATTTTTATTGAGTGTTATTTTTATTATTATAGATTGCCGGGACCATGCTAATACAACCAGTGGAATGGCACTTGAAGGAAGTAGAAGAGGAAGTACCGGTAGATGAAAATCTACACTTACTGCAAGAGAAACCCAAAGATGCAATCGTAAGAAAAACATCTCAATCCAATGGTGATGCCCAAAATGGTAAAGAAAACTGGGGAAGCAAAAAAACACTGAGCAATAAAGAATTAAACGGTGGAAAAATAAATAAATCAGACGCAAATGGTCTAAATGGTAAGTAACGCAATGTTTCTGTGTTAATTTAAAAGTCTAACATTCGTTATTTTAAGGTTAACTGCTTTCCGAAATTGTATTACTCGAATACAATGTGACGTTTTGAGAGAATACTCATTTGCTTCTATAGTATTTATTTTATTCATAGCCTTCATCACATTAGTTTCATCTATGTCTATCAGTGATCAAGGTCATTCTCATAAAACGTTCAATCAAAGATCTTATTTGTAGACTTTCAATTAGTTGTAATAATACTGTCTAGGTTCCCAGCATTTTTCTAGGAATCTTAATAATTTTCTCTAAGACCTAATCAAATCAAGACCAAATAAAAATACCAAAAATTATACTTTATTTATTAAATAAATACTTTATGAGTGCTACATTCATAACCACTACATATAATTTAGTTATATTCAGTAGTGTGTGATCACTACTTAATATAATTAAGCTTATTGAAAATGAATGTCTTGTTGACAAAAGAATCATTGAATATTTTTTTTTTTTTGTCAATTTAATTGGTTTTTGCTGTCCACATAATATATTGCCAAATTATATTTTAGATATTTGTAACAGTAGATAGGCTAGGTGCCTATTAAAAGTTCATTTATATAAATGTTCCCAATTATTTTTTTCTCAAACTTCAATGAAATTTTATTGACATTATGACATCGGCACACAAAACAGTTACTAGAAAAAGTGGTAGATAAACACAAACATTATGTTGATAGTAACATATCTACCTATTATCATCAATCACTATCGGTTATTTCAAACATTTCAAAGATTATGTTAAGAGGTAACGATAAAACTATAAATTCTCGTACTCAAAATATGCATGTGGCAATGTTATTGTATTTAATGTGACGTACACAACAAGAAGTTGTAAGTACATCACACAGATCACCCGAAAAATATGTGTCTAAAGATTGTCTTAAGACCAAAGCACCGCATATTGTTTTCATAGTAAAGTGATTCCTTCAATGTAGCCCGCGAAATTCAAAATTTCGTACGGTACGATAATGCAAATGCTGGTGATCAACTGCATCCGGTTAGAAATGGAAGGTGACCCCAACATAGTCGGGAAAAGGCTAGGTAGATGATGGTGATAACGTTGATGCAAATCATATTTTCTCAATATTGTTTTTTTTACCTTATATACAGGGTAAGTTTTTATCCAGTGCGCAAACTTTAACACGTGACTTTACTCATCATTATGAACAACTTTTACCATGAAATCGTGAAAAAAATCAGCTGTTCCCTACATTTTGACGAGTTATGCGAACATAAATGTAGTAAAAAGTAGTTTTTTTTTCGCGTTTAAAATTACATTTACCTGTAAAATTTTGCGCATTGGATAAAAATTTATCCTGTATAATTTCGAGAGCTAGGTATATTGATGTTTTAAATTATTTTAATTTAATAAATAATTTTTGAGAATTGACCTTTGATCAACATGCAACGTAAAACTACGCTACAATTTGCAAAAAACGTAAGGAATTATGAATTTCTCCGACTAACTTGATGGATTCACCTTAAACTTAATACTTAGACAAAAAGTAGTGAAGGTCGCGACGAAAAAGGAAGTCAAAGAGTTGACCTCTAATACATAGGTATATTACGATGGAAGGTGCTGCAACGATAAGAGTAGCTCTTAAGTTTATGCAAAATAAGAATCATTTATAAATGATGCAACACACAAAGCACAAAATCGCCACAGCCGACAGCGTCCAGAGACGGTAATTCTAATAAAATGAATGGCGCCGAAAGTACATTGAGCGCACAATTTCTGTTGTGACCGCCATTCAAAGCCGTCAGTTTACTTACGTTATTTGTGTTGAGTAACCCGTGATACACTCGGTGCATATGGAAAGTGTTGACAATGTCGCCTCCCACAACGGCTGTCCCCGAGATCTGTGGATACACGTCGTTTACTTAAATTCGACCGTCTTTTGTTTCAGGACCCACTCATACGTCGCCACAAAAACAAAACATGCTGAGGAAGCTGTATGATCTATTCGGAATCTCCCTGCTGTCGAATATGCGGTTTCTAAACATTGTGATCGGCACAGCCCTAGCTGTCACTTCCATACAAAACTTCAGTATGCTGTTCCCCTTCTTCCTACAGGTAAATATGTGTTCTTTTTATCCAGCTAATGGCATGCTTAACTTGCTCAAACATCGCTAAGGTTTTTAAAACATTTAGAAGGAAAAAGTCCTGGGATATTCCAGTTTGAGATGTATGGCTCTGATGCCGAAAATAGGGCCGAAATGAAAATGCAAAATGGCGGCTACGCGCATACGCATTGGGGCCTGTTTTTTCGCTTAATGAGCGTTTTCTGTGTTTGAAGTCTAATATTTACTAGATATATATTTCTGTTGAATTTCTTTCAAGATGACTAAGTAGGTATAATTATGTATAAATTACTAATAACTCAACAAAGTGTCTTCTAAATTATAAAAGTGATTTTTCGCATGAATACAAAATAATAAACACAACTACTCAGCAAATTATTATGTAAGTCAAAATATGACGTCTTTTATACAATTATTATGAATACTTATACACTTTTTCTACGAGTCTCTCGATAAAACTTTTCTACGAAATATAATTAAATGTGAATTAATAATGTAATTTCCACGATTATAGCAAATGAGATTATTAATGGAAGCGCTTTTATCGTTTTTATATTAAAACCCATGTACCTTACATTGTTCGCACATATTATTAATGTGCACAATAGTAATTGATTAATTCAGACTATTAAAATTATTATTTACAATGGGTTCGTTATAAGTACTAATGTTATTTGTTTACTTCATTAGACCAGAATCACCGTCCATACATTTCTGGGCTACATATGAAAGTGCCAAACAAAAAATGCTATTTCAATTAGCTAATACTAGTACTGTCGAAAAACAAAACTTTATTTCGCATATTGTAGTTATGTGGAAAATAACACTAGAGCCTAGTTTCACAGTAAAAGATAATAACTGTAATGTTTATTGTCATAATAAGCTATTACTGTAATTAGATTACAGTTATTCTTTTAACTAAAACATACTGAAAACAGTATTTTTCAAACTTGTATAACAGCGCAGAGAATGACCCTACAGATTTGGTACCATAGTGAAAAGTGAAGAGAATAACATATTCTAAAGGAATATAACTTTTTTTTTGTTTGTCGGCACTTTCATAATTTTGCCGAAAATTAATTATTTCCTTTGTGTAACACTATTAGGTATCAAGTTTAAATTCTGTGAAAATTATACTAATTCAGATAGCAACTTGTCAGCGCCTATCGGCGTCGGTTTGCGCTGATTTGACAAACAGTATGAAAACTACCTTCGCCGACTAGCGTTGACAACAAACGTTTATCAGCACCGACAAACGCTGAAATATCAGCGCCGCCGCCGGTTCCAGATTTCTACCTGAATATACCCTAAGGGTGTCGATAAGCGCCGACTAGTTCTTACCTGATTTGTAGGCCTGAGTCCGCGCTGATTTTCCAAAAAGTATGGAAACCGCCTGCGCTGACCAGGCAACGTTGACAACCAGCGCGTGTTGGCACCGATAAGTGCTGGCATATCGGCACCGGTTACCAGCTTTCTACCTGAATACACCCTTAGTCCTATTATAAGCTGATAAAATTATTTGGACATACAGGGTGGCATGGACATCGACGTGAAAACGGTTACCATGGATTCAGTACATGGTTCTGAACCACCCCTTTTTTTTTTGGGTGGGTAATTATCAAATAATTTCTCCCGCTCTGGGTGCAGAGGGAGGGCGTGTCAGACTCTTACTGACTAAAACCCACCCGTGTTCCTTCGGCTGCCCTGTTGCCGGGGGCCACGATCTCCCATTCGGTTTTCTAAACCCCGGCAGACATCGGCCCTAGCGGAACCCGTCAATTCTGCTGACATCTCTTTGAGGCGCGCGTGGAACACAACGCACCGTTTCTGAATCCCCCTGGGTTGAAATTATTCGTCGTCTATTTAAAAAAATCTGCTGTTTCATACATTTTGACCGCATAGGTATTGCACTTTTCTATGAAACAGCTGTTTTTTTTTTAAATAACCGGCGTATATTTTCAACGCGTGGGGGTTCAGAACCATGTACTGAATCCATGGTAACCGTTTCCGCGTCGATCTCCCTGCCACCCTGTATAAATGCTAACATGGTACCTATCATTTTGACATAATTTATATTCCGGAGATATTTCCGGAGCGAAGGCCTCTTCACATACAGAAAAGGAACAGGTAAAAAATACCACGCTAGCTCGCATGTCTACGATTGCAATTGTGTTCACCTGAGCACGTGCAGGTGTAATAATTCGATTACAGCGCTGATATGAAGTAATTCTTATTTAATTACTACCTTATCAGTATTTATAGTCTCCTCTATATTTTATCTATTTGCTGTGCATCCAGTAAGGCTGTGATCATCACTGTGTCAATAATCGCTGATAATCATTTTACAACTTAGTACTATAACTGTTAATCTAGGTATGCGGCTGATGCGAGCAAGCAAAATGTAATCTACCTGATATTATTATCACCATTTAAGAAAATAATAGCTGTCTAGTGTTTATCTTCTCCCGTTTTCTATATGACACACACGTGTGTGTATAAACATTATTTATATGGAATACACACTTAAATAATTGCATCTGAAACTGGAACACTAATAGGACAATGACATATTTGACAGGCACAGTCAAAGACCAAATGATTATTCATAGGAGCTAATCCATAACTAAGTCCATAATATCATAATCCACAGTCCACAGATAACGCTTATGATTCAGTTCACAAAACGGATGTAACCGCTCATATAGTTATTGGAACGGAGTCAATTGATGTCATCATTGTTTTTGCAGAAAGTAGCGTCGATGGATAAGCAGCAGACTGCAAACTGCATGTCAGCGGTCGCTAGTGCAGATATAGCAGGACGTCTAATCCTGCCAATCTTCCAAGACAAATACAAAATAAAGGCTCGATGGATGCTCATCATGACAAGCATATGGCTCATCGTCGTCAGACAAAGTACGTCACACACTTATCTTTTCAAGTACCTAATCTAACACATCTTAACCACTTAAATAAGACCTGAACAAGAAAAATGGAAAAATTATGCGGATAAAACTATTATCGATTGGAATTTGTCCTTTGATAAGTATATTCACCTCAACGGTCATGCCTGTATCTATTACTTGATTTAGTGTCTAAAATTCAATTTTGTTTTCAGTTTTGGCGTATCAAACCAACATTGAAGTATTGATCGTTATGTCTTGCCTTTACGGTGTTGGTAGGAGTATGATCATCGTCGCGAGGAACATTGCGATATCTGAAAACTGCAGGATGGATCAAGTACCCGCAGCCGTCGGTCTTGGGATGTTGACCATGGGCATCATTGTACCCCCCGTGGGATATTTCCTCGGATGGATTAGAGATTACTCTGGAAGCTACGTCACATGCATAACAGCGCAAAATATTCTCTTGGTCATACTCCTAGTTACTTGGATTCCCGATATGTTATACTTAATAATGAAAGAAAGAAGACAGAAGAAGATGGATGCGGAACAACCACAAACATAGGGACTGATTACTTTGTAGGTGGAATTAAATATATTAAGTATTTGAAAATACTCTGTAGTGCTTTGCACTCTTCTGCCAGAGAAGGCAGAAGTTTAGTTTCATAAGAAGAGCCGAAACGACAAAGGGTTCCATAGTTCAAGATACTAAGTATGCTATTTGATTGGGAAAATATAGAAAGTAATTGAAGAACAAGAAAGACATAGACAAAGAATAGTTCCTACCTAGAATAACACTGGGAGTTTTGCCTTGGTAGAAAATAAATTTATTTGTATTGAGTACTATCATAGAGAAAAAACGATGGACCCATCCTCCATTGTATGTTTGTTAATGGCAACTGTCATCAGTCGAAAAGAGACATGGAACTTTAAAAAAAGTTTTTATACTGTGGTCCAGTGGTCACTTATGGACTTAAATATAATATTTTGTCTATGACCAAAGTACCTGAAGAATTTAGCGTCGCGGCTGTGAATTCACGTTTATATTTATAATAATAAGAATACTTAAAGTTGACCAGTTAGTACTTATTTTAAATTGACGAAAAGAGCGGGACAAAGGAGGTTTTGTATTACTTACTAATTAGTTTAATGATAATGACTGTCAGTGAGTGAGGTAATTATATTACAAAGCAAAAATCGATTCTATCGTGTAGATATAAAATAAAATGAAATGCAATATTGAATATTATGTTTAAAACCTAGCAACGTTGAAAACAAGACTTAATTTGTTAGATAGTATGTAAGTAACTTTGTAAATTTTGTAAAATATGTTTCTAGTCTAATTGCGTAACGTTATGATGTATTTATGTCTGAGTAACATTTATGATGTTGATTACAGTTTATTTTATAACGTTTATTTTATTTTTTATTGACGGAGTGATCTGTGTGAGTTCAGCTTTATGCACTCATTCATCTTTACCTTGTCGATTTTCTGAACTCACACTGAGGTGAATCTCATGCGAGAGAAGGAACGTTGGTGGTACGGTTGACGGCACGTCTTCTATATCTCCATAGGTGTATAACATAACATAATATCACGCCTTGTTTTCCCCGAAGGGTTGGGCAGAGGTGTCCCCGTAGTAGGTACACCTACGTTTCGCCAGTTATGTTTAAGTCCCATGTAATAGGGGGCGAGCCTATTGCCATCAACCGGGCACAAATCCAGACTCCGGGCTGCTACTGAGAAATTCCAGATAGAAAAACCCAATAACACTTTGCCCGACCCGGGAATTGAACCCAGGACCTCATGCTCAGCAGTAGCGCTTGCGACCACTAGACGAGGCAGGTCCATAGGTGTATCTATACATATTATAAATTAAAGTCGCTTTTCGTGTCTGTCTGTTTTACTAGGTCTATCACATTCCTAGACAAAGCGCTAAAATTGGCAACTATTATCATAGTTGTTGTTTGTTTGTTTGTCGGAAGTGGCAGTGGGCTGACCATATTTGTCGAAGGACCGATGCCTGGTGGAGCAGACGAGTCCTAGAGTGGAGACCGCTTATCAGCAAGCGTAGCGTGGGATGCCCCCCGGCTATATGGACCGACGACCTCAAAAAAGTGGCTGGGACTGACTGGATTCGGAAGGCGGAGGACAAGGTGTTGTGGCGCAGCCTAGGAGAGACCTGTGTCCAGCACTGGACTGCGATAGGCTGTGTTGATTGATCATATTTTGATTAAAAAATAAAAACATATTTATGTTTAAGTTGTAGCCACAGTGAACGGTTGTCTAAAGAAAACAGCTGAAGAATAATTGAACTCTGAGAGTACTCTTTATAATTATTGTCCGTTTATGACGTTGTCAAGGTTTTTACGAACGCCTTTCCACCAGAAATGTGCTAAACTACGTAGCAATGGATGTGTTTGATATCAGCCAATATGATCGTTTCATTTTGTTGACGTTACGGAGTTTTATTTGAATATAACATCTACCAAACTTCAAAGTAATTTATCGGCAGCGTTTTATAGCGTGGCTTGGTTTAGCTCTGGTAGGAAAGGGTTCAACGTAGCATACACCCAAACGCATCTTCACTTCCTAGCACATCTTACCCGCTCCGCTACACTATTAAGCTCTAGTCGAAATAAAAATAGTTTCGTAGCTCAGCTTCATCGCTAAACTACCTCGCACATCTATATTGTAAAGACAGCTTATATCAGCCGGTCTATTCTGTAAAAAAACTCACCTTGAAAATTTTTATGAAGTGAACTTGTGGTGAACTGTCATTCCACCTGACGCCAGGGATTGACAAACCTCACTTCACTAAGTTTTCACAGTGAGATTTTTACAGTAGGTACCTATAGACCAGTAGTTTTGGTTAGAAAAGTGACCACTGCTCACCACAATCACGAGCGAGGAGCGAGCATGCTGCGACTGTAGCCAGCAAAGGATTTTTGGCTCGGTTGGGGAAGTCTCGCCAAGTCAGCATAGGTTAGAAAATTTTCTCTTTAACAGCTGCTGTAAAAAAACCCTACAAGTTAACCCCCTTTATTTATAAACGTTGCTTAAAGTTAAGAGGTTAAGCAGAAGTTAATCATTAGTTACTTTTGAAGGGCATGTTATGATGTTATTCTACTTTAGGTCAAGCGCGTGTCAGACCACGCACAATATGGACTTCCGTAGTTGGAATGAATTTATCCCAAAAACAAACTTAACATTGAAAAACATGTTCTCCCATACATCGATATACGTCACGGTCAATTCTCCTGCTGCAAATGTAAGTTTAAAATCGCATGTTTTTTGTGATAAAACTACAAATTAACGATTTTCGGACTTTTTCCTTTACTTGTGCTGTGAGACTTTGCTTCTTGCCAAATTTCATGATTCTAGGTCAACGGGAAGTTTTGATTTATTTGCGATTATCAAAATATGTCGCATAAATGGCATTATTTTTTTATTGCGTTGACTCGAGAAAAAGGGTCTTGACATACTGACAACGACGTGATTCTATAAGGGTTCCTTTTTTCCTTTTGAGGTACGGAACCCTAAAAATTATGTAAAGTATGCTTTTTGTGGCCAAAGTACGATTACATTTATTGAAATTATTTTACACTAAAATAAGGATATCACCAGTCTAATAAATTGAATAATTATGTATCTCGTTTTGTTTAATTTAATTAAATGCCTCTTCGTAAGGTCGGGTACAGATGGAGTTAGCCGCAGTGACAAGTGGCGCTTTAGCGATGCGCTGTAAATTTCGTATATTTTAGACGACGTCTATGCAAATGTGGACATGAGACGAGTCTACAGCAGACATTACGCTTACAGCACTGACCGCAGCTCCAGCGAGCTGTACAAAAATAACTGGCACTAGTGTGATAATTAAATTGGGTTGGATGAACTGACGTTATTCATGAATTTCTGTTAACTTTCCACTTTACTCGTGTACTTATCTAAAAGGATTTTGTGGCGCTTGAATGACATTGACAGGGAGGCGCTGTCAAATTGTTTTGTGATATTGTATTGAAAAAACAAGATGGCGGCATAAGTTCCGACATTGGCCACACGCCAAAAGATCCTTGTACAACCGTAATTTGTGTTCCTTATCACAAGTTATACTCTGCACACTTAGCGACTAGACTGAAAAAAGTGTAACATTGTGACCATCACGACACTTTCGCTATAGTATGTTTGGGTTCGTGTGAAATAAAAGAGTTTCGGTAGAATAATGTAAGTAAAGTCCATTTGACGCGGCGCTAGAGTCTATGTCATTGCATCACATTGCATTAAAAAATGTAGTTCCACAATTTTCCGCCGGCCTTTTTTTCGTTGCGCGCACTCTAGTCGTTTTGGTGCCTGTTATTTTTTTACTGTCAATAAAGTAAACCACAATGCGTATCTCGTTTGTTATCTAGATGTGCATTATGGTCAAACACTTGCCTTGCTACTTATATGGTGTAAGGAGGATGCGCTAAAATGACCCGCGAAATTCAAACGTTCGTTTTTTTTGCAATTTGCAGGTCAGGATCAGACTGTATGTTGATTAAAATATGATTCACGACCGTAACAAATATAGCATCATATAATTATAATCATTAGAATCAGCAATAGGTACACACGGCTACACATCAAGCCATACATTTCCAGTTTATGCTGATCTCGCGTTGTATAGGATTTCCGTACAATGCTAGGTCAGCTTATACTGGAAATCTGTAGCTCGATGTGTAGCCGTGTGTACAACTCCTTAAGTTAAAATTGGCCTCAAATGTCATGATTTCATGAATCAGTAGTCTTTTTTGAATTTGTTTGTTTTTTACGCTTTCACGCTAAAACGGCTGAACAAATTTGGATGAAATTTGGCACATAGTTATTGGGTAAGCCAGGTCCTAGGTTAGGACATTTATGATACTTTTTATCCCGACATTCCCAGGGGATCGAGACTTGCGGGTGAAACCATGGGTGAACCGGAGTGTAGCTAGTAATTTCTATAAATAAATATTTGATACGGCTGCGAATCATATTTAGATCAACATACCTGAAAATTGCAAAAAAAGTAAGAATATTTGAATTTCACGGGCTACCCTAACACTTGATAAGGCCAGGATCTCACGCTTAGCAACAGTACGTCTGATGACTAGACTACTGGGAGATCAAGATTTTTGAGAGCCTACTAAAGAACTTAATGATATTTTTTGTAGAAATGATTGCTGTTTGACTATCGATTACAGAATAATTCGAATCTCACCTCGGAAGAGAACAAAATAAATTACGATGTTTACGTTGAAAACCCGGGAAATACAGTCTTGAGGCATAATGAATCCCATTTTCCACCCTCCAAGGAAAAAGAATATTACAACACGCAAATGAGTTACAAAAGGGAGTAAGCACTAATATGGTTGTTTAGATGAAGTAAATTGACTTGTGGGTTGTCTGTAGGTACAGTGAAAAAACCTTTAGCATTCTGACGTAAAGTATCCTTAATGTTTATATATAGTTCTTTGGAATTAGACTTGTTAAAAAATAGTGAACTTTATTCAAACTCAGTAAAATACAGTGTCACAAATTGACACCCTACGTCATTTTATTGTGTTATAGCTATTTAATATACTTTGCCTGACTTTGCTTACGCATTATCATCGTTCACCCTACTCGCCCTAGTGCCATTTACCCAATATTTATATTCAAAGACTTTAAATTATAATATTATATAATTAATGTGTGTAATGTTATGTAGTTGTAGTGTAGTTATGTTTAAGTCCCATGTAAAAGGGTGCGATATTCAATGCTGTTCTAGAAAACGTCTTTAGACAATTGAACTGGGATGAATTTGGCATTAATGTAAACAGGGAAAACTTACACCACCTTAGATTCGCAGACGATCTCATTCTACTCGCAGAGGACCCTACTGCACTTCAAATTATGGTTCAACAACTGGCATCGGAAAGTAAAAAAGCAGGACTGTCAATGAATACGTGCAAGACTAAATTGATGACAAATCGGATAGAAGTCAAAATAGAAGTGGAAGAAGATATCGAATATATAAACAAATATACGAGTATATATCTGGGACTGGGACAGATTATAGATGTAAGGGATCTATCGACTAAAGAAGTAAACAGAAGAATAAATAACACCCGGCAAAGATACTGGTCTCTTAGAAATAATAAACAATAAAACTGTACCCATTTCAGAAAAAAGGAAACTATACAACACCTGTATTCTTCCATGTCTCACGTACGGCTGCCAGACCTGGCCACTCTTACAAAAAATGTAACACAAGTTGTGTGTATTTCAAAGAGGAATAGAGAGGAGCAAAATGAATCTAAGACTGCAAGACAAATGGAAAGCTACGAAAATTAGGAACATCACTAAAGTGGCAGAAGTTAGAGTAAAAACAAAAACACTAAAATGGAAATGGACGGGCCTCATGATGAGAGCGAAGACCGAAAAATGTACCAAAAAAGTCACAGAATGGTCCCGATGAACGGAAAAAGACGTAGAGGAAGACAGTTGAAAAGGTGGGAGGATGAGGTTGGCGAAGAACAGCTTAGGACAGGAATAAGTGGAGGGAAATAGAGGAGGTCTATGTCGCAAGACAGCCTGACCTGGTAGCTGATAATAGATAATAAAAGGTTAACAACCATAAGACAAAATGTTATTAGTATTAAGGAAATATTAGAGGAAATAAAGGCAATTTTAATTTTATTTAATAGGGTGCGAGCCTATTGCCATCAACCGGGCACTGATCCAGACTCCGGGTCCGGGCTGCTACTGAAAAATTTCAGATGGAAAAACCCAATAACTTTTTTACCGACTCGGAAATCGAACCCATAGGACCTCATGTTCAGCAGTAGCGCCTCATTGGTGTAGTGACTAGATAAAGCAGGCAGTCAAGTGTAACAAATTTCCTGCCGGGGTTGCGGTTTTTTGTCCGAAAGGGTTACCGTTGCCCCTGGCAATACAGGCAACTGAAGGAACACGGGTGGGTTTTAGTCAGTAAGAGTCTGACACGCCCTCCCGCTCCACCCAGAGTGGGAGAAGTTATTTGATAATTTCCCACACAAAAAAAAAAAAGTGTAACAAATTTAGTTTTTTTGATATGTCAAAATGATTCGCGGGGTATCTACTGTTTTCGCCAATACCTTTCCCAATAGACACTACAATAGGTAATATTATATGTGGGCTAATTAACGAGCATGTGATATGTCCCGTTATGCGATATATTTTAGAGGCTGTAACAAAAGGGGTTTATACAATAGGTAAATGGGGATCACGTTGACTGGCTATCGAAGGGTCGCATGTTCAAACATGGTGCAGCTAATGTGCCGAATTTGATATCTAGTATATTACGAATATAATATACATAATTGTCATAGAAAAGGGAGGATCCTCCGACCAGACGGGTGTTGTGTCTGGTGGCCTACTGCTCGACGATTGATGTCGGGATGTTGTATGTATGCCAGTCGCACGGTAATCTATGCTTGCGCGATGAAAGATTTTGCGTGACATCAGTGTGATGCGTAGTTCACATGTGGTGATGTAGATGTCGCCACAGTCCTTTACATTAAATTATAAACAAATAAAATTTAATGAATTAAACTAAAAACAGATTTAATTTAAAGTTTCACTCGTACACAATACAATGTAATTAAAATAATCCTCAACATTCACACAAAAGAGCATTTTGTGAAGCTTTTGGAATGTTGGGTATCAAATGCAGGTGAAGTGTGAGTGGTGAGTTCAAATTCAAATTCAAAAGTCATTTATTTAAACTAGGCTGAGAATCAGCACTTTTCGAACGTCAAAAATTACATAAGACAGTCCCCCAAAACGCACCCTTCACCACTTCCTAATGCCTTTAGCTAGGAAGAAGAAGTGGCGCAACAAACTCCCCAGCAGCACAGCTGTCTGTTCAAGTTAGAAAAAAATATTCTATACAATAGTATGCAAAATAATTTACATTATGCAACACAAAACGTTATTTAAATGATAAATTATTGGCCATATGTCAGCTAGCACGCGCCAATATACCAACCAAAAACATCGAGAACTATACTCAAGCAGAAATATAAAATTAAAACTAAACGTAAACAGAACTTAATAAAAGTCTCCAGGCATAAAGGTGTGCTCGCTTACATAAAGCTATATAAAGCTGTAATTGGAAGTTATAAATGATAAACTAGGACCATCGAGGCGAGTGAAGTGCATTATATCAAGTAACATACAGCATCATGTGAAGAGCGGCACAGTGAACGTGATCATGTGGTTTTAATGTTTCTAGTATTCTTGTAAATACCCCCAATTACGCTAAATATTATGATTATGTTTGCGATTGAAGTGGATTTATGTACCTTAACGCCTTTAGGGCGTTTGTCCACCGTAGCCGTCACGGGGACGTCACCAAGAAGTTAAATTATTCGAATCGAACGTGACGTCCCGGTGACGGCGATCGGGTGTTCATCGTGGCCGAACACGGCGGTTCAGTATGTTATGATCATAGACAAAACAAAAGCCGGGTGAACGGCGCCGGACGTCGCCGGTGCGACGGCAGTGTGTGTATAAGATCAAACGTGTTTTTTACTTTTTTACCGGCACGTTGCGACATCGGCCCGTCACAATCTCGGGCTGAGTTCTAGCGGTTGCGCCAAATTACTCGAAACTTCGGCGGCCAAGATGACGGCGCTCGGCTGACGGACGTGAGGCGGACACGCGCCCTTAGTAAATGTATGTATCGCTACTTCGGTGCCGTCCCGGTGACGGCTGAGGTGGAAAAACGCACTTATAATGTACTGATGACTAATTTCGGCTATCGTTAACCACGAATCTCCTTTCTCATTCATTCTTTTCCTGTTATTTCCAGACGATTATAAGAAAACTCGTTATCAGTAATACGCCTCTTACGTCCCGTGTTTCAATTATTTATGCAACAACAGATTCAGAAATGAGGAAAACTGCCGCGTCTTAGTAACAGATATACCTAGGTAGGCAGATATTTAAGTAAGTAGATAGAATTTCTTAATGCCAGTCTTGGGATTTGATAATGCTAATCCCTGGTTTAAGGAAATTCTGTTTTGTGAATTCGTAAATACCAGAGGAGTTTTTTTAAATATTATCGTAACACTTTCTTAGATGATTTTTGTATGATGATTTTTTATCATCTAAAGTTTTTAACCAAGTTTGGAATTTGACTTTGAGACTTTCAGCGGGTCTGATGAGAATTTTTGTAGTTTTGTAAGTGTACCAAATTTCAACTTAATCAGTCCATAAAATTCAAAGCAAATTGGCTGTGATAGACGGACAGAAAGACAGACAGACACACGAGTATAAGGGTTCCGTTCTTCATTCGGACGTACGGAACCCTAAAAATTTCGGCTTTGTAGACCGTCATCTCTACCACTCACATTTATACATATGTAAATGTGTCTGTGTCTGTTTAAAAAACTTCATTTGCCATAAAACGGCCGCGTAATCTACACTAACTTTCATTACAAGTGTTACGAATCTCGCAAAAACCTTTAAATTAATGAGAACTGCTGGCAGTCAATAATGTAATGATAGGCGATCTCTTCCAAAATACCTCCGTAGATGCCGAACCGTGCGTACTTATGTCGTAGCGCGTTTCGCCAGACGGTCACCGACACGCATTGAAATACGAGATGAAAAGATTTGTCTTGCAAACACCTCGATCTCTTACTTTGATGAAAATATAGAAGGCTTTTTTGAACTGGTTTTCTGAGTATTTTACGTGGCATGTTCAAAGAATTTTGGATTTTGCAGCTAACTACGCCTCTTATGAGAATTTTGTAAAAAGTGAAAAATAATAAGCAGATTTTCGTAATTTCAGAAAATAATAATTTTGAAATGCGTTGCAGTTTTTGGACGGCAGACATAACTTTATTGTTATACAACTCTCCAAAACTACGATCAATTAAGAGCGCGTAACTGAATAAAAAATTGTTCATAGACGGGTCTATGAGCAATTTTTTTACTCAGAGACGTCTCTGACTGAGATTTTCAACTTAACACTTTAGAAACGAAACAATTCGTACTCCTACATTATAATAGCATCTTCTATGTCGGATACTGCTTTGTGACTCTTTCGATATTATCAGGCATATTTTAACTACTGTGGGCGTACTATGGGTAGTGTTGGTTAATGCGCTATTGAAAAACCGTTTGCAGTTTAGATCACATTATAATTTAGGTACTATCAAATTAATCACATTAGCAAAATAATACACACACTGGGTGCGACGGCGTTTATTAAAATCACAAATTAACACAATGATTACAAATTACAATTAACACAATAACTGAGCACAACGAATCGAGAACAGTTCCGCGACGTCTTCACTCCGATGCGATCAGAGGCTGAATCCCTCCTCGCCGTGGTCTTAAAACATCACGACTCTGTAGAAGCGCGCTTTATGGTGTGGGTAGATTACTTGATGTCGCCAGTATTGCGCATGCCATTCGTTTCGTGTCCGTACTAATGAACGGATCCAACATATTACTAGCTTTTGCCCCCGGCTTTACCCGCGTGGAGGTCGAAAATTATCCCACGAGAACGTAGTACCTGGATCAAAAGTATCCTATCGGGCTACCCCAAATATTTACATGTGAACCAAATTTAATCAAAATCCGTTCAGCCGTCGAGGTGTGAAAAAATAACATACAGATCGACTCACAGACAGAGTTTGTGTTTGTAATATAAATAATAATACCTATCGATTTATTCGTAACGAAGATACGAGTAAACTTACCACACCAAATGACGCGACAATTCCTTCAACTCAACCACCGTATATGAAGCAAGTCACGATAATTCCCGAGGTTTATTTTCTCCTTAACATCCATAACAATTCATTTTGCTAAGTTGCCTCTAGTAAATGGGAAACAACTTTATGTTCACGCTAACATTACACAAGTAAAACAGGTCTTAGATAGAAACTTGGTAAAGTAAGATTGTCACTGAGCCACAACTTTCACATGCCGGAAGAGCTATGGGCTAAAATATTAACAACGCAGTGGGTCCCAGACAGCAGCAAACGGCAAAACGGCAGGCCCATGAGGAGATGGCGAGACGAACTCGAATCTTTTATTAAATATTAGCCACATACAGAGTAGATAGGGATAATTGGAAAGAGGGAATAAGGGAGGTCTTTGCCCTGCAGTGGGTCACAAAGGGGTGATTATCTTACTGTATAATATAATAAAATAAATGTGAAAGTTTGTCTGTTTTGATGTTTGTTACTCAATCACGCAAAAACCGCTGAATGCATTTGGATAAAATTTGGCATACAGATAGTTTATAACCTGAATGAACACTTAGGATCTTTTTATCCCAGTAGCACGTTCCCATGGGATAATTTCAGACCACCACGCGGGTGAAGCTGCGGGCAAATGCTAGTAATTATTATTATTTATTTTTAGTTTTTAACTATTCTCAGGACCATGGATCCCGGTCCTTTGGAAGGCGTACGAGGGGCCTAAGCCAACGCGCAGACGCCCCTTAGACATTTTTAAGTAGGTATTGAGGCACCAACCGACGATTATCCCTGTATGCACTAAGCAAGTGCACCCAAGGATAATCCCCGGTTGGTGCAGGACTATTGCAGAACATGGAAACAAAACATATTGATTTGGGTAGCTATAATGGATTGGTTACCTGGAACTATGGAAAGACTATGGCCCCTGCCTAATCAATGTTTTATATGTACACGGATAAAATGGCAGGGGGTGACTTGCACACTCAATAATGGGCCCCCGAAAACGGTCGCTAGCACAAAGTGTCGTAGCGACAAGGGGGCAACATGTCTTGAGGTGCTTATGAGGAGTGGAGAGGTATTCCACGGCTATCAGGACAATCCCGGAAGTTCGGTCAAGATCCCTACCAGCATCTTACTGGAATACTTCCTTCCTCCGAGCACGTTTGCTCTTGCGAATCTCCACTCAAGCCAGCCAATAAAGGCAAGAATGAGGTGGGAGCTCTGTTCCTCGTTAGTGTTCACTCCCGCCGGTCAATAAAGGCAAGCCAGAGGTGAGGAACAAAACTTCTCCCGGGAGATAGGGTCCGTGGGGTCGCTACTGCCCAACATGCTGCCCTGCGGGTTTTTGTATCTCTCTTGGTCTGGCTCCTCATCCCAGACCTGTTCCGGCAAAGTAAACTGTACCGCCACAGGCCTAGAGTTCGGAGCCCGCAACGTAGAGATACAGCGGTGGGGTGATTATTATTATTATTATGCGGCTATTATCATGCCGATTGTCGTAACGATCAATGGCCTGATGGCCGAAACCCTCGACCAACATCTCTCAAGGCTCTCGTTAGACGGTTGGATCAAGGGCCTGATTCAGTAGGCAGTACTCCTCGATACAGCTCGCATTGTGAGGTAACCTAACCTAATCACCGGTAGCTTGGACCCTGCTCCCGACACCGGCGGACCACAATTTTTTTATATATTTTTAAATGTTTCCTTTTCGTATTTTTTACTTTAAGAAATAATTAAAAATGTAATTAGATAAGATAGAAAACTAATAAACGGCATAACAATTCTTATATAGTCTTTAGAAGCTGTATTGACCGATACAATCTAAAGGCTGCTAGACAGTGTTGTTTTCTTTTGTCAATTTTACAAATAAACCATGTAGAATCCTTTTAAAGTAAAAGTAATTAATATTTCGGAAATTGCACGAACTCATCAAGACTGCGGCGTAATATTTTGCCAAGAGTTTGTTAATCGAAGGATTTCGGATACGCGGTTTTATAAGACCAGACGTGTTTTGGATAAAAATATTTAAACTACCTGTAACAAAATAAAAAATAATTTAATTCAGGCAAAACCCATAAAATAAAATTTCACAATACGGCAACAGAACAGATCACAATAGAATAAATTCTCAATGCAATTAAAATAGGTACAAAAAATTATAAAGGTCACAAAATTAAAATAAAATTTTAAATGCAATTAAAATAAACGAATGAGTAGATACAAATTATAAGGGTCACATAATTGAAATTGAAATTAAAACAATTATGACTATCGTATCCAGATCAGTGAGGTCTTCTTTTCGTGTGGTTAGTGACTAACCTGGTGTCAGAGTTTTAAAGCCACCCAAGGGCCTCTGACTTGGCTTCACATGCCGTCAAGAAATATCTCTCAGGTATGTTGGCGTCCTCTCGATGTTTTCCTTCAACGTTTTTGAAGCAAGTGATAATTATACAATACGCTCATGAATCCGGAAAGTCAGAGGTGCGTGCCTTGGGTTCGAACTCGAGACCAGGCTGACGAAAAACTTGGCAGTCTGACGGTCATACCGGTAAGGTAATTGCATGTCTATTTCCTTCAAGATCTCCCTCGTTGGTCGACTCGACCCCCAATTCGGGCAAATTTTTTCCATCAGGAATTTCTCAGTAGCTGCCCGGAGTCCCCAGATAGATAAGGAATGCCCGGTTGATGGCAAGAGGCTCGATCTCTATTTAATGGGACTTAAACATAAATGGCGAAAAGTGTGTGTAATATAGGTGCACGTGTGCCTAGCCCCGCCAGGGATTATGGGTGCGATGTTATGTTCCCTCAAGATTCAAAAAAGCATCACATACAATTTCGAATTCTCCATTCCTGCTTAAGATTTCAATTAAACTAATTAGTAACCATCAATGAACGTTGAAGTGATACAAACATCGCCCATTACGAGTAGTAGAAACAATAACACGTTCTATGTAGGTACAGATATTAGAACAAAGTAGTAGGTATCTACTGTAATCGTGCGCGTGTTTATCTATTATTAATAGTAATCATAGTACGAGTACAAATCCTTGAGATTACCACAGGTATTGTAGCAACGTCGAAATTTGAAAAGAATTTGTGTATAACCCAAAGGTGGCAGAGAATGTCTAGTTATCCATCACAACGTTATTCTTTTCCTATTGTTTGTCTTATTTACTTTAGTATATTCGTGTATTTATTTCTCCTTATCTAATGTAAACTTACATTATAAAGAGAAAAGATTTGATTTTTTGTATGTTTGTAATGAATAAACTCAAAAATTACCGGACCGATTTTAAAAATTCTTTCACCAGTAGAATGCTATATTATCAATGAGTAACACAGGTTACAATTTATAAAGATATCACGCGGGTGAACCCGCTGGTATTATATAGATAAAAGATTTGATTTTTTGTATGTTTGTTTGTTATGCTTTCACGCTAAAACGGCTGAACGAATTTAGATGAATTTTGACAAATTCAGATTCAAATTCAAAATATTTTATTTCACATAAACCTTCAAGGGCACGTCAGAAGCTAGGTGCACGATTCCAATTGGTCGCTTCCTATGGAGAAGAGCCGACAAGAAACTCCACGGTTACTCTTTTAAAAATAAATGATTTTACAATGTTTTCAAATTACAGTGTTAATAGGTATGAGAGGACAGTGTAGACCTATCAACAAGTACCAGGTACTTAGCAAAATAGAAAATGGTCCACAAGTCTACAGCCTACAACGTTTTCACATTCACAAAATTTTAAAGAAAATAATCTTTTTAAAAGATAAATAAAATAAGGACCTATTTAAACCAAATGACACGATTGCCACTACAGCTGTGTAACAAATCTAATTTGATAAAAAATATAGTTATTTGTAAGTATATAACTTCAAATAATGAAAATATTATGTCGAAGAAGTATGTAAAGAAAAAGTAAAATAAAATAATCATCGTAATTTAGGAGCAGTTAATAGATATTTACATTGTTATGCCGTTAATGAGGTACCAGGGAAGCCAAGGAGCAGAAGGAATTATTGCCAAACTTCCTTGTCTTCAATGTAGTCTTTAATCTTATAATATGCTTCTTTGTTAAGGACACGTTTGATGTGGGTTTTGAACTTTCCATCGTTTTATAAAAGCGGATACTGTTTATAAGAAATTACTCACTAGTTTTAGTTAATCTCAATTTCATGTTTACTACATGTAAACATGACCTGGGTTAGGACATAGGATACTTTTTATCCTGGTATTCCCAAGGGATCGAAACTTATGTAGGTGAAACCTTAGGGTGCAGCTTGTATTATATATGTCGGATCCGGTCATTAGTACGGACATGAAACGAATCGCAAGCGCGCCACTGGTGACATCAAGAGTGATCTACCTACACCAAAAAAGGCGCGCTTCTACAAAGTCGTGATGTTTTAAGGCCACGGCGAGGAGGGCATTCAGCCTCTGATCGCATTGGAGTCAAGACGTCGCGGAACTGTTCTCCATTCGTGGTGCTCAGTTATTGTGTTAGTTGTAATTTGTGATCATTTTGTTAATTGGTGATTTTAATAAACGCCGTCGCACCCAGTGTGTGTATAATTTAGCTAGTGTGATTCATTTGATAGTAAATTATAATGTGATCTAAACTGCAAACTGTTTTTCTATTGCGCATTAACCAACACTACCCACACTACGCCCACAGTAGTTAAAATATCACTGTTATTAACGAATGTCACATACCCGTCTCCGACATATATAACTATATCACCCGGTGAACTTCGTACAACGTGAGACAAAGATGAAATTTCTCGGCTGTTCCTTTGGGTTTTTCATAATTTTCTTTTTACCTAAACCACCCGACTATTAGGGCGAAACAAACAAAAAAATATTCAAATTGGACGACCCATTTTCGAGTTTTGCGAGACCAACGGACGACAATTGATTGTTATATTTATATAGATAGATTAGGTATATATATTATATTTATAGTTTTTAATAGGTATATTTTATCCTTATATTTAAATAAATATTTATTCCGCAATTTTCGTTATTGTACCTACCAAATGCCTATGGCATTAAGTCCGCCTCTGCACATTTGAGTGTTTAAAGTATTAATTGGATAAGTCAGTCTATTTACCGCTATTTGTACAGTTAAGGGCTTGCAGTCACACAACACCTTTATGTCATAAGTAATAAGGGCTGCATTTTCGTAGTGAAATTTTACGAGAACCGGAAAGGAAAAAAGTTGACGCTCTAAAAATGTGGTGCTGGAGAAGAATGCTTGGGATCTCATGGACAGAATTCCGGGCAAACGTTTCCACACTCCAAGAACTCGGCATCAAACAGCGTCTATCAGCACTAGTACAGTCTCGAATACTGCAATTTTGTGGTCATGACTCCGTGAACGTCTAGTGGTGTAAGGGCAGAGTAGGGGGTAACGTGGGAGTTCACCGATGAGGTGGACCGACCAAATTAAATCCGCGGTTGGAGGCCCTGTTAATAATATGCATCAGACTGACAACTAACAGAACCAGATGGGGAGAGATTGTCGGGCGAGCTTTGACTACACCTGCGATTGGAAGAGCGAAGCGAAGAAGAAGAGTATCCACCGATGTGCGGTTGACTATACATGAATTTAAACAAAAAATACAGCAGTATTTGTTAGCTACAGCCTTGATTAAAGTCGTAGCGATTGATGGATCTTATCATATCTTAAGGTCTCTCACTGACCCTGGATCACAAGTTTCTCTAATAAGAGAAAGTGCAGCGAAGAAGTTAGGATTACGAAGATCTAAATTTAACGGATTGATATTCCGAGTAGGAGAAGTCAAAAACAACTATAACGGTGTGGTCACACTAAGCTGTTTCTCTACACACAATACTAATTGCTAAATTGATATTCATTAATTAAGTTATTTAAAAACGTTTAGTTGTCGGTAGTGTATGGTTTCACTGTACACCATACATACGTCTTACGAAGCGCCTTTGGATAAAACGGACGTTAAAAATCCTTAACATCTACAAAATAGCCTTTTCACAAACTAAACCAATCTCTAGTCTAGGCCATCGTACCTTCTTAATTAGACGCTTAACTGTAGTACCATCTATGATAATTCGGCCATATTCATTTCAATCAGACCATCGCCTCATGATCTAGGCTACTGCTTGCTTACCCTTAAATAAATTGCCTCCCAAATGAAACCACATTTGCTAAAATCATAATACACTTACAACATGCACTAGGTCCGCTTGCACTAAGAATCACTAAATGCGTTTATCGCTACACATATTTAAAACTAATTCTGTCTCTGTCATCTTTAAACGATTGACAGAAACAGAACGATGTTGTGAGACAACAACCTGATTCTCTATCAAACGAAAATCTCGATCGTCACTTCCAATCCACTTTTTGCTCGAGTAGCGCTACTCGAGCAAAAAGTGGTCTGGAAGTGAGATCATGCATAGCTCCCACAAAAATTCCGACTTATAAATTTCAGGAACAGCGAAACCCGCTTACATTCAGAGTGCATTATGAATATATTTGTGTTTAATTTCGCCGTGGCTAAATAAATTCATTCCCAGCTTCGCGTGAATCAGGAGGGTTCTTTCCTATTTTCAGCCAAGATACAGGGATTACGCTTGCGCCCACAATTTTATGTATTTCGCTCTTTGTTGCCATATTACACCGTTTGCTATTATTAAAATACTGGTTTTAATAAGTTGCCACTTCTTCTTTACAATTTGTATTTTTATTTATTTTTTTGTTAAATTATTTTTTGTATCTGAATGAGCCGTATTCTGCTTGGAGGGTATTGAATATCCTAGATAGCAGTCTTTGAGTAGTACCTGTCTTGTCAATGATGCATACCTTTATCAATGTGTAAAAGATATCGATATGAGCTCTCCAAGGGATTGGTTTGTATAGTTTAACATCCTTTTTTTTTTTTTTTTTATTTTTTTTTTTTTTTTTTTGGGTGGGAAATTATCAAATAACTTCTCCCGCTCTGGGTGGAGCGGGAGGGCGTGTCAGACTCTTACTGACTAAAACCCACCCGTGTTCCTTCCTATGCCATGTTGCCGGGGGCCACGATTTCCCTATCGGTTTTCTTCGAACCCCCGGCATTGGCATTGGCCCTAGCGGACCCCGTCAATTCTGCTGACATCTCTTTGAGGCGCGCGTGGAACACAACGCGCCGTCGACCCGGGCTAGGTCCTTATCGGACGGCGAGCTACCCATTGCTCACCGTCCGCAAGCCCGCGCCTACGGTGGCCGGAAATCTTCCTGCGATTCCCGACGCCCAGGGCGTCTCCTGCTGCGGCGGTTAGGGGCGCGAGGGCGCGAAATTTGCCTCTCCCTCACGCGCTCCGTCTCCTCCTTCGCGAGCATTACTGCTTCGCAGAAAGAGGTGACGGCCTCCCATTTCCTCTCGCTCCGTAGCATGGCCCGAATCAGGGCCGGACGCGAGAGATCACCGCCGCCGATCGCATCCACGGGGACACGGCGATGCCCTGCCCAAGCCGGGCAGACCTCCACCGTATGCTCCACCGTGTCCTCCGGGCGAATAGTTTAACATCCTAAACGTGAAAGATTTGTATTGATTTTGTAAATTGCCAGATTGATAAGAGTATGAACGTGAACGGAGCAAAAGCAGTATGTAAAGATCGTAGCCGGTGGCGTTCTGTACTTTTGCCTACCCCCTTATGAAAAAGGCGTGAGTTTATGTGTTTATGTGTGTATGTATCAAACTCTAACTGAATCTCAACGCATTTATTTCAATTACACCATTTACAGGCACTTTTGAACTGTCAAGGAGTCGGTCAGTCACAAAGATGAACTAGTTGCCCATTCCAAAGCGTAGCAGGTACTTATCGATGGAGAGAAGAATGGGCAAGAAACTCCATGGACACTACCTATCTTTTCCTTCCTCCGATTTCTTTATTAAAAAGACAGTTATACATACATAAACTCGCGCCTTCTTCCCATGGGGGTAGGCAGAAACTACAGAACGATCCTAACATACTCTATGTTCTATGTTATAGGGTTTGGTTTCCGCACTTAGTCCGTAGGGTGGACCATTGTGCGTGGGCCATGGCGGCCGTTTGGTGGTTATTCCAACCAGCCCACCTCCCTCCAGAAGCTAATTAAATCTCCTGGTCTGTTCAGAACATCTGTGTAGGATCTGGGTGACCCGAGGGTTTCTTTTCTAATCTGGGTGACGCCTGTGCATTCAAAGAGCACGTGCGCTACTGTTTCCTCAGCCTCCATGCACGCCCTGCACAGAGGACTGTCCGTTATTCCTATTGTGTGGAAGTGTTTGTTTAGCGGTTTCCTAACATACTCATTTTGCCTCATTTACGTTTATACATCTGGTCATACACGCACGCCGATTACTACGCACCTGACCTTTCTGAAGAAAATCCCCAATGAGTTCACTACTATAATCATCTATCTTCCTAGGGCGTTTCTGTTCCGATGTTTTCACTCACAGCTGCCTTGTAAATACTATTAAAACAGTAATATTTATCCATATTCAAAATAACACATGCAGCCATGCAGAACACATCCCTGCAGATGACGTCACTGTTTCCACAGTAAAGTATTGTGTTAGAGGGCGGATCACACGAAATAAGCCGCCGGTTTGTAAACAGCGGGTATATTGTTTCTTCGGCTACAATGCTCTAGAGTACGCTCATACAGATTTAGGTTAGGTTTAGACAGATGAATTGTATAGAAAGTTGTGGATTTATTTGAATGGCTTTAGGTTTAATATTGAGTTAAAATAAAGGATATATTTGGCCATGTTTCTCGTAAATTAATAGTTATTTAAAATTCTATTTTTAGAAGACTTTCAGAATCTGATTAGTTGCAAATATTTACTAGTGACAGAAAGGAATCGCTGCAAAACCGACTCCACGTAGCCTTGTCTGCCCTACCCCTAGAGTGTAATTTAAGTTACACCGAATCACTTGTCAAAGTTAGCCTTTTACATTGAGAGCGAGATTAACATTCATCTCGCCAGTCCTAACACCTCAGGCAGGTAACGAGCAGCTGGGATACTCAATAGGTACCTAGAGGGAGTCTGTATTTGGCTACTTATGTGAGATCACACATCTCACATAAGTAGCCAAATACAGACTCCATATCTCCCCTATTGTACGCCAAAGTTACAAAACAAATCTTATTGAAAACAGTACCTACTGAAGTTCCGATGTTTTTAATATAAAACGGAAGCTGCAAATTAACCGCAACATTATTGTTATGCAAACACTAGGAAAATGCAAGTTGGAAGACAATTGTATCATATTCTGTTTGTTTTGAGTGTTGTAACAAACGGTTCTTGTACATACCTGCCTGCATACGCAATTACGCAAGCTTTTCCTTAGATAAACTTGTTTCTCTCTAATTAAAATAATACAGGGTGGCAGGGACATCGACGCGAAAACTGTTTCAAAACCTGCTTTTTCATAGAAAAGTGCAATACCTACGCGGTCAAAATGTATGTAACCGCAAGTTTTTTTTAAATAACCGACGGTAAATTTCAACGCGGTTCAAAAACATGTAATGAATCTATGGTAACAGTTTTCGCGTCGATGTCCCTGCCACCATGTATATCCAAATAATTTTTTCAGCTTATCATCAGCTATCAGGCGTGCCTCCTTCGCACGGTTTTTACGACTGGACAAAACATTGAGATTTCTTTATTATATGTATGTTTAATATTGGCACGTTATACACATAAGCCTATCGGAATAAATTGTCTAAATTATGGTGAAAACTGCATCAAAATCCGTTGCGTAGTTTAGAAGAACAACGTGGTCACACAGACAGACACAAAAAGCGAATTTAATATTTTATAATATCCTATCCTATACTATTAAGCGAGCAATATTTGTATATATTTGCATATTGATTTGTACTCACGTTCTCGAAATCGGCTTAATCGGGTTTACGGGGGCGAAAAGCGAAAAATCGATCTAGCTAGGTCGCATATCTGGGAAAATTCGTTTTCTCCGTAGCTCCGTATCTGAGCAGAGCTCGACCGCCCAAACTTTAGAACAAGATAATGAATAATGTCATGACAATAATGATATTAGAATAACGATCATGGCAGCATTGAGTTAGTAAGTACCTACTATCATACGTATGGTATTAGTAGGTACTATCCTATACTATTAAATGAGCATTCTCTTCACCAGAGCAGAGCTCGGTCGCCCAGGTACTGTATAATAATATGAATACTTTTGTATCTTTTATTTATTTTGGAGTAGGTAAATAATAAAATTACCTTTCAATTTTATGAAAACGTAAAGGCTCCCGCAGACATGTAGATAGGAGCGAGGCGACGGCGCGGCGCGACTCCGGGAAAAAAAAATCCATGTATTTTTCTACTAGAGTCTTGTCGTGCTGTCGCGTCGAGCCTGTTTGCGGAAGCCTTAAAAGTAATTAGTTTTTTCTGCTCTTATCAGCTAAATTCTTTCCTTATTAAATCAAAGTCTGTCATCTAAATCTATGTAAGAATGCGTGATAACCATTTAACCAGATAGACTTTCTTTTAGTAGAGCCTTTTTTAAGATCGTAATAACCTGAACAAAATAACCCTCAGTTTTCATAACAGTGCACAAACTTTAAAAAAAAACAATGAAAAACACAGACAACAAAAACAAACTTTTTGATTAAAAAGCATATTAGTTCGGGACGCTGACACGTGGGTATTAAACTAGCATATTTTGGAGCACTGTGCAGCATTTTAATAATTTCATTGAGAGTTCTAAATAATTTATAAAGCTTTTGCACAGAGGGCGATGTTGGGCAAACGTAAAACAAAACACGTAGTGTGCAACTGAATATAAATTGCTATATTATTATATGCAAGTTGGAAATTATCTGACGTGTCGAGCTCTGCCTTTCATAAAAGTACTTATACATGCACGTAAGCCATAAATCCATCTCAGTTTTTTTTTTACCGCAACTTGAAGACTCTTGACATGCATCTCACCTGATGGTAAGTGATGATCAGGCCGAAGGTGGAAGCGAGCTTAACCCGGAATCTTCCACCACAGAGGAACTGGCTATATTACGTCTCACTACCGAAACACAAAAATGCTGTTAACATGGTTGTTATGGCGACAGACTTGGATTATGATGGTGGTAGCTAACCAGGCGGACTTAAAACAAGCCCCACAACCAACCAAACCGAGCAGAAAATTTTGCCCCCACTGGGAACTGTACCTCTGAGTCTGAGACAGTTGGTCTAACTACTCGACCACAGAGGCGGTTACTCGACCACAGAGGCGGTTACTCGACCACAGAGGCGGTTACTCGACCAAAGAGGTGATCACTCGACCACAGAGGCGATTACTTTGTAATTAACGAGATGTTTAATCACCAAGCATTGTTTAAAATCACAGGAACGTTAGTATTTCTGTTTTTTCTCGTGGTAGCGCAAACATCACCCATCAGAAGGTCAATTTTCGTAATGTAAAACATTAAAATTCAAGTCGCAATCTCCTCTCAGCGATAATAATCAATGTCAAAAACTTGTCAAATTATTTGGTAAATCAGAGGATTTTTTAAGTGAATACTTCTTTAGGCGCGTTGATTATTTTTGAGATGGGACTAAACCATTGATTTCGCGACACTGTAACGACACCAGCTTTTGCCATTAAAAAAACATCAACGCGTTGATAACCACGGTGCCGATTTTTTTTCAAGTTTTCACTTCTATCGGCACTCCCGGAGTGCCCTTGTTTTTTTTTGACAGATCAAGATTGAGGTTAGAAAGCGAACGTTATAAAAAATATGGGAATTCCGCCTCTGGTGTTGACCCACCCAGAGATCATCGCTTAGTATTAAGTCACCTAGGTGCCTATATTCAGCACTTTTTGCAAGAAAAAACAGGAAAGATTACGTACTAAAATTAACAAACGCAATAGTGCGAAGAGGCCCTTCAGTGGGACAGTAATAGGCTGGCATTATTAAAATAAATATCTTATTAGAATAAAATCCACGACCACGACTAATTACAATTTAATATAGGATTTACAAATGTATGACAGATGATGAACATATACAAGCATTTATGAGACTGTTTCCATGAAAACTACTGAAGCTAACAGAGGCATTGTGTCACAGAAAATCCTTTCATTAATTAATATTAAATGAGAGAAACAAACTGAAAACTGTTTCCAAAACAAAGGAAGTTGAATTCACTGGTTTATTAAACTGTATTTACTTACCTATGTGTATATACCTACCTAATGGTGCTTCCAGGAGTTTGATAATGCAATACTTTCCAGGTCATTGACCTGTGATAATGTGTAACACCGTAGTGTAAGATAACGCAATCAATTCGATGGGAATCAATACAATCGCACGTTTCTGTGGCAACTATAGGAGCAAATGATATGTTGTTACTCAGAAAAAGAGGTAAGAAAGAGGTGAACTATCGCGGACACGCATATCTGAATACCGTAAGGACTATTTCTGCTTGTAGCGCTCGGCCGCTATAGTAACGCTTACCTGCGAAAAAAAAGGGTCGTGTGCACGGGATTTTGTTTTTAAAGTGGTTAGATATGCGTGACCGCGATGGTGCCTATTGTGCGCTTTTATAATTTCTGACATCCCAATGTGTCGTGGACGTCCATGGCATTACGATACCACAGGGAAGCCAAGTGTATGGAAATATATGAAGACGCTTTTATATTTCCGTTCACGATAACGTTATATCGTGGGCGTATTATAAAAGCGCACATTCGTATAAAAAAAATAGTTTACGAATGTTTTGAGATTTATATGGTATAAAAAAAACAATGAAATATGTTTTCTGACTGGTAACCCAACCTAAGCTTTAGATTAGTAACATCTTGTGAGTTGATGGAAGATTTAATAGGTATTAAGTCTATTAGCTTTATTTATTTTGTCCTTTAGAATTAATTTATTCTGAATTAAAATTAAATATGCATAAATGACAACATAGTTTTTTTTTACTCTCCTCCGCTGTTCCACTCCTGGGCACACCTTCCACCTTTTGCGAGCCCGCGCATCCTTCTTCCAGTTTTGACGGAACCTATCCAGCTCCTCCCGCCATCTCCTACGTGGTCTGCCGCGACCCCCGCCTCATTGTCTCAGGGCACCAGTTCTGTGCTATATGGGCCCAAAGTTTGTCCAGCATGTGGCAGACATGTCCTGCCTAGTCCCATTTAAGTTGGGCAGCCTTTTGAGCCACGTCAGCTATTTTTATTTTTGAGACAGACTTATTTGAATAAAAAAAAATAACAATATAATTTCGAAACTTAACTTAAATTATTATCAAATACAAAAATGGCGTCAATAAAATCATCTGCATCACTATCGGTGTCGACTGGTAAGGCCCCAAAAAACTGGCGGCATTGCCACGTTGCATGTCAATGCTTAGCCTCTGGCCGAAGTAAAAGCGAACCCTTGGGTCACGGGAAGTGTCAACCAGGCTTATTTTATAGATTAGTCTTCATTCTTTTTTTCTTTATAATATATAATATTTATAACTAATATATTTATTATAAATATTCTTAGTCTTCATCCTAATTCATAATTAAAATCTCTCCATCAATTCATAAGATGTTTCATAAAGTTATTAATACACGCCCCAACTTGAAGCAAGAAAGTAAAACGCTACGATCATCTTTCATCCACATAATGATGAGTGATTAATGAGCTTGTAGTATTAAATTAGAGGAAAACGGAACAGAATATTAACTTATTACCTACTGGTAAACTACCATGTGGTATAATGGAGAACAATATTCTACTACTTACGAATTGACGAAATATTGATCTTTGTTAGGAACGTTTAAAAAAAACTGTTCTGTATAAAGGCGATGTGCCATTATTAACGGTCACAAAAGGTGTCTGTCTACCGCCACCATCACCGGGACGTCACCGAGATCGAGATGACGGCACCGAGGTAGCGATGAAAAAACCCATATCTAAGCAGTTTGAAAACATAATCCCGTGAACACGATGACCACATCTGTTTACCGACCGAAACGAAATTTAAATCTTGTATAAAACGCACACTATGCTGCCAAGCATATTATAAGTTGGGGGATTACATCGCTGATAAAAATGCTTGGCTTAGCGCTGGTCCAGCTCCACAAGGGCACATAAATTAATTGATGAGCATTCGAAAGTGTTGTTGCGGCTGATGAAGATTGTAAAAACTATCTTTCTTTGTATAAATTCAATCTCTTTGTATTGTATAATTGCATATCACATGTGTGGGCATTGTGACCACGTACATTCCATAAAGCTACCATTACCTGGGTACGTCTTTCATTGACTTGAATGTGCCCTGGCGGCTGAGAGTGTCATGCTCACTCAAATGTCTCGCTGATGGTGGCGTGTGTGTTGGATCATTAAGTTCCCTTCAAAATGGTTGAGCTAAATGGTGCTGATCCATGCGTCATGTTCGTGAACGGGCGCCGTCAGTAGGGACTGGTCATCTCTTAACTGCCACGGTTTATTTTAATTTTCGAATTGTTTTTATTTTTGTTTTTTGTTACGGACGCTTTTAACGTGCACGTCTTTCTACATTGTTCTCACATGTATAATTTCAACATGAATAATGTAACCAATATTTTGTAACAATTTTTTTATTTAAAAGAGTGTCCGTGGAGTTTCTTGCCCGTTCTTCTCCATAGGTACCTACTACGCTTTGGAATGGGCAACTAGCTTCATCTTTCTGACTGACCGACCCCTTGACAATTCAAAAGTACCTGTAATTGGTTTATTTGAAATAAATGCTTTGAGTTTGAGTTTGTTTAACGGCCGCTTTCTATAGCGGCCGAGCGCTGCAAGCAGAAATAGTCCTTACGGTGTATAGATATGCGTTTCTTCGATAGTACATTTACTATGGCCGCGTGTCCATTATAAGTCCGTCACCCGAGCGCTGTCATCCCGACCGCCGAAGTTTCGTGTAGTTCGGCGCGACTGCTAGAACTCGACCCGATATTGTAACGGGCCAATGTGCCGGCAATACAAAACACGTTCAATCGTCACCGGGATTTCACGTTCGGTTAGTATAATCTTGTTTATCGCTGACGTCCCGGCGATGGCGGCGGTGGACAAACTCCCTAACTGTAACTGCCAAGGAAAGGTACCCAACTGTCCGGCTTCGATTTGATTTATTTTGATATATTAGAGAGTAGTCTAAAATAATAGACATGTAATTTTTTTAGTTGCCCAATCTCAACCTATTGGGCGAAATTGTCTTCCAAAGTACTGAAAAGTGACTAAACCCTCTAACTTCTGTAGAGAGTTTTGTTCAAGCAAATTGCTAGTTAATTACTGGTTTGATTACATGAGTTGATTTAGTCACTTTTCAGTACTTTGGAGGTCAAATTTCTCACAACAGGTTGAGAGCTAAAAAAATGTAGACTACTCTCTAACATAATATATCAAAATAAATCAAATCGGAGCCGGACAATTGAGTACCTTTCCTTGTGAGTAACTAAGTTTTATAAAAAGTTCCCCTTTGTAGAGCGTCGTTTCTGTCAGTCATAGCAGAGTCACATACTCTTTTTAAAACTAAATGTGCCATATCGATGCTCGTCGAGTGTTTGATTAATTTAGAAATTAGACAATTTCTGAATTAATCAAATCAAATACGTTTATTCGTGTACACAGGTTCAAGATAGGTAATTGTTGTAGTTTAATGTGGGTATCTCGGTGTCCTGCCACAGTAACTGATATAGATACAAATATTTGTTTAAAATTAAGTAAAGATATTTAACCTGTCCCATCGCCACCGGTGATTAAAAGCAAGTTGGCGAGCAGCGAATGATCGTCCGCGTCGGTGACGAGCGATTACTCGCTGGTATGCGTGGGTATGTACGAAACGCGAGTCTCTCAGCGGGTACTTAGTCTGAACGGCCCAAATCGAATGGCACGCGGGCCATTCGACCGTAAACAAAAATTGTCTACGTTCGAATGGCCCGGTGGTCAAATGAATTTTAAAGATAATTCAAAAGTACAGTCGCAAACATTCTATTAATCACATAGTTTATGAATTTTAACTAAATAAATATTTAATTATTTGAAATCGTCTAAATAAACGGAATACATCTTCATAACCGGTCGGCACGATTTCAGGTAGCTAGATAAACAATGACCCTTCTTGTCATCCAATCACAAGTAGGATGCTTATCTGTGACGTCAGAGGACTATGGAGAAATATGTTTGCCGACGCGAGTAGCGGTGTTAATTTGCCTTAGAAGTGTGAAAGTATATAATACAGATTTGTATGTGTATGGTCTAAAATCTAGTCCCTGTCATATATTATTTATGTTCTAAATAAAATATGGTAGCTTAGTCTTTAGCCCGAATATTGATGTTGTTTACATACGAGTTGAAAGAGATGTAAGTACTTATATTAAATTCGATCATATTATGTTCTTGGACCCAAAAAGATAGAATACATTTGAAACGCCTTTAACTGAAGAAACATTTTGAGAAAAATATTGCAGTAAGTATATGCAATTGGCTTTATAATATATAAAAAAAAAACTTACCAGGATCCAACAGTAAACAAAACACAAAACTCTCGAAAGTAAAAGTTCAATGCACAACATTAATGGACAATTGCAAAATTAACAGTGGTGTTACTAAGTTGCATACTATTAAACATATTTCTCCATAGTCCTCTGACGTCACAGATAAGCATCCTACTTGTGATTGGATGACAAGAAGGGTCATTGTTTATCTAGCTACCTGAAATCGTGCCGACCGGTTATGAAGATGTATTCCGTTTATTTAGACGATTTCAAATAATTAAATATTTATTTAGTTAAAATTCATAAACTATGTGATTAATAGAATGTTTGCGACTGTACTTTTGAATTATCTTTAAAATTCATTTGACCACCGGGCCATTCGAACGTAGACAATTTTTGTTTACGGTCGAATGGCCCGCGTGCCATTCGATTTGGGCCGTTCAGACTAAGTACCCTCTCAGCGAATGTTCTGCCCGCCAAGCGAACATCGCCGAGTATCTACCTATTTTATAGGCTAGCTATTTTATACATAGCTCTTGTCACTGCAACAGACGAATACTCGCCGGCGGCGGGCGGTGTGAACAGTCAGCGATAAACTATTATGATATTTATCTCTTTTAATCACACTTAGAATAGATAAAGCTGACCTGCGTATATTTGCATTTAGACTTACACATACAATAAAAATCATTCAGTACATACTTTTTTGTTCAAATTCCTAGAACGAATCAAAGGATAACGTTAGAGTTGTCACTTGATGTCTATTGTCAGCTACACCTACGTACCGATGTCTATATATAGAATGTTTCTAAAAGTAGGAGAATAATATTAATTGAAAACTACGTTTACTAGGAATTTCCGGCGGCTGTACAATATTATTCTTCTGAGCTAGTTCCTGCAGCTGCAGAAAAACCAAAAATATATTTAAATGTTAACCATTTGAGCCGATACAATAAGATTTTTATTTATTAATACTCTTCTACGGGTTTGAGTATCGTTTAGCATTCATTTCATTGCTGCATTAATGCTTAATAGTTATTTAATGTTCCATTACAATTAATTAAAATACATAGGAAAATCTTCCATAGGAAACGACCAATTGGAACCGTGCACCTAGCTTCTGACGTTTCATAAGTGGCCATGTAGGTTTATGTGAAGTAAATTTTTTTGAATTTGGAATTCTGTGTGTTTGCTTATAAGCGGCTAAAGCTACGATTTCCTAGAAGAGGGATGGCCGCCACATAACGGCCGTAGTGACGGCCGTCATGAAAATGATGGCACATGGGTTTGGCTTTACGGTGTCAAAAAACGCTCTCAAGGGAAACGCACCAACTTACCTGAATAAATAACGTTTTAGTGACGTCATTCGACGGTAATTTGCGGACGCTATGTAGCGGCCACCGCAGTCTTAGGAAACCCTAGCTTAAGGCGAACCGAATTTGATATGACAGATAGCCTAGTACCTACTATACTTCATTTATTATTGCACTAGCTACGCCCCGCGGTTTCACCCGCATAAGTCTCTATTCCGTGGGAATATTGGGATAAAAGGTATCCTATGTCCTTTTCCAGGTCATGGTCTACCCATGCTCCAAATTTCATCCAAATCCGTTCAGCCGTTTTAGCGTGAAAGCATTACAAACAAACAAATAAACTCACTGTTACATATGGCAACACTAGAATTATTACTCTATGAGCCAATGACTGCTCTCTCCCCCTGTCTGTCATCCCGTCACGTTAAGATATTGTACTGTTCGTTTGAATATTAAATACTATAATCCGAAGACGTTTTTCTACAAAATAAGCACCGGACCACACAATCTAATATGGTGTCAGAAGAAAGTTACTGAAGACTTCTACACTTCTTATACGAGGTACGAGATTACTCTAGATTTGCTTAAATCATGGCCGAAGAAAAGACAATGCGACAAGATGGTGTACAAAAGAGCGTAATTATTGCGACTCAATCACCATTCGTTGGCGCAGGCTCACTAAAACCTCTAGATCTTCTAAATACTAACATGCCATTAACCTGGAAGAACTGGTACACTCAACTTAAAATCTACTTGAGAGCAAATAACTTAGAAAATGAAGACGATCGTTGGAAGGTCGCAATTCTACTACATTTCATTGGTACAGATGCTTTAACCATTTTCTATTCTTTTAACATGAACATTGATACCATTAAATTTCAAGAACTGACTGATAGATTTACGAATCATTTCATACCACAAATCAATGTGACCATGGAACGTCACAAGCTCTTCAATAGACGACAAAGTCCCGAAGAATCCATAGATGAATATGTCACGGATCTCAGAAATATAGGAAGACAGTGCGGTTTTGATAAATTGGAAGATAGTCTTGTCAGAGACATATTTAGCTGGAATCTCAATCCTAAAAACCAGTACATTAAAGAACGGATTCTTGTACAGAAACCGGAGTCACTAGATCAAACGGTGCAGTTGGCCAAGCAGATGGAAACAACAAGACAGCAAGCAAAGACTTTGGAGGAATCTTCGCATTTATAATATTATATACACAAGTTGCGCCCCGTGGTTTCACCTGCATGAGTTTCGATCCCGTGGGAATATCGACATAAAAGCATACTATGGACATAGGATGCTTTTTACCCCGATTTTTGGCATTGGTCATGGTCTATCCATGTTCCAAATTTCATCCAAATCTGTTCAGCCGTTTTAGCGTGAAAGCGTAAGAAACAAACAAATAAACTCACTTTTGCAGTTATAATATTAGTTAGGATTAGACAAATAACAGATAAATAACGACAGTTTGAGTATTTTTTTCATATAAATGGGAAATGGATTACATTGCTTTATACATACCGTGAAATATCGGAGTTCATAATATGTTTATATAGAAATAACGAAAGGTTGATAACTGTTATTTTTAACCGACTTCCAAAAAGGAGGAGGTTATATGTTCGACGCGTATGTTCTTTTTTTTTTTTTTTTTTAAGTATGTCCACCGATTTCTCCGTCATTTGTGGACCGATTTTGAAAATTATTTATTTGTTTGAAAGGGTATGCTCCCAAATTGGTCCCATATAAATTTCATTAACTTTGCTCGGGTACTTTTTGAGTTAGCTACAAAATACGTATTTTTTTCCCGCTTAGTACGTAGATAATATGATAAGTTCCTGTCACTGGTAGCAGGTAGTGGTATTCGAATGTGTGTGGGGTAGGTACCACAACTAAAAAGTGAAAAATAAAAACTTTTTACAAAAAAAAAAACAACCGACTTCCAAAAAAAAAACACTACAAAGTGAAAAATAACTTTAATTTCGGAAGTCGGTGGCAAAAAACGAAAACACAAAACCCAAGACACCGACTTCCGAAATTAAAGTTTTTTTCACTTTGTAGTGTTTTTTTTGGAAGTCGGTTGTTTTTTTTTTCTAATGTATAAATGAAGTTTAAAACGAAAAAAATATAAACTTTTTACAAAAAAAAAATAACCGACTTCCAAAAAAAACACTACAAACTGAAAAAAAGTTTTTATTTTTCACTTTTTAGCTATGGTACCTACCACACACACATTCAAATACCACTACCTGCTACTAGTGACAGGAACTTATCATATCATCTACATACTAAGTGGGAAAAAAATACGTATTTTGTAGCTAACTCAAAAACTACCCAAGCAAAGTTAGTAAAATTTATATGGGACCAATTTGAGAACATACCTTTCAAACAAAACCAGAATTTTTAAAATCGGTCCACAAATGACGGAGAAATCGGTGGACACACCTAGATAAAAAAAAAACATACGCGACGAACATATAACTTCCTCCTTTTTAGAAGTCGGTTAAAAAGTACATACTCATAATCATGAAAAATTAACATGAAATAGAAACTGCGAAAATGTCAGTGTTTAATGTAGGAAAGTCAGTCAGTCCAATTTTATTTAAAACTCAGCAATTAGCAAGCGCGGCCTCAGTACCTATCCATTCATGATAGCTATTATGGCCAGTTTCTTTGATTTTACTGAGAAACTGTCGATATCGACTAATAGTTCGATTACAATTTAATGAATAATTGAAATTTCATATTATGGAATAGACGTGGTACCAAGGGGTATCGTATTACCTAGTTACTGGGTTGTGGAGGTCAGATAGGCAGTCGCTCCATGTAAAATACTGGTATTCAGCTGTCAAATTTATTTAATAGATTTTCAACTTTATCGCTGAAGTATAAGGTTCAAAGTTGATTGGGAAAATTTGACAGTTTCAGGTAGCTTGATGTGCTGGCGTCTGTATCGACACTGTGGAGTAAAAGACATCAACGCGTTGATTACCGTGGTGCCGATTTTTATTCAAGTTTTCACTTTTGTCGGCACTCCCGGAGTGCCACTGTTTTTTTTTTTGTAATTCATTGATCCGTAGGTACCTATACTAACATAAATATTTCATAATCAGCCTATGATGTTCCCATTGCTGAGACACAGGCCTCCTCTCAGTAAGAGAGCGTGGGCCGAAATCCAACACGCGGTCGCAGTGCGGGTTGGTAGATGTCACATGTCTTCCTATTTTAGGTTCTAGAACATGATGGTTTCCTCACGATATTTTCCTTCACCGTTTTGAGACCAGTGGTGATGAAATAATTTACACAAAGTAAAGCGCCTGTCTGGTTTCGAACCTACGACCTACAACTCGTAAATCACGACCGATACCACTGGGCCACAACTGCTCGTAACCTTCCATGTTTCTCATTAAATACCGGACCATTTTTGTAACTGAAAATTTTCCCGTTCTTCTAAATGTCTCTAAAGCGAGAAAAACTATCAATCATTCTCAAACAAAGTCCACTATCTTTCCCAGTTAAATTCGCAACTAGTGTCTTCACGTGGCCTCGAACAACATCTTAACGTTCCCAAGGAAAATAAAAGCATAGTCAAAAAAACATCAAAATCTCATTAGTTCCATTTCATGCCGAGACGACACTACGGAAGCTGTATAACTAATGTACAGTAATAAACAGAGACGGAGGAATGTCGTATTTCTTTTTATAACTTCTCTGTACCATCCATTTTCTGGTTTAAAAGGTATCTACTGAGTGGCGACGTGAAAACAGTTGGTAATACTCGATGTTAGTGCTGACGTAAATACTTGGGGAGTTATAGCCGAATGGAGGTTATGTACCGAATGTACTGTTGTTCCGTACCAGATTAGGATTGTAAACTCTTTTTGGATAATGTTTTTGATGGTACTCGCTTTTGATGTTTTCGTTTTGTGTTTTTATTTAGTGTTTTGACACATCAATCTCTGTCTAACTAAGTAGTTCTTATTAAAATTAATTTGAAGCCATTAATTTGTATTTATTAGATCTGCCTCGTTGGTCTAGTGGTCGCAAGCGCTACTGCTGAGCATGAGGTCCTGGGTTCGATTCCCGGGTCGGGCAAAGTGTTATTGGGTTTTTCTATCTGAAATTTCTCAGTAGCAGCTCGGAGTCTGGATTTGTGCCCGGTTGATGGCAATAGGCTCGCCCCCTATTACATGGGACTTAAACATAACTGGCGAAATGTGGGTGTACCTGCTACAGGGACACCTCTGCCCAACCCTTCGGGGAAACAAGGCGTAATGTTATGTATGTTTGAAGCAACACCCACTCGTGTAGAAACCTAAAACTACTTTTACTAAGCTTTTTAGATTACCAGGTATCTTAAATTCGATAACACAAAAAGTGTATTCTATTTAAGCAGATATTAAATAAATACTTACTAATAGAACTAAAGGGCAAAGGGCGTATACCGCCTGCCTGGGGAAAGAAAAACACTTTTACTAGGTAAAGACTGGAGTCTCGTAAAGTAGGCTTAAAATACCTATAGTTATTTTCCGATGTTTACCTAATTTTCGTTGTCTATGTATTATAACGTTCTCACTTTAATAATAGCGTGCATTCTGAAAGTGGGCAACGTCGCAAATAGCTGTCAAATATTTCGCTGTTTTGATTATTTTTGGCAATATTACTGTATGGAAATATCGCTAACTAGTTAACTAAAATATTAATTATGAAATTTAATCGTTAATCATAACAACGAATATTTAGTTTGAGATATAAAAAAAGTATTTGGAAACTTTGCAAATGCCTTTTTACACTTAAAACGGTTACAACGTCAAAGTCAGTGTTATAATTCCAATTCATCATTAATATTTTAGGTCACTAGTTAGCGATATTTCATATTTCCATACAGTAATATTGCCAAATTAATCAAAATGGGTAAATATTTGACAGCTATTTTCTACGTTGCCAACTTTTAGAATTAACGCTCTTAATAATGAGAATTACAAAAATCATGATTGAACTTCATACTCACATACCGTCTGACTTAAGGTTATATTTTTCTACCTTAAAGGTAGAAAAATATAGCCTTTGTTTTGTGACTACAGTTTTTAAAGACTAAGGACCTAGACGTTTCGGTCAGGTAAATGGAATTCTCGTGCTCGGCCGGTCCACTATCCTGCTTGCCTGTTTAAATTTGCACAGGCGAGGTATCGTCCGCTCCCAGCGAACTTTTCACTACTTTCGACGTAAACCCCACTTGATTTTTCTAATTTGACTTTATGAGATACAAGTAAAGAATGGGGAAGTTGTTCATGAATGATTGAATAAACAAAATGATATAAATGATTAAACAATGATAAATGATTTTAATTCAGATTCAACCATTTTTCAGATTATCTAAAGTACATACATATTTTATGGGGTACTGTGTTAAATGTTACAACAAAATACCTTGTGACATATTGCAATTAAATGAAAGAAAATTTAAAACTCATATCAAAAGTACACTTTGTAAACAAGCATATTACAAATTAGAGGATTATATCCAAGATAAGAGTGCTTGGAAACATGCTGGTCCTGCTCCATAGGACAGTTTAGAATCAAGACAAAATCAAACTGGTTGCTAATTTAATTGTAAAATTGATTATTTTGTGTTTTATGACATTGATTTTACATTCTGTGATTACTTTCTCACACACTTATTAATTACAAAATTTTAGGAAAATCGTCTATTTTTACAATGTTTGTAAATATGTGAGCACCATGTATCTATCACATATTAAATTATCTGTCGTTGCTTCATTTTTAATTCTTTTTACCTATTGTGGTATAGTAATTTTATTCTAGGTGCATCGTCTTCACATATAGGTAATATTATTTAACTAATGTACGTACTTATACAAACAATTGTAAAACATTTTAAAAGAGTAACGGTGGAGTTTCTTGCCCATTCTTCTCCATACGAAAACTACCTTTTGGAAGGGGCGATTAGAATCAATTTTAATATTTTGTAAATTTTGACGTTCAAAAGTGCCATACATGGGCCTATTTGAAATAAATGATTTGACTTTGACTTTGAATTCTTTAAGTAGGTTTGTACAAACACTTGTACACGTCAATCATATTTGAAATAAAAACTAGATGAGTTCGGCGTTTCCTATCCGAGTACCTACTCTGAGAAGAAAAGCCAAAACAAAATCAGAGATCAGTCACTTTAAAGTCCATCCATAGGTAATCTTGGTAGGATCATTTGAAGATCATGTAGATTGGTATCTGAAGTGGTCTTTTGAGTTGATTTGACATACTTCATTATTAACATTAAATGAAAGAAACGATAGATGGATTGTGTGATGATAATACGGTTGGAAATGGGGCAAATACTGAGATGATGATGACGGTTGATTGAGACGTATGAAAGAAGAAATGCATGGCCGTCCCCAAATAACAAGGAAGGACAGAATTTGGGCAAAATACAAGCCAATGATGATGTTGGCTTATTTATATTATATTTTTACTGAGCTCCCAATGTTTTGGCCTTGTTGCAGTGTCATGATAGGTACACTATGGTCACTTAATTTAATTATTCATTGAAGACTTAAGCAATAATAACAAATGAATCAATGATCTATGCTTTGATTCAGTCAGTAACATTTAATGAGCTTTTCATGTTTGGACAGTTACGAGAAAAACCCTTTTCGACGGCATTAATGAGTTAAATTCCTGGTAAATTAAGTAACATGACAGATATTTTGCATTAAATCTTGTGTTCGCAGAAATGTGATGATCGTGTCGCCTGCCATTTATTTATTTATTTAAACTTTTCACACTCAAAAAGTACAAAGACATTCTCTACCAGTCAACCAAGGGTGGTGAAGAGATTAGATGGCAGGTGCTCTGTTTGAGAGGAACAAAGAAAAAATTATTAAAAATATATCATTAGAAATAAAAAGTACATAAATAGGTTAGGTACTACTACCATTATTGCCATCTTGGCTTCCAATCCAGAGGCAGGAGTTATTCTGGTAGGTACATGAGATTTTTACCTTTCTTTCAGATAGGAAACGGCGAACTCATCTAGCTTATTTTTTATTTAAAAAATTATATGACGTGTAAAAGTGATTCCGATATCCTATTTACAGAGTAAACAACTTCATTTCATTTCATTTCTAATTATGTGTATACCTACTTTGGTTCTATAATTTTGCAGTAGTCTCAGTGAGGTCGTTTAAAATATCCATAATTATGTTTTAAATCGACAGATTGGTGTGTAGTGTGGTATCGTGAAAAAAATATTGGAGTAAGTATTCAAGTGTTGTATGAGACAGCAGATTTTTTTAGATTACGATGTTTGTCCTATGGAGAACGTTGTTCAGTTTGATGGTCTCCCTTAAGTAGAATTCGCAGTGGTAGCCCGTGAAATTTAAATTTTCTTACATTTTCAGGTTGAATTTTGATAAAATATATGATTCGTGACCATAATAAATATGTATTTACAGAATTATAATCATTAGAATTATTAATAAATAAATATAAAACCAATACCAACCGACTAACCTAAATTTATTAATTAAACCTAACTTGGTTTCCGTACGTCTTTTTCGGGTGACCACAAATATCAGCGCTGTGCTGTGGGTCCCCATAGCACAGCATCATGCTGAGTGAAAGACTTCTTGTCACAGTCATGACGTGCCAGCAGCTGCCGCATATTTCTGTTTTGTGCTCGTGATTATATTTAAATCTATTGTTTTATTTTATTGTTCTCTTCTTTTATGCAAGTGTTTCTGTGACAAATAAACTTATTTTTCTTTCTTTCTTTCTAATACCTACATCTATCTTAGTTAGATTTGTTCCTTAAGAACTTTCTTATGGAAATGTTCTTATGAAGCATGGCGGTCGCAGGGTACAACTGCGGATCCACCTTAATATGACCACACATTAATCTGATACACGCTGTATAAGCAATTAACAAAATACCTAATAAGTATTGTATAGAATCATTTTCTAACTTGAACAGACAGCTGTGCTGCTGGAGAGTTTGTTGTGCCACTTCTTCTTCCCAGCTAAAGGCACTAGGAAGTGGTGAAGGGTGGGCGTTTTTGGGGGACTGTCTTATGTAATTTTGACGTTCGAAAAGTGCTGATTCTCAGCCTAGTTTGAATAAATGACTTTTGAATTTGAATTTTAATAACCAATCAACCAGAAAGCATTTACGAAATAAAATAACCTAAAAATAAATAATAACAAAGGCAAGGTAATTAATATTACGCAATTCCTTAACGAGAGGAGAAATGTTTAATCTTTTGTCAAAGTAAGTAGTGAATTGTGATTATTTTCCTTGACTGGTTGCTGCTGAAAGAATTCCACAGGGATTAATTACCTGAAACGGCTTTTGTAACTCCTTTGTCTAAACGAGAAGCATTCCTAAAGAAACCTTTCAAGATTTAATTGAAATGCTTAGATACGATTTTTGTGGATGGACACTGGTGTACGATGAAATTATTTATTTTATATGTTAGATGGCTACTTATGTGTATTTTTAATTTAACTGTAATCTGTCTTTGATCATGTTGATTGGATTTTCTCTTTTTGATAGATTTGAGGTACCAGATGGCTGACTGGTTTATCGATGAATTTATTTTAACTTATTTAAACATAGTGTCAGAATAAGATCATTTTGCTACCAATAAAATAATGCATTACCTCAAAGTGGGTCACGCCACAACTAACAGGGAACAAATTTTTACGGCTCTCCCCTGTTGCGCCAAGGGCTCGGTAATTAAACAGGGTATATATCATTGCTTTATATCTGCAGGGAATTAGTTGCCCAGTTCAACAACCGAACATTTATTACCCCCTAGCAATAAATTACTATACATAATCAGCCCCCACTGTTCATTTACCAACAAAATTATTCACGCAAATTGAGAAAAGATAAAAATTAATTACTACGCGAAAAAGAAACGTGGGAATCCAGTTCGCCCTAAATAAATGAGTGCTTAAAAGAAACAAACAAAAGGAGGGGAATAAAAAGAGCTGCATATTGTGAAACGCTCGCAGTCAATGGTTAACCGTAGTGTTTTACTGAAAACGAGTATTCGCCCGCCATTGGAACTCAGGAGCTTCTAAATGGAAAACGAAACAAATCCAATCAGCCGCAAACATTCCAGCTGCAGCAGAAAATGTTGTTACATTTTCAAATTTCCTCTTCTATTTGGAACGTAGGCCCTGTACATAGTCAAAATAAGCTTCACAAAACAGTTTTTTAGCCAAATGCATAAATTTTAGAGCAGCAAAAAAAATATATGTTAATCTTGATCATATTTATGGGTGGACCATTGTGTTGAAAACACGTTTTCAGTCAATTTTCTCGATAGAAAAAAATCATAAAATAACCATTAAAATTGAAATTCTAGCAGTTGTAACTGTATTATTTATGAACAAATCTTGATAAAATTAATAACAGTGATGTAATATATAATAATAAGTGGAACTGTTGTTTTTATTTATCGATTGAAATAAGATATTTATAGGGATTAATTATATTCAATGATAAATAACTCGAACGAGGCGAACGAAACATCGCGCCAGCGCGGCGTTATTTCGCTCTCTTTCATTTCTACGCAGAGCGACAGTGACCGTTGAGGCGCGCTGCTAGATGGACCTGTGTCATTTTTTTCCGCTCACCGCCGCCGCTCAGAAATCAGTTCGTTTTTTAAGTTGCTTTGTTGGTGTAAATTTTTGATCGGTTTCGGTTCTAGGCATAAGTTGTGTAAATAAACAATTAGTTTTTTCTAAGTTGTGCTGTGAGTTGGTGTAAATTTTTGTTCGATTTCGGATTTAGTCATAAGTTGTGTAAATAAATAATTAATTATTGACATTGTAAAAAAATGGGCAACAAAAAAAATATTCGGAGGGCAATAAAGAGATCATATTCGATGAAACAAAAACACATGATGGAAGTTGTAAAGTAAGTAGGTACTTTCCTTTTTGTGCACACCTTATTTTGTTTATATAGATTATCTATCGATGCGTTATTTCGAGACGAAAGTTCATAGTTCGATTGGTCTAGTGGTCTCGTGCATTGGTAAACTTTACTGCAATAGTGACTAACCCCGGGTTCAAATCCCGGAAAAAATGTGTACATTTTGTTGATTTTTCTTATTTGAAATAATCGTTTTTTAAATTGTTATTTAATTTTTGTGCATTTTCTTTTTTCTTGTTGGAAATTTTCAGTATTTATTATTTATTAGGTATTTTTGTTGTTCTTCTTATTTTTTTTTTTAAATTATAATGCAATTTTATTGTTTTTTTATAGTAAAAAGAAACGGTTGGCGAGCAATCCGTCAGCAGATGAACCATCGGAGAAAACATTTCATGAGTAAGCTTATACACGGTGTTACAGAATATTGTAGTAACTAGTAATGCGAAAGGAGGTCATTGAACTCATAATTATGAACAACTTTTACTATGGCTCCAACACTGAAATCGTGAAACTAAATCTGCCATCCTAAGAAAAAGGTCATTCACCCGCGACAAAATGACTATAGTTTGTTGGTAGTCATTATTATGAACAACTTTTCCTGTGGCGCCACAGTAAAAGTTGTTCATAATAATGTCTGCAATGAGCCCTTTTCGCATTTCTAGTCTTCTGTAAGACCTTGTAAATATTTGTAAATTATTAACTTTAGTAGGTATGTATAATATAACACAACGGGCTAAGCACATAAGGACCACTTCTCAAAATGACTAAGTGGGCTTAGACGGGAAATGACAAATATGAAATCGTCACAATATAAATTGAATAAATTGAAATTTGCAGTTTGAGACTCAAAATGCACATTGTTGAAATTACACATTTAAAAAAAAAAATCACAAGACATGATATAAAAAACTTTTTTTTTTGTATTTTAGATTACAAAAAAACTAAAACCCTGGGACATCACTTTCAATTGCAACAGTTGTTACTCCAGGAGCCAATCCAAAATCAAAGTGTGATGAGTAAGTATCAACAAATGGGTGAAGGTCGTCACACAAAGGATAGCCGATGACGCCGCGGTCGACTTCCAAAGAGTGGCTTGGCTTGACGAACTTCGCGACTTCCAGCCCAATTGTTCTCAATCAATATTAATAATTGTAGCACAGGGAGTCTAACACTACCGAACCGTAGGTTCTCAGCTAAGGTGTCCACCCGTCTGTCTTTCCACCCACTCGTATGTCCAGGCATTGTATTCGTACACACCGCATAATTGCCATGATTTGTTTTATTAATTTTTATAATAAAATAAAAAAAATACGGTTTTTTTCTTACAGAGAAATCACTGACGATGAACCGTCGACCGAATCTCAAGAAGATAATATTTACCCACCAGTTCATGGTCGAAGAGTCGTTGACATAATGCATTTTATCCAGCAGCTGCAAACTATAACCGGCCATAGTTCTTTGTTCAATTGCAATTTCTCACAAATGTCACTCATAGGGGAAAAAAAGATTGGCTTGATCTCCAGATTCAAGTTTAGATGCAATATGTGTAAAGACGAGTTCATTGTCACAAGTGAAGATTTATCAAGTACAAATAATGTCAACGTTAACGTGGGTGCCGTTACAGGAATTACTTCTGCTGGTATCGGCTTTTCGCAATTTGAAGAAATTACAGCATGTATGAACATACCCATATTTACGAAAACAACTTATACTCAAGTTCAAAACATAGTTTATGAAAAATGGGAGTCAACATCTGTCGAATCCATGGCAGTAGCAGCTATGCGTGAGCGCAATGCAGCGATAGATGAAGGAACATTGAGCAAAGATGGCATATCTCTATTAGACGTATATACGTATACGCCTGTTGGTCATCGCGATCCTACAGCAATAATTATAAGGCATTGTCCGGCGCTGCAGCAATCGTAGGTCGCAGATATGGTGAAGTGATATTTTTAGGCATAAAAAACAAATACTGCCTTGTATGTGCTCGTGCAGAAAAAAAACAAATTGCTGCACCAGAACACGTTTGCTTCAAAAACTACACGGGGTCATTTAGCGGAATGGAGTCCGAAATAATTTGCCAAGGTTTTGAAATATCTGTATTGCTGTACAATGTTATTTATGGCAGGTTAATTGCCGACGGCGACTCGGCTACTTATGCCAAAATCTTGGCACGTAATCCTTATCAGAATCATACCGTACAAAAAGTTGAATGCCGAAACCAACCTTGGTTCTCCTGCGGACCTCTTCATTTCTGATTCGATCACGCAGGAAAACTCCAAGCATAGCCCTCTTCATTGCCCTTGGGGTGACTTTGAGCTTTCTAATAAGGCCCATTGTGAGCGGCATGTTTCAGTGTCATAAGTCATTATTGGCAACACGCACTAGTCAAAGACTTTCGTCTTGCGACACTGCGGTATGCGGGACGAGATTGCGTAGCTTCCCGAACGCTGCACAGCCTAGTCAGATTCGAGGATTGACCTCTTTCTCGAAGATGGACGTACCTAACTGGACAGTTTGTCCTAGGTAAACATACTCGTCCGCAACTTCGAGTATGTCGTCTCCGATCTTTATGAGAGTGGGTGTTACGTGGGCATTTGACATGACCTTTGTGTTGTCCATATTCATTTGAAGACCCACTCTTTCGGAAGCTCTATTGAGGTCATCGAGATCGTACTGAGGTCCTCTATAGTCTCAGCCATGATAACTATGTCGTCGGCAAACCGAAGGTTAGTGATGTCATCGCCATTGATGTTGATGCCTAGGCCTTTCCAGTCCAGAACCTTGAAGACATCCTCCAATGCAGCGGTGAACAATTTAGGAGAGATAACATCTCCCTGTCTCACACCTCGCTGCAGAAGGATAGGTTTCGAGCTCTGGTCCTGAAGTCGGACTGACATAGTGGTGTTTTTGTACAGACACTTCAGCAACTGACTGCAGTACAGCCCTGCCCTTCATTTGATTTCGCTCCGTATGCTTAAATATGTCAAAAATAATAAAATAAAATTAAAATAAATTAGCCTTTTTAAATTTTATGTATCCTTCCTATTCGTTTACCCCCTCCGTATGTCCACCCTTTTATTCTACTCAAATAACCCGTAACACGAAAAAAAAAATCCGTTTCATACAAAAAGGTTATTCACTCGGGAAAAATATTTGAAACGCAGAATGTTGCAGATTGAAGCAGTTTTTTTTTCGCAATTTACGGTTTATTTGAGTTGAGTTGTTCATAATGATGAGTACAATGACTTCTCTTACTATACTCTTTTGTAACACACTGTATATTATTTTTCTCCAGAATCAACCAGCAAGCATGTTAGACGTTTTTTTTTTTTTTTTACTCTTGATTCTGAATAAAAATATATCTATAGGAATAAAAATGTTTTTTTTTTTACAATTTGACTATTAGCCGTTTTGAGAATAGGCCCTTTCTATTTACTTATTGAATACTTTCTAGAAAATAACAATTATTGATTAACTATTAAAAAAATAAAAAAAATAAAATATGTACATATTTTAAAAACAAGAACTCAAAAATAAATATACATAGGTACATATTTCAAAAATAAGAAAACAAAGTAACAATTATTGATTAATTATTAAAAAATAAGAAAATAAAAATATGTACATATTTTAAAAACAAAAACTCGAAAATAAATATATTTCAAAAATAAAAAAACAAAAATATGCGTCTAACGAGATTCGAACTCGGTGATCACCGCGTAAGCGCGGTATCAAAGTCGGACGCCTGGCGCGCTGGGCCAATCGTGCATTAAGTTTAAATTGTGAAATTACGCTTCGGGAAAAACGGACGTTGCGCATCGGCGAAATTGGCGCGGTGTACCCCGCAGTAGGCGGGACCACTTCATCTGCTTCACCCCCTCAAATGCCTACTACGCTCGAATATCCTGGCCTTAAGTAATTAATGCGATTATTTGGGAAGCTGTTTTTTGGTTCACATGCATAAGTATTGGCGGTTTACAATTCGTGTAACAAGTTTTGATCTCTCAAGTATGAATGAATTGCCTGCCGGGGTCGCGGGAAAGTTCGAAAGGGATACCGTGGCCCCTGGCAACATACAGGCAACTGAAGGAACACGGGTGGGTTTTAGGCAGTAAGAGTCTGACACGCCCTCTCGCTCCGCTCAGAGCGGGAGAAGTTATTTTATAATTTCCCAACCAAAAATTTAAAAAAAAAGTTGAGTATTATACACATGAAAAAATTATTGCGTATGAGTTATTGTATCGCTCTCAGAATTTATCTGTTCGTTATTTGATTTAGTGTGTCATAGTCTCAGACTAAATAAATAACCAAGACACAGCGCTGTCAACAGTGACGTCACTGTTGACAGCGCTGTGTCTTGGTTTTGTAAACATGTGTGCACTTAGTCAGAAGTAGTTTAATTGTAGTGTCATTGCAAATGGTTGTAAATTTGTGCGTGTGAGCGCGTATGAACAGAGCGGAGACACCTCCGCTCTGTGCATACAAACTCACATGCATGCCAAAACTACACAGTTTTGGCATGCTTTAGTGTATTTTTCGCAGCCCTGTCTTGGTTTTTTATTTGGTCTGAGATCATAGTGTCAATTTTTTTTTAAATTCCTGCAATCAAAATCAAACTCAAAATAATCAAATCTGTGGGAGTGATTTCGTGAAAAGCGATGGAAGTGTGTAACAGGAAGCCGAGGAAGCGCGTGCTATTTGATTTAACCAATGAGTGCGCGCGGTGCTTGAGTTGGCCGTCAGATGGTATTAACCCATTTTCCGAGAGGTTGTGGGTAAACAGGATGATGATGATGACAATGACGGTGAAGGTGACGGTGATGTACACATCATATTGTGCGACTATTGTAAGGCTCGCTCGTTTTTTTATATTCTTGTACCAAATTTTTTATCGTCGAATTGTGCTTTTGTGTGTTGTGCTATCTCTTTTGTGTGCACCAAATAAATGGTTTATCTATCTATATATAACTTATATTTGCGATATCTATAGACAAAATGACAGAGGCACCCTAAACCATCATTGGCATAAATACGGGTCTACGCCAGTATGCCTATACTGTCGCAGGTGTGAAAGCATAATTTATCATTTAAAGGCTCATCTCCACAATCCCATTTAGGATCTAACTATTAATTATTATCGAACGTTCCATGGTTCTGACTAAGAATGGACTCACTAACTCTTCCGTGGTATGAGAATAATAAATATTAAACGTAGATGTATAAAGAATTAGAAATTTAAGGTACGAAAATAGTTACTAACACAAAAAATATATAACTTAAAAGGAGTTTATTTTTGGCAAATTATGTGTCTCAATTATATCTCCGTTATCTCTATTCAAATTCTGTATTAGCATATATACATAATCTGTAAAAAGCAATGAGAATCTTGCACTGGTTTACAATTAGCGATCAATAGTAGAAAGAAAAAGGAAGTAAAGAAGAGAAAGTAAAAAATAAAAAGTAAGTACGAAAAAAAAATTAAAGGAGAGAGAAAAAGAGGGAGGAGGAGGGGGTGGGACAAGAGCGAAAGTTTTGAAGTCTAATAAAATCCGTTGTTTAGAAATTAATAAAATTATAATAGAAACTGGTCTTACATTTCCTACGAACAAAGACAGGTCTATTGTGAAACGCCTACTCGAAATATCTTAAAGAATTTCTAATTTCGTTTACTTAATTAAATTTCCCATTCATTGAAATCATCTAAACACGAAATTGAGATATTTTACAAATTATATTCGCGCCATTTCAGTTCGCACTAATTGTGCCTGTTTTTTAAATAATAAAATTGTTTGTTTGTTGGAAATAAAGGCTAAATCCGGCCTATTTCACTCGCAAGTTTTTTGCGTCTGCTAACCACAGTAAAGAAACGGAAAAAAAACCACCGCGTCACGACGTCTTTTTCGTCAATCGTTTTATATACAGATAAAGTTTAAAATAAGGCCCATTTAGATCCCTTTAAAGTTGTGAAAAGTTTCTTGTAGGAGCGCTCGCGGGCGATACCGGTGCAAATTTAAAGTATGTATTACTAGCGCCGCAAACCGTGAGCGGGGCGAGCATGAGAATTCCATTACTGCTGCTGAAGTGACACGTTCGCGGCGTAACCCCGTCGACGCCGCGCCGCCCAGGGACGCATCACGTAACTTGCGATTGCGATCCGCAATTGCTGCGACGTTGGTTTCTGAGTTGTGAATTTTATACGGGGCTCTCAGCTATAGAACTGTTACCACCCACGACAAATAACTGATAAATGAAGAAAAAAAAATGCTTCAGCAACATTTTTGGTATAATGGAGAGTAGGGGTTCACTTTAACAATCAATGCAAGTAACCATCGAATGGGAATAATATCAAACAGGTACAGCAAACAGGTAAATTATTCATAGCAACACAGTTACTGTTATCAAAACTAGAAGGCGCATTATATCCTGAACTAATATTGTAAATACTACTGTAAGCCGCACAGATAAGTGAAAAGTTCGTATCGATGTTGCAAAATAGTGAATTAGTGTCTACACAACACACAAAACGATCAAATTGTTTATATTACATCATTGTAACAACACAATTATCATTTCCAAAGTATATCTTAACCATGTTTATTTAGGGAAAATGCTGAATCAAAACTTAGTTAATTACAAATAAAAACATTAATACAGACAGAAACTATATATAGGCACGCAAAAAGGTTATCAAAAGTGAAACGCAATTACGAATTCATCGATTTAGCTATTGCAACTGCTAGTTACGTAATAAGTGTAAGGAAACGCTCGAGCGATAACTAGTGGATTTATTTAAATCGCCCATTGACGTTACGCGTTTACACAGGGAATTATAGATTACCACTGTTCTGTTTCAGTCGCTCCAGTATTTTCTGCGTCATAAAGTACGAACGCTTCTGTTAAAGTGGCGATATTTTTTCGTATATTTATGCATTTGGAGTATGAGCGGATAGATTTGATGCAGCAATGCAGCTGTTTTTTTTAAGTAGGGGTGGGGTAGGGTAAGGTTGTTTTTAGGGAACAATATACCTACTATAATTCCCTTTTTTCATAAAAGTTGGTCCACTTCTTATGTCTTAAATTGAAGCGAGCCTTACCATTTATCTTATGATGAAGTTATAGATTAGCCTGTCAGTACCAACCAACCTGCCTAGCCTTTTCCCAACTATGTTGGGGTCGGCTTCCAGTCTAACCGGATGTAGCTGAATATCAGTATTTTAGAGCGACTGCCTATCTGACTTCCACAACCCAGCAACTGGGTAATACGATACCCCTTGGTAAAACTGGTTGTCAGACTTTCGGGCTTCTGACGACCCGTAACGGCTGTCAAAGATCCACGAATGACAGCCGGGACCAACGTTTTAACGTGCTTTCCGAGGCACGGAGGAGTTTCGGTATATTGAGATGGTCACCCATCCACAGACCAACCCCAGCAAGTGTAGCTTAACCTGATGGATCGAACCGTGCGGCTGTTATTACTTAGCCACGAGCTCCTACCTACATTAGCCAGTCAGTAGGTTTATTTCTCTAATGACTATAATCACTACACTATTACTCCCACTAATTGGCCAATGTGAATTAGAGGATATTTACGAGCTATTACGAAATTATATCCTTGTTATATTTGATATCTATACAGACAAAAATAACTGATGCTCTCACACATGCACTCAGACTAAAATGTAGGTGGGCTGGACACATCACACGTTACACATATAAAAGGTGGACCATAGAAACTACACGATGGAAAGGTCCACAGGGAAAGAGGAGTATTGGTAGATCTATAAGACAGTGGGCTGATGACATTATCCAAGTGTCAGGAAACGACTGGAAAACTATAGGCAAAGACAGGGATTTGTGGATAAAACTGGAGGAGGCCTTTACCTAAAAAGGGGTCCATATTTCAACAAAAGAAGACTGACCATACTAACAGAATACAATAAGTAAATTTACTAATACCCTACTAACAGTATCTGAAATGGAACCTAGAAATATAGAATAAATGGCTTTTTTATTTATTTATTTTACAGTACGTGCAAAATAATAACGTACTGAGTACACAATGCAATGCAACGTGGTGTCATGGTCGATGACCGAATGAAATGCGGTGTGACATTGCAGAGTTCACAATTGTATTCGAACGGAGCATTACATTACAATAATGAACTCTACTGGTTGACGCTCGAGTAATGCACTCTTACTGGTTGTTTACATTCTGTACAGTCACGAGCACTAATGTACAGGGTCAAATTAAATTAGCTAGCAAAACTTCGCAGACGTGATGGGTATCGATAACTAAAAACGTATGATATAAAAATAAAAAATTGATGTCCTTTTTTTTTGGGGTCAAGGACCGCTGGTAGTTTTGTTACTTGAAGTATATTGCAGTTGTCCCACCACGTGATTAATGAGTAGCGAGGAGTAGAGCTAGCAATTGAAAACGAGTTGGCGAGCAGCGAGCAATGAGTGTGTCGTTCCGATAGTTTTGTCGCTGGGCTATCAGCGAGTGTCCGAGTGTGACGGGCGATTACTCGCACAATTCGCTCGAGGCGAAATTACCGTTGTTTGGTCTCTCGGCGTGAGTTCTGACCGCCAAGCGGGCATCGCTGAGCAAGTATCGCTGAGCGAGTATTATCTTTGATAGCTCTTGTTGCTCAGCGACAAACTAGTGGAGTGAGTCTTCGCCGGCGGCGGCGGTGTGAACAGTCAGCGATCAACTATTAATATTACATTAAATATATGCATCTCTTTTGTTTACACGGAATGTATAATATCTATTATACGTTTCTTGAGCGAGAAAATAGCCGGTAGTTAGTCGCTTCCTCGCCAGCAGTGGGACAACTGCCTAAGTTGAGAAAACCTGTTTTGTTTGGTTTTATTGTGCTAAAATATCGATACCCATCACGTCTATTAAGTTTACACAAAATAAAAATGATTTTTAAACTAATATTTTTCTAACCACGATTAAATCGCTTTTAACTTATGCAATAATAATTTGTGAAATGTGAACAGTGTATATAATTGTTGTGTCATATTTGTGCATGTGACTGTACGTACAATGTTACTCTGTTTTCATAATGATTTAATAAATCGAAAAAAAAAAAAATTGGAGTTTACAATTCCTTGGCTCTTTGGTGTTAAGTTATAATTGGTTGGTAATTAGGTAGGGAACGTGTGATGGAGAGGCAAATTTCACGCCCTCACGCCCCTAGCCGCCGCAGGAGACGCCCTGGGCGTCGGGAATCCCAGGCCGATTCCCAGCCACCATAGGCGCGGGCTTGTGTATGGTGAGCAATGAGTAGCTCGCCGTCCGATAAGGACCAGGCTCGGGTCAACGGCGCGTTGTGTTCCATGTACGCCTCAAAGAGATGTCAGCAGAACTGACTGGGTCCGCTAGGGCCGATGCCTGCCGGGGTCGCGGGAAAGTCCGAAAGAGATACCGTGGCCCCTGGCAACATACAGGCAACTGAAGGAACACGGGTGGGTTTTAGTCAGTAAGAGTCTGACATGCCCTCCCGCTCCGGCCAAAGCAGGAGAAGTAATTAGATAATTTCCCACAATAAAAAAAAAAAAAAAAAAACCGCGAAGGTAAGAAAAAATACACATTTTATGATCTTTCAAAATCATCAAGTCACCATCATCATCTGCTCAACCATATACCCACTATGTTGGAGTCGGCTTCCAGTCTAACCGGATGCAGCTGAATACCAGTATTTTATATGGAGCGACTGACTATCTGACCTCCATAATCCAGTTTTTGTGTAATAAGGTACCCAGAATCTATTAGAAACATCAATTATTTACACAAAATAAAATAAGTATCAAAGTAATAGCCTAATAGCATCTGTAAGCGATCTAAAAATAATTTTCCAATATTTAACAACAGCGAGAACTCATTAAGCTTAGTAATTAATTTAATAGTGTCCATATGACGTGACGCTGCAGAACATAGGTAAGTGAATTTGCACGACAACCTATGTACTAGACACAGGATAATACGCAGGCGTATGTGGAAATACTGGATGCATAAGTGCAAAGTGTGTCTATGAATGGACGCGAAAAAGGTTAGGATTTTCTGTAATTTAAATGTCTTTTGAATAACGTGTTTTCAGTAGGTGGGTAATGAATGAAGTAGGTACAAGAGTGTGTGAAGTAGGTACTTACTAATGATAAAAAAAAAACAACCGACTTCCAAAAAAAAACACTACAAAGTGAAAAATAACTTTAATTTCGGAAGTCGGTGTCTTGGGTTTTGTGTTTTCGTTTTTTGCCACCGACTTCCGAAATTAAAGTTATTTTTCACTTTGTAGTGTTTTTTTTTGGAAGTCGGTTGTTTTTTTTTTGTAAAAAGTTTTTATTTTTCACTTTTTAGTTGTGGTACCTACCCCACACACATTCGAATACCACTACCTGCTACCAGTGTCAAGAACTTATCATATCATCTACATACTAAGTGGGAAAAAAAATACGTATTTTGTAGCTAACTCAAAAACTACCCAAGCAAAGTTAATAAAATTTATATGGGACCAATTTGGGAGCCTACCCTTTCAAACAAAAAAAGAATTTTCAAAATCGGTCCACAAATAACGGAGAAATCGGTGGACATACATAAAAAAAAAAACAAAAAAAATAAAATAAAAATAAAACAAACATACGCGTCGAACATATAACCTCCTCCTTTTTGGAAGTCGGTTAAAAATAGAAAAAATAGTGGGTAATTACAGTTTCAATTTAGATTAAGAAAGAAATAAAAATTGTTTATTCTGCACAAAACACGCACATTACAAAAAAAAAAAACCTAAAATACACATTCACCAAAAGCCAAAAGCCTCGTATTCAATATTCTAAAAGATTAAAAGTTTGACTAGACGCTTTCTAAAATAAAATACCGCTGTTCCGCTTAGCTATTTCTAAAGAGCCATAAAAAACTCCTGAATGAAATCTATTTCTTCTATTATCTATTTCTTTCAGGAGTTTTTTATGGCTCTTTAGAAATAGTTAAGCGGAACAGGTTAATAAATATATCCACGTCTATTGTATTTTATAATGGATTTCCGCAAGGTCACGCCTGAATCAATTAACTAGCTTTCTAACATTTATAAGCCTACGTTTCGTCCTCTGTCGAGCAAGCTATTGGCCAACTACCGAGCGCAATTACTTCGTATCAGTATCCATTAAGCCCAATTTGGCAACTTAAAGTTAAAACACGCTCAGTTTTAGATCTTTTCCACTAATAGCCAAGATACAATAATACCAACCTATTATTGTCCCACTGCAAGGCAAAGACCTCTTCTGATACAGAGAAGTCACGAGCATTGATCGAGACGGGTTAGCGATTTCTAACTCATATTAACTACTAGCTTCCGCCAGCGGCTTCACCCGCGTGGTATTCTTATAAATTATACTTTATGTTACTCAATGATAATATAGCATTCTATTGGTGAAAGAATTTTTTAAATCGGTCCAGAATTTTTTGAGTTTATTCATTACAAACAAAAATACAAATCTTTTCTCTTTACAATATTAGTGTAGATATGAAGTCCTGGTTTTTTGTCGATGTTTTCCTTCATCGATGTCAGTAATGTCCAAGATAAACTCAGAAAGTTTATATAAATTGAAGAACATTGGTACTTGCCCGGTTTTGAGCCTAAAACCTCGCGCATGAGCGGTGAGGCCTTAAAGATACAATAACTAATTATATTATGCCTCATCCTAGCCACACTAATCTAGTTTCATCTAATTTTCAAATAGTTTCTACATACGCGTCCCGTAAGCACTCGTATGAAGATGAAAGCCTGTGTGAGTGCGCTCTACGCCCAATAACACAGAATCACAATTATACACACTAATTAGTTGTTTGCGAAACTAACGACGACATAGGTAACTTAAGGCCCTGAGCCCCTTGCGGCACAACACGGCATGGGATTTTTATGCGACGAATAGGAATAAAACTTAAATAGTATGAAAATAAAATTGAAATGACTTAAAACATAACTGGCGAAATGTGGGTGTACCTGCTACAGGGACACCTCTGTCCAACCCTTCGGGAAAACAAGGCGTGATGTTATGATGTTATGTAAAATTGAAATTTCAATGATAATCATCGTAGGTACAAAAAAAAAGCTGGCTATGCTTAAGCAAGCCATATCACTGAAATTTCAATTTTATTGTCATAATTAAGTTATGTTCCTATTCGTAGCATAAAACTCCCTTGACGGGCAGTGCCGCCAGTCGGCACAGGTTTATAAATGTCCGAAATTATTTGTTATTTCTTATTGATTTCTTGATTTTTTGACGATTGAGGAATAATTGGGATAGGTATTTATTAGTGTTGGAGGTGTTGTGAGGAGTACAACTGTTATTATTTTATCGACTAATTGGAAGAGATAAGCCAATCATTTATGTAATATAATTGTGATGAAATCTTGGAATAATAAATATATATTCTACGAGTAAGTACCTAGAGCTTCAGGCAAAACTTACAGAATGTCTAAAGACTCAAATAAAAAATTATAGCAATAGTCACAGATTAAAAGTAAAATTAACATTTGAATAAAATCAAATGTCATTTATTCAAACTAGCCTGAAAATCAGCACTTTTTGAACGTCATCTAAACTAAATATTATAAAGAGAAAAGATTTGATTTTAAATAAACTCAAAAACTAATGGACCGATTTAAAAAAATCTTTCACTAATAAAATATTACATTATCACTGAATAACATAGGCTATGATTTATAAAGATATCACTCGGGCGAAGCCGCTAAGAGATAAGGTAGTAATTATATAAGACAGTCCCCCAAGATGCCCGCCCTACACTTCCTAGTGCTTTACCTAAGAAAAAGTGGTGTAACAAACTCCCCAGCAGCAAAGCTGAAAAACTATTATTTCCTTGCATAATGCATAATCATCCTGTAATGTTCCCACTGCTGGGATACAGGACTCATCTCGGTGAGAGGGTCCGGGCCGTAATCCATCACGCGGGCCCAGTGCGGGTTGGTAGATGTCACATGTCTTCGATTTTTTGGTTCTAAGGCATGCCGGTTTCCTCACGACGTTTTCTTTCATCGTTTTGAGAGTGGTGGTGACGAAATCATTTCCTTAAAAATCTTAAAAGAACGTGAAAGTCAAAAGCTAAGTATTCGAAACGTTAAACCATTTCAAAACTTCGTAGAAAAACTGAAATATTAACTAAGTATTTCTGTATTCTATCTTTCTAACCTAACAAAAATAAATTAATAATATTTAATAGAAGTAGAATTTAGTTTAAAGTCAAACAACTTCACTTGAATTAAGTACTAGCTTTTGCTCGCGGCTTCGCCTGCGTGGATGTCGGAAAATATCCTACGGGAACGTACTACCGAGATTAAAAGTACCCTATGTGTCGAGATTATAAACTATCTGTTTGCCAAATTTCATTTTAATCTGTTTAGCCGTTTTGGCGCTAATCCGGAACATACATCCAAACAAACAGACAAACGGACAAAAATTCTAGAAACTATATTTTCGGTATCAGACTCGTTCCCACACCTCGTCGCAATAACTTTTTATCAAAAATATTAAATGTACAGTTTTGTCTTCGTTACTATTCATTATTTACTAGCTTTTGCCCGCGGCTTCGCCCACGTGGATGTCGGAAAATATCCCAGGGGAACGTACTACCGAGATTTCATACCTAATAACAGAGGAAAACGCCAATGTCTCCTACCGCTGCGCCCGCGTTGCTCCGCGTAATTTTGAAACTGTGATATCTTTTAAACTATTCATTTAATTAAATGACATGATTTAAGGCATATTTTAATCTAAATTAAATGCCCAATTTAAATAACATATTTTTTTGGATAAGGATTATACTGTACCGGTCAAAAAAGCTTCAGAAATAATAATTAAATTTTTATCAAATTCTGAAAGATAAAAATGGTTATTGTGGGTCATCCTTAGAAGATAGACATATGCCATTGGGGACTTTTTGTTGAACTTTTTAAGTTGAACAATACCGTAGAACATAAATTTGACGTATCTTTTCCGGTTAACGCAGCGCACGCCAGTAAATCTCCCAGTCGGCATGATTTTTCCCGACTTCTTCAACAATAATCGTCATATTTCAGCCAATTTACACAAAACCATAATGAATTATACACTAAAACCTTCCGTGTTAATCACTCCGTCTATTAAAACTCCGTTTGAAAATCCGTTCGGTAGTTTTTGAGTTTATCGCGTTCAGACAGACAGACAGACGCGGCGGGGGACTTTGTTTTATAATATGTAAGGATGTATAGTTAATTGATTCAGGCGTGACCTTGCGGAAATCCATTATAAAATACAATAGACGTCGATATATTTAGCCATAAAAAAAACTCATAAAATAAATCGACACGTGTTTGACCTTCCAACGAGGTATCCTCAGGATGACGATGGACTTGTCGCGAACCCGAACACGGCGTGTTGCCACATCGACCGCTGAGCGCAGACTGTGCGCTCAGCGCTCGGTGTTTTTTATTGGCTCTTTAGAAATAGCTAAGCGGAATAGGTTACTAAATAATATCCACGTCTATTGTATTTTATTTATATATAGATAGATATAGATTCGATGAAACAAATAAAGATTAACTGCCTTGATAAAATATAAGATAAACCGACTGCCTAGTTGGTCTAGTAGTCGCAAGCGCTACTGCTGAGCCTGAGGTCCTGGGTTCGATTCCCGGGTCGGGCAAAGTGTTATAGCGTTTTTCCATCTGGAATTGCTCAGTAGCAGCTCGAGTCTGGATTTGTACCCGGTTGATGGCAATAGGCTCGCCCCAGACATGGGACTTAAACATAACAGGCGAAATGTGGGTGTACTATAAGTACACCTCTGCCTAACCCTTCGGGGAATACAGGCGTGATATTGATTTATTTATAAATTAAAGTCGCTTTTCGTGTCTGTCTGTGTGATCACATTGTTCTTCTAAACTACGCAACGGGTTTACACTATCACTTAGAGAATTTATTCCGGAAGGTATATCATGTGTATAATTTCATACATACATACATAAACTCATGCCTTCTTTCCATGGGGGTAGGCAGAAAATACTGAACGTCACTTGCTACGATCCTTACATACTCCTTTTGCCTCGTTTAGTTCATACACCTGGTCATACACGCACGCTGGTTGCGAGTACTACGCACCTGGCCTTTCTGAAGAACATCACCAATAAGGTCAGTATTATATCCTCCTAGGGCATCCCCGACCGGCATTTTCAGTCACATCTGCCTTGTAAATACATTTTGTTAGTCGTCTTTCATTCATCCTCTCAACGTGTATAATTACGTCAATATTAATCTAACATTTAATAAAATAATGAATCTTGATGTTTTGTCAAGTCGCAAAAAAAGTGCAAAGCAGAGGGCGGTTCCCTAGTGTTATACAGGGTCAAATTGAATTATCTAGTGAAACTTAAAAGACGTGATGGGTATAGATATACGACGGCACGGTTGGCACAGTGGTTAAGCAATTGACTGCTGCGCTGCGTGTCGCGGGTTCGATTCCCGCATGGAATAAATATTTGTATGATCTACAAGTAGTTGTTCCGGATCTGGCTGTTCGTGTATGTGAGTTTGAAAGTTTGTAAACGCACCCACAATACAGGAGAAACTATTAGGGCATTGATGGACGATCGTACACATTCGTGAGTCCATCAATGCCTGATTGCGGCCAAGACTTGTATAGTAGGTACTTTTCTCAATCAATTCGCGGAAATTTAGTTAGTTTAAGTAAATCTAATGTGTCAGAATGAATCCCTATTTCCCTTGGTCACGGCATCACGCGTGAACGGCAGGATCGATTTCGATAATTCTTTTTTTTTGTGTTTGTTATTGTCAGGAGAAGATACTTAGGTATGAAAGAAAAAAATAAGCAAGTTGCGCTGAAAGTAGATTGCACCGGTGCGAAGCATCGGCGGGTCGCTAGTTAATTATAAATTCCAGAATCAACGACGAACAAAAAAAATTTTTCACGCGCCAATACTGTCATTTGTTCCTTTTTAACCGACTTCCAAAAAGGAGGAGGTTATATGTTCGACGCGTACGTTTTTTTTTTTTTTTTTTTGAAAGGGTATGCTCCCAAATTGGTCCCATATAAATTTTATTAACTTTGCTTGGGTAGTTTTTGAGTTAGCTACAAAATACGTATTTTTTTCCTACTTAGTATGTAGATGATATGATAAGTTCCTGTCACTGGTAGCAGGTAGTGGTATTTGAATGTGTGTGGGGTAGGTACCACAACTAAAAAGTGAAAAATAAAAACTTTTTACAAAAAAAAACAACCGACTTCCAAAAAAAAACACTACAAAGTGAAAAATAACTTTAATTTCGGAAGTCGGTGGCAAAAAACGAAAACACAAAACCCAAGACACCGACTTCCGAAATTAAAGTTAATTTTCACTTTGTAGTGTTTTTTTTTGGAAGTCGGTTGTTTTTTTTTTAATTTAAACAGCTCTATTTGCTAAGCTAGTTCGAAATTTAAATAAAATCTTTGATGGGTTACCTTTTTGATTGCCATGTGTTGAAGTAAAAAGTTAGTTCCATTTTTAAATAACACGACAGATAAGGAATTTCATAGTAAGTAACATTGCCGGCCGGGCGCTGGCTTGTTTTTGACTAATACAGCAATTTCGATTTATCACGAAGAAGGTTGTCAAAATAATGTTCAAATTTCCAAGCATCTTTGAGACAAATAAATTAATTTGATTATGGTTTTTGTGGGGTCTTCTATCGTTCTATGGTGGTCATCGACCGTAGTTGTAGTCACTTGAAATATCAGTTTAAAGAAAACTTCGTTTTTTTGTGTAAACTTCACAGGCTTCAACTTGACGAGTATCAATTTTATCTAAACATGATAAAACAAAATTAAACAGATTTTTTTCAACTCATACTTCAAGTAACAATTCTAAAACCGGTCGTTGTCCCCTAAGAAAAATCAAGTATTTTTTTTGTTCTTGAGTTTCACTAGGTAATTTAATTTGACCCTGTATAAAAGATAAACTGAACTAGAGTCCGCGCCACCACACAAGTCCAATAGACGGTACTAGTTTCTATGTCATTGCATTAAACTGCGTAGGTGTGCCCGTGGCATCACAGCGGGCCCTATCAGAATATTGTTTTGCTTGTTGTTTTTTCAAATATCGTAGCATCATGCTGAGATAGGAGCCTTTTTGACCTCGCACAGGTCTTCTTTTTTGTTGTCACAATATTTTTAAGTGAAAACTTCTTTAGGCGCATTGGGCATTTTTGAGATGGGACCTAAACCATTGATTTCGCGACACCATGACGACACCTCATTTTTGTAAACGCGATTGTGCTCTTAATTTATATTTATATTACGTTACGGATCATTGTTCTATGCAAGTATTTTAAATTTAAAGGTTTTGTAAACGCGATTGTGCTCTTTATTTAGATAAGGTTACGGACCAATGTTCTATACAAGTATTTTTCTTCCACCAAGGCGATCTTGTTCAAGTTTTCACTTCTGTCGGCACTCCCGGAGTGCCACCACTTTTTTTAAATTTTAATGTTTTTTTCTGAAATTGCTATTATTTTTATGAATTTCTTAATTTTAATGTTGTATTTCGATGTGTGCGTGTCCCAAATAAAATAAAACTTTAATTCCAAATTGTATAAAAAATGTAGTTCCACAATTTTCCGCCGTATTTCAGAGGTGGCGCGGACTCTTAATCTTCACGATCTACGAATATTGTTACTTTTTAGCGTTCTTTTGTTTCTCATAATAATAGAGCGGGTATAAAACAACAATCAAATGCTAGACAAAAGAGGAGGTAATTGGTATTCTGTACAAACCTATGTAGTGCACATTCGCTGTTCCCGCACAGAAACGACGTGGCGAGCTCATAAAACCTTATCTGTACCCTTCGGGGAGCGTTGCCATTGATTTAGCTACTTGCCAGTTTGAGAAATTTTCGGGCGAGTGAACATTTTTTCAATCACTTACTTTACATTTGAAGTTCATGGAAGATATTTTTATTAAAGTGTGTAGGTGCATTAAAACTAGATTTTCATGAACTCCACCCTAAGTGAGTGTTTGGTGCATTGAATTTGAAGGTACGTGAACGAAATCCCAGAAAAGGATTAGGTATCAGTCTGTTGGTACCTGATACCTATTATGGCGTTAATAAAATCAAATTGATCTCCATTAAGTACGATGGACGTTTGTTTTGCATACTTCATATAACGCCATGTTTAATATTACTAGCACTAAAAATAAGTATTTCTGTGAATTCCATTTCATGCAGTTTTAGTTTTTAGAATGATCAACGAATAATGCACGACTTTGGTTAGTAATTTCTTTTGAAATAAGCAAACAAATGATTTCTTTTGATTCTACTAAGATGAAGAAACTAATGAATAAAAAAAAATTAAGTCAAAGAATTAAGTTATTAAACTAGTTTAATCACATAAAATAGGATTCTTTCAACATTAGAAACAGCTGATTTATATTATGAAAAGCAAAAATTCACGCAATTCAAAGCGTCAAACTTGGTTAGTTTAAATTTAATTAATGACTCCCAAAATGAGTACCCAAAATGATTTTATTAAGGAACCTAATTTTACCATTTTAATAAACACGGAAATACTTATACAATAGTACATTATTATACTTACAACTTACTATTTACATTTGGTACTGAATATTAAATAACTAACTAACTTTACAAATATATTGAAACAAAAGGATACTTAGGCATCGAACAAAGTTCTCCACATCGCTGTCATCTAGAAACGATAATAAGGAATAGTTATTTCCAGGCTTAAATAAAAACAGTCTCAATAAAATAAAATAAAAATTGAGAATGGACCTGCTCTTCACCTCGATCTTGCCTAATGGAAAGCGATGGATGAAGTCTTTGATGATACGAGCTCACCCGGAAGCTGAAAACTACCTACGTAAATACCTTCTCAATAAAAATAAGTACATATATAAATAGATACCTATTTTAAAAGCAATATTAGACTTTTCTCCCAGACACGAATACCCTTTAAGTTTTTTGACAAATCTAGAAACTTAATTGGTAGGTACGTATGTTTGAAAGCATATATGAGTTCACGAAGAAAACCACCTAAACGCTGCGGATGTAGTTTTCCGGTAAAACCTGTGACCGCAAATGACCTCATAAAAAAACTTGGTTGTCTGTAAAGTCGGTTTACGGACGACAATTTTACGTGATAACGCCACAAGCCGAACGCTTAGGCCGATCATGCCTCTCTATTGCTTGTTCCGCGCTTTCGCTTGCACGCTCGGCTCAGGCGGAACGTTATACTTTTTCATGCGTGCAGCCGGCGTTCATCGATTTATAAGACGTTATCACGCCCTAGTCAAGTCAACTCGCCCTTTTAAACGCGCCAACGCGTCGGGGATTGAAGTACCAGCAACAATGACGGTCTTTGGCTTTTGTAATACTTTATTATGTGCCGGCAAAGATCCCCTGACAAAACTTTATTGGAACATCGAGTATGAACACTCGGCCTGATATGAGACACTAGTTATAATAGAGTCACATTATTCGATAGATTTTCATTACTAAAGCCTTATAGAATTATGATTTATGTATTCAAGTAAATGGTTTTCTCCTTTGTGGTGATGTTATTTTGTATTCACGGAGTAAATTGTATCTTACGTAAAGTTTGGTATTGTTTATATGAATTAAGATTTTTGCAGATAACAAAATCCGGCCAAGTGCGAGTCGGACTCGTGCACGAAGGGTTTCGTACCATTATCTATAAAAATGGCAAAAAAATCATGTCTGTTGTATGGGAGCCCCCTTAAATATTTATTTTATTCTGCGTTTTTTTGTATTTTTTGTTATAGCGGCAACAGAAATTCATCATCTGTGAAAATTTCAACCGTCTAACTATCACGGTTCATGAGATAAGCCTGGTGACAGACGGACGGACAGCGGAGTCTTAGTAATATGGTCCCGTTTTACCCTTTGGGTAGGTACGGAACCCTAAAAAGGGGTCGATTGGATTTTTGTAACGTTTAAAAAATGTGTTTGATGTATTTTTAGTACAAGAAATTGAAAATAGGTTTATAGAACCTTCCTAAAAAAGCTCACAGTAAGGTTGAACCCAGTCAAAGTCACTTCATTAAATAACATATGGGGAAATTACTTTTACATCATGAGTGAAAAACGCTTATGAGCATGACCACAATAGTAACGGGTTTTGTCGACGGAAGAATAGACAAAATTACAGATAAACAATCACAATCTGTAAAAAATCCGTTTCTATGGTTGTCATGCAACGTGTGCTGCAAGCAACGCTTCCAATAATAACATTTTAACAGGGAAACTAATTGAATAAGATAAAATATTTTTCTAAGTGTAACTGTTCTATGATTTTTGCAGCATCGTTTGTATAATCAGCCTATAATGTTCCCACTGCTGGGACACAGACCTCCTCTCGGTGAGAGAGAGCGGGCTGTATCCACCACGCGGGCCCAGTGTGGGTTGGTGGATGTCACATGTCTTCGAGTTTTCGGACATGCCGGTTTCCTCACGATGTCTTCCTTCACCGTTTTTAGAGCAGTTATGAAATAAATTACACACAGTAAAACGCCTGCTGGGGTTCGAACCCACGATCTATAATTATCGTCATCGTGAGCCTTGTTAAGTGGGTGGATAATGTCGGGAACTGCGTATGAAATTGGTCACTGTCATAATACACCGTGAAATTTGAATCACAGTTTTGCTAGAACAAACGTTGTTCAGACCATGGTCTACTACCATACTACAGCATCCAATTAAAAAAAAAACATAATTGGTTTTTGAAAAAACACAAAAAAAAACAAAGTTTAAAATGTCAAGATTATCGTTACTCCCTACAACACAGACGCTACGCATGGGACACAGCATTGTTTACAGGGAAATGTACCACCATAAACGAAATTTAGTAAGCAGTAGATAATCTTGACATCTTAAACTTTGTCTTTTTGTGTTTTTTCAAAAACCAATTTATGTTTTTTTTTATTGGATGCTGTAGAATGGTAGTAGACCATGGTCTGAATAACGTTTGTTCTAGAAAAACTGTGATTCAAATTTCACGGTGTATTGTATTTATACAGTAACGAACGATATTTCGTCGACGTCGTCGAGTCGAGCGCACTTCCTACTGTTTGACCTGTTATTTTGGGTTCAATACATCGGAACGATACTCACTACGCGATTTTGATAGGGTATTTACAGCTTCTAATATATATATTTTTAACGCTAAGTCTGATTCCTACCCATTTACAACGGGTTAATAACCGAAGCAGAAGCAGAACCGATTTTAGTTTTCACTGATCTAGATACGTAAGTTTCTATCATTTATTTGTAAAAAAGCATTGGCCAGTTTCCTGTTTTAGTCTTTAACTTTTTGACACCATACTAGGGATCGTGCTTAAACACAAAAAAATTGGTTGTCTGTAAAGACGGTTTACGGACGATAATTATTTTACGTGATAACGTCACAAGCCGAACGCTTAGGCTGATCGTGCCTCTCTATCGCTTGTTCCTTGCTCTCACTTGCACGCTCGGCTCAGGCGGAACGTGACACTTTTTCGTGCGTGCAGCCAGCATTCATCGATTTATAAGACGTTATCACGTCAATAAACTGTCGTGACAAATGAGAGTATAGAGTATTACACTGGTTTCTTTTATTTAGATATTTCGAAATCTAGAAAAAAAATAAGCCTCACTATCTTAAAAATAATGACGAAGTTGTATGCGTTCTAAAGTTTATGCTTGACAGAGACAGCACTACTAGAATCTGACGTCACAACACAGGAGCCATAGTAACTTCGCGCCATTTAATCCTATGATCGTTTGGCGCAACAAATATAGAAAAATAATTTCAAAAGCGTGTAATTTCTTCATTTCTCCACCGATTTTTTAAATTCACCAGGAATAAATTTCTGTTTTTTATTTAAAGTAATCAAATATCCATTTCTTTGTGCATTTTTTCAATCAACCCAACATAAAATCTCCTAATTAAAATTTTCCATAACCACTATAATCACCCCGTATGAACCAACTAACTCTTGTCATGTTACAACCACCATTGACTGGTCATTCCTCCTATTGCCGCCATGTTGTCTAGTCGAAGACGATATAATATCACACTCCAGTGCTATCGCAAAGGTAATCTCAACACTTAACTTAACTTACTTATTGAACCCTGTTGGCCAAGCACAAACGCACTGAGTAAACGTAACGTTTTGAACAATTTTAAAATTGAAATTCAAAATAGTCGATTCGCACATAATAAATAAATTCATTTAATTCAGACTAATTGATATGTCCATAAATTTTTAGTTACAAAGGTCTTAAAACTATGTTAGTGATCATTTATAATTAAATTCAAAATACATAAAATTCAAATTATAAATAATAAAATCAGTCATATCAAAAAAATCATATCATAATCATATTATCATATCATAATATTTAAAATGTATCTATTTTATAGCATTTTGGTTCACAATTTTTGCGAACTAAATTTTTTGTTACAAAGGTCTTAAAACTATGTTAGTGATCATTTATAATTAAATTCAAATTATAAATAATAAAATCAGTCATGTCAAAAAAATCATATCATAATCATATTATCATATCATAATATTTAAAAATGCATCTATTTTATAGCATTTTGGTTCACAATCGATACATAAGTCGTTCGAATTTCGCGTGTTCGTTCTAGGGCCTAACACACACTAAGCCCACGTTCGAGCGGACGTAAAAAAATCGCGGCGGGATTTTTTCGCACACTAGATGTTCAACTCTCGTTGAGAATTCAACAGAGAGTATCCCAGCGCGTCGAAAAATACACTGTTGGATTTTCAACTCTCGGCGCTAAGCGGAGCGTTAAACATCCAATGTGCGAAAAAATCCCGCCGCGATATTTTTACGTCCGTGCGTACGTAGGCTAACACTAAGTAAACAGTTCAACTTTTACGATGCAAAAACACTTAGGTAATAGAAACTACATTTTTTCTCGTGGTTTTCTTATTTTGCTCGTCTATTTCCTGAGTGGGAAGGTTGATTTTTAGGATTGTGGTATCCGTGGAAGTGATTGCAGTTCGTAAAGTAAATAGCTTGCTGACCGATAGCTTGTCGGTTTTATATCCAATCTATCATGGAGGAAGAGCAAGAGTTTGCAAGATATATAGTATTGAAAATAATTGTGGGGTGAAATTATGAGGAAAAACTGAATCGGCGGGGTAATTGTGTAACACAATTACAGTTGCAATGGCTTGTAATGGGTAGCTCGCCGTCCGATAAGGACCAGGCCCAGGTCGACGACGCGTTATGTTCCACGAGCGCCTCAAAGAGATGTAAGCACAACTGACGGGGTCCGCTAGGGCCGATGCCTATCGGGGTCGCGTGAAAGTCCGAAAAGGATACCGTGGTCCCTGGCAACATACAGGCAACTGAAGGAACACGGATGGGTTTGAGTCAGTAAGAGTCTGACACGCCCTTCCGCTTCGCCCAGAGCGGGAGAAGTTATTTGATAATTTCCCACCCAAAAAACTGCAATGGTTTTCATTTTGACAGTTCAACAACATTCATTGCGTAATTTACTTAGCTGAGCAGACAAATTATTCGAACATAAGAAACAATGGGTTAGCAATATCCTTCAAAATCATTCAGATTGTGATTGAAAGTGTGTTATGCAATTAGGGTGGAAGACCTTGGCAGAGTTATATTCTGTGAATTAAGCATAATGTGAATGAAGATCGAGACGTTTAAGAAGGATAAAGAAAACTAAAATGTTTTGTGTTGCATAATGTAGGTTATTTTGCATACTATTGTATAGAATCATTCTCTAACTTGAACAGACAGCTGTGCTGCTGGGGAGTTTGTAGCGCCACTTCTTCTTCCCAGCTAAAGGCACTAGGAAGTGGTGAAGGGTGGGGCGTTTTTGGGGGACTGTCTTGAGTAATTTTGACGTTCGAAAAGTGCTGATTCTCAGCCTAGTTTGAATAAATGACTTTTGAATTTTGAATAAAAGGATGTACCAACAAGAGCCGTAGTCTTCTATATCTACACATATTATAAATAAAGCCACTTTTCACGTCTGTCTCCATGACTGATTTTGATGTAGTTTTCACCATAATTTATTTATTCCGGAGAGTTTACGAGTTTATATTTAACTTTCATATAAGTACTAAAGACGTACCTTATACAATTTAAAACAGGTCAAACTACGCACAATGAATGGTTCCGTAGTTGGAATGAATTTATCCCAAATACAAACTTAACATAGACTACAGTGTTACATATATTCCAACTGCAAATGTAAGTTTTACGCACAATATTGAGAGATTTACCATGTTATTTTAAGATCATAGACTTCTTATAGATTTTCCTGTAATCTGTGATTGAAGAATCAAACTTTGTATTTTTTTCAAAATTTTAGGCTCAGTAGTTTCAGAGATAAGGAGGAGAATGGTAAATTTTCATCTATTTTCTTAAATATCATTAAATGTGTTTTTATTAAAATTATAAAAAAAATGATTGAGATCCTTGCAACAAGCCTTTTCATTTGATATGTCACACAATACAGTTTTTTTTTTCTTATTTGCCCCCAAAAGTGACCCCCATATTCAAAATTCATTTATTTACGTTACACTTCCGTGTTTAGGTCACAGAAATACATAAATGTGTACCAAATTTCAACTTAATCGGTCCATTAGATTCGGAGCAAATTGGCTGTGACAGACGGCCAGACAGACAGACACACGAATGATCCTATAAGGGTTCCGTTTTTTCCTTTTAAGGTACGGAACCCTAAAAACTAAAATGGAAGTAAGCAGGTCATGTCATCAGGGGTAAAAACGGAAGATGGTATATAAAGAAGTAACAGAATGGTATCTTAGAGAAGAAAAGAGGAAAAGAGACCATTTCAAAGATGAGAAGACGATTTGAGAACTACTGCGGGACATGGAGGAGACAAACTCACGACCGTGAGCTACGGGAAAGCCTGGAGGAGGCCTATGCTAAAGAGCAAAGTAGTCTGCATAATTCTGATGTCTAAACCATTAGTAATTTAAATAAATTATAAAACTAATTTTAAGTTTGCTTCTTCTTCTTTTATTTTGGTTAGAGACTAACCTGGTGTCAGAGTTTTAAAGTCGCCCATGGGCTTTTGACTTGGCTTCACATAGCGTCGAGAAATATATCTCTCAGGCATGGTTTCCTCACGATGAAGATTGCTAATAAAGTCTTTTTGAAATTGAAATTGAAGGTACTAAAGAAATGTCGATGTTTTGTCAAGTCGCACAACCCTTGAGACGCAGGGCCCACCTCTGCTTCTAGTTAAGTACTTATAAGAAAAGGACAAAATTTGTGTTATCAATGATGACCTACAATACCTAGAATAAACTGCCAAAAGGAAATAGCCACTATCACCAGTTTTGCAGACGGATTAGCGGCCACTGTTTGTTGAATATTTTCAGGTAGGAGACCGCTACTGCGCATGCGCACCTTCTAATAATTTAAACAGTACATATTTGTAAATAGGAATTTTCACTCATAGTAACCGCCTTTAAGCCCACGTATGCACGGACGTAATAAAATCGCGGCGATATTTTTTCGTGTACTTGATTTTCAACTCTCTGCTTAGCACCGAGAGTTGAAAATCCAACAGTGTGTTTTTTCAACGCGTTGGGACGAGAGTGCGTCCCAGCGCGTTGGATTCTCAACGCTCGGCTTAACACCGAGAGTTGAAAATCCAGTGCGCGATAAAAGCCCGCCGCGATTTTATTACGTCCATGCGAACGTTGGCTTACAGTAGCCGCATTTTAACCACCTCTGTGGTCTAGTGATAAAACCACCTTTCTAAGACCCAGATGCCCCGGGTTCGATTCCCAGCGGGGGCAACATTTTCTGCTCAGTTTGGTTGGTGGTAGGGCTTGTTCTAAGTCTGCCTGGGTAGCTATCACCATCTTATCTAAGACTGTCGCCATAACAACAATGTTAACAGCATTGTTGTGTTTCGAACTTTCGGCAGTTAGGGGTAATAATATAGGCAGTTCCTCTGTGGTTGAGGATTCCGGGTGAAGCTCGCTTCCACCTTCGGCCTGATCATCACTTACCATCAGGTAAGATGAAAGCCAAGAGCAAGCCCGTTGCACCAAAAAAAACTGTCGCTCCGGGAGTGCCGACAGAACTGAAATCTTGAAAAAAAAAAAACTTCCAAAACCTTTAAAGTAAAAATACTTGCATAGAACATTGATCCGTAACATAATATAAATAAAGAGCACAATCGCGTTTACAAAAATGAGGTGTCGGTAACGGTGTCGCGAGTTCATTTGTTTTTCCCATCTCAAAAATGCCCAACGGGCCTAAAGAAGTTTTCACTTCAAAAAAATTGTGGCGTACGTAATTACTGTTACTTACTCATAATATTAAAATAACGCTTTTTTATGTAGGTCTGTGCAATAAATGACAAACAATGATCCAAAAATATCACTTAAAAATGACTACACTTTGTTAACTCCATCTCATCTGAAATGAACAACAATTAATTACCTAGAAATAGTACACCCAAGACGACATTTAGTGATATAGGTACAGTTGTACACAGTTCCATTTATCACACAAATGCTCTACCCTAATTATGTAGTGATTGAGTAGACTGAATCAATGATTTCAGAGTGTTTATATCGGAAAATATTTAACTGATCCTCTAAAAACTTATTGACATTCTAATAATGACCACTTTTTAAAGTTTTCTGATGTTTTTTTTTTTTTTATAAATTAATAAAAAGTTTTTTTTTAATGACATAAATAGCTGACCATTGATCATTGTTTGTAAACAAACCTACATATTTAATTTTATTTGTATAATTGATTTTATTTATTCTTATTCATTATTACTCATAACAAATAATATTATATAATTCAATAGCTGCAGTACCTACCTAACAATTAACAATAATTATTCTATACCTACTATTGATTTGAAGCATGTTTTGTAATGTAATGAAATGTAATTTACTTATTAATTTTAATTTGTTTTGCAGTGCCCGCCCTTACAGGGTGCATTTTTGAAACTAATAAGTAACTGATTAGATTTTGATTTGAACAGTGACCAATTACGTGGTCGTAGTTACTGGAATATTCAGTATTTTTAGTACGCTAAAATAGGAATTATTTTAGGTTCACAAAAGGAGTAAAGTGTTCAATAATATTATTAGGACCGCAAAATGGAAATTAATAAAGTTTCGATAAAATATATGCCTTTTAATTCTATGTTAGCGGTTCACGTTCATGACCTTTTCAACAAAATACATAAATAAAATAAATAGATAATAATTAAATAAATCCTTTATTTCAGTTACATGGACATGACATGGACATGGTTACAAAATGTGAACACGAAGCACCCATATTTTTTTACCTCTTCCCACGGTTCGCTATTCAAATTATAAGCAAATTTTTATATAAAATTAAGTTTATAAAAACAGTAACCCACCCGACTACGGAAAAATAAAAGTGATCTAAAAAGTACGAAACAAAAAAATATTTCAGACAGAAATCAAGACAGGTACAAAAATGGTAATTTCAGACAGAAATCAAGGTAAATGGTCAAGGTAAAGCCGTCGTCGCACGCCTTTATAACTTTGTAGATGTTCCTGGCACCCATGTAGTGTACAGGCATATTTCAAAGCCTGAAGTATGAGGAGTTAGAAAATCTGGTAACACATACTTACCTATAAATATTACTATTACCTAAGTATACAATACAGACAAATACAAATACACCCAACATACACACACACACCCTTGTTTGTACAGACACCCTTACGAGGACCTTGTTAGTTTTAGAACGAACCGAGGACCCTCCAAAAAACTGGTTTAAATACGTCGTTGGCCTTTTTGAATGAGATAGAAAGAGACAGGTGAGTAAATCTATAGTGATGAGCTTATTGGAATAATGCTATCTCAACATTTTTCTGTATGAATTACGGCTATCATACCGAGGACCTGAAATACACAGCTAAATGTGACCAGCGATGCACATACGAGGACTTTGTGTAGGCCAACCGAGGACCCCTTATGTAAGCCCTGCGACGCCCTTCCGAGGACGTATTTTTACACAATATTTCTTATATCTTGTACAAAGTGCGGACGCTGTGTTAGACTTTATATTACTAAACCGAGGACAGTTTTTCGCGTAGAACTTGTACAAAGCGAGGACATGAAAATCTACCTACCTAAACCATTTTACGTGTAAGGTAACTTATTGTAGAACGTTCCGATTTATTTCTTACACACATTTTCTAAAATAAAGTACCAAGCGAGGACGAGTCTTTACGTTTGTCGGCGCTTTCTAAAAGTAACGGCTTAGTTACCATTTTATGCTGATGTTGTACCTAGGGTCGTTTCTTAATGAAGAAACTCTTCAACAGGAGAAAGAAACTATCATCACTTTTAAATTTGGCCAACGCATTAGGTTTGCGTAGTATAACTGAGATAATAACCAGTTTGTGCCGATGCTGCAGCCAGGGTCGTTTCATCATGAGGACACTCCTCAAAAGCTGATAGTATCGTCTTCAAATTGGGCATACGCATTAGGTTTATCTAGTAACACTCAAATAATTACCAGTTTTTGCTGATGCTGCAGCCAGGGTCGTTTCCTTATGATGGAACTCCTCAAAAGCTGATAGTATCGTCTTCAAATTTGGCACAAGCATTAGGTTTATCTAGTAACACTCACATAATAACCAGTTTTTGCTGATGCTGCAGCCAGGGTCGTTTCCTTATGATGGAACTCCTCAAAAGCTGATAGTATCGTCTTCAAATTTGGCATACGCATTAGGTTTATCTAGTAACACTCAAATAATTACCAGTTTTTGCTGACGCTGCAGCCAGGGTCATTTCCTTATGACGGAACTCCTCAAAAGCTGATAGTATCATCTTCAAATTTGGCATACTCATTAGGTTTATCTAGTAACACTCAAATAACTACTAGTTTTTGCAGATGCTTCAGCCAGGGTCGTTTCCTTATGATGGAACTCCTCAAAAGCTGATAGTATCGTCTTCAAATTTGGCATACGCATTAGGTTTATCTAGTAACACTCAAATAATTACCAGTATTTGCTAATACTGCAGCCAGGGTTGTTTCTTTATGATGGAACTCCTCAAAAGCTGATAGCATCGTCTTCAAATTTGGCATAAGCATTAGGTTTATCTAGTAACACTCACATAATTACCAGTTTTTGCTGATGCTGCAGCCAGGGTCGTTTCCTTATGATGGAACTCCTCAAAAGCTGATAGTATCGTCTTCAAATTTGGCACAAGCATTAGGTTTATCTAGTGACACTCAAATATTTACCGGTTTTTGCTGATGCTGCAGCCAGGGTCGTTTCCTTATGACGGAACTCCTCAAAAGCTGATAGTATCGTCTTCAAATTTGGCATACTCATTAGTTTTATCTAGTAACACTCAAATAATTACCAGTTTTTGCTGATACTGCAGCCAGGGTTGTTTTCTCATGATGGAACTCCTCAAAAGCTGATAGTATCGTCTTCAAATTTGGCATACGCATTAGGTTTATCTAGTAACACTCAAATAATTACAAGTTTTTGCTGATACTGCAGCCAGGGTCATTTCCTTATGATGGAACTCCTCAAAAGCTGATAGTATCGTCTTCAAATTTGGCATACGAATTAGGTTTATCTAGTAACACTCAAATAATTACCAGTTTTTGCTGATGCTGCAGCCAGGGTCATTTCCTTATGACGGAACTCCTCAAAAGCTGATAGTATCGTCTTCAAATTTGGCATACTCATTAGGTTTATCTAGTAACACTCAAATAACTACTAGTTTTTGCTGATTCTTCAGCCAGGGTCGTTTCCTTATGATGGAACTCCTCAAAAGCTGATAGTATCGTCTTCAAATTTGGCATACGCATTAGGTTTATCTAGTAACACTCAAATAATTACCAGTATTTGCTAATACTGCAGCCAGGGTTGTTTCCTTATGATGGAACTCCTCAAAAGCTGATAGTATCGTCTTCAAATTTGGCACAAGCATTAGGTTTATCTAGTAACACTCACATAATTACCAGTTTTTGCTGATGCTGCAGCCAGGGTCGTTTCCTTATGACGGAACTCCTCAAAAGCTGATAGTATCTTCTTCAAATTTGGCATACGCATTAGGTTTATCTAGTAACACTCAAATAATTACCAGTTTTTGCTGATGCTGCAGCCAGGGTCGTTTCCTTATGACGGAACTCCTCGAAAGCTGATAGTATCGTCTTCAAATTTGGCATACGCATTAGGTTTATCTAGTGACACTCAAATATTTACCGGTTTTTGCTGATGCTGCAGCCAGGGTCGTTTCTTTATGACGGAACTCCTCAAAAGCTGATAGTATCGTCTTCAAATTTGGCATACTCATTAGTTTTATCTAATAACACTCAAATAATTACCAGTTTTTGCTGATACTGCAGCCAGGGTTGTTTTCTCATGATGGAACTCCTCAAAAGCTGATAGTATCGTCTTCAAATTTGGTATACGCATTAGTTTTATCTAGTAACACTCAAATAATTACCAGTTTTTGCTGATGCTGCAGCCAGGGTCGTTTCCTTATGACGAAACTCCTCGAAAGCTGATAGTATCGTCTTCAAATTTGGCATACGCATTAGGTTTATCTAGAAACACTCAAATAATTACCAGTTTTTGCTGATGCTGCAGCCAGGGTCGTTTCCTTATGACGGAACTCCTCAAAAGCTGATAGTATCGTCTTCAAATTTGGCAAACGCATTAGGTTTATCTATTAACACTCAAATAATTACCAGTTTTTGCTGATGCTGCAGCCAGGGTCGTTTCTTCTTGATGAAAATCCATAACGTCGAAAGCGTCGTCTTTAAATTTAACATACGCGTTAAGTTTACATAGTTTAACTAAGATAATAACCAGTTTGTACTGATGCTGCAGCCAGGGTCGTTTCCTTATGACGGAACTCCTCAAAGTTAATAGCATCGTCTTGGAATTTAGCATACGCATTAGGTTGTAAAACTAAAATAATTACCAGTTTGTGCTGATTCTGGAGCCAGTGTCGTTTCTTCATGAGGGAACTCTTCAACAGTTCATAGCATTGTCTTCAAATTTGGCATATGCGTTAGGTTTATCTAGTAACACTAAAATAACTACCAGTTTTTGCTGATGCTGCAGCCAGGGTCATTTCTTCATGAGGAAACTCCTCAAGTCGATAGCATCGTCTTTCAGTTTGGCACATGCGTTAGGTTTATCTAGTAACACTAAAATAATGACCAGTTTTTGCTGATGCTACATCCAGTGTCGTTACTTCATGAGGAAACTCCTCAACAGTCGATAGCATCGTCTTTAAATTTGGCATACGCGTTAGGTTTATATAGTTTAACTAAAATAATAACCAGCCAAGGTCGTTCTTTCATGAGGGAACTCCTTTTTTTTGGGTGGGTAATTATCAAATAACTTCTCCCGCTCTAGGCGGAGTGGGAGGGCGTGTCAGACTCTTACTGACTAAAACCCACCCGTGTTTCTTCAGTTGCCATATTGCCAGAGGCCACGGTATCCCTTTCGGACTTCTCCGCAACCCCGGCAGGCATTGACCCTATCGAACCCCTTCAATTGTGCTGACATCTCTTGGAGGCGTGCGTGGAACACAACGCGCCGTTGTCGACCCGGGCCTGGACCTTATTGGACGGTGAGCTACCCATTGCTCACCGTCCGCAAGCCGCGCGGACTTGCGGACGGTGAGCAATGGGTGGCTACGGTTGCTGGAAATCAGCCTGCGATTCCTGACGCCCAGGTCGTCTCCTGCGGCGGTTAGACGCGTGAGGGCATGACATTTGCCTCTCCCTCACGCGCTCTGCCTCCTCCTTCGCGAACATTACTGCTTTGCAGAAGGAGGTGACGGCTTCCCATGCCCTCTCGCTCCGTACCATGGCCTGGACTAGGGCCAGACGCGAGAGATCACCGCCGCCGATCGCCTCCACGAGGACACGGCGATGCTCCGCCCAAGCCGGGCAGTGCTCCACCGTGTCCTCCGGGCGATCCACACTGGTGACACTCGGACGTTTCCTCCCGCCTTATCCGGAACAGGAACCTCCCGAAACACCCGTGTGCGGTGAGAACTTGCGTCAGGCGGAAGGTGAGGACGGCGTGGCGCCTCTCTAGCCGCTCCTTAAAGAGGGGACTTACTGCCGCAATTATGGCGTGCCCATGAGGGAACTCCACAATTATTGATAGTATCGACTTCAAAGGCAAACGCGTTTGGTTTATATAGTAAAACTAAAATAATTATCAGTTTGTCCTGATGCTGCAGCCAAGGTCGTTTCTTCATGAGGGAACTCCTCAACAGTTGATAGTATCGTCATCAAATTTGGCATACGCGTTAGATGTATCTAGTGAAATAAAAATAATTACCTTGTTTGAATCGTTTTATAAACTGTTAAGTAAGTTTTCTGCTCATGTTTATCAAAGATGTCGCTGCAACTTGATTATTATTTCAATGAGTATAGCGTTGGTAAAAGTTAGTTAAATAATTCGTTTCAATTTAGAATAAACCTACTTCTATTTCAGTAAAGTTTATGTTGTCTTCTTTACTACGTTCACTTTCTTTATTTTTTTATACTCTTTGTTTGCTTCAAATCTTGGTGCCGACATTTCACGTAGGAAGGCATTTCTACTTTAAATTCTTCATGGAGAGCACATGCATTCAGCTCCCATGACAATACAATATTTTATGGTTCAAATCATAATGTTGTGTAATCTAAGTAGGCACATACTGCAGAAGAAGCCTCCTTATTCCTTGTGCACCTAGTCGCTACTAACGATTTGCTTAAGGATTCAGTGTACCTTCAATTTTCTATTCCATAATTGTATTTAAATGATAGCACATAATTCGTCTTGTACACACGAGGAAAACTGTCTAAGCGAGGACTAGAATACACACTGTTCGGAAAATCTAGCAAACCGAGGTCTTAAATACACATTGTTTGGAAAAGCTACCTTACCGAGGTCTTTTGTGTTAAAGTTAACACAAAAGTCCTCGGATAATACAACCAACGTGAAATGAATGTAAAGAGGCTGTGTATGAGGCGACAGTGGCGCCACCTGGTGGATACACAATGCGTGTGTAAGATTATGAAAAATCTTGATCAAACCGAGGTTCAGACCACTTTTTCTTATTAAATATACAGAAAGGCTCAAAATCGCTTGCAGAATACGAATCTTTGGTCAAGTCAAACCGAGGACCCTCGAAAAGGTCCTCGCTTTGAAAAGGTCCTCGGTCGTGCCTTGTGTATTCATACGCACGTCCTCGGATGGTACTTAAAACAAACACATACATACACACACACATATCACATTAAAGAACTGGAACATTTTATCCTAATTTATTCTGAATGTTTTAATAATTTAATAATATAATGTTAAAAAATAACAGTAATTAAATGTAATCATAATTATTAATATTTTAATTTAGTTAAATAGTTGATATACATACCTACTTACTTTAGGTTCTTTTATATCAAATTTATTTTTATTTTATTGTTTTTGTATTATAAATGTTATTAATGTTGGAACGCCGATGTTCTCCCCTCTCGGAGGTGGGCGCTAATGGCTGAAACACAGTTTTTTAAACTAATGTAGCTGTTAACAAACACAAAAATTGTAAACCTGTTTTTGTTACAAATAAAATATTTGATATTTGATACGACCACTTTTTAAAACTTTTTTTTTATTTTATACTTTTCCGTTTTAACGCTTGATAAATGTTAAAACAACGTGATTATGAGTGATACAATAGGTCAATAATAAATATTTTAATAATGCTTTTTATTGTAAATAGGTATTAATTTTACAGCCGCGCCGTACGTAGCGCAGTCTCACTTTTGTTTGTTTTTAACAATTTAAAAATATTAATTCACTTAGACAGTATGATTACATATTTGTAATGTGCTTGTCAAGGCTTTACTTTTGATGCCAAACATGTCATGACTACCTCAAAAAAATTTTTTCGTGTTCCTAAATTTACTTGTAAAGTCCACCGTATAAAGTTTACAGAAAATTTTGTGACTTAGCACCCGGACTATTATTACGAATCTATTGATACTTCATTCATCAAAATCGGTTCAGTAGTTTAGGCACTACGGTGGAACACACGTAAATGCAAACATACATACATACATAGACTGCTAAAATCATAACCCTTCCGTTTAGCTTTGCTGTAGTCGGGTAAAAAGCGTGTTTCTGCCATATTTTATTTTTATTTTCAGGGCAAGGAAATCTCCTGCATGCATACATCGCATCGCAGCTTGAATCGATAATTGTGTGTTATAAATCTGTGTAAGCCGTTCCACGGGCAACTCTTTAAACATTGAGGGCACAGATAAATAAACACAAATATATTTCGAATCATACACGTGTACGTACTTCTGATCCTTTTTAGGGTTCCGTAGCCAAATGGCAAAAACTCCAGATGTTTCAAAGCCATTTTCTTCGGATACTATTTACACTATATCGATCAAAATTGGAAAGAAGGTGTATTCTGTAGGTACACCGCTAAACAATGGTGTAGTGAAACTTAATAATTAGGGGTGGCACACCCCAAACATGTAACCGAAGCATGAAAAATAAATCAATGCCCAAAAGCGTGGGATACCGGATCCCAAGATTGTGAGATTTCTAAGTGACATTGGTATTAAAGTCAATAGTTTTTTGAGATAGGTTATTTTCGATTACAACCGCAGACATAACTTATTTTTTTCATAGTTTATCCGAGAAATACTATCAAATACTTTACAAACTTATTTTTGCGGTTGACAAAATCAATACTGTGCATGCGTAAATATTCATCCCAATTACGGAACCCTTCACTCTGTGTGGTGCGACACGCACTAGTTAATTTTTTTTATCCTTACATCTATACCAACATAAGGGACCACGTGTAAAAAGTTGTTTTCACACCTCCTGAAACTATTTTTGATAACTTGTCATATTTATTTGTAGTTGTTGGTTTTATGTACCTCAGTGTTAATCGTGTTTTGTATGCAATACAGTACCTAAGAATAAAACATTTGTTGCGATTGAGTAGAATAGCGAATGTTTTTCAAGACCACTGAAATGTGCTCCTAACTAAAGTCGAAGAAGAAGTCGAGTCGGAAGTCGTTAAGTCTAAAATCATCAACCTGTGTTGAACAAGCGTGGTGAACAGTGCTCGTGCCTTCTCTGCATTACAAGAACAATAATAGACTGGTATTATCCTATCCTACAGTATTAAATGAGCAATTTTTGTTTACATAATACATTATTACAAATTTATAATCACGTTCTTGAAAACGGCTCTAACGATTTTGATGAAAGTTGCAATATACTTAGGGGTTTTTGGGGGCGACAAATCGATTTAGCTAGGTCTCAGATCTGGGAAAATTCGTTTTGTCCGTATTTTCACCCGACCAGAGCTCGGCCGCCCAGGTAATTATTATTAAGTTCCTAAAGTCTACTAAACTCACAGGAAACACAACAATAATTGAGAAAACAAAAAAAACCGTCTAAATTATATTAAAAATGCGAGTAAATGGAGTGACGTGTGCTGAGTTTTACGGCGGTAATAACTCATAAGTCATGGGCGTAATGTGCGTGAAATAGATTCCGCGCGCCCTCTGGCAGATTCTAGAAGAAATGTTTAAATTCAGCCTGACTCGGCCCGCTGGCTCGGAACGCTAAATTAGCCTGCCACACCGCAGAGAGCGTTGTTTGAAATATTATGTGAAATGATATGAGTATCAGGCTCAACATGGTTTATGTTGACATTATTTTATTCACATTATTTTTTTGGAGTATCAGCGACTCTTTTTCTTTTGTCTCGTGTATGTTACAGGTAGGGTAAAATCTTCATTCTAGCGGAAATTAATATTGATTAATTAAATAAAAGTTATTTTTATACCATTTTCCAAAGTCACTCAAGTCAAGAATTTTCATTACAGAATGCATTAAGATAGTCATTATTTATTCGCTTGTATATTAGTTAGTACCTATCTATAATTTATTTTATTACCTTGGGCATAATATAAATTATCTAAACATGATTTTGATAAATATTTAGTGCTCCCGTGGGTGCAAGTTGTTCAAATAACTGCTTCAAATTCAAAGTGCAATAATTAGCTTCATACATTTTTCATAAATAGGTACATATTGGCAGACAAAACTTTTTTTAAAGAAACAAACTATGTAGGTTGTATACCTATAAGTAGTTATCTATTTTACAAACATTTTTGCTAAACAACATAATTATTACTGTAGACCAGTATAAAAAGCTCTAAATGTAAACGTGTGTTTTTTCATAACTATTAAAATGTACGCTAATATTTGACGCCATTGATAAAAATTTAACACATAAAAGTATATCTAGGTTAGGTACCACAAAAAAATTAGCTGCTGTAGAATATTTTGAATAATTTACATTCCCTTTAAATACCACATTTATATTCATCAACAAAATATTGAAACATTTCGCCCTAATTCGCTAAAAAGGTATTGTGTAAATTGGCAACGACGGCGAATTTCGCGTCGAAATCAATTCGTGAATGTTGAAAAACCACAACAAATTGAAATACACCGAAACCGACAAAGCTCGCAATATTATTAATTGATTGAAGTAGACAGAATGGGAATATTTTGATCCCTCTGACATTGTGTCTACTATATACGATACATGCAGGTAATTAATTACACAACCCATTTTTGCGGATGATGTTTTGAATTCCATTTTTTACGTACAAAATTAGAAGACTTTTCAAACGTTAGAATTCTAAAATAAACCAGCACATTCCGAAACTATATCAACATTCAATACTGCCCATTAAACCAGAATCCTAACCAAAGAAGAAGTTGCAATATATCAGTAAAAGTTAAAACGGGCTAAAAAGGCCGGAGCGATCGTAAAAAAATCCGCGCGGTATAAAGGCGCGACGGAGCGTTGGCTCTGAAGCGGCCATGAATAATCCTCGCGTCAGCACCACGCGAGCTCACTGCCCAATTAAAAACGTACTCTTTCCACGATTTTTAGCTTAGAATATTGTATAATAAGCCAATAAAATACCCCACTTAACGCCCTCCGAGCCCCGCCGCTATGAAATATGCACTTCTCAACCTCATTATGGAAAGCTGAAATTAAATGCAAGAACTACGACTGAAACGTCGCTTACAACTTAACTAATTGAAATTTAACGTTTTCATTTAAATATTTTTTAATGGATTGTTTGTGTTGAGATTTAGTTCAAACTGGGAGAAGATTAATGGAATACATGTGATACACATTAAACTTAGTATAAATGGAGCTGAAATTGATAAGAATGATGGATGATGTTGTATGAATGTTTCTCCATAACGGTCACCTGAATCAATGCGTTTAAAAATATATAAATATAATAATAATAATAATCAGCTTGGACCCTGTTCCTGATGCCGATGGGTCACTATTTTTTATATTTTTAAACGATTTTTATAAAAATATTTAAAAATGTATTTAATATGTAAAAAAAATAATGAATTAAAAATAATAATCATTTTATTATCAGGCAACTAAAGTCCATAAATAGTACACAAAATAATCTTATACAATAATAAACTAATACATTTTAAAAAGCTTATATAACTATGACTAAACTCGTAATGTTGACGGCATCGTGCATCGCTGCGTGGTGTCGCGTAACCGTTCTCGGAAACGTCGATATGCGACACCGCCAAAAGTCCTCTTTCAGGCTTTTTCGTACCACGAATGACTTAAAGTTGATATTGTGGCGCGATTTCAACCTTTAAACCCTCAGAGTCCAGTTGGTCTTCACTTTCAAATACTGCACGACTTCCTCAGTTGTAATAAACTGATGCAGACGCGAAAGGTACAGCTGCGTCATAGGCACAGAAGGGCGCAGCAGCATATTGGGTCCACTCGGTGCGGTGCCGCACAGGTTACGAGAACAGGGCTTCTTCTTCTTCCTTTCTACTTATATAAATAGATGCGAGTACGTTCAACGCTTGCCGTTGTCGATCCGTGGATGGGTGACCATCCATTACATACCGAGATCCCTCCGTAATTCAGAAAGCACGTTAAGCAGTTGTTCTCGGCTGTCATTCGTAGATCTTTGACAGTCAGAAGCCCGAAAGTCTGACAATCAGTCGTCCCAAGAGGTATCGTGTTATCCAGTAACTGGCTTGTGGAGTTCAGATAGGCAGTTGCTCCGTGTAAAATACTAGTAGGTATTCAGCTGCACTCGGTTAAGAATCCGACTGCAACATAGTTGGAAAAAGGCTAGGGAGATGATGATAAGATGCGAGCACATTTATTACCTATTTATTAAGTACCGCACGTAGTTCCACTGTTTCTCAATTTCGGTAGGAATCAGTCTGTAGGTACCATCGGGGTAACGCATATCTAAGCATTTTGAAAACAAAATCCCGTGCACACGACCACTTTTTTTTCGTTGGTAAGCGATACTATAGCGGCCGAGCGCTGCAAGCAAGAATAGTCCTTACAGTGTACATATATGTGTTTCTTCGATAGTACTTACCTAACACGCTGATTAGTCACTAACTTCAGATTAACTACGTATTTATGCACTAAATTAAATGCCACAGATAACAGAGTAATGCGTAAACCAGAGGCTTCAATTAGACACATCGCTACATAACCAAATTTCACACTCTGAAGGAGTAGCTAATCTGTGCTGGGAACACGTCTCTGGCTTTGACGTGGCCTTCTGGTTGATTCGAGTATGAACAGTACATACATCGCGTAAACTTGGCTTGATTACATTCAACTTCCGCGAGGGTAGGTTACTTTGTAGGTTACTGAGATAGGTTAGAAAACTTTTGAGATTCTTGAGGCACATGTACCTGACCTTATTCTAGTTTATGGTAGGTATTTTTATTCAGTACAAAATTAATCTTCCTAAGATTTATATTCTGTATACTAGGTACTAAATTAAAAGACTGTATAAATAAAAATTAAAACAAAACGTCTGACAATTAGCCGACGTACGCACGGACGTAATAAAATCGCTGCGGGATCTTATTGCGCACTGGATTTTCAACTCTCGGTGTTAAGCCGAGCGTTGAGAATCCAACGCGCTGGGACGCACTCTTGTCCCAGCGCGTTGAAAAAACACACTGTTGGATTTTCAACTCTCAGTGCTAGGCGCTTGAAAATCAAGTGCACGAAAAACAATCGCCGCGATTTTATTACGTCCGTGCGTACGTGGGCTTAGTCGTCCCAAGAGGTATCGTGTAACGTGTTATCCAGTAACTGGGTTGTGGAGTTCAGATAGGCAGTTGCTCCATGTAAAATACTGGTAGTCAGCTGCATTCGGTTAGACTAGAATCTGACTCTAACATAGTTGGGAAAAGGCTAGTCAGATGATGATAAGATGTAGTTAGTTGTGCTAAAAACTGTAAAGTTATATTATTTTATTTTTATGTATTTGTTCTGTACCTACAGATCTTGATTAGGAGTTAGATCGTTGGTTCATAATATCTACCCCTTAGCCAAGTACCTACTTACATAGTTTCTTCTTTTTACTGAACAATGGAACACTGCCAGTTAATACTTTGAGAATTAAACACAGCCTTTTAATTCTCAAAATGTTAACTGGCACATCATAATGTTAGGCATTATTTCAGCTCTGCCGGGGCTGCGAAGAAGTCCAAAAGGGAGATCGTGGCCCCCGGCAACATGGCAATCGAAGGAACACGGGTGGGTTTTAGTCAGTAAGAGTCTGACACGCCCTCCCGCTCCACCCAGAGCGGGAGAAGTTATTTGACAATTTCCAACCCAAAAAAAAAAAAAATACTTTAGGTCTTTCGCCAATCTGAATATCACTATTGTGACAGGAAAAAAAATGAGATGACTTATAACATTCTCAGGAGAGGTCATACGCCCAAAATTAAAATACAAAGATATAAATCTTCAAAATATGCAGAGACGTTGCCAAAACGCTATGTAAAGGAACAGGTACTTATTTCGCTCCAAAAATCGTGAAAGGATCGTCGGAAGCGTCTCCTTTAATTCATCACGTAAAATGGCCACTTTGGTATCTACTTGCCTGTAATTTCGATTCAATTTTCTTTGGCGACTGCGAAGATGTCTTCTTTGCTTATTAAATTAAAATTATACACGCCTTTGCTGTGATGAGTACCTGTAGGTTTTGTACTTAAATCGAAATTCATGTCTTATGATTCCAGCTCACTGAAACTCAAACTATTGGAATTATTATAGCACTAGCTGTGCCCCGCGGTTTCACCCGCATAATCCAGTCAAAATAGACAAAAATAAGTCATAACTTAGCCAAAATTCGCATAAAGCTGAAAATTGGCAGAAACGTTAAATACATCATTATAAATGAAATGTCAAAAATCCCTTTCGATCCTACTTCTGCAAAAAAAAAAATTCAAGGTTAAACGTACAAAATTAAGGTTTTTTCCATTTTTCTCGAAAACGGTAAATTTAATCGTGAAAATAGATTCGATCAAAGTTACAGATCATACAATTTTCTACAAAAATGGTTCAGTTACTTTTTCTCTTACGACTCACCATTCGTGAGATATCGCGGTTCTAACAATTAGTAAAATCATATTTTACATAATATGCAAACATTTCCGCACCACCTATGAGGTAATGTACTTGGCGCATTATTTTTAACATGGTTTCCCCAATACCTCCACGATCTATTGTAATAAAGAAAATTTGACCAGATCGTACCCTGTTGATTGAAAGAATGATAATATTGCTAATGATCAAAGTGAAAAAGGTTGTTTTCTTCTAAATGTTTATTATATTGGATAATTGTCTTATTCTACTTCGACAATTATTTCTTCGTCTTAATTTTCTTCTTCTTGCAGAATTTCTGTTCGCTGTTCTAAGAAAAGGTATGCATCAATTGTCTCTTCATGAATATCATAAATATTTTCATGTGTTGCATTTGTTTCAATATTGGAGCAAGTCTGACCCCGACAATTTATGCATACTGGCGAACAAAATAATCCCACTTTTTGACGGCCACAATTTTTACTACAATCCGTCTTGCAGTTACAAAAAATAGTATTAAGCAGTTTTTCTGGAGCAGGCGGGAGTAGAGTTTGAATTGGCTCCAAATAATTATCTGTTAATTTCCAACTCCATTCTTCTGGGTCCAACTCATTGCCTAGCCACACTTGAACTTGATAATACACACGATACAAGTGTTGAAAGGCAGAAGCAGATGTTGGAAGCAGACAAGACAACTGTACTGTTTTATTGTTCCATGCAGATTTTATAAACCTCAAATATATATATTAATTTACGGAATCAATTTCATATAGAATCAATTAAATTGTTTGAAAAACGTAATGATTTAATTGATTGCGCAGAAGTATTTACAAAAATTGACTCTTCTCCACAAAACATCGTTACAAATAGAATTCGTCTTTTTTCTTGCAATGCATGGTACTCCAAAAATTTATTCCATAGACAAATATAGATATTTGAGGTTTGTAAAATCTGCATGGAACAATAAAACAGTACAGTTGTCTTGTCTGCCTCCAACATCGGCTTCTACCTATTAACACTTGTTTCGTGTGTATTTCAAGTTCAAGTGTGGCTAGGCAATGAGCTGGATCCAGAAGAATGGGGTTTAAAATTAACAGATAATTATTTGGTGCCAATTCAAACTCTATTCCCACCTGCTCCAGAAAAACTGCTTAATACTATTTTTTGTAACTGCAAGACGGATTTTAGTAAAAATTGTGGCGGTCAAAAAGTGGGATTATTTTGTTCGCCAGTCAGAACTATTGTATTGTCAGGGTCAGACTTGCTCCAATATTGAAACAAATACAACAGATGAAAATATTTATGATATTCATGAAGAGACAATTGATGCATCCCTTTTCTTAGAACAGCAAACAGAAATTCTGCAAGAATAAGAAAATGAAGACTAAGAAATAATTGTCGAAGTAGAATAATAACATTTAGAAGAAAACAACCTATTCCACTTTGATCATTAGCAATATTACTATTCTTTCAATCAACAAGATACAATCTGATCAAACTTTCTTTATTACAATAGATCGTGGAGTATATCTACTGGGGAAACCACGTTAAAAAATGCACCAAGTACATTATCTCATAGGTGGTGCGGAAATGTGTGCATAATATGTAAAATATGAATTTTCGTCGTAAGAGAAAAAGTAACCAGACCATTTTTGTAGAAAATTGTATGATCCAACTTTTGTCAAATCTATTTTCACGATAAAACTTACCGTTTTCGAGATAAATGGAAAAAACCTTAATTTTGTACGTTTAACCTTGAATTTTTTTTTTTTGCAGAATTAGGATAGAAGGGAATTTTTGACATTTCATTTATAATGATGTATTTAACGTCTCTGCCAATTTTCAGCTCTATGCGAATTTTGGCTAAGTCAAATGTCTATTTTGACTGGACTACGCATAAGTTTCGATTCCGTGGGAATATTGAGTTAAAAGGTATCCTATGTCCTTTTTCAGGTCATGGTCTACTCATGTGCCAAATAACATCCAAATCCGTTTAGCCTATTTACTGTGAAAGCGTAACAAACAAACAAAAAAAAGGCAGTGGCACTCCGGGAGTACCGACAGAAGTGAAAACTTGAACAAGATCGCCTTGGTGGAAGAAAAATACTTGTATAGAACATTGGTCCGTAACCTTATCTAAATAAAGAGCAAAATCGCTTTTACATAAAAAAAATCTTCTGAAACCTTTAAAGTAAAAATACTTACAAAGAACATTGATCCGTAACTTAATATAAATAAAGAGCACAATCGCGTTTACAGAAATGAGGTGTCGTCATGGTATCGCGAAATCAATGGTTTAGTCCCATCTCAAAAATGCCCAACGCGCCTAAAGAAGTTTTCACTTCAATAAACTCACTTTCTCATTTATAAAATTAAGTTATACGAAGTTCTAATCTAACCCAGTGCTCACGACCACTAGAGCAAGAAAAAGAATTGCCACAAAAAATCTTGTTATGAATCCATAATTTCTTTAACACCCCGTGTAATAATTTGTTTGTTTTACTTCAAACGTCTCGATGCGGCAACAAGTGGCTAAAATAAACAAATGCCGGTTAGGATAAGTATGTTTGTGTTATGGTTCTCTCACACTATACGTAGTTCGCGCCGCCGCGCGCCACAACATTTTTATGGTGAAAAATAACACAAAATAATACTTACCAACTTTGAAGTTTAGTTTGTAGTTGGATTTATGTAATTAATAAAAATGCCAACTAGGAAGGAATTCGTTGTTTTTATTTATCTTTAGTATCATCATCCCTCTCACAGTGAGGAGACCGTGTCCCAGCACTGGGAAAATTATAAGCCAATTATGCAGTTCAATCAATTGGTACACGTGGGCCATAATTTTATGGTAGGTAATACCTACCAAGTTCATTCAGTAGTTAGATTGTTATGGGCTTATTGGAGATTCGCACGAATTTACTCGCCCGGAAGGGGGCGAATCGATATTTTTTTCTTTTCTTGAGGCGATTCGAACTAAGTTAATTTATTTGTAGGCGAATCGACAACTCCATAAATGAATTCGTTTAATTTTTTTTTAAACAGTGGTTTTCCGGAAGTGCCGATAGAAGTGAAAACTTCAACAAGATGGCCTTGGTGGCAGAAAAATACTTGTATAGAACATTGATCTGTAACCTTATCTAAATAAAGAGCAGTTTACAATAATGAGGTGTCAGTAACAGTGTCGCGCCTCCAATTGTTTTTTCCCATCTCAAAAATGTCCAACGCGCCTAAAGAAGTTTTCACTTTAATAATTCCAATAAGCCAAAAAATGCTAACTAGGAATTCCTCGTTTAAAATCTTTAATGTTATTACGGTTCAATCAATTGGTACACATAGGCCATAACTTTATAAAACAAGTCGAAGGTACACAAACGATTTAATTTTAGACAATTCTCTACCTGTGATTATCACATCATTCATTTTGTTAAGAGGGGTGTAAAGAGCCACTTCTCCCCATCATTGTGAACATTTTTATGTTCCGCATCTACCTGGGAACCTTCTGGTTATGGAGATATTTTAAGTCATAGTTTTCTTTCCCACAACTCCGGTACCGTTACATGTGTTTTGCGTGCGTTACATTGCGTAAATAGCAGGTACACCAAAAATTAATTAATTTCGAAGCAATAATTGTTGCTAAATATTACTTAGTTTAATGCACAGAATGCGTAAGTAACGGCTATCTAATGGGTTAGTTTACACCCATTATTATATACAACTAGCAGCGCCCCACGGGTTCACCTGTATAAGTCTCGATCCCGTGAGAATATCGGGATAAGAAGTAGTATGTAATCCAGGTTATAAACTATCTGTGTGCCATATTTCATCCGGATCTGTTCAGTAGTTTTTGCGTGAAAGAGTAACAAACATCCATTCATCCATCCTCACAAAACTTTCGCGTCTATATAGTAGGACGTAGCCCAGACATGAACCGTCTATGCTCGCCCTAACTCATTGGTAGCGCAGGAGTTGTAAACAATATGGAGTAACACATTGCTCTCTTGAAGTGATGACGGGCGGTGAGAAAGATCGCATCTTCCCCTAAGTATAAGTATCTTTTTTATTCGAGGATTTTTAAACTCACGCAGTTTTTGTAAAATTTATTTTATTATTTATGTACACACAGTAAAATACATATTACTGTTGTTAACAAAGTTACTGCTTATTTCTTAAGACTTCCAACTGACCTGTGAAAGGTAAATGAAAAAGAGTATGTGAGAACAATAATCATTATTTATTATATATTATTATTTTTTGTAAAGCAATATATTTTACACTTTTTGCTTTATTTTGCATTTTTAATGTTTTATCAAGTAAATAAAGAATCCTTTAAATTTGATCCATCCATACAATTAAAACATTCAAAGCTTTGTTTCAGTAACTTTAATTTTAATTGTTGTCCGGAACAGCATCATTACACCAACTTAGTCAATTATTTACACAATTTCATAAATATAACGACGCCATTTAATATTACGTGCCTATTACCAAATTGGATGAAGTCTAAGCGCAGTCTTTAGCGAATCCATGGAGACAATTTCTTTAAAAGCCCTTAATATCTTTTTAAGAGTTCTTATCGCGAAAGGGGTACTAAACAAGGCGAGCCGCGAACATTATTTAGAAAAAAAAGGAAACCGCGAGGAGTTTACTTGTTTCGAAAAGGCGGGTGGTTGCGGCATCAGATAGCGGCAGATTTGCGGCCGCACCATTAACAAATTACCTCTTTATAGCGCTCCTTTTAAAGGAATGTTTAGGATTCTTTATTTCTACATTATGAGTATAAGTTACTTGCTTTTAATTTTGTTGTGGTAATGTTAAATGGGGTAGTTTATTGATACAGGCGTGACCTTGCGGAAATCCATTATAAAATACAATAGACGTAGATATATTTAGTGACCTATTCCGCTTAACTATTCCTAAAGAGTTATAAATAACCCTTTAAGAAATCGACACGTGTTTTACCTCTCAACGAGGCATCCTAAGGATGACGATTGACTTGTCACGAACCCGAATACGACGTGTTTGCACGCCGTGCGCCGGATGCAGAGTCTTGGGGTTGTGTTCTCTGCGTCCGGCGCTCGGCGTGGCAACACGTCGTGTTCGGGTTTGCCTCGATGGTCTAGTGGTCGCAAGCGTTACTGCTGAGCATGAGGTCCTGGGTACGATTCCCAGGTCGGGCAAAGTGTTATTGGCTATTTCCATCAAAAATTTCTCAGTAGCAGCTCGGAGTCTGGATTTGTGCCCTGTTGATGGCAATAGGCTCGCCCCCTATTACATGGGACTTGAAAATAATTAGTGAATTGTGGGTGTTACTATAGGTTACGACTTTGCCTAACCCTTCGCGGATTACTGGCGTGATGTTATGTAAGTATCATGATTTAAAAGAGTGTCCATGAAGTTTCATGCCGATTTTCTCCACCTACGCTTTGGGATGGGCAACTAGCTTCATCTTTTTGACTTTTTTGGGTGGGAAATTATCAAATAACTTCTCTCGCTCTGGGTGGAGCGGGACGGCATGTCAGACTCTTACTGACTAAAACCCACCCGTGTTCCTTCAGTTGCCATGTTGCCAGGGACCACGATCTCCCTTTTGGACTTTTTTGCAACCCCGGCAGGCTCGCAACCCCGGCAGGCATTCAAAAGTGCCTGTAAACGAATTAATTCAAAAAAAAAGGCTGAGAACTGAGGGGCAATTCCCGTAATTTTTAAGAATGTTCGCATGCGCATCTCATTCGCAATCTGTCAAAAATACAATCTATTTACCAACATTTTTGACAAGTTTGACAGATTGCAACTTGAATGTGAGCTGTACTATTTTAAGTACGAGAAATGGCCTTCTGGTAAACTATATTTTACAAACACCAGTCAATAAGTTTACACAGTACGCTGTGTAAAGTTATTGGTGCGATCACCAATTGGTTGGCTCAACGATTTAAAGCTCGTACACGGTGTCGAAGCGTTCCTGAATTCAATTTCCATGTGCGGCAAAAATGTTGTTGGGCTTTTCCGTTAGTTTTTTTTCAGTAGCCTTTCAAGTTTAAACTTTTCTTACTACATACTGAATGCCAAATATTGTAATAGGTATAACCAATGACATTATAAGTAAAAAACGTAGATTGGCTACCTACTCAAAATTCGATCTTCAAAAACGGCACAATGTCCATACTATTAGATGTAGGTACATAGGTGGAAGTAGGACGGCATGTCGTAATTAACTGGTGCGAAAAAGAGACAAGACGAAGAAAATGTCGCAAATTTTGACGTGCCACTTGCGAAGCGGGTATAACCTATCTACCTCTTTACTTATAATATCATTGGGTATATTTAACAATGGGAGAAACAAGTGGTGGCCCAGTGGTAACAGCCGCAACTTACGAGTTGTTAGTCGTAGGTTCGAACATATTATGTAAATTATTTCATCACCACTGTTCTCAAAACAGTAAATGAAAAATCGCGAGGAAACCGGCATGTCCTAGAACCAAAAACTCGAAGACATGTGACATCTACCAACCCGCACTGGGCCCGCGTGGTGGATTATGGCCCGCTCTCACCGAGAGGAGGTCTGTGTCCCAGCAGTGGGAACATTATAGGCTGATTATGCATACTTAACAGTATCATATGAAACCACTGTCTCTTATAATTAATAAAGTCAGGGAAATTAATTGTCAAGCAAATTGACTACCAACATAAATTGTCCGTATATTAAAATCATAACTGCCAACTGTCCGTTTTTAGGGTTCCGTAGTAAACAAGGAACCCTTATAGTTTCGTCATGTCCGCCTGTCTGTCTGTCTGTCTATCCGCGGTCTAGCTCCGAGACCCTTAGTACTAGAAAGCTGTAACTTGGCATAGGTATACATATTAATTACGTCAACAAAGTGGTAAAACAAAATCATGAAAAACATTTTTTTTTAGGGTACCACTCCTACACGTAAAGTGGTGATGTTTTTTTTTTTTAACCCATGTTGTGGGGTATCATTGGAGAGGTCCTTCAAAAACATTGTGAGTTTGTGAAAACCATTTTTGGATTCAAGGATCCGTTTGCGAAATATTAAGCTTTAAAGTGCTAATTTTTGTTAGAGTCAAGTGTCCCCCCCTGCCAGCTAAATGGTTGGTTTTGGATGTGTGAAAAAAATCACAGCAGTAGTTTATATAACGAAATTAAAAGAAAAACTGTTTTTCCATACATTCCGTATGGGAGAACATATTTTTCAACTACAAAGTTAAGTTTGTTTTTGGGACAAATTCATCCCAACTACGGAACCCTTCATTGTGCGTGGTCCGACACGCACTTGGCCGGTTTTTTTAACTGTTGTATGAAATAGCAATAGGGTGAAATAACGTAGGGTGTCAATGACTGCATGTACCTACATCATTTTAGTATGAAAACACTGCCTCTTCTAGCAAGAATTCTATATTATTTTAAACACTTAGTTTTATTTCCACATACGCTCGCGTGATTACATGCGATAATACAAAAATGTATACGGACATTCTGTATAGAATCTGGTGTATAAATAAGGCACATACATCCTACTCGTGTAGAACTCCTTTTGTCTAGGATATTATCATAAATATCGTCCGCTTCTTTCTTTCCAAGACCTACAAAGATAGTCACGGTCAACACGAGCTTATTATTTCTTTTTAGCCACGTAGAAGAAAGTTGTATAAAAGGTTTTAGGTTTATAAGACTTTACTTGTTATTTGTTTAGAATTAATGAAGTGATTTTTTTCTGGTTATCATCAAAGTCACGTTTTTATTTGTAAAACAAAGGCGGGCGTAAAAACAGGAGTTTTAAATAAAATATGTAAGTATACAATACGTTTTGCTGTTGACGACGCGGCGTATAAATATCAATAAAGTAAGTATCTAAAATTATAAGACTGCAATAAAAACATTATAAAAATTCTTATATAATCTATAGAGATTTGTTTGTGTCACAAGATGATCAGATTATTTATAGTCGTAACCTTGTAACACCCCACGTAAATTTAAATTTCTGAGTGTAGGTAATTTAAATTGATAATATGCACTAAACATCGGAATTGTTTTCCATGTTATTGTAATCTATTTTAGGCCATTTGCATGGATGTGACGCATATTATTATTTTCTTGCGTCATGTCCAGGCGCAAACAAACGGTTTTTGTTTCATTCTTTTAGTATGAATGTAAGTAGGTATTGAGGCTGCGGATCAAGGCTTGTTCAGACCAGCGCGACACGCGACGCGACACAAAGGCACCGCTCGTTGCGCGACGAGTGGTGCCTTTGTGTCGCGTCCCGTGTCGCGCTGGTCTGCACAAGCCTTCACGGTTCAAGCAAGAAAGGGTTTGTTGGCAAAAGGTAAATGAAAGAACAGCATAGGCTCTAATCTGCTTCTCGCTGCGGCGCCCCGTCCACCCTGAGCAAAACTGTAAAAGACCTCCCATGGAGGTACACAAAGGTGCTTTGACTTCTACCTAGCCTTTTCCCAACTATGTTGAAGTCGGCTTCCAGTCTAACCAGATGCAGCTGAATACCAGTATTTTACATGGAGCGACTGCCTATCTGACCTCCACAACCTAGTTACTAGGTAACATGATACCCCTTGGTAAGACTGGTTGTCAGAATTTTGGGCTTCTAACTACCCGTAATGATTGTCAAAGGTCTACAAATGACAGCCGGGACGAACGGCTTAACGAACTTTCCGAGGCACGGAGGAGTCTTGGTATGTAAAGATGGTCACCCATCCACGGACCAACCGCTGCAAGCGTAGCTTAACCTGATCGATCGACCCGTGCAGCTGTTATTACTTAGCCGCAAGCCCGCTACAGTTAGATTAAAGCATTTGATACGACATTCATTCCTTCTTCCATTTCCTGACACGAGTCTAACTAAATACAATGGGAACAAACACACACACATACCACAAATATTATACTACTACGTTTCAAAGCATATACTGCATATCCCTGTAGATACTCGAGCGCTCTATGGATCTAAACGTGCTGCCAATGCGTTGCGTATTCAATACAACACCGCTTTTAGGGCGCTGTTGCGACTGCCACGTTATTGCAGTGCATCTGCAATGTTTGCTCAACCCAGCGTAGATAGCTGCTCAGCTGTCGAGCGGAAAAATAATGCATATCTTCTCACTAGACTGCGGGTCAGTAGCCACAGCCTCTTGAAAGTTATTGCTGATAGGTATGACGAAAGCCCCATACTGAGGTATCTTATAAACACCACCCTGCACCTCTGACTTTTCGGATTCATGTGCGTATTGTATAATTATCACTCGCTTCAAAAACGGTGAAGGAAAACATCGTGAGGAAACCGGCATACCTAAGAGATATTTCTCGACGGTATGTGAAGTCAAGTCAGAGGCCCATGGGAAACTCTAACACCAGGTTAGTTTCTAACCACACGAAAAGAAGAAGATTTTTATTATTTATTTTCCTATCGTAGCGCATTGTAAGTTGTGCTAAGTAGTAACAATAATAGCCATTCAGTTAAATCTATTGCATCTGCATTACGCGCTGCGGCATCTTGTATGCAACTGGCTAAACCAGCGTAATGGTCGATCTGAATTTAAATGACCCGTAATCTGTTACAGGTGTATGTTAAATTTAAAGGTTTTAAAATTAGTTGTGGACTTCTTTACATTTACCCGTTTGTTTGTGTTAGTATCTACACGTACCATCGGTAACGCATATCAACATAATCCCGTGCACACGACCCTTTTTTTTCGTAGGTAAGCGTTACTATAGCGGCCGAGCGCTGCAAGCAAGAATAGTCCTTATATTGTACAGATATGCGTTTCTTCGATAGTACCTTCTGACAACAATATCTTCAGTCAAGTTGCTGGTATTAAAAAAAAACTTGTTAAATAATGTAATATTAAAAATAACAAGAAAAATGTGGAATTTATGAACATCCAAAGAAATACTGACGATTTGTTTTGTTTTATTTAGGAAGGATTCTTTCAAATAAATGTGACTACTTGCATCAAAAATTGGTGGATTTGTAATGTTTTCTTAAGGCTCTGTTTTATTTTGTTGGTCATAAGAAAGTTAAGTACAATGCTTACACCTTATATAATGTCATGTACTAAATGTGTGTAAATACTGAAACCGTGATTGAATTAATAACCGTCTCGATTTCACACAAGCTTTATGTCCTGTATTCAAGGTTTCACATCATGTTGTTTGAATTTCTAGCTGCAATTAGATACCTCTATAATAACTACGGACAGTTCACCATAGTTATTTTCTGGGCCTGATCGATGAAACTGCGATGTAAACATAAACATAATAAAAACCCCCTTGTCTTTGGCCTCATTTAAACACTTCATCATTTATTAATAACAGTAATTATTATTATAGCAAAAGTATAGAGTACAGTATGTCCCAAAAAATAATTTTCATTGTTTGCAACCCTAACTTGAACCCATTTCCAGAGTTGACATTTACAACTACACCAAATAAACAGCTGACACTCACTGTCGTAAAATTAAAGTAATAAAAACTGTATACTCCCTATCTATGGTTTGTTCCAAAAATATCGGATGAAAGTATAAACAAACCCTGTTCTGAACATGAATGTATTAATAATTCACTAAAGGGAATTAGTAACACATTCATGTGCATCTGTATTTAGAAAGTTCCAACTTAACACTTTCCAACATCGACGAAAAATTTGGTTATAAAATTAACCTCAATTGTGAGTTGTAAAATATTTTTAAGGTGATTTAAAATTAGAATTTTAGGTTTAAGTATTCAAATAATCAAATCAAAGCACTCAATTTGTAAATAGATCCGAATTGGCACCGTTTTCTGATCCATTTGTTTACATTTTCTTCAGATTCTTTTAGAACAGACGTTACTTCTTGCACAAAAATATATAAGCCTACCACATAGCTATAAGTTTATATGTGTCAGTAACAAGAATTTTCCACAGTCCCAAGTATGAATAAAAATAATATTTCTTAACGTTCGTTGAGATATTTTCACTTCGGGATAGAAATATTTTACAATAAATCAGTTTGTTAAAACGAAAAAACGGTTCGCAATAATTTACAGTCTCGTGCCATGGCTCACTTAATTTCTTTAAAATAGAATCTTATTTAATGCTTTCTTTTCTTTTTTAGAGAAAAAATGTTCAAATACTAAAAGGTAGAAAGGTTTTTGAAGGCTTGTGAACCATTTTTGCATGGTAATCTTTGGTAGATAAATAAAATTGTAGCAAGCATGCATTTCTTTAGTATTTATTTTTTAACTCGACCGGTTTTCGTGCTTACAAACAAAACAATTAAGTAATTTAAAAAAACTGCATATCGCAATCCTCGTCTCGTGCAAAAAATTAAGAATAATCGAGGAAAAACTTACACAAAAGATATTATTTTTTAGGGATAAAATGCCTTCTCATATCCAACTAAGTTACTCAACGCGTACATTTAAGTGAAATTAAAAGAACATTGCTGGCTAGAAACTTAATTTAATAATTTTAAAAGCAAGGCCCGTGCAATATTAATATTTTTAAGAACGCGTCCGCTTACATTAGAGTGGTAGGGTTCAGAATGGTCGCCGCAGTACGTTGCGGCCGGAAAGGAAGATTTACCCAAATTTCGGGCAACGTTAAACACTCAGTTTCATTTTTAAATATTTAAATGTACTCACCGTGTGTGCTGGTTGAATGTAAGGAGATATCTACTTTAAGTATCTTGGATGTGTTTGGCTTTTCAGCGGCTTGAAAAAGTTGAGTAATTTTTTGCTTTGATGTGTGTTGACCGTCAATATTGCAGGGAAAAACAATCATAGTTAATCATTTAGACCTCTTTGCATAAAACAGGCCTGTTTGATGACAACTTTGTTTTTTTTTTTATTGGTAATTTGTCCACCATTTTCTTCCCATAATAATTTTAGTGGATGTATCACAATTGTTGTTCTTATTTTAAATGGGGCGTATACTATGCGGAAGTGACATGCCGTGACGTCGCATCCGGGCGGTGTTACGCACAGCGCAGGCGCAGGCTTACCACCGGAAGCAGGAAGTTGTGGTGTTGCGGCGCACAATCTGGAGTTGGACGGCGGGAAACACTGAATCAAGTGCAGCCTGAGCTTTCTGTTTTATATATGAGAGTGTAAAAGATATATGGGTACAGTTTCATTTGATATCATCCGTGGGAGAGGTAATTCCCGTTGTTAGGTTTAATTGTTCTTACATGCGTGTATCCGCTGTAGTGGTTTGTGCTATTCATGTGTATGTAGGGTGTGCTGAGTCAGTACTCCGAAGGTACGAACATACCGTATGGAGTGACGTGTGGGGAATTAGTTTAGTGCCGGCGTTTAAATCAATACAAACTATTAACGTTGATTACTGTCTCTAGTTTCACGAGTAATTGATTAGTTACAAATAGTTCCTTTTTCTGCTAACCGGAATTTTACATAAGTATATTTAATAAGCTTCCGAACAATACTAAAGTTTTTACATAAAACATTTATCCACTGCAACTTAATTAACACACATTAAACACTTACAAAATAGTTTCCCCGAAAATCTTCATAACACAATTCGTTTCGAAATTTATTTGTAGACATGTAGCGACGCAGATCCGAAGATCCGTGGATCGCAAGACTTCCGAGACATGTGTCGGAACTTCTACTCGAAAACTTCAACGGAACAAAGAGTAAAGTCCTGTTCCCGTAACGTGCACCAAGAATCGTTTTATATCTTCATAATTTAATAAAATGAGTAATTTGAGAGCTTTTATCATAATTAAGGTTCTTATTTCTCAATTGTTCTGTTGGAGTATTTCGCGTTCTTGTTTCTTTAGAATGTTTTGTTTTGTGGTTTTAATGTAGGTGATCGTGTTTTGGTAAGCTCATCAAGTCAAGTGATTAGTGATGTTGGTTCAAGGTCGTAAGAGAAATCTAATTATTGTCATGAGATAAAGGGTTCCGCACCTCAAAAGGAAAACATGGAACTCTTATAGGATCACTTTGTTGCCCGTCTGTCCCCTCCCCGCGACCCTTGCTCGACAACGATGCGCCATCCCGCGCCGAAGCTGAGCCTGTAGCTTTAAATTCAATAAATGCAGCCTGTCCCATCTTGCTGTCCTCCCCTCAGCGACGCCCTAAGCCGAGGTTCGTATCCCACAGGGGGTGCCCTTGGCGAGCGTCGCCTAGTATAAGTAGTATTACGCCCTGGCTGAAGGCTTTTAGTATTGCAGCCACAGGAAAGTCCGGGAGGTCAAATTTGAGATGCGATACCTAAAAAAAAGAATCGTCAGTCCTTCTCTCAAAACCATAAGTAGAGATATTAATTTAAATTAATATCAAATACTACGTCCCGTAGGAACCTAACTCAAGACTAAAGCATTACTTATAACTAGTTTAAACCAATCAAAAGTCTCTAAACGAGTTTTGAGTAATATACGGGCCTCAGGTACCTTGAACGGTGAAGCTTCGAAGTCAACGCAATCAAGACATATTTTCAATTACTTATGTCACATACTTTTAATGGAAATATTATCAGTTGTAATATCATTCTGTCATCTGTCAAGTTTTTTTACCCTTTTAGCAAAACAAGCTCATACTCGTAATACGCCAGTAGTGCAACGGGTGGGGTTCAAACTCGTGCCCTTTTGCTCACCAGATTAACGTTTAAGTCGCTAATCAGACACCACTTTTTGTTGAATATGCTTAGTTTTTATCATCTGAGTTACCTCGGTTTCCAAAACATATATAAACAACCGAACAACTATTTATCATTTTATGGCTATTCTCACAATCGACCAGTCATGATTTCATGAACCAATATGGCCTAATATGGTCATCACGTCAGCGCCGGCTGTCGCTGAAAACCAGCGCTGGGGCTCTGTCTTGCATGGGGTCGCAGCATTATGCTGAGCGATGGCCGTTTTGCGTGGTTGTGACGCATATTTTCCCCCAATGTATTATTTACGTGTTTTTTTATTATCTTTCTTTGCGTGTTTACCGCAAAGAAACGAATTTTCTTTCTTTCTTTCTAATATACCTTCTTCAGATAAAAAACAATGACGAACCAAAAATTGCTATCTACATTTATTTATTGATATTAAAAAACCCATTATACTAAATCCTGATTTCGATAGACATAAATCCTTCAAAGCCATCAGACTTATCGTTTTAAATTATCTTCGATATTGATAAAATCACCACAAGATTCCTTACCGAGCGAACACCTTTCCCAGGCATCCACCTGCATTTTATTCGTTATAAAACAGAGCATAAAAGTTTAATCAAAAGCAGACTTTGGCACCTCAATTTCGGTTAAAACAGATGTTGGAATAAGAATGTTATTTAATGAGAAAGAAAGTAGGTAGTTACTGTTTTATAATAATAATAATAATACCAGTCTATTATTGTCTAACTCCAGGGCAAAGGCCTATTCTAAAACTGAGAAGGCATGAATATTGATCACCACGCTTGCTCCATGATTTTAGACTTAGTATATTAAGAAGATACGGTCTTCTTCATTTCGTGTGGTTGGTGACTAACCTGGTGTCAGAGTTTTAAAGCCCCCCAAGGGCCTCTGACTTGGCTTCACATACCGTCGAGAAATATCTCTCAGGCATGCTGGTTTCCTCAAGATGTTTTCTTTCACTATAGAATGGCACGTATGCGGAAAAGTGTCTTTTGCATGGCTCCAATTTTTTTTAGTAAACTATCCAAAAGCTAGAAGCAGTTAAGTAACGAAGTCGTAGCGTTTAAAAAGAAAGTTATACATTTTCTAGCAGATAAAGCTTATTATAATTTATATAAGTTTTTTTAGACGAGAAATGTTTACCATGTTTTAATAATTTATTATTTTTAATAGTCATAGTCATAGTCATTTCATTATAAACAATAATGATGAGATGATGATGATTTCATCATAAACAAGTTATGATCTTTAATATAAATCATTACTTGTTTATGATGAAATGACTATGATGATGACTAGATTCCATATGATCATTTTTAAATAATTAGACTCTGAGTGACATTATACCTTATTTTATTAATAAGCAAACGTGATGATCTGTTTTTATTAATATAATATATTAATAAAAAGCAATGGCAAGCAAATATTAATAAAATAAGGTATAATGTCACTCAGAGTCTATATTAATATTTCTTGCTTGCCGACAATTTGTGTTGTACCTATGTAATAAATTCATGTTTGAGCAAATAAATGATCTTCTTATCTTATCAAGTCTAGGTTTTCTCACGATGTTTTCTTCACTGATGTCCGTAATGTCCCAGATAAATTTAGAAAGCTGAATTTCTGATAACTTTGGAAGTTGAGGCCTATATCTATGTCAATAGTGGACTGCATTATGAATCTGCATTACTAAACCATTTGAGTTAGTGTAGTATATAAATAGTGAATAAATAATAGTACAGCGGTACACACTCCAGAACCTTTAAGTCCCATCAGCCATCTGTTCTACGAGCAATGTGTGATGTAAAGTTTATACTAATACCTAACACGCTAAAAGAGATACCAAATAACAATACTATATTGCGTAGTTATTGGTTGCAGCATGCACATTATAGCTCGGTCCAAAGCAAAAATGTATCAAATTTATTCTGTCAAACCAAAGTTAGTTTTCAATCGCAACAGTTGTGCGACAAAATACTGTTTCGTGGTAAAAAAAAAACAGCTAAGCAACTATCCGTTTGAACCAAGCTTTTCCGTTATTACACATATATGTCGTGGCCATATCTCATCATGATGTGGTCTGACCACATCATTGAATAGGTACTCAACGTTTGACGATATGACCAGTTAAACACACGACTACTTCATGATGTGGCCAAACATTAGTGATCATATCGTAAAATAGTTAGATTATTCACCGGTAGAGGCGTTGATGTCGCTTTGTTTTTGTTGTGCATCATGGCGGCGGCTTACAACAAATCAAGCAAAGTAGTAAGTAACCACGCAAAAAAAAAATCGATGGACTTTTATTGAGTTTCCAAATATGATATTATGGAGAGCGATCAACTTGGAAGTAGCGCTCGCCGGCCGCTGCCGCGGCGTGAAATGCAACATAGCCCTCTAAAAATTAAAATTTACGCCGCTTATGTGGCACCCCCACCAAATGGGTTAGGTTAGGTTAGAACTGTGACCAACCGAGCGCCAGGCGTGCGGGCGCTACTTCCATGTTGGTCGCAGTTACTTGGGCTATTTTTACTACACCTTAAACCATGGATACCCAAAATTAATGATATGGTCAAACGTCGACATATCATTTTAAACGTTGATCTTTAAACGATATGGGCAATTGTAGCTGGCCATTTCATGAAATGGTCAATTCTAAGATCTGGCCACGACATATGTATTTGCATGATCATATTTTTAAATGTTAAATTGTATAAGTATACATACTTATTTTTAGTTTAAGACAATCTCATTTTGATTTTACTAGATGTAAAAAAAAAACACATATATGACAATAGATGTCATGTAAACTACATACAATTGTTTTCATGACATAATGTATTGTACAGAACTTTGCAAATCAAGCACACTATCTGAAATAACTAAGAAATCATGAAATATTTACTATCGAAGCTTGCAAAACCGAGCCTGGCAAGAGTTTTAACACTCAAATTTCACTCCGGCGTCCCTGTTTTAGATAACAAGAAAGATGTGCAGGTCAAGAATAAGGATCCGTTTTATATCGAACCTGTGACGCGAACTAATCACACTCTTAGGTGCCACGACAACGCGAGGCGTCAACGTCTGTACGAGTTCGGTATGTACGTCGCAACATGTCTGCCGAAATATGTGCAGAAGGTTCAAATGCAGCCAACTGACGAACTAGAGATACTCGTGGCTCCAGCTGGTATGTTCCCGGTCATGAACTTCATGCGTGACCACCAGCACGCCTGCTTCGTCCAATGCTCTTCAGCAACCGCTATGGACGTTCCAAGCAGGCAATACAGGTTCGAAGTAAGCTATGATCTCCTCAGCTTGAGGTTTAACGAACGAGCTCGTCTCAAGACCTACACAGACGAACTGACGCCTCTACGCTCCGGATACGGCGTCTGGAGGGCCTGTAATTGGTACGAGAGAGAAATATATGACATGTTCGGAGTAGTTTTCACTCATCATCCAGACTTGAGAAGAATTCTCACAGATTACGGGTTCACTGGACATCCACTGAGAAAGGACTTTCCATTGGTCGGATACATCGAAGTTCGTTACGATGATGAGCTGAAGAAAATAGTTTATGAACCTAACGAGCATCCTCAGGAGTCGCGGCAGTACGCGCTACAGACACCGTGGCACTACTTAAACAAGTTTCATTTTCCATATCATGAACAAAAGCCGCCGCCAAAACCACCAAAAGAGGTAGAGACCCCTTGCACTTGTGACTCATGAAATATTAGATGCGTTATGTTAAAACATTAACTACATTGTATTTTAATAAAAAATAAAATTATTCTTTGTTTAGCACCTTAGTATTAATTGCAACACGGAAAACACTCAAAAATGTTCTACAATAGTAAATGTATGGCGAACGCGTCCGACTTTCTTTTGGCGAAGCTTCGTTTGAATCCAGCTTATACCCTAATGACCTTTTGTCTTGACACAATGGGAGCCGTTTAGAGCGTCACACATAGCTCAAGATAGCTCCCCGGCCAGATGACGGCCCTTTCTAACGTCCCAATTAATAACTTGGAAATTAGCGGAAAGTGGCTAATTATTCTATCTCGGTTTCATTAAGTGGCTTCGTAAGTTGAACTGGTGTAACTCAAATTGGATTTCGATTCCTCATTATTATGCAGCTAAAGTGGGATTTTAAATTGGTGGAATAATTCTTCTTAGAAAGTGTGTCCTATACCTACTTTCCTTTTGTCTTCCAATCTTGCAGTATTTTTGTTACAAAGTCAAATAAGTGGACGGCCAACCTGACGGTAGGCAATTGTTAAGCAAATTCATATCCCATGTAAAATTTCCGTGTTTTAGCCATTGCATACACCTTGCAAAGAACGACAGTTGTGATTTGAAAACACGGACACGAACCATTTAATATGTAGTCAATTTGCTGAACAATTAATTTGACTGATATTACAAAGTCACCGCCGCTGTGGGTATCTGCAATAACAAAGGTACCAAAGCAGGTGAAGATACCAAAGTTGCCTAAGGCTAACCCACCTCTGTGTTAGCTTAGATTTCATGACGTGTGTGAGAAATGTGATTTCATCCTTTTGATTTATAGACCAAATGAATAACCTTATTAAATTAAAACATACAAAACACCATTGTCGCAAAACAAAAGTTTCAAACGATACCAAAAACCAAACAATATCAAACAAACGCTATTGTATTTCAAAAAGATATTAAATCAAAGTACCCTGTGGTATCTGCCTAGTCTAGTTATGGAACAGACAATCAGTGTTAACCGATTAATTATTGCGCAAGCTTCAATTATATCCAAACGAAAACACACCCAAAGTAATAATAATTATTAAAGGGAACGGTTTAAAGAATTATTAATAAACTCCCCGGAGTAAATACCGCTGTTGATTCAATATATTGGATAATCAACACAGCGCCGAATACAGAGAGAAGAAAGATTGTTCGAATTTCGAATTTTTCGAGGGATCCTATCGGCTTCATATCTGCCACGATCATACGGACATCTGCGTAAGAATAACGACGGAGTGGAGGAGTGAATGAACAATTGGTTCAGTGTGTGTCGTGGCCCTGCGTCGAGCGCACGACTGCGCTCCCCCGAGACCGGGAAACTTCACACGCGCTCGGAAAACTTTGCGCAAACAACGCGAGTAACGCACAATATTATGCGGGAATAGGGAAAAGTTTTCTGGATCATTCTAAAGACTTTTGATTGGCTTTTCACTGTTGATTGACTTTTTGAGGTAAGGATGTTGCTCTTTTTCAGTTTAACTTTTTTTTTTTGTAGGTGCGTTAGTATGTGAAGATATGTTATTTGTTAACGTAACGTGCTTTTGCAAAGTATTTATTCAAAATTAGTTGTATTACTTACTTTTATATATTCTGATATTTCTAAACACCTTTAGTAATTTTTGTATTTAAATTTTTAGTAACTGCTTTATTCTCAATTCATAAAATACGGTATTAGGTGCCACCTTAATTTAAAAAAAAAATATTAAAGCCTTCTAAATTCATTCAAATAATTCAATAGGTATACCAACAAATAAAATCATATGAAAGTTTAAAATGTTTAAACTTTCAACTAGATAATTTTCTGCAAAATAATTAAATTGATTGTTTAATTAATCTGCCTGTTATTCGGAGAAAATTAATCTAATTATTTTGGCTTCCTTTGATAACACTCAACAATTTATTTAATCAGTATATCACAATATCTACCTAAATCTGAAGAACTTACTGAATAAGATTTGAGTTTGTTCCATGTTTCGTAGAATTTTCAAATCCCTAAAACAATTTCATAAATGGTAATGCTCCCAAAATTACGAAGCTATTTGCACCCAGTATGTCAGAAACTCAGAGTGTACCAAACCAAATTATACTTACATTCAAAACTTATGTTCAGAAAAGATTTTTTTTAAATCTGAAGATCCAAAACATTTTCTATTACCTAGTTTGGAAATTGAGAATTAGGTATCTTTATTAGACATTTTGGCATAACTGAATCTCAAACTCAAACTCAAAGCATTTATTTCAATTAAATCATTTACAGGTACTTTTGAATTGTCAAAGAATCGGTCAGTCAGAAATATGAAGCTAGTTGCCCATTCCAAAGCGTAGTAGGTAGGTACCTATGGAGAAAAACGGGCAAGAAACTCCACGGACACTCTTTTAAATAAAAATTGTTACAAAATATTAGTTACATAATTCATGTTGAAATTATACATGTGAGAACAATGTAGAAAGACGTGCACGTTAGAAGCGTCCGTAATAAAAAGATAAAACAAAGAACAATTCAAAAATTAAAAATAAGCCTTAGCAGCTAAGAGATGACCAGTCCCAACTGACGGCACCCATTCACGAATATGACGCATGGATTAGCACCATTCAGCTCAACCATAATATAAAATATAATTAAATAAATGAATATAATTAAATTCATCAATAGGTATTTACATGAACTGGTTAGTTAATAGAAGTAAACTCAAGGTATTTGTTCCTTTTCAAATACCTTGTAACTCTTTAAATATTTATTTCCGGAGTACTTAACAAAGTTTAACACTTTTGGTGTTAATTATAGGGTTTCTTACCGGTGTTTCTGTAAACCTATTGGTACTTTATTAGTACTAATTAGCACCTACTTTTTAGGATTCCGTACCCGAAGGGTGCCAAACGGAACCCTATTACTAAGCCTCCGATGACCGTTTATTTATTTATTAAATACACTTTATTGCACACCACAAAAATAGATATAAAAAAATAAACCAAACACTAAAAAATATACAATGGGCAGCCTTATCACTTTCCGCGATCTCCGTTTGTCTGTCAGTGGGCTGTATCTCATGAACCGTAATAGGTAAACGGTTGAAATTTTCACAGATTTTGTATTTCTATGGCTACTATAACAGAAAATAATAACATTAAAATAGTTTATAATTAAAGGGAAAAAAATTGCCGAAAAATCTCGTATGGGGACCCCATACGAGATTTTTCGGCAATTTTTGCTCGATCATTAATACGGTACGGAAGCCTTCGTGTGCGAGTCCGACTCGCACTTGAAGGCTTCCGTAAGATTTTGGCTCTAATCTAGATTACCCAACGCTGTTCTTTGGTATACATAGTTCGATGACATTCATCATCATCAGCCTATTATGTTCCCACTGCTGGGACACAGAACTCCTCTCTGTGAGAGGGAGTGGGCCGTAATCCACCACGCGGGCCCAGTGCGGGTTGGTAGACGTCACGTGTCTTCGAATTTTCGGTTCTAGGACATGCCGGTTTTCTCACGATGTTTTCCTTCACCGTTTTGAGAGCAGTGGTGATGAAATAATTTACACAAAGTAAAGTGCCTGTCTGGGTTCGAATTCGAACCTACGACCTACAACTCGTAAGTCGCGGCCGTTACCACTGGGCCACCACTGCTCTCGATGATGCTCTATGACATTAAATTAGTTAGAATTCAAAATTCGAAGTCGTGTCGTAGTCGTACCAATCCGCACTGAGCCCGCGTGGTAGATTACAGCTCAGTCCCTCTCGAAGAGAGGAGGCCTGTGTCCCAGCAGTGGGAACATTATAGGCTAATTATACATAGATGTTGTACAAGGTTATGAAATTTATAGATTAGGTATAAAATTTGTTGGAATAGCTTCAACTGATTCAAGACTGACACGTTTGATTTTTACAATCACAAAATGTATGCCGTCTGTAGGGTAACGAACCAAATACTAAGCAATATTTTATTACCTATTTTGTTCTCGCGAAATGTCTGCCGAACCCTACGGGGAATACAAGCGTTATGATATGTCATATGTTATTTTATTCTTTGGTTAATGCATTTTCTTCTTTCTTCTTCTTTATGTTTCAACCGTTACACCTTTTACGTAAAAGCTTTTGTTTGTTGCTTGAGGAAATGCGACGACAACAAAACTTTTAACAGACAAGATTAGAATGGAAATAAGTAGGCTGCGATTTCCTAACAACTGCATAAGAATTTTATCTCAGAGTTACGATAAAACATATAATCTTCTCCTTCTTTAAAATTTTAGAATTTTATCTAAGGTACGTTACATTACATGATTTAGCTCTCTCTATGTCTCATAGCATTAAAAAATAAAATAAAATAAAAATCGTTTATTTTCAGGCGTCGACGGCCCATAGCGTGTTAGTCATCAGTACAAACTTAAAAACTATGTTAGTAGTAACACTTAGACACACATGAGTACAAAAATAAAAACACAAATACACAATAAAAATACAGCCAAGATTAGAGAAGGAAGATTTATCAAGTCCCATGTCTGACTTGCAGTTTGATAAATGTATCCATTGTAGGCCCTTCTAGCCTTTCTGCAAACACCTTCAGAATGCTATTGCTGGTTCCCCTCAATCTGCGTATCACTGATGCCACTTTTTTGCGCATGATCGCGAAATAATCGTCAGTGCGCGCATCCGCGAACATCCCTGCATTGCCTCGAGAACTGTAAAATTCTTTCTTATACTAGCAGCTTTAAGGTTAAGAGCAGATCTATTTTGACAATAAAAAAGCAATAACAATTGACGATTAGTAAGTTTTATATTAAGTAGTGGCTAGACACTTACTTTCTTAATTAGCAAATGTATACCATCATTGTTCTCTTGCATGCATCCTATTGTAAAAATGTTTCCATATGAAGCAACAATAGCCCAGTCAATATCGACACAATTAAAGGCAAACATCGCAAACGCGCATGTTACTACGATTTTTTTATATTATTAGGTCCACTGAGTGTAGCAGAGGAGCTCGTGGCTAAGTAATAACAGCCGCACTGGTCGATCCATCAGGCTAAGCTACGCTTGCCGGGGTTGGATGGGTGACCGTCTTTACATACCGAGACTCCTCCGTGCCTCGGAAAGCACGTTAAGCCGTTGGTCCCGGGTGTCATTCGTGGACCTTTGACAGTCGTTACGGGTCGTCAGAAGCCCGAAAGTCTGACAACCAGTCTTACCAAGGGGTATCGTATTACCCAGTTACTGGGTTGTGGAGGTCAGATAGGCAGTCGTTCCATGTAAAATACTGGTATTCAGCTGCATCCGGTTAGGCTGGGAAAAGGCTGGGCAGATGATGATGAGGTCCACTGAGTGTTGCTTGTACTTAAGTTTGCAACCTTGAAAACCTAATGCTACTCCCATGGTGCTCGAAAAACTGCGAAATTCTGGCACTTGTTTCAGTATTTTTGAAAAATATACCTTAAGATCACGATATAAGAATGTTTGTTCTATATTTATTGCAAGCTAAATTTACTACAATCTGAGCCCAACCCAAGTACTCTAGGCCTATTGGTTCTGAAGATACAGCAAGTCAAAGATGGGATGTTTTTCCAAAAAGAGTTTTCTTTTCGATAATAATAATAAGCCTTTATTAAACAATCTTATGAAACACATATTTCTTGTATAGTAAATTAAATATTTAACATAGACACTAGTTTTGCGAAGATTGTCTTGCTACTTAGCATAGGCCTCCCCTAAAGCTTGCCATAAAGTGCGGTCTTGTGTCTTCCTTCTCCATGTGGCGCCTGCTATTCTTATTATGTCGTCTTCCCATCTCCAACGCTGTCTCCCTCTCTTTCTTTTGTGTTGTCTTTTCGATATTGGTAGGTAATTATTATGATTTAGTGCTCCTCATAGCTCCATCTTGCAGAAATCCATCGAAAATCTAGCTATGTTTTTACCAAAGTAGTTGAAAATATAGCTGTAGTACCATCAGCCACCATCGAGGAAACGGAACGTTCACAGTGGTCGATGGTGGCATCGAAATGATTAAGTCAGAGTCATTGTGGTGGGATACTTCGCCTATGTTTTCAAAAAAACAGAAACATGTGCCAGAATATCGCAGTTTTTCGAGCACCGTTGGAGTAGCACAAGGTTTTCAGGGTTGCAGACTTGAGTACAAACTACTCTCAGTAGACCTAACAACATATAAATGTAGTTATATGCGCTTTGGGATGTTTGATGTTGTCATTGAATAATTGACGATTACTAAGTTTTATATTTGGTAGTGGCTAGGCACTAACTTCCATAATGAGCAACTGTCTACCATTATTATTCTCTTGCATGCATTCTATTGCAAGGCTGTACCCCTAAGAGAACAAAATACAGGTACCTATTTAAATTAATTTGCAAATTGATGCACTCTCAGATTAAATTTTGTATCAAAATCATACAAGTCTCAGCTAACCTACGTTATACCAAACCACTTTACAGATCCATGTGTTGAACTTCAGAATACCTGAACATTGGCTAAGCAACACTTGAAGTTACGCGTACATAGTAAATCTACTTAGTATAAATGTTTAGGGTATGGAGAGGAGTTTGCCGGCCGGCCGGTATGAAATTTCCGACAGAGCGTTTGCAAACTTTGTTCCGACTAGCAAGTTGGTAGAAGTCTGAGACAGGTCGTCCAAGACAATGCACATCAAAGCAAGGCCTAGAAATTATTGCGATTATAACAGCTGTTAGCTAGTTTGGTCTGTTCTAGTCAAAGAAACTTGTTGGCGTTAGATATCCATGGGGACTTGTGCGTAGGAGTTTGTCATCTTACGGACTGTTGCAAGTATAATATTGATAGTTATTCAAATTATATATTTTTCTGTAAAATGGTGTATAAAACACTTTTTAGGGTGCCTGCCGTACCCGAAGGGTGCCAAACGGAACCCTATTATTGCCCCCGCTGTCCGTCCGTCCGTCCGTCCATCTATCTGTCAGCGGGCTGTATCTCATGAACGGTAACGTAGACAGTTGAAATTTTCACAGATTGTGTCTTTCTATTGCCGCTATAATAACAAATAATAAAAATTAAAGAAAGTTAATAATAATTAAAGGGGAACATACAAGAAACGTGTTTCTTGCTCTCTTAATACGGTACGAAACCCTTCGCATGCGAGTTAGGCTCAAACTAGGCAGGTTTTTGAAGTACATTTTAAAAGTAGATGAAGTCGGTGTTTCCTTACCGACTTCTATGAGAAAAAACATCGCACAAACTCAAAGATCACAGATAAAGGATATTTCTAAATTTGTGTACCTGTATCTTATTGTTAGGTTTAGTTGTGTGCGTTAATTTTGTGCATAAACTTAACACTTTGCGGGACAATAAATGCCCATAGGCGTTATAACAATAAACAGCTGTTGTGTCTAGTTCAGTGTTCTTGAATGCGTTAATAAGCCTGTCTGTGAGATAAGTGGACAAGTAATCCAATAATTTTTGTGCAAATCTTCAGGTTTATTCGATTTATAGAGTCTGATTAAACCACGCTGGGGTCGGTGCATTTCATTAATTCAAGAATGAATATTTGCCTGCCAAACATCCTAATTTTCTTGTAATTTATTTAAAAAATACCGGCCAAGTGCATATCAGACCACGCACAATGAAGGGTTCCGTAGTTGGGATGAATTTATCCCAAAAACAAACTTAACTTTGTAGTTGAAAAAAATCTTTCATACGGAATGTATGGGAGAACATGTTTTTACAACCGCAAATCTAAGTTGGTCGATTATTACTCGTTAACTTGTAAAGCCTACTCAGCTGTGATAGTTTTTCTTTTAAATTCGTTATATAAGCTACTGCCGTGAATATTTCGCAAACGGATCTCTGAATTCAAAAATGGTTTTAACACACTCACAATGTATTTGAAAGACCGTTCCAACGGTACCCCACACCGAGGAATAAAAAAAAACATCCCCACTTTACGTGTACGGGAGGTACCCAAAAAAAAATATTTTTCATAATTTTATTTTACCACTTTGTCACATGATTTATATGTTTACCCGTGCCAAATTACAACTTTCTAGTACTAACAGTCTTGGAGCTAGACCGCGGACAGACAGACAGACGGACATGGCGAAACTATAAGGGTTCCTTGTTGACTACGGAACCCTAAAAAACCTGCAGGGTATACTTTAAGATCCAGCTAAAAAAAACGTTACAAGGTAAGTTACTACGGATCCGCGCGCTGCCAGTTTACCCTTCAGGCGCATTCCATTGACATTATTTTTATTATTCGGGCTTAAAATGTCTCATCAAATTTTTTGAATAGATACCGTTCAAAATCGAGTCGATCGAGTAGGTTGTATTCAAAGGACTTAGGTACTTACACGACTTTTGAAAAATATACCTTACATTGAGCAGCTGATATAAAAACTCCACCATCGATTGTGTAACTCAAAGGTACTTTGGGCTGATTTTTCCTTGCATGTACCAATTTTATTGAAAGTTATTTAAAAATAACAGAGTCATCAAGCACTATAGCCAATATTTTTTCCCTCGTGACACTTTTAGTATTATGGGATCCGCTAAATACCTGTCTATCCAGCGATATTTGTTTTTGTGAATACTTAATTCGATCTGCTACGAGAGAACGATGACAATGACTATCTCTCTAAGTATCTATTAGTTTTAAATGTTTGGTTTTAAATCCACACAGTTTTATTTCTTATGGAGAATGTCAAAATAAAAGCAATGTTAGTCAGTTTATCTATTCTACCTAAATACTAAATTGATCAACAGGTTTCTTATAATAGCAATACCTTTATTTTGACAGTTCAACAACATTAATTGATTGCAATTATTTATTTATTTTTATACATACTTTATTGTACTTTTTTATACACTACAAAATATACAATGGGCGGCCTTATCGCTTACTGCGATCTCTTCCAGGCAACCTTGGAATGGACAGTGATTTTCTGAACGTAAAATGGGACTATCAATTAATGTTGTTGAACTGTCAAAATGAAAGAATAATAAAAAAACCGTAAACAACAATGTAAATAACGATTTACGTTGTTGAGTAGACGAATTTTTGAAACATATGACGTGAATTAGCAATTGCCCTCAAATTACCTTCCTAGTCTTTCGGATTGTGACTGAATGTAAATGTGTTTCGCAATTAGGGTGCAGGATTTGTATATAAGTAATTTTCTGCCAGATACTCGTAAGTAAGAACATAATTATGAATGTGGTGAAAAGTGGCCCAAAAGTGTGATAATTTTACAAGTGCTTTAAAACCGTATTAATCACTCAAGCACAATTTCAGGATTGTGAAGAATTACAAAATAAATAGTAAGTCTAATTACAAAACTTAAAAACCAAGTTTTTCTACAGACCCAAGTTTAAACCATGAAACCATTTCTGAATATCAAACTTTATTTCAACAATAACGTTCTTTTTACAAAAACTGGCTCGAGGATTTCATTTTTTTTTGGTTCATTTCAGGCAAAATACCCACACACAAATTTATTTATTTGTTTATTTCCTTTGGAAGACTTACAGCTAAACAAAACAGACTAATAGCTTGAAAATATGACTGACAGCCAATTACAAGTCTTCACATATTGAATAAATAGTAAAATACAGTAAAACAGCAACTATGTCATAAGAAAAACCTCGTTTTGTATTAAAACTGTTTACGTGTAACTACTGAAATTCTGAAAGGTCAAGGGTGAAGTTCAAGAACAAGACAAGCGAAATATACAACTTCAGCTTGCACTTTATGAATTTAATACCAAACAATGCCAGTGTAAAGTCGTTTCTGTCGAGAAGTAACATTATTATATTCCAGTCTGAAGGCCACAAATGTTGGTGAATGACTGGACACGAGAGATAGTCTCAAATATTCTAACAATATAGTTATTTTTTTTGGAATCACGCTTAATTTCTGTGCTCGTTTAAGAATGAAAACCTAAATACTACATGGAAATTGTTCTACCTGAGTTTGACCGTATAAAGGCTCCCGCAGACAGCTGCGGGAGCCTTTATAAGGTCGAACTGAAAGGGGCAGCTGACGGACAAATTACATTCACGCTAGCTTTTAACCTGTTATTTCATACATACTTATTCGTTGTATACAGGGTGGCAGGGACATCGACTCGAAAACTGTTACCATGGATTCAGTACATGATTCTGAACGTCCCTGCGTTGATGAAATTATTCGTCGGCAATTTTTTTTTTTTATCATCTCTTTCATAGAAAAGTGCAATACCAACGCGGTCAAAATGTATGGAACAGCAAACTTTTTTACAATAACCGACGAAAATTTTCAACGCAGGGGTGTCCAGAATCATGTACTAAATCCATGGTAACTGTTTTCGCATCGATGTCCCTGCACCCTGTATAGGTACACATTTGTTACTCAAACAAGATTAAAATTACCAACAACATTTAAGGTTGTGGCCACATCTACATCGTCGTCACATGCGAACTACGCATCAAAAACCTGGCGTCACATAAAACCTGCATCGCGCAAGCAGACTTTATGGTGCGATCAGCATTTAAATAACTTCCCCGACATCAATCGGTGGGCAGTTGCCCACTAGAAACGACACCCGTCTGGTCGGAGGATCCTCCCTTTTCTATACAAGATGAGTGAACTTTACAACCTGTTCCTCATACCTCTAAAAGGTAATTTTACTCCAATGACTGTCTTTATTTTCTACTCTGTATACTTTAATGATGCTTACTTATACTTTGAAATTTGAAGTGTATCACAACAATCCGATCTATTCTGTCAAAATCTCATCGTGAAATGAGCTGTTAACAGTATCAATCCCTAGTAGCAGGTAGAAGACAGCTACCTGAGCTGCTGCCTGTGCTGTTTGAGCGGTGAGATTTTTACAGAATAGTCTGGTAATCGACTGGCAAAACTCTCACCAGTGGCAACTGACCCTTAGTGGCGACGGACCCTTAAAATTGTCTCAAAACAAAATTAATTCTAATTAATTAACACATAAAACGTCACGCATGAACACAGTATTAGTCGTGTTCAAACAAAGCATTATGTATACATGTTGCGACGTTGCCATGTTGCCAATAACAATTGAGACCGGGATTATTCTTCGACAGGGATGTTCCAGTGACCCGCCTGTCACGCTCCCCAACGTTTACCTTGTTTATTTAGATATTTCGTGTTTCATTACATTTTCTGATTAAAATCGATGCTGATTCTAATACAAGGCCGCGTTTGGCGCTTTGTTAAATTAATTGTTTGTGACTTTCTATTATATTTCTTTGGATAAAAGGAGTAATATAGGGATAGTGTTTTTATTCAAATTAAAACTGACAATCATTTTGAAAGATATTTTTTTACTGTTTCGGCTTATTATTTTAGTATCTCACTGCAGGGGTTGAGTCTCTCTCCCCTGACTTCTGCAGTCTGGGGATAATATTAAAGAAAAAAAAGTCTTGTACCTTCAAAATCTCTTTCACTGAAAACTTAAAGTGAGATTGATTAGACAAAAAGCCAGCCTGTAACTCCAAAATAAGTCAATTTGTAACGTGTAAGCTCCTACCTATAATTGAGTGTGCATTATAGGATAATGTATGCTACACAAGTTTTAATATACTACATAAATTGATAATTCTTTTATTTTTAAATAAATAAGCATCAGAATTTAAAAAAAATACAGCCGAGTATCTAAATCATACCATTAACTTGAAAAAGCCCTCGAGATATCACAGTTTGTATCAAATTCTCCGTTATGTGCGTCCTATAGCTTTCAAAACGACATCTCACAACACTCGAACGAAAAAAAAAAGCCATACATTTTTATCTAAACGCACACTGAAATAACACCGTTCATATCAATACGAGGGTGTTGGCAAACTGTATTTTTTTCTCAAACATTATATCTTCGCGGAAAAGTAGTTACCGGTACTCGATCGCATCCGTGCTCATTTCACACGCTCTCCCGTTGTTATGATGCTCAAACATGCTCATACATGCTCATACGAACGACTCCGATAAACAGAAATAGTCGTAACAAGGAATCATTATTGAATCGTGGGGTCGAAGGGATCGCAAACCTTGAAAGCTTCGCTGTTGATGTCACGCATCATAATTGCCGCGAATAGAGTGACAATACGCCATCAAAATGTTTATATTACCTCTCTGGTTTTATGTTGATGTGATGTATCATAAACATCTTGAGCGGTTATGGAGCAGCGACTTTTTAGCCGTATCCCTGTAAATGGTATCGTTAAGATATTAATAGAAGCCATAAAAAGATTGGCTCGATGTTTATATTATAAATCAATGGGGAGATTGTGTTTGAAGAATGTTTTAATGCTATAGACGAGAGAATCAAATTCTATTTACGGATCGTTGTATTGGTTTTGAACATGGTTAGTCAATTTGGTACTTATCATTGGTAGGAATCAACGTCTTTAGTGACACTGTAGGATAATTTATTGATTAGGAAATAATGATCATACAAATCAATCGTTATTCAATTTAATCATGCTTTTAGGATGCTGTTGGGGCTGCCATGGCGTTGTAGCGCTTCAGGAATGTTCGCGGAGGCTCACACAGATGGTTTCTATGCCATCATGTGAAAGAAAGCGGCCTCCTTACTACAGCGCCTGCATGGTAGTGACAACAGCATTCTAAAAATGATCGCTGCCAGACCGGACTGTCCCTTTCAGGGACACTGGGTGGGTACAGTCATAGGTCTGCGTAAATAAATAATATTGTAAAAAATAACAATACTAACATATTTATTTAAGCACCATTGTCACTAACACCAATATACTAACAAAATAATGGACCTTAGTCTGAAATAAAGTTTTATTTAATTTTAATTTACCATTCATCATTTTTAGGGTTCTGTACCAAAGGTAAAAAGGAACCCTTATGGTGCGACTCAGTCTGTCTGTCCGTCTGTCTCTCCCGGCTGGATGTCTCAAGAACTATCAATGCTATCAACTTAAAATTTGGAATAGTTTTAGATGACGTTTGCCCAACTATTTCGCAAATAAGAAAGATATAAAAACTTAAAAAACATAACTGGCGAAATGTGTACTGCTACAGGGACACCTCTGCCCAACCCTTCGGGGCAACAAGACGTGATGTTATGTATGTTTATGGTATAAGAACTTTTTTTTTTGCAACAGTGACTGAACATGTGGGTTATCATATGGAAGAGTGCTATTTTCAAATTTCAAAATTTTTTTTTCGGCCGCATAGTTTCCGGCTATTGAGGAAAAATTAAAAAAAACCGATCCCTTATCTCCGAAGTTTGCATAGATAAATATCTGAAATTATTCTATGTGATAGAAGTTTATATAAAGATTACCTACAGGAAAAATAAAATGATGTATCTAAATTTCAGAAATCATCAACACAAATTTACATTAGTTCCACTATCGGTCAAGAGATGGCGTATACCTAAAACTGCAGTGTTCAGTGTTAAAATTCTCTGATGAATATAGGCCTCGTCGATGAAAATTTAAAATGGTACCTCGGTGCGCGAGTCCGACTCGCTCTTGACCGGTTTTTTAATGGGACTTAAACATAACTGGCAAAATATGGTTTAGTGCCTAACCCTTCGAGCATTACAGGCATGATGTGATGCGATGTTATGTTATTATCCTTTGTTTATTTAAGTGAAGATTTGTTTTTCAGTAAATAAACTACAGAACAATTTCCTTGTATTTTTTTACTACGTATTTGTCAACACTATATTGTGCGTAACAATATTGCAGATGTATTGCTATCAATTACAATACTTTTACTTGGTTGCAGTGCCCCATGGCTAACAAAGGCTTTGCTTGAGAGCAGAGTCGGTCGGCGCGACGGGAAATATGCAGCAGCCTTGGTGGTCCATATACTTACTGGCCATATTCATGCTAGGACTGGACTCGAAACTTGTCGGTGAGTTTTGTATAGAATGTGGTTTTGAAGGAACACAACAATTTCTTGGAACTGAAACTTTTCAAAATTGGCTTCCTTAGTAAATAAAATACAGGTTTCGAAAAGTATTACTTCTTTTACACTTCTGAAACAACATAAAGAATAATGGATTTTTGTGTTTTGCGGAAAAATACTATATCAACTAGAAAATACATTTGGGGACGCCAATTCATATTATAAACGTGTTCATTTTGGACAAAACTATTTTATATTATTCCGGCTTTTTTTTAATTATTTCTTATGTAAGTCAGGGCGAGACGATCTAGTAACAGTTCGGAATAATTTCAGGTCAAGCATTCCAGCCGGAATTCGCAGAGCCGTTAATGAATTTGACAGTACCAATTGGTCGAGATGCAACGTTCAGATGTCTAGTACAGAACTTAGGCGGATACAGAGTAAGTTACAAATACAAGGAAAAATATTTAGAATTTTTAATTTTCCTTTTAATTAAAAACTCAATTACAATTCCAGGTCGGATGGGTAAAAGCAGATACTAAAGCGATTCAAGCGATACATGTTCACGTAATAACAAACAATCACCGTGTAGGAGTGTCGCATAACGGTCAGACCGTTTGGAATTTACACATTAGAAACGTCCAAGAGGAGGACCGGGGTCAATACATGTGTCAGATCAATACAGACCCGATGAAAAGTCAGGTACGGTAAGCAATAACAAAATAAACGTATGAATACACTAATTTGACCCCATAGCGCTCCAAGATAACTCTTCATCTAGTGACTCCACGCTGGAAACTCTCTTTGCCTTCGTTTTATACACCAGGTTCCGTTTCTTGTGATAACCACGTATACGAACTTGTCGGTACAGAAATTCTCTCGTCATTATTTCTGGTACGAACATTTTTCTACTTCTATACAATACCTTATCCCTGGGCCCCCAACTTCCTGTTGCACTAAATAGCGCATGAAGCTCACCACGACGATAAAACTTTATCACTTGTGCTATTAATCCAACCACAATGATAACGAGGTATATGATTAATATAGTATACAGTAAAACCAAATCACAAGTCATAGAAACTGATTCAATAAAATATGAGTCCTTAAACTCATATGTTTCCATAATTTTCCATCGAGCGTAAAGAATAAAGCAAATAAAGATCGGATTTAAAATCCACGCTAGCTTCAAAAAATAATTCGTTTTGATCCCTATCATGAAAATAATATCTACGTTATGGTTTTGGATACCATAAAACCAATACAATGAAACAGAAAGAAATAAACAATTAAGTGATTGAATCATTTCTGTTGCATCTGTAAGTATACCAGTTAAGTCGGAACATAGAAATGGAAGAGTACAAACTATTAAAAATATTAACATGAACATACAAGATAATTTTGTGTACTCTTTTGCCAAATCCATGTGAAGCAATAATTCTTTAAGAAACAAATACAAAATCCAGAAATTTATATATAAACTGCAGAATACGATGGAAAACCATAAAAATCCCCAAATTGGCAACGTATCAAAGTAACTCATGATTTCGGACATTGAAGCAAATATTGGGAAAAATAAACTGTCGCCGATTTCTATAACGTTTTCTTCTTCACCGTGATAATAAGACATCGTTTTAATTCCACTAAATCCAATAAGTGCTAACATTAATGATACAAATAGTGCAAATAATGGCGTACTTATAGCAGTCATTGTGGCAGGGCTCCGAAATGATACGTCGCGAGTTAAGAAAATTAATATACCGCACCCAGTGCCTACCGACAGAAACCCTTTGGTAATCGTGCTATAACAGTTGATAAATGTATAGTTAGCCCAATCTATAGTAATCTTTGTAGCGTACCAAGTACCGCTGGTCGACAGCGCAACAAAAAACAAAACAAGGATGACACCACAAACATACATTGCTGCTAGTTTGACTGCTACTTGAATGAATCTTTCTTGCTTAATTGATGAAATGTAAACAGATGCGCATATTCCAATGACCGCTAAGATTGTTTTCCAAGGAATAAGGCAATTTAATCCGATTTCTGCAGTACAGTTTCCGCCAATTTCACGGTTAAAAAAACAGTTGCTCGCAGTTTTCATGCCGCAATCGTCTTGAAATATATCTTGAGCTTCTAGGCAATTTTGGAAAATTGAAATATTCACCCTTTTCACCATACATTTAGTATCAGCAAAGTCATCACAACTGAGCCAGGGCGGGATGTCCCAGGCTGCATAAAATGTGTACACTAAATACCAAGAAGTTAACACCAGCAAATATAATGATTTCAAGAAAATCAAAAATAATGTGCCATATCCAACATTCCGAAACAGTGGGAAGAAATTCCACATGGTAAATATATTGCAATTCGTGTACTGAGCCAAACATATCTCTGAATACGCCAGTGGCATCCCGACCAAGATTATTGCCAATGCATGCAGACCTGCAGGCGCATAAAATCCATCATGTGATATTTCGACAGGTGAGAACATTACTGTGATTTCGTTCATCATCCACACCCATACGATAAGTCTGTAATTTCCGTAAGTATTCCATCGACTGTTCACTTCGGGGCTATAAGATCCATCAATTTTGATTTTTTCTTTGTGTCCCATTTTTCAATACAACATTAATTTTGATATGCCTACTCAACTGACTGATTCGAATCGTGACCATATAGATTGAGCCTATTCTTGTTGATATCTTATCGTGTCATTTATATAAAAGTGGAATGATACCCTGTAAGGAATAAATTGGCGCAGGATATCAGAGAAAATTAAATTGCAGTTAAAATAATCATTGGGGAGATAAAGTGAATTAAGCGACGCAGACGGCAGCGAGGCGAGGGACGCAGCGGGTAATGATTCGTGCATGGTGCACCTAAATTATTGCGCTGCGCTGTAATTTATACCCGGAGCTGATAACGACATAAATCGCCAGCGGCGACAGCGCTCGAGGTTTCGACTCCGACGTTGACGCAGCATGACGTCGCGTGACGCTATATACCTAGTTTCGATAATTGTTTCACGTTGTTTTGTAGGCAATAATTATATTAACAGCAACTAATTTTAATTAATATTATTTATATTGTTAACAATAGAGACCTTTTTGAGTATTGGGATTACGATGTTTTTAATACTTAAAACTCTTTTTTTGTTAGTGTTTTGGTTACTATAATTTTGTTTTGTCTACAATATGTTCTGTGATTCAAGACCCTTCCGTGCTTGAAAAGCACGCTAAGGCGTTGGTCCCGGCTGTCATTTGCAGATCTTTGACAGTCGTTACGGGTAGTCAGAGACCCAATAGTCTGACAACCAGTCTTACCAAGGGATATCGTGTTACCCAGTAACTGGGTTGTGGGGCTCAGATAGGCAGTCGTCGCTCCATGTAAAATACTGGTATTCAGCTGCATCCGGTTAGACTGGAAGCCGACCCCAACATAGTTAGGAAAAAGCTAAGCACGCTGACATGTCTTCTGTGATTACTTCTGGTATTAACAAACTCTTACATTGACGAACATTAAAGACACAATCGAAATATTGTGCGAGAAATGATTTCATTGTTAACACGTGCTTATTTTTTTAGATGGGTTACCTAGAAGTGGTGATACCACCAGACTTTATACCAGAAGAAACTTCTGGAGATATAATGGTGCCCGAAGGTGGTACTGCTAAAGTTGCTTGCCGCGCAAGAGGTATGCCAGAGCCTCGAATTCTTTGGAGGAGAGAAGATGGCGCTGATATTGTTATCAGGGATCCTAATGGTGGCAAAACTAAAGGTATGTAAGGTATACTTGGAGCCAAATGGGTCTTGGATATAGGTTACTTGTAGTGTTCATTGCTTATGACTAACTTTTCTTATAAAATAAATGAGTTGTGTGTACAGTGTTATTTTCTAATTATTGTATTATCCGACATGCCTATGATTATTCCTATGATTCCTTCCCCATCTTTTTATACATGTACATAATACTATTATTTTAAGACTATTAGTATATACAATATGTATTTATATATTTCGCTGTAAATAAAAAAAAAATGATTGCGCATTAAGCTATGTTATCTTTGTGACGATCTGTACTGTTACAAGAGAAAAGAATTAACCCCGTACAAATTTTGTTACAATGATCAAAAATATCACAGTAAAAAAATATGTGACATTCTTCAAAATGTTGTATATTCTCTCTTGACATTTACATTTTCGTGTAAAGGGCTTACATAACCGAGTAATGTAATATGAATATTTCATTTATTCCATTCACCAAATCTTCGGGAGTTCGGTTATTTATTTAGATTATATTTTCCATATAGTTGCGATGTACGAGAAGGAGGTGTTGACACTAACGAAAATATCTCGATCGGATATGGGTGCATATCTATGCATCGCGAGCAACGGAGTGCCGCCCTCAGTGAGCAAGAGGATCACTATCAAAGTGCATTGTAAGTTGGTTTTATATACTTACTAGCTTTTGCTCACGGCTTCGCCCGCGTGGATGTCGGAAAATATCCCACGGGAACGTACTACCGAGATTTCATACCTAATAACAGAGGAAAAGGTCATTGACTCCTACCGCTGCGCCCACGTTGCTACACGTAATTTTGAAACTGTGATATCTTTTAAACTATTCATTTAAGTGTTATGATATAACGGCATATTTTAATCTAAATTAAATGCCCAATTTAAGTAACACATTTTTTTGGATAAGGATTAATACTATACCGGTCAAAAAAGCTTCGGAAATAACAATTCAATTTTTATCAAATTCTGAAAGATAAAATTGGTTATTGTGGGTCATCTTTAGAAGATAGACATATGCCATTGCGGATTTTTTTGTTGAACTTATTAAGATAAATAATACTGTAGAACATAAATATGATGTATCTTTTTCGGTTAACGCAGCGCACGCCTGTAAAGCTCGCAGTCGGCATGATTTTTTCCGACTTTTTCAACAATAATCGTCAAATTTCAGCCAATTTACTCAAAACCTGTAATGAATTTTACACTAAAACCTACCGCATGAATCACTTCGTCTATTAGTGAAAACCGTTTGAAAATCCATTCGGTAGTTTTTGAGTTTATCGCGTTCAAACAGACACACAGACGCGGCGGGGGACTTTGTTTTATATTATGTAAGGATGATTTCGATTAAAGTTTTTACTTTTATTCTAAAAATATTTTCTTTTTTCTATACTGTCTCTGTCCTTGAGATTTTGACCAATCCTTAAAATTGTGTTGTGTGCGGAAAATTGTGTTGTGTGACTTTGTCAGTTCCAAAAAAGTAAATACGATTATTTATTTGATCCGGCCTTAGCTACATCCTACAAACAATAAATTACCTTTAGGAGGCTCCAGTAAATCTATGTATCGTTGAAAAAACATAACAAGTCTAAAGTAGCAATTAGGTTTCTTGAGTCGAATATTTTTCCCCAAAAAAATGTTTTAGGTCCAGCCTCACTCGGAGGACGAAATAGGTCTTTCTCAAATTCGTAGTAATTGTTGTTTATCTCGGCAACTTTCAGAGGTTTCTTGTTATTAATGGTGTTATTTAATGTCAGCGAGTAGTAGCTTTTAATTATTTCTGGCTGTAAGGGACTGTTTGTGTCTTCGCGTCAACTCGAGCGGACATTTCGCTTTTATGCAAGATTTAACTTTAATATTATTAGTCTACTTTTCTCAAACAAAGTCTCCCTAAATTTGCTCTCTGCATTGTGCAACGTCTTAAATGTGTGGATTGTAAATTTTAAATACTAAGGAATTTTATTGATGTTTACATTTTTGTTTAGTTCACCCGGTGATTCAAGTACCCAATCAGCTGGTGGGTGCTCCGCTGGGCACTGACGTCACTATAGAGTGCTACGTCGAGTCTTCGCCCAAGTCTATCAACTACTGGGTCAGAGATTCAAGTAAGTACCTATTTCTTCAAATACCCTCCTATCCCCTAAGGTAATTTTATCAAGAAAATTATTTTATCTTTATAGTCCATTTAACCAATTTACGTACCTGTTAATATTTTTTGCGAACTTTGCAAGATTGAAGCTTTAAAACCACAGCAATGAAAATTTACTTTGACTTTCATTGTTTAACCAGTTTTATTTAATTTTCGAAAGGTTTTAACTACGTTATCTAACTGAAACTGTTACAGTATAATTCAAATAATTAGACGGGATTTCGTTAACTTTGTTTTTGAAATGTTTCATTTGACTTGTAAAAACGGTTAAATTTTGTAATTATATTACTTTAAATATTATGATATTCGCCATGGTGGCTATAATTAGAATGTACTCGTATATTTTAAGGATTCCGTACCTCAAAAGGAAAAAAAACATCACCACTTTACGTGTAGGTGAGGTACCCTAAACATAGACGGACGGACAGACAGACAGACGGAGATGACGAAACTATAAGGGTTCCTTGTTTTCTATGGAACCCTAAAAACGGAACCCTTTTAGGATCACACGTGTATCTGTCCGTCTGTCACAGCCAATTTGCTCCGAATCTAATGGACCGATTTAGTAGTTTGGTACACATTTGTATTTCTGTGACCCGTGACGTGTGACGTAAACAAATGAATTTTGAATATGGGTCACTTTTGGGGCGCAAATAAGAAAAAATAAAAATAAAGTTTTTCAAACTGTATCATGTGACATATCAAATGAAATGGGTTATTGCGAGAAATTCAAATATATTTTTTTTATAATTTTAAAATTAATACATTTAAAGATATTTAAGAAAATAGATGAAAATTGACCATTCCCCCTTAACTCTGAAACTACTGACCTTAAAAATTTGAAAAAATTACAGAGAATGGTTCTTCTCTCATAGATTACAGAAAAACCTATAAGAAGTCTATGGTCTTAAAATAACATGGTAACAAAGGCACCGCTCGTCGCGCGACGAGCGGTGCTTTTTGTCGCGTCGCGTGTCGCGCCTGTTTGTAAGAGCCTTAAATCTCTAAATATTGTGCGTACAAACTTACATTTGCAGTTGGAATGTATGGGAGAACATGTATTTTAACTTCAATGTTAAGTTTGTATTTGGGATAAATTCATCCCAATTAAGGAACTCTTCATTATACGTAGTCCGACACGCACTTGTTCTTTAATCATCTTTTACCTCCCCTTATCCCAATTTATTTGCGGTCGACGCAACATGCCTTTTTATTCCATACTTCTCTATCAGTCATCATTTCGGTAGTCACCCCCTTTCTAGCCATCATCTTTCACACAGCCCATCCATCGTCCTTATATTTTTGTTTAATATGACGGTTTTTTTTTTGCATTTTATACTTATTTAGGCGCGTTGGACATTTTTGAGATGGGAAAAAACAATTGAACTCGCGACACCGTTACCGACACCTCATTTTTGTAAACGCGATTGTGCTCTTTATTTATATTACGATATGGATCAATGTTCTATGCAAGTATTTTTACTTTAAAGGTTTTGGAAGTGTTTTTGAAATGAAAACTTCTTTAGGCGCATTGGGCATTTTTGAGATGGGAAAAAACAATTGAACTCGCGACACCGTTACCGACACCTCATTTTTGTAAACGCGATTGTGCTCTTTATTTATATTACGATATGGATCAATGTTCTATGCAAGTATTTTTACTTTAAAGGTTTTGGAAATATATTTGAAGTGAAAACTTCTATAGGCGCGTTGGGCATTTTTGAGATGGGAAAAAACAATTGAACTCGCGACATCGTTACCGACACCTGGTTTTTGTAAACGCGATTGTCCTCTTTATTTGGATAAAGTTAAGGACCAATATTCTATACAAGCATTTTTCTTCCACCAAGGCGGTATTGTTCAAGTTTTCACTTCTGTCTGCACTCCCGGAGTGTCACCACTTTAAAAAAAAAAACATCGCTCCTTTTTCCACAAATTCAAACTACATTTTCTGTTTTACTAAATTACATCATCCTTTTATTTATTTCTACATTTCAACTCTACAATTTTCCACTGTGAATTTGTAACGTAATAAATACACAAATACAGAGCTAAATTTTGCAAATGCACACGAGATTTCAGTGTTGCTTTGTTTAGAGCTTATGGACATGATTAATTTGGAGTCCTATCAACAATTTCATTGGAGACTAGAAAATAGCTTCCTATTTTTTGGTACAAGAAGGTAACCTACATAAATAACTTTATTGTAAAACAAGCCATTTGCCAGGATTTCTCATTGGCAAGAATTATGAACTTCAATACAGACTTTCATTCGTTATTGCTCCTTCAGAGGATGAATTTTCAAAAATCCTTCTGGTAAATATACCTAAAATCTGAAATTTCTCGTCGACTGGTCGACACTTCACGTGACCAGAGGGATGGCTCGTTCTTTGGCCAAAGAATTAGCATTGCCATTCAACGTGGCAATGCTGCCAGTCTTCTGGACACGTTTCCGGAAGACAGCGATGCGGACGAATACTTCGACGCCTAAGTGTCGTTTTGTTTTTATTTTTATTTATACATATAGTTAGTTAGTCTTTTAATTTAGTATCTAGTGTGAATAGTTAGTTATGTTAAAAACTGTAAAATGTTAACGATTATTGAAAAGAAATAAAAACCAAACGATGAAAAAAACTAAAATCCTTTTAGTTATAGATAGTACAATCCACGAAGACGCGCCCCACTCCGCGATTACTGTACTGTAAGCTGAACTCTAGTACGGCGCGGAGCGGAGTGGGGCGCGTCTTCGTGGATTGCACCATCTAATATGAGGGACTTATGTGCAAAATTTAACCTTCTAGGCTTAAGCGGTGCGTTGTCTGTCCGTGAGTAAATGAATGAATATAAGGCTTTTATTCAGTAGATTACGACTCGTGATTCCATCGTAGTGCGTAGCATGATTTCACGACGTAACGCTTTGAATGACTAACCTACGCTTTTCCTATTTGCTTGTAGCGGTCGGGCTTTCGGCTAAGTAATAACAACCACACGTGTCGATCGATCAGGTTAAACTACGCTAGCCGCGGTTGGTCCGTGGATGGGTGACCATATTTACATACCGTAAGCCGTCCCGGCTGTTACTCGTATTCGTGGATCTTTATCAGTAGTTACAGGTCGTCAAAAGCCCGAAAGCCTGACAACCAGTCTTATCAAGGGGTATGGTATTACACAGTAACTGGGTTGTAGAGGTCAGATAAAAGGCAGTCGTTCCATGTAAAATACTGGTATTCAGCTGCTGCATTCGGTTAGACTGGAAGCCGACCCCAACATAGTTGGGGAAAAGATGATGTTCGTGAGTAAAAAGGCTTATCGAAGGCAAAGGACTTTTCCTACTTGACATTTCTCGAGAAATTAACTTTTTTATGGTTTTGAATTTAAAGATCTTTGCATGTTCTAGTAAAAAATGTTAACTACATTTTTAATTGTAAGTATTGCAACAGCATAAATACCTTCTAGAAATGTAGAAATACCTTCTAACTAAACCAGCGTCTCTATGGTATGGACTTCGACAGTTATAAGTTATTGGCACTTAACTAACTTGTCAAGAAAATAACTTTATTTTTTCTTTGTGTGAATTTTTGTCTTCGGAAGTTAGAGGTTATCGCTGTTATATGTTTTTCAAAAAAATATTGAATTTTTACCCAAAATGCCTCTAGTTTAAAATTACTAGCGTATGAAAATATAAGCAGGTTTTGTTTATGTGCTACTGAGTCTTTCATGCTTCATTATTAGTACCTGGGCAACAGAGATCTGCTCGGGTGAAAATAGAGAAAACGAATTTTCCCAGATATGAGACCTAGATAGATCAATTTTTCACCCCCGTAAACCCTTATATTGCAACTTTCATCGAAATCGTTTGAGCTGTTTTTGAGAACGTGATTACATATACAAATATATATACTAGCTGCTGCCTGCGGCTTCACCCGCGTGGACCCTAATTCTTTTTCTAAAATAAAAGTAGTCTAAATTACTCTTTATAACATCAGCTATTTGCCAATGAGAGTCCCATCAAAATCGGTCCCGCCGATTCGGAGATTAGCCGGAACAGACAGATAGCCAAAAAGATAATGTTTTTGTTTTATAAGTACCGTATATACTTTCATTTGCATTTAATAAAAAGCTTATTTTGAAAGTACAAACAGACATTTCAATTTTATTTATTTGTAAATGTATGTATGTATAGATATACAAATATTGCTCATTTAATAGTGTAGGATATACCTATATATAAATAATTAAGGTCGTATGGAGATAGCGAAAAACCGTAATCCCAAAATTATGTATACCTACCGTATTACGTTTACAGACTTTATTTACCCCATGAGAAAACGACGGTAAAATCGTAGAAAAAAATACCAAAAAAATATTTATTTACAAACTGAACCTATCTAAAGCCGTTAAATAACACAGATTGTGTTGCGTTACTAAGACGCTGTTGTCGTGTCCAGCTTACTTTAGTGATCCTCTGGGACCACGATCCTCGGTTACTATGGCAACGACACGCAAGTGACCTCTAAAACGCTGAGTTTAATCGCAATTGCACAAGTAATTTAGCACGACATCACTTAGGAAATGTTGCTAATTACGACCGAGATTTATTTTTATAGTAACTCCGAGTGGTCTGCTTTTGTACTTTTTGTGAAAAAGTGGGTAGTTAGTTACAGGTAATTTAGTATAGTTAATTGGGTAGTTGTACTATAGTTACGCCATTTGTGTCACTTTTATTTTGCTCTGAATTAAAAATGAAGATAGGTGACAATGTTTTTTTTTAGGTAGGGCATCTCGTAGTTGACCTCTGAGATCATAACTACTTAAACGGGCTTTCCTGTGGCTGCCTTAAGCTTCTACACTCAAAGCCTCCAGCTAGGGGCTAAAACTATGCTAATTAAAACTAGGCGAGCGCTCACTAAGGGCACCCCCTGTGGGGCACGAACCTCGGCTTAGGGCGTCGCTGAGGGAGGACATCAAAGATGGGACGGGCTGGGAGTGACATTGAAGCGAAGGAAAACTATTTAATATCCATAACTGTTACTTTTCCGCTTGACAGCGTTCATCACGATTTCCATACAAAAAAATAACGTAGAAAAAAACATTAAAAATACGTAAAAATTACCACTCCATTAAACAGACTTGCAAAAGGAAAAATAATAAAGTCGGAGAAAGTGAATGACCATCAAACGAAAAAATGCAATGACATTGATACACTACGAGACCGTCTAAAATTTAAAACCAAAAAATGCGACGTGAAATGAAGAAAGTCTGCTTGTAATTGAAGTTTTTTGGCTCGAGCCAAACCGGGGCGGAGTAACGCTTGCAAGTAATGAGATATTAAGTTTTAATTTACGAGTGCGTCGGGTTTAAGTCTTAAGAAAAGTGACCTATTGTGGTGACATAAGACAATGCTCGTTAGTTCCGAACGACTGGACACGACCATTTACGACTCTCTCCGTGAACGTCCAACAATGCCTTTATAATTTATCACTTAAGAATGTACGATATTGCCAACGCTGCCATTAGCTTTTACGTAGTTCAGTGTTTTAAAAATAACTATCAGAAATATGTCGTAAAAGACTGCGTGGAGGTTATGAGAGTTTCTTGAAGGCTATTCTCTGTTCAGCCTAGTGGAGTTGTGTAATGAGAGGGCTCTTGTTCAGCAGTTGGATAATACGGTGTTTACTTGTTGATATAGTGAGCATTATGCTGATTTACTTAAACATACTTGCTGTATTCATAACTAGGTCACACAGGCTGACACGAAAGGCGAATTTAATTTATAATATGTACAGATAACGAACTATAATTTTCTAAACAGTTTACAAAATCAAATATTTCGATTTACGACAGTAAATATTAAACTTCGTATATCTAAGGACGTTCCCAGTCTGGATACAAAAATTCCATCAAATATATGGATATATTTATATATGGATATAGTATAGCTAGTCAAAGATTTGCAAAACCCATAGTCATCACTGCTATTTAGTTTGTTTGAAAATATCACTTTTTCATTTCGATGTGATTTATTTTCTAGTTCAAAAATATTCTTTTCACTTCTCTTGCTCAAAAAGTCCGTCTTTGTAGCGTTACACCAGAGCGGGGAAAAAATAGCATATCTTGCTTTAGGGGAAAAAGTAATTTTTGTCTGTAACCAACGAGCCTACAAAATCGAAAAAGTCTTTATTCTTATGTAAAACTAGCTTTTTACTACTGCATATCGGGATAAAAAGTTAAAAAAATAATTCAGATTGAACAAATTGTAATTTTATTTTTAATAACTTAAACTATTTAATATTGTATTGGATTATTTTATTTTCCCGTAATCGTATCGTACCTCGATGGAATGGGTTATTTTAGCCCCTCGTATAACAATCTACCATATGCGTTAGTATTGCCAGTGTTTTCATTTACTGTGTATTGTCGTCTCCACCTTGTATATTCTAAAGCTACACTATCACTACACACAATTTGTAGCAGTCTAGTTATCTTAGCATAAGTCTGAAGGCAACACACCAAGTTAACTGGCAGCGCAAACATTCCTCCAACTCCAGTCAAGCTTTTGATTCGCTAAGTTTCTGCTTAAGCGGCCAAGCCGACCGACGACTTACTAGCAGAACTACATTGCTCCAAATACTGTTTGTACGTGGGTATACGTTGTAAAATATTGGAAGGGAAATATTGAAATAATTCCTGTAATACGGTGGAAAGTGTAATTTTAGGGACAGATAAAAAAACTAAAAATAATATCATTTCTGTAAGTAGGTTTGTACAAACACTTTTATGCATCAACCATATTTTAAAAACTAGATGAGGTCGGCGTTTCCTATCCGACTACTCTGAGCAGAAAGGCCGAAACAAACTCAGAGCTCACAGTTTCTTTTAAAGTCCAGACATAATCTTCGTGGACAGAATCAAGTGAGGACCATGTAGATTGGTGTCTGAAATGTTCTTTTCATCAACTGCTAAATATCTATAGCTCACCGAAAGACTTACCTAACATAACTTGTCTCCCTTTCGAAAAGAAGTAATCATAGAACAAACAAAAAAATCGTTAGTGATCTAGAACTATTTCCGAAATGAATTTTGGTATGACGACAGAATTACATTAAGCTTCATACTCGTATACAGTAACATATAATTTTGACTTTCTTCCTACCTTTATTCGACTTCATAAACCGCAACACACATCCCATTAACCTTTACACAACCCTAATGTGCATCGATATAATCACAAGATCATAAAAAACGTTATCAAAACACGAAAAAAGAAGCAATCACCTTAAAAATCTCATCCAGAAGAAGCAATCACCTTAAAATTCTCACCCAGAATGACAATGATTCAAGGATGTGCCCTCAAACATGGGATATTTGACGGAACTCAAGTGATCATTACACACTCCGTGCGAACAACGTTATTCGAGCACGAAATGTTCGTTTATTCAACTGATGAATCCATATTTTATTCATATTGCCATGTATGAGGTGTGGAAGGACTCCGTCTCTGCAGGATTCTACTGAATTTCATATAAAATTCTTAACAGACGCCGACTTTTCGCATAAATCTTTTTATGTGCTACTGATATTAGGAGTTGTCACTCGAATGGTCTTTATCAGTTAGTGTTAATGCGGGCGAGGAGTTTTATTTACGAGATATCTCGATCAATATAAGAATTTCTGGAGTGTAGGCATATCTGTTTTCTCGTGACCTTAGGCTTTTCTTCATAACCTAGCCAAGTTTAATTTCAGTAGGAAAAGCAGACTGGTCTTTGCTTTAGTATCTCTGAGTATACCTGAGGAAACGTGGTCACGTGGTCAGTGGCGTTCATTCCATACTAACTTATTCCTCTGTTTTATGATAAGTGGCCAATTTTTTTCAAAAGGTATAATGCTAAGTCCCTATGTTTTGTTTTTCGGCGTAATTATACAGAGCGCAAGGGACATCGACGCGAAAACTGTTACCATGGATTCAGTACATGATTCTGAACCCCCTGCGTTGACATTATTCGTCGGTTAATTTTAAAAAATCTGCTTTTTCATAGAAAAGAGTGACCTACGCGGTCAAAATGTATGGAACAGCTGTTTTTTTTTTGCCTGCCACCCTGCCACCCTGTATATTTTTTTTCTAAAATTAAAAAAACGCCAGCGAACACGTAACCGCGTTTCCTCTTAACGTTCGCACAAATATCACTCCCTGCATGTACCTATACGAGATATAAGCTTCTTAGATGGTTTCCAATAACGTATTACCTGTATGGAATTTCCAAGTAGTAACTGATTTCCTAGAGACAACAAGTTTTTGTGAATCCAATAGTAAAGTTCCAGCTTACATAATGTAAACAACAACATACTTACATAAGTACAAATCCACATCAGTATCAGTCGTCCCCGTTTAAACCATCTGGCATTGATTCTTGTTATGCAACCTACAAGTCGACACGATAATACACGCAACGCGCAGAATGATGACATAAGAAATGTGGAGATTACGTGACGTCATCTGTTAGTCCCGCAACCCCCCAAAGATACTATGACATATCGCTTTATAAACGAGTCGATAGCATAATTTGAATCGCGTTTCCCATACTAAAATGACAAAGATCCTGGTTCAATAATCGGCTTCGTCACGCAACCGAGAGCTCGTAACACAGCCGTATAACCCAAATGTGTTCCACATTGAAAAGTAGAAAACATTACCACCGGTATAAAATCCCACATGATATCCACTGTGAAAAATCCATTAACACTTATCCGGGTGTAAAATAAACCAAAGTAACTTAGGTACGTAATAAAACAATAAATTTCTTCTCCGCAATTCCGTTTAATAATAAGGAAAGGTGTAATGTGAAAGTACAAAATCATATTATTATGATATTCAAGAAGAATGATTGCACGTCAGGCAAATAAATGTTGCGTCGTATATTTATCTAGCTTGGAGACATTGCAATTGTTTTTATAATTCAGTACATTGGGAATCAGTGAGCTGTGAACAGTGATCCTGACTTTGCAAAAGATTGTGCAACATGTTATTGGCAGTTGTGAACACGGCAAAACAATGCTATAGGAAAATTCCTCTAGTATCTCTAATATTTATCTGGTACCTACAAGATGTAGGTATGTTATGTATTTTCCGCGTAATTTCTACGGGCCAGCTCAGTTAGAAAAATAGAAGGATGGTGTTGTGACGTCGGGATGTAGTGAAGACAAAGAAACATTTAACTAAATACTCATAAAATTAATTCAAACTAATTAAAGGTTTGACGACAACGATCGATCTCCTTCTAACCCTCTAACCGCGGCAGCGCAACACAATAGTTAAGTTAATTTACACACAGATCGCCCACAAATATAACGTATCAAAATCAGTTTCTATTCACACAGTGGAGTAATGAGCTGGATGGAGCTCGTGGCTGTTACTTCGTTCCGTTCGTTCGTTCATTCGTTCCCGCCCCCGCCCAGAGCCGTCGGCGGTTTCGCAAAGTTCCCCATTCGGCACTTGTCGCGCGAAATTTACGGGTTAATTTTCAATGGGACTGGGTTTTGAGCTTCTGGAAATTTTAAGTTCCACATTATGCTTGGCTCTCATCCGCAGCGGGAATGTATGACGTAATAAAGGGAGAAGTTTCTTTTTTATGTTCGCGGATTTTTCTGTTTATGAAATTTTGATGAATCTTGGATATGATTTCTTACTAGTGCGGGAGCGTTTTAACGTCACTGCTTTTTATGGAGCCACTTTGAATAGTTTTTCTTAGGATAATTCTTTATAGATCTTTGAACAAACACAAAGATCTTTGGAACTTCTAATACTTTACGCTTGTGCCCATAATCAAGGTCTTATGAAAATTGAACATTACACAAAAAGCAATTTTCACAACCAACGCTGACTTGCAACTAATACACTCGATAACTTCAACTTTCAATTCAAAAGCCCGAAAATTAATATCAGTTGTTGTTTCATAAAGGCACATTCATTCCATCAAGCCGTTTCTCTAACATATGCAAAGAGTTACTTAATACTAATTTAGAAGTACAACAAGTACATTAGCGAGTACCTAACTATATTAATTAAGTTACACTAGTTATACGAGACCTCCCATTTCAGTCACAGACAAATGTGAAAGTGATAAATCAGTGTTATGATTAGCTTTTGTGAATATTACATTTTATGAATACAGATAATTATACAGGGTGGCAGGAACATCGACGCGAAAACTGAAACCATGGATTCAGTACATGATTCTGAACCCCCTGCGTTGAAATTTTTCGTTGGTCATTTTAAAAAAAATCTGCTTTTCCATACAGTTTTCGCGTCGATGTCCCTGCCACCCTGTATTGAGATAATATAGCATGTATAAAAAAGGTGTGGTCATATTTTAAGGGTATGGGACCATCAAACTGAACAACATTCTCCATGGGATCAACATCGTAATCACGAAAAAATCATTAGCCGTCCCATACATTTTTACGATATATACAGGGTGTAAGGGACAGCCCTCCGCAAACTAACAGGGTGCATTCAGCTCCTTATTTTGAATCATATTCCACTGAAAATTTTCTCAGGATTTTTTTCATTTTTTATCGTTTTTAGGGTTCCGTACCTCAAAAGGAAAAAACGGAACCCTTATAGGATCACTCGTGTGTCTGTCTGTCTGTCTGTCGGTCTGTCTGTCTGTCTGTCTGTCTGTCTGTCTGTCCGTCTGTCACAGCCAATTTACTCCGAATCTAATGGACCGATTAAGTTGAAATTTGGTACACATATGTACTTCTGTGACCCAAACACGAATAAGTAACGTAAATAATTTAATTTTGAATATAGGTGTCACTTTTGGGGCGCAAACAAGAAAATTAAAAAAAAAAGTTTTGCTAACAGTACCGTGTGACATATCAAATGAAAGGGCTTGTTGCGAGGATCTTAAATATATTTTTTATATAATTTTAAAATAAATACTTTTAAAGATATTTAATAAATTCAATGAAAATTTACCATTCCCCCCCCCTTATCTCCGAAACTACTAGACCAAAAATTTTGAAAAAAATACATAGTATGGTTCTTTACTCATAGATTACAGGAAAACCTATAAGAAGTCTATGCTCTTAAAATAACATGGTAAATATCTCAATATTGTGCGTAAAAACTTACATTTCGTCGCTCGGCATCCAAAAGGCCCATCTCTCTAGCTACTATAGAATCAAAATATCAAAAGTGTTTGACCGTCTGCTTAATACACAAATAAATAAAACTGTAAATGTTCATGACAACCAATTCGGGTTTCGGCGTGGTTTGTCAACAGAAAGTGCAGTGTTGTGCCTTAAGCATACTATCACATACTTACTATACACAGCGTGGGACGCCGATTTATGCTAGCTTCCTCAATTTATTCAAGGTTTCTGATCTGGTTGCTTATGACGTATTGTGGAGAAAGATGGAGAAGGATAGGTTGCCAACGGAGCAAACATCTTTAAATAGTGGTATGGTAACCAGATCAATAGTGTACGATGGGCTGGAACAATTAAACAGTAAACTATGAGAACGATCAAACGACTTAAAACTACTAAACTATTAATACTATTTAAAACGCTACAAATCAGAAATATGCGACACCTTATATAGTATTCCTCCCTAGTGCGCCCGCCCCGTCGCTAGCATACGCCGACCCAATGAGCCTCCAATGTTTAACTAATTTCCCAAGGTGAGGGGGTCGGTATGCGGCCGGGGAATGCGGGGTACGCCACTTTTCAGGGGCACCAGGGGAGGTGAGGGGAATGAAGAGGGAAAGAACTACGCAGTTGGTCTGCTTATGTATTACGTCCTTTGTTACGCCTTTGTTCTTCCCTCAAATCGTACATCCCGACAACTTTTCCTTATGTATAAGGTGTCCATACATGGGAAATAGCCTAACTAAGCATATGTGTATTTTACAATTTCTATTTAATGCCCAGATTAGCCTGTGTGAACATTTTTGTTAGGTACATAAGGGCATTCTTTATATCTTAGTTATTTCTTACTGGTATATTCGTATGTGAGGCTATTTCCCTACCAAAAAACTAATAATATATATCTAGGGTGGTGTAAATACCCAGATTACATAATAAAATCCTTTTAGATCGCTGTGCTTCTCAACAGGTGTGTTGTCCAGAAAGTCTCTTGTTTTGAGCGCCGAGTGAGCCAACGCGTTGTCGTGGTGAAGCAGTAGCCCACGGAGGCCAGTGTTCGGTAGCTTGCTGCTTTGCAGTAGAAAACTTCTGGCAAAAATTTAGTAACATACCATTCAGCATTGATGCTTCTTTGATCTCGTCAGGGTACTGACACCAGATAAATTGGTAAAAAAAAAAAAAAAACTTGCGGTCAACATTTTGCCTGCACTTCTGGCTCGCTTCACTTTGGTAGGCGTTGGTTCATTTTGGTTCAACAGCCACACGGTCGACTGACGCTTCATTTCTGGATCATATTGAAAAATCCAAGATTCATCACCCGTAATGATATTTTAAAAGCGCCGAGACGAGCCTGCTACCAATTTTGCTATCATGTCTCGGCACCATTCTACCCGAACCTCCTTCTGACCCTGCGTTAGATTTTACGGTACCAGCGCGAAACTATCTTTCATAACCGAAGATGCCTGTGTTTCATGCACACTTCCCGATCCAATTGGCAGTATACATCTATATATCTTGACATTTTAAACTTTGCTTTTTTTGTGTTTTTTCAAAAACGAATTATGTTTTTTTTTTTATAGGATGCTGTAGAATGGTAGTAGACCATGGTCTGAACAACGTTTGTTCTAGCAAAACTGTGATTCAAATTTCACGGTGTATGCTAAACCTCTTCATATGTAATTCGCCTATTCTCTTGAATTAAATTTTACACAGCCAGCACTTTTTGTTATGTAACAACCGTCACTGGGCGGCCACTTCTTTCTTTGTCTGCCAAAATTACTAGACCACCCATAAATTCGTTGAACCAGCGAAAAACAGTCGCTTTAGAAGGGCTTTTTTGTATGAACACCATTCGAAGTCTTTCAAACGATTTTTCTGGTTTTAGTCGACATTTGAAATCGTACAAAATCATCGCGCGAAAATGTTCTCGTTATAAATCCAGTTTTCAGTAAGACAGAGTATTTTGATTTTGCTCGTAAAAAATGTGGAGGGAATTTCGAATTTGGAATGTTATGTTTTTTTGTAATAAGTAGTCATCGTTTTAATTGACATCAAAACCAGCCAGTATTCTATAGACAAAAACTGTTAGTCGCAAAACTTTCTAAGTGACCTCGTAAAATAAGTTAACATAGTTCATAAGTTTACTAACGTAATGAGTCCTTGTTACTTAAATAAAGAAAAATATCTGGATGATAATTTTTTTTGAACGACGTTTTCTAAAAATGAAACCTAGCTAGATCGATTTATCGCTCCTGAAACCCCCCTGCATACTAAATTTAATAAAAATTCTTGGAGCCGTTTCCGAGATTCAGATTATATTATATACATAGGTATATACAAGAATTGCTGGTTTAAAGGTATTATTATTATATTAATACCGCGAATGTGATTTTTTTTACGAAAATCTGATTTTTGTTTTATTTCATTCTACACGTTCAAATAAGTGACACTGCAATTTTTTTTTTTTTTAAATGTCACATTCGCGGTATTGGATGCCGAGCGACGATTTGCAGTTGGAATGTATGGGAGAACATGTTTTTCAACTACAATGTTAAGTTTGTTCTTGGGATAAATAAATTCATCTCAACTACGGAACCCTTCATTGTGCGTAGTCCGACACGCACTTGGCCAGTTTTTTCAGTTACTATTTCTTTATTTCAATGTAAAATTACATTATCTGTACGTAGAAACTACTAAAATAAAAATAAACAGCAATGGATGTCGAAATTATCTAACGAACGACGCGTGAAATCAGCTGTCATTGCGTGTAAGGTAATAAAACAAATCAGGTTTATTGAATTCCCATAACGTTCCTGAAATAATTTCATGTACCGGTCATCTTAGTATGATATACTGAATTTCCCCCATCAGTCTGCGGAGGGCTGTCCTTTACAACCTGTATAAAAGGAGAAACAGACTCACTGACTGACAAATCAACGCAGAGCCGAAACTACTGGGACTAGGAACGTCAAATTTTGCACACAGCTTCCTTTATAATGTAGGGGAGCACTAAAAATGGGTTTTTGAAAATTCCGCCTTTAAGGGGGCGAAAAAGGGGATTTCGTTTGTATGAAAAATCTTTTTTCTTGAAACTTGGCACAAAAAGTACTAGGCTTGCATGAATTCACGATAGTATTCAGTCATTATAATTATGCTACTAATAAGATTTAAATGAGGCAGACAGATAGTTTATAACCTGGATTAACACTTAAGATACTTTTTCCCTTGACTTGATCCCGGTTGTACGATTCCATGGGATAATTTCTGACTTCCAGGCGAGCTAAGCCGCGGGAAAAAGCTATTTTTTTTAGGGTTCCGTAGTAAACAGGGAACCCTTATAGTTTCGTCATGTCCGTCTGTCTGTCTGTCTGTGCGCGGTCTAGCTCCGAGACCCTTAGTACTACTAGAAAGCTGTAATTTAGCATAGGTATACATATTAATTGCCGACAAAGTGGTAAAACAAAATTATGAAAAACATTTTTTTTTAGGGTACCTCTCATACACGTAAATAGGTGTTTTTTTTATTTTTAACCCATGTAGGACTACGGAACCCTTCATTGTGCGTGGTCTGACACGCACTTGGCCGGTTTTTTCCGATATATACTGTACTAGCTTTCGCCCGCGGCTGCGCCCGCGTTGATGTCGGAAATGATCCGACGGGAACGTACTACCGAGATAAAAAGTATTCTATATTAATATAGATATTAATATCCAGGTTATAAACTATCTGTGTGCCAAATTTCATTAAAATCCGTTCAACCGTTATTGCGTGCTTGAGTAATAAACATCCAAACACACAAACTTTCACTATATTAGTAGGATAAGTAACGTGTAGATGATATTCAGGAGCCAAAATATGGCTGTATTTTTTAACCGACTTCCAAAAAGGAGGAGGTTATATGTTCGTCGCATATGTTTTTTTTTTTTTTTTTATGTATGTCCACCGATTTCTCCGTCAATTGTGGACCGATTTTGAAAATTTTTTTTTCGTTTGAAAGGGTATGCTCTCGAAGTGGTCCCATATAAATTTTATTAACTTTGCTTCGATAGTTTTTGAGGTAGCTTCAATAATACGTACTTTTTCCCACTTAGCATGTGGATGATATGATAAGTTCACTGTTATATACATAGCAGTTAGTGGTTTTCGAATTTGTGTGGGGTAGCCCAACTAAAAAGCCACAACTAAAAAGTGAAAAATAAAAACTTTTTACAAAAAAAAAACAACCGACTTCCAAAAAACACTACAAAGTGAAAAATAACTTTAATTTCGGAAGTCGGTGACAAAAAACGAAAATTCAATACCAAAGAAAGACACCGACTTCCGAAATTAAAGTTATTTTTCACTTTGTAGTGTTTTTTGGAAGTCGGTTGTTTTTTTTTAAAACTCTATTCCTTCATCCTTTTGCAAACTGTGGTAACGCTGAGGTTTGATTACTGAACGTTTGCTATGCACACCCTTGACTTTTAACGACCATCGTCCGCCAGGTTTGCCCATTACATATTCCAAGTTAACTTATATAGTTATTATGAAATTGAAAAAGTGATTCTGATTATTTCCTGGTTTTAGTCGTACTGTATACACCGTGAAATTTGAATCACAGTTTTGCTAGAACAAACGTTGTTCAGACCATGGTCTACTACCATTCTACAGCATCCAATAAAAAAAAACATAATTGGTTTTTGAAAAAACACAAAAAAGACAAAGTTTAAAATGTCAAGATTATCGTTACTCCCTACAACACAGACACCACGCACAGGACACAGCATTATTTACAGGGAAATGTATCTCCATAAACGAAATTTAGTAAGCAGTAGATAATCTTGACATTTTAAACTTTCTTTTTTGTGTTTTTTTAAAAACCAAATTTGTTTTTTTTTTAATTGGTTGCTGTAGAATGATAGTAGACCACGGTCTGAATAAAGTTTGTTCTAGCAAAACTGTGATTCAAATTTCACGGTGTATATGTGATATAGAGATCTTTAAGTCTTCCAACTACTATGATTTACATTACGATCATCAGGCTCTAAATACAAGCTAAATTTAGTTTGGCGATAGATCTGCGTTCACCCATTTACCCACTGGCCGTATCTCAGTAATAAGTAGCCCCTATGTTACACATAATTTCATTACCAACCATGGTTTGTGGTCGCCTTTAGCACACAAGTGCTTTGTTCGCTTAGTCCATTACGTGGCTTCGTACAGCTCTCTGAGAACCTCAGGGGAGACCAGTAACAGTCATAATAACTTCTATCGAATGCTCGATACTGTTACTCTTGCCATTCACATAATTCAATATTATCTAGCTGTGAAGTTGGAGAACATAATGTATACTTTATAACTAATGTAAAACATACAGTGGAAATGCATTTGTTTTATAATGTTGCCGAGGTAAGGCTGTAGGTAGTAAGTTTGCGTTTTATGTACGAGAACGCCGAGTGACTGACACAAAGGAAACCAGTCAAGAGCATGATGCTAACTTTCAAGGCTTTAACGGGTTCCAAGGACTTGTTCAGTTAATTTGCAAGAGAACACAAGTAAAGAGCAGTTTGCGTTCTCTTTACAAAATACATTAGTTTCATAGAAATATTCACAAAATTGTGATTTGCAAATAAATCTTGCTATGAAAATACAAGCTTGTTTGCCAAAATAAACTCAGTATATTTATTCTGCAGAGGCAGTTGACAATTTATACAGCGTCGAGGGCTAATTATTAAAACGCATTAAGGTCACAAGTTGTTTTACGTCTGCGTTATGATCCATGGGGGCATTGTCGGCCGGCGGCGTACACAGCCCTTTGTTAGACTGCCAACTTGCGCCCAATGACTGGCGCTTTCGCTCCGGCCCGCTTCCAAAACCAGCCCCAAAGGGTAACACTACAGGATCGTCATTTTCGTTTGTCATCAATCTATGTTAGGGTGGCTGACATGTAAGTGTTAATTAAGCAGGCCTCACTCGAGCGTAATTAAGAGTGTTACAGTGTTATTTTAGACATTAATTGAGATGAAATTTCTTGTTATAATGAAACGCGTAGACTTCGAGATTGTCGAGTAATTTCCTCTGAAGGCCATCTTCGCCGCACGTCGTAAAGTCGAAGCACACTGGAGAGTAAACAAACCGAAGTTTTGATCGGAATGAAGATTAAGAAAGGCGTAACTGGTGTTATCGTTTCCGTCTAAAGTTCATAACGGGCGACGAAGCTTAAATTAATGCCTTTCTGAATTGTGATGTTAAATATTGTGTAAATATTTTGGACGGTGTAAATAGTGCGCGGATATTTTATTGGTTTTAATAAAACGGAGCAGTTGAAAGGAGTGTTTAACAGGACGGGCGGCGGTGCAGTGTTTTCGAAAGAAGGCTAGTCGCTTTATCATTCGCGGACAACAGGCGGTAGAGGCTTACCACAGCTCCGAGGCGGCGAACGACATACTTACGTACCGCAATGTAGGGATTGTTTGGCCACCTCTCTAAAGGGGTCTACCAGGAAATGTCGGCGATTTGGAGCTTCTTGAAAAATATCGTTTCCCCTGCAACGGAATTTTGTGAGGGACAACTGGGACATTGTTTACCTTATCTGGTAAACACTTTAGTTTGCCACAGCTGGATTCAATATAAATGTACGCGAGCTAAGGGGATTCCGCATTTTTCACGAAATAGCACACGTATTTTGTCTAACAATTCAAATGTATTTCGGAATAATAACTGGGATCTCGGTGCTGTAGGTATCATATTTCAACGCAAAGCTACGGTTGCGTGTAATTCTGTGTAATAGATTATTGTATGAAAACTGTGTGGCTTTCTTATACTCGCGAAAAATATTCATGAAATGAAGTGTCAAGTAAAAGAAAACTGAATACGTAATAATTCTTTTTATGAGTTCTTCACGATGAACTGAAAGAAAAAGTTTACAGTAAACTATCTTGCTTTGCTCTGAGATAGTAAAATTGTATTATTTGAATCTGTTTTCTTTTTGCATTCAACAGTTTATTGCCCTAAGTTTCTCAGACTTTGCTGTGAATTATAACGTTTGCTTTACGGCTTACTATTAAGGTTTTGAATTAGTTTCGAACTATGTTTTACTGTCCTCGTAGCCGTTAAAGATGGGGGTAATCGCCATTATTGCATATAGGGATCACATATTTTGTTTCGTTCTACCAAAAAAGATATTGTATAGTAATTGATTTCAGAACTTCAGTTCTTCATTTTAATACACAGAAGAAAATTATTCGATTGCTTTTGCAACGAACACAATGTTGGAATGAACAAAAATAACTTTGAACGAGCTCTTCAATTGTTCACAGCGCAAACGATATCTCCATGCATTAACGCTGTTAGTATCTATGACTGACTGTAATAATTACAACAATTTCTTCTCCTACAGACGAGATGGTGATATCATCAAGTAAGTACGAAGTGGTGAACACCTTTGTCAGCTCATTCGAGAGCCGCATGGCGCTGACAGTGCGACGACTGACGCCTGCTGACGTCGGCGGGTACAGGTGCGTCGCCAAGAACTCGCTGGGAGAAGTTGATAGCGTCATCAGGCTATACGGTAAGATGATCTCACCTTATTTGCTCTAAAAGTGATATTATTGAGGTGGTAAACACTGTTATCAGCTCATTCGAGAGTATCATGTCGCTAAAGGCGTGTCGACTTAACTTGTCTCCTACCGAATGCAATAAACAAACATTGCCAAACAACCAAACATGCAAACACTTCATTGGCATGTAGGATATACGACACGGTCAATTTTATTCTCTAAGTGCAAAAATGTAAATATGTAATAGCAAAAAAATAAGTGTTAAAACTGCAAATTAACTATTTTCGGAGTTTTTCCTTTACTTGTGCTGTGAAACCTAGCTTCTAGCTAAATTTCATGATTCTACGTCAACGGGAAGTACCCTATGGGTTTTGATTTATTTGCGAGTATCAAAATATGTCGCAGAAATGGCCGTTTTTTTTATTGCATTGACTCAGAAGCTCAGAAGCCGTAGATCTACGTATTTGATATTAATTTGAACTTGATACCTCCACGCGTTCCAGAAAAAAAGGTATTTTTTTATTTTTTATTACTCGTTTGCTATTTATCATACTTCAGGTCAAAACAATAAAGAAAGAAAACTCAGTTATTCTTTGACAAAATCTTTATTTGTTAATTGCACATAAAGCTTGAAGAGAGCATATATTTTTAACCTATCTCTGCACCAAACTAAAAAGCGAACAACTAACTAACAGAGGATTGCTGAAACAACAACTGTGCTGTAATTACTGTACATCGATACAATTTGCTTAATTAAAACAACAAGACCGACTTATATAACCTCGAAAAGCAAATTAAGCCGTTGGTCCCGGCTATCATTTGTAGATTTTTGACAGTTGTTACGGGTAGTCAGAAGCCCGAAAGTCTGACAACCAGTCTTACCAAGGGGTATCATGTTACCCAGTAACTGGGTTGTGGAGGTCAGATAAGCAGTTGCTCCATGTAAATACTGGTATTTAGCTGCATCCGGTAAGATTGGAAGCCGATCCCAACATAGTCGGGAAAATGCTAGGGCTGATGATGAGACCGATTTATACTTAAACTGTTCAGTAATTTGAGACAATATTGACAGCAACTACATTCGTAAATTCATCCACAGAAATTCCGGGGCCCACAATAAAGAACACGAGTCCTGATTACAAAAGAGAAGAGTTCAAGTACTCAACACCGATAGAGGGGCCTGACAATCAATTCGGTTCTGCTGACAGGTCGGATGATGAAGATGAACGAGACACCGCTACATACACAACCGACAGACATTCAAATGCATACAAACTCGAAAACGTAACTAGAAACAGAACAATCCATTATCCGGCACCAGAACAAAAGCTTAGCAATAAAGTTCGTAAAATTATTAACAAATTCGAAATAGAAGAGTTTGGCAACAACAGATGTTGTGTGCATTCCCCATATTATTATGTAATATACTGTATTCTTTCGTTAGGAATTATTGTAGTCCTAGATTATACGTAGAGAAATGTTTGTGTTAGCTGTTATTACTGTGTATGGATGTTTACAATGTTAACCAAACAATACTTCGGTATCCATTCCAGTATATTGTAAGTTATGCGATGCAAGATTTTAGCGCCTTCAAACATAATTAATTGAACGTTTTGAAGTGGATACGAAATTGATATTGATGAGAGAGTTCCGTAGCCATGGAAATTAATATTCTATTGACGTGATATCGGTACATTACATTATTACCTGTTATAATCGAATATTTATAAAAGCTTTACCCGTTGCCCGGATACGTGTGTAATATGATGTCAGAATATAATGGATAAAATGAAAAAGACTTACATTTGAGATGTGATTACTATTTAGCTATTGAAACTTTTCACTATTCGAAAATGTTAATAATTAAATTTTATGCAGCTCAGATTTTCTTTCGCAAATAACCTCACAATTCTCTCGCGTTGATCTGTGAAAAATAAAAGGACATAAATGTGTAAAGTTAGTTTAGTTGTGTATCATTGAAGGCAGTGATTGACCTTTTCGTCAGTCAACAAAAAGTCCTTGAAGTAAATAAGAATAATTTGTTTGTTAAAAAATACACTTTAACACACTTTATTCTATGATCAGATTTTGAACATCTGTGTCTAAACTTGATATAAAATACCTGTATTTCAGACATCTGCGCTCCTCCCCTCTTGTAGGCTTATAATACCCTATCTTGGTATTGATAGGGTATTATAGTTTCAAGATTCTATTTCTGTAATTTCACCTTCACTAAACCACTTCTTTTTATACGCTTTATTATAAAGAAACAGGTTCTTAATAATTAATAACAGTCTATCCTGTAAGACAATAAACAATTTTTTTTCTGACTTAACTTTTACGGGATGATTATTTTAAACGTAGAATAGTTTCTAGTGTACTTTACACAAGTCCGTTCCACTTTCCATTAATACAATAATGAAGGTACATTAAGTACCCTTTTTATCTATTGTCCTAATGCTCACACTGCCTTTTCCTATACCAACCGTTTGGCTAGACGTTAGCTTAAACCACACCGTAATTTGATGTATATTTTTCACAAGATTTTATCCCAAAAAGTAAGCAAATGAAAGGCTTGTCGCGCACCGACGGACAGGATTTTTATTAATGTAAATGCGGCTTTAAATGCGAATCCGTGGCGGATACAACTCTAAATGGATGTCGGTGACAATACTTTTCTGAATATTTAAAATTATCATCCCTTACCATGTGTTGAGGGTTTTATTTCGTCTCTTACAGTTTGCTTTTGAATTTTTCGACTCATGTTTAATCTTTTCTTCTTTGTTTTACTTTGAAAATTAATTCAAACAGATTTTCTGGTGTTTTTATTATGCAAACACACAGGACTGTAGTTACATGATTATTTCACTGAGAAATTCCGTATGCGTTGTTTTAATTTCTAACTTTATTTTGAAATACTTTACCTCCTTTTTCCAAGCATGACTTATAATACATTTAGGTTTTTGTACAGTGACTTCCACTTCTTCGTCGTATCGGTGACTCCACATCCTAATCCTAACTAATATTATAAATACGAAAGTGAGTTTGTTTGTTTGTTACGCTTTTACGCTAAAACGGATGAACAAATTTGGATACAATTTGGAGCATAGGTAGACCATGACCTGAATTAGGATATAGGATACTTTTATCCCGATATTTTGACGGGATCGAGACTTATACGAGTGAAACCGCGGGGTACAGCTAGTATTTATATAAGTTTCAACCAGAACTTAGCATAGGCCTGGCACAGGTATTTCTAGTGCAGGTGTTGTTGCACAGAGAGCACGACACAAAGAGAGGCATCGTTTGCAGCTCCACAATTCCACTGAGGATCACTGGAGTACCCCCACTGACAACTTACATACAAAATACAATAGACGTGGGTATATTTAGTAACCTGTCCCGCTTAGCTATTTCTAAAGAGCCATAAAAAACTCCTGAAAGAAATCGACACGTTTTTGCCACACCGAGCGCTGAACGGAGAACGCGCTCTGCGTTCAGCGCTTGGTGTGGCAACATGCCGTGTTCGGGTTCGCGACAAGTCAATCGTCATCCTGAGGATGCCTCGTTGAGAAGTGAAATACCTATCGATTTCTTTCAGGAGTTTTTATGGCTCTTTAGAAATAGCTAAGCGGAACAGGTTATTAAATATATCCACGTCTATACGTTCTTAGGTATACGTGATTGAAACCGTAAACAATCATAGATATTAAAGTATTTTATACAGGGTGACAGGGACATCGACGCGAAAACTGTTACCATGGATTCAGTACATGATTCTGAACGCCTCTGCGTTGAAATTCTTATTATTGCGATTGTTTAAAAAAAACTGCTGTTTCATAGAAAAATGCAATACCTACGCGGTCAAATTGTATGAAACAGCTGATTTTTTTTTTTAAACAACCGACGAAAAATTTCGACACACCTCGGGGTTCAGAATCATGTAGGTACTGAATCCATGGTAATCGTTTTTGCGTCAATGTCCCTTCCACCCTGTATAGTTTCCACATCATATCCAAATATCACGTAATAACTAGATTTTATGCAATGATTTTGCATTTTTGGTATTTTTTCAGGTTATTGCATAATTTATCTAAAATCAACTGATTCACGAGCATGTTTTCCTATAATTTTAACTGTATTTAACTAGAAGAATTCAAAAATGTAAATACATAAACACAATGTAATACGTAGGCAATGCTACCTTAAAGCTTGATTATACACGGTGCGATTTAATTTCTTGTAGCATACTTTTGAGCGTTCAAACAGTGTTTAGATGATGCAAATCATTTGCTGCTTCAATTTGATTATTTATGCCACAAGCAAGAAACTTGTATCGTGTAAATAGGGTTTATGGCTCATCGACACAGTAGTCGCAATATATGTTGTGCAAAAGACTCAAATTCACAACAATGACAATAGTAAAAAAAACAGGGAAAAACAAAAAAAAAACGAGCGAGGCTTAAGGCGTTCGCATATGATATGTAACATCTGACATCTTGGCTGACGGTACCAACCTCTCGGAAAATGGGTTCTGGATGGATCTAGCGGCCAACTCTAGCACCGCGCGCGCTCATTGGTCGAATTAAATAGCGCGCTCTTCCCCGGCTTCCTGTTACACACTTCCGTCCCTTTTCACGAAATCACTCCCACAGATTACAGCAAAGCGAGAAGATAGATGTTACACATCAAAAAAATTATAGATATAGGCACTGTAGGCGTTTTTAAACATTTATCTATAGTATCTTGAGTGAGCAGTGTGGTCTAAACTTCAGCCAACTCTTTACAATTTACTTTGACAGTGTTATTAGTTAACTTTTGTCGAAAAATTCTGTTTGAAAACCTCTCAGTTAATTGGTATTGTACACCCCTCTTGTAGGTATACCCTAATGGCTATTAAACAACTACATAGGTACACCAAGATTCACTTATGCTGGGGGATGTTAGTCCGATATATCACAGTGCACCGGTAGTTAATAACTCCTGTGACAGATGGCGCCACGCGTCACCGTTCTCAGCAGAATACATTATTACTTTTAGTTAATTAAATACGTGATGCATTACGAGGGGAAGCAACTTATTTACTCAAATAATAGAGGGCAGTACATTTTTGATCGCATAATGAATTAAGAATTTAGCAAATTGACAAAGAATCCAAGTAGTACCTACACTCAGAGTTTTTCATAACTACACGGATTAATAAGTATAAAGTGGCTTATTAATTACTTCTATTATAGAACAATAGTTCTATAATAGAAGTAATTAATAAGCCACTTTATACTTATTAATCCGTGAAAAAAAACCTTTTCTATTGAAAAGGTTTTTTTTCTTTATTCGTCATGTAGGAGTGGAATAGACTCTACTAATATGTATGTTCAGGGAAATTAATTGTTTATCAAATAAACACACTACGTCAATTTGCCGTGTTAAAGCCATTCCATACAACTGTCATTCTTTGACAATTTGCTATGATAAAGCCATTACATTACATACTTGTCATTCTTTGATAGTTTGCCAGTTTGACAGTTTGCCGTACTAAAGCCATTACACATAAATGTCATTCTTTGACAATTATATGCACAGACTACATTTTTATATGAAATGACTATAACGTGGAACATGACGTAGTGTGTCAATTTTATAAACAACAAATACTGACTTTACATAATAAAAAACTGCATTTAGATTTTCCAATCTTCTGATCTCATATTGCACAAGTAGGTAACTGTTATTATCCTAACGTATCTTATAAATACATTTTTTAAGTCTGGAGACTTACGTACCTTCTTACAAAAAAGTTAATGATAAAAAAAAGTTGTTTTAAAAAGTGATTGTTATTTTGCCAATCATGTATGCTAGTAAAATACAAGAATAAGTGTATTTCCACCATTTCTAATCCCATTCCTGTATTCCAGTAAATTAAATTCTACATAATTATTATCTTATAAGAAACAGTTGCATTACCATAATTTTAATTATATCAAAAACTTCTCCCGATTTTCCATTAAACAAATTTATATTAAGAAAAAAAAAGTTGTTGCCATACTCTAATCGTCCACACGTACTTAACTAAAATGAAGCCGTTGCAAAATATAATCAATCAATCCATTTTAATTCTATGCAACAGGACGAGCAGTCTTACGTTGGTAAAATAATGTAAAAAAAACAATCTCTTTTGCTATGTGTACCTTGAAAAGAGAACAAAATATTAGTATGTAAAGTCCAGTAATTGTATAATACATACAACATGCAGTAATTGTACATTGTATATACAGTTGATCAAATAATGCTAATTACAAGAGATAATGTATGTACATTAGGTATCTCAAGTAATTAGTATTATTTAACCAACTTGTTAAAAGTAATAGATATTTCTTAAAATAACCCTCTACTGGTATAGGCTATCAAGAAAATGATAAAAACTATGTACCTACACTTATTTTTGACATAATTTTAGCGTTTACCAGTAGGAGGGGACATAATTTGGGCATCGTTAACAAAGCCTGGGCAACACAGTTAAAAGTTTCTCAAACTATTAAATCGCCCAAAATATTCTGAAACAAAAATAATGTAACCAAAACTTTTTGTGATCTCCGGACCTGAATCGCTAGATAGAACATGGCATTATAAATAAATGGATAAACAAATAAATTATTATTCTAAACATGTTGTTTAAATCGACACCCTGCGTTTTACAATGTGGTTCTGGAACAAATGTTGCATTCTGATTTAATGGCTGACACCATTTTAACAGTTCAACAAATACATTGGGACTAAAATGTTGTTTGACATGCAACGAGTTGTGAATCATTTGGCACTCTTTGATAAGTTAATTTGCACCGAAACACAATAATTATCATTGACGTTTCCAAACATACACTTGGTTAGAAATTTAGAATTAAATATAACACATCAATCTTCTATGACTTCTTACGTCATAGCAATTCAGTTTGTATAATTAGTTCACACGGAATTAATAAATCTGAGGGTAAATTTTTAGTTCACATGGAATTAATGAGTCGATTTTTCAATAGTCTTTATATGACGAAGAAATATGGCTGTTTGACATATCTTCTATACAAAAGTTCCCAATCGTAATTTTAATTTCTCCGATAGATATTATCTGAAGATTGAAAAATCGACAGTAAAAAGAGAAGAAAACAAAAATTATGTTACGTACTAATTGTTATCTAATGTGAACAGCGACAAAATTAAGATACGTAGTTTCAGTTGAAGTCATTTTCAAAATCAAAAACCAACTTCGCAAAAAAATATTTTTACACTGCGTAGTGTTAAAGTTTTTTTTATAAATAAATGCAAAAACACAATAAACAAAAATATTCAAGTTTCGTAAATGAAAAGCTAGCAATATTAATGTGAACAAAAGTGTGAACACTTACCTACTAAAGGGAATTAGTTACACATTTATTCATCTATATTAACAAGGTTTTAACTTCATACCACACCACTTTTTCCAACAATTATTCATTGAATAACATCATTAAATTGTAGTTGAAAAATCGTCGACAAAAATTGAGGTTATCAATTAACTTAAATTATGAATGTCAAATGTTAAACATCTTCCACCATGTGACTGTACCTGAATTACCCTAGGCTGATAAAATTTTAGTTTTTTCCTAATTATGTTTAGTGTTTAGGTCGGTTTCCCCCTTAGGGGAAAGAACAGTGCCCCTCCTTTCTGCACAGTTCTGTAGGGCTCGTCCCAGACTGGTCACCCTCCCACCGATATAAGGTGATTTAAAATTAGAATTTCGGGTTTAAGTTTCAAGCACTCAATTTGCAAGTGGCACTACAAATTGGCTCCCACAAAAAAAAACCATTAAATTAACATTTTCATCAGAAACTTTTGGAGCAGACTATACACCCTACATTAGATAACAATACATATTATCACGTATCCACACGCCTGAAAAATAAGTGCCAACTCTCACGAGTCAAGTTCGAAGAAGCTCGACTTGCGGTTTGTAGCAAGTTTCTCCCGATGTGGCGGATTACTCGTCTTCCCTCATCTTCATTATACAGAAGGAACTTTCCCATTTTCACACTCCCGCCTACTCCCACACGAGACGGCCGTGTTTTGTTGCTATGTATGCAAATCAGGCGCTAAGTTCACAAACAAATAAACTTTTTGGTTATACAGAGACGTAAGGTTAATACGCTGTGGCTGCCTTGTTTAATTTTGTTGAAAAAAGTATTTTGATGGATTTTTTTAGGAAGGGCTATGTAATGGTACGGAAATGATTGTTTTTCTTTTTGGTGTGGATTATTGGGGCTCGTGGTTCAGTTATAGCAGCCACACGGGTCGCACGTTAAGCCGTTCATCCTGGTTGTATTTCAAAGATCTTTGGCAGTCAGAAGCCCAAAATCAAGTCTAACCAGAAAGGGTATCTATTACCCAATAACTGAGTTGTGGAGGTCAGATAGGCAGTCGATTCATGGAAAATACTGTTATTCAACTGGAAAAGGATAGGCAGTTGGATGATGTGTGGATTTTAATGTACCTATTTTATAATACACATTCACAATATCTTCTATGTTCTCGTACATAATATAATTAGGTAATATTGTATATTCTAGACATGTGATAGGTATTATTAACCTACGTTAACCCTGAATTCTGACACGAAGTATAATACCTAGATGAACCCACATCAATACATTAAGAGGTATTATAGATACTTACTTTGATAGGGGTAGTACCTACTTAAAACTATACGAGTAAATGGATAACATAATGTAGAGACGAGGTACGCAATGAATGGACAGCTGTGGTGATACCAAAAATATATCAGGAAGACAGACTCCTGATTCTGCCATCACCAATTCTTTTGTTAGACGTGGTGAACATTACATTCATCCATCCTTTCAGTAAAGTCATGGTAAGTAGTGGAATACTGGGCCGAGTGGAAGGAAAACGCGCTCAAGGCAGAGCACAGACAAAATGGTCAGAAAGCGACAAAGAAGGCTGTTGGTGGCATTTACCGACAGGTCCTGCACACTGCAGAAAACCACATAACTTGGAACAGCATTGCGGGAACCACGAAGAAGAAACAGTGGAAGACTAAGTGCTGACTGCTGATCTGATATGATTTACCTAATAAAGTTTCATATTGAAACGCGAAGCAACAAAATACGATCTAGAGGAATGTGGCCGCTTTTCTTCAGATCGAATTTTGTTGCTTCGTGTCTCAATATGAAACTTTATAAAAGGTATTAGAAAATTCTAGATACACTTACCGAGGGTCCTTACTAGCCGTTACTCATAATTCTTTCTCAGTCACGAGATATCATTTTTTTAAAGGAGTGGCGCTTTTGGACTGTTGGGCGCCCCCTTAAGGATTGACCGCGTATTCTTAAACACCCAACATAATTATTACGAGGCTGCAAACTTATACAACAAAAGAAAAGTTTTAATTGGCCCATCGTCACAATATTGCAAACTATCGATTTCGCCTAACTAATATTTAGATAGCACATCACACGTATGGCACAGTTTGTTCTCTGGCCGATCCATTGTACGGTTAATTAAAACTCCACTGAATTCCCGGTTGTAAATTTTACGTTTTTGAGTTTTTTTACGGAACTTTTCGACAGAGCATCCAGTTTTGTTTATTTATGAGCTTTGTGAGTGCGAACGGACGAAATGCTTCGCCGACAATATATTCACATTTACGTTTGCCGCTTTTTGCAATACCGATTTAAGGACAAAATAACACACGTTCTAAAGGACAGCCTTTGTTTAGGACGTCTTTAAAAAAATATACTTTAACGTTTTGAATATTCAAATGTACTGAGAATACGAGTTGTCGTGATGTTTCAGGCGACGGTGGGAAGCGAGGGATAATTTAATTATTTTGCTTTAAGCTTAACACAATTTTTTAATGTTTTATTTTTATCTATGAAACTGCCTTTCGTGTGCTGTATATCCGATGAAAATGAAATCATGTCTCTGTCTATGCTTTGTTTCACAAAAGTTAAAACATACAACCATTTTGTTCTTTGTATATAAACAACAGTAAATGTTTAAATCAATCTTTATTTACTCAATCTTGTTACTTGTTGATTGTTATGCGGTCCATGAAAGTTACCAAAGAGACATCAACTTCCGACTTCACAAACCACACTGTAATACAATTTCTAAGTTGTTGTTGCTTCTTACACTCTATCTTCCAGACATTTCTGATAAAAGGTAAAATTAAAACTATATACAACAATGTATATAAGACAACGGAGACACGGACGGAGTAACGAGAAAATAATCAATCTTCCGAGTCCACTTGGAAGCAATCAACGGTCTGTTATTGCGTCCGTCCAATCCGATAAAAGAGCCGATATATCAAAGACGTCCGTGGTTCAATTACTAACCAATGTGCTATCTCTTAGAGGCAGCAAATCGAAAATGAAAATACTGGCTGCTCGCTGCAGGCCTATGACATTGCACTGGAAGATGGGGTATGTCAACAACAGCGGCGATGTCAGCTAAATCGATAGCAGACATATTGAAGTGGATTTAGCAGAATGATAGGACTGTTTTAACTTTGTAATTTGACTTGGCAAAATTTCATGATTTCTTTATTTATTATATTACAGATAAACCTTTGAGGATAAATTCTCTAAACGATAGTGATAACCGCATTAAAATCCGTTTCGAAGTTTAGAAGAATAACGCGGTCGCAAAAATAGACACGAAATTCGACTTTAATACTTATAAAATAGAACAACTATTCTTTATGTTTTCTTTGTCGGTTTTCCATTATCTATAGGAATTCCCTATAAGCCTTCTTAGTCACTTCCTCTTTAATAAATACCTTTTTCAAAGTAAAATTTTATGAAGTATGAACAGCATTTTTGGCAATGCAATTGATATGCAGTCTTTTACGGGTGACCACTGAAAATCAGCACTGTGCTATGGAGATAGCACAGCATCATGCTGAGTGGAAGCCTTCTTGTCACTTTCATGACGTGCCAGCAGCGGCCGACTATTTCTGTTTGGTGCTCGTGATTATATTTAAATTTATTGTGTTTTATTGTTCTGCGAGTTAATAATCTCTTTGTACGCACTTGTGTCTGTGACAAATAAAACTTATTTTTCTTTCTATCTTTCTGATATAGATAAGTATGAAGGAAAGTTGATAATACTGCAAGTATTGCAAAATGTTAGTTCAATGATCACGTTGTTTCACATACCACTGAAAACGAAAATTGCTTTAGTAAGCAGTGCAGACGATTTGATAGTACAGTATCGATTGGCTAAGGGTTTAGTGAGTAATAAAACAACATATAATCCTGCGCTGCCCGCAATCCCGCATCCGTTGGATTCTACGTATACTGCCGTAATTTTCTACAAACGCGAATGAAAGGTCCACTTTATTTTTTAAAGTTTAGATAAAATGCTTTACTTTTACATTTAACACATTACATTTACTCGTTTCTTCCTATCGCCGAAGTTTGGTGCTTCAAATTACAGTAATATTTTTGTTTGTTACGAAATGAAAATGAAATGAAAAAGAAAGACAGTCTGAGAATTATTTTCATCTTCTCATTAATTTTAAGCTTGTAGGTAATTGTAGTTTTACATCTTGCAAATTGTTTTATAGTTATAACAAAAGAATATTTAAAGAGAAGCTCTCATATTTTTTTTGTCTTTAATTTGTCAAATTTTACACACTACTTACTTTATCATAATATTATTGTTGTTATCTTTTGAAGTATTATTAACAATATTTTGTTGCTGGCAAGTGCAATATAACACTAAATGTTTAAAATTGTCTTTGGAAACTGCACCAATATCTATGAGAATGAGAACCTCCACCGTACCCTAGACTCAACAAAACACAATCTCAAAAGAAACATTATCAAAGTACAGCACAGGTTCATCTAATTTCGTAGGTGTCGTACGTTGGGACATATTAACGCAATTACGGGTTAAAAGGCTCGCCGAGTGCCCCGGGCGCTGCTCTCAAAGACATACACCTATTGAACACCGCTTACATCGCTCATACCGCTCCGTGTAGGCTAAACACAGCGAGTTTGCATATTGTGGTGTGGAACACCGCTTTGCACGGTATCGGGTTCGTCGTTGGAGTTCTGTTTATAAGAATTTAACGAAGGTTTGTCTTTTATCTTAAGATCGAATTATGTAAGTTTTGAGTTCATCATCATCATCATTTCAGCCGAAATACGTCCACTGCTGGACATAGGCCTCCCCCAAGCACCGCCACTTCAACCGGTTTTGTGTTTCTCGCATGGAGCGAATTCCTGCGGCCTTCGCCAGGTCATCGGTCCACCGTTGTGGGAGGCCTTCCAATGTTCCGTCTTCCGGTACGCGATCGCCACTCCAGAACCTTTCTGCCCATCAGCCATCTGTTCTGCGAGCAATATGCCCTGCCCACTGCCACTTTATTTTGGCAATTTTCGGGTTATGGCGGTTACCTTGGTTCTCCTATGGATCTCTTCATTTCTGATTCGATCACGTGGCTCCAAGCATAGCCCTCTCCATTGCCCTTTGAATGACTTTCAGCTTTCTAATGTGGCCCATTGTGAACGACCACGTTTCAGTGCCATAGGTCATCAGTAGCAGCACGCACTGGCCAAAAACTTTCGTTTTGTTTTGGGCTACTCTAGATTAATTATTATTTTCAGGGTTTCCATAGTCAAACAAGAAAAACTCTTCTATTATGTTGTGGAATAAGAGCCTCCTGGAATGACGGTACCTAAGTGTTCTTCCGGTGCACCCTGGATATTCAGCTGCGCTACTATCCTGCTGACTCGGAACGGTAGAAGAAGACCATGGTCATCGAAAAACATATAGTAATACTAGCTTTTGCTTGCAGCTTTGCCCGCGTGGAAGTCGGAAATTAACCCACGGGAACGCATTACCAGAATAAAATAGTCCTATGTCCTAACCCAGGTCATGGTATACTTACCTGTGCGCCAAATTTCATAAACGTTTTAACGTGTATGAAAAGGTAGCAGACAGACGCACAAAGTTACTTTTACATTTATAATATGAGTATAGATACGGAAGTATCGATAATAACGATATTCCTCATGAGGTTACTATGAGAGACGAGATTTCAACGATAAAAAAGTTACAGTACCTACATGGGTATTGATCCCCTACACCCAGGTAAAAGCCGAGCATATAGGTATTAATTTTAACATTTAAGACACTAATTTGTCTCCGCGAAGTAGATGGAAGTTGCTTAAAGATTCATTCAAAAATTAAACGAAGTGTATTTCGCTTTCAGTCGCCTCCCAGATTAAACCTTCTAATAAGGTTCCCGCCTTCATACCAAATTGTTTTAGTGTGTTTAACGGCCAATTTGAGCAAGTTGGAGCTCATTTTGTATACATAAAGAGAAATTAGGTAATTTGTTTCGTGTTCCTTTTTATGCGAGTCTTTGTTATGGAATAATTACCGAGGGTTAATGTTCCGATTTACTGATAATCTTGAATACATCGAGAGGATTTGCGAGGCATATTGTTTGTTTATAATTCATATTGTTAGTGCTCATACAACTGATAGACTAGTTCGTACAAGAAGTTATTATATTCATTTATTTCTGAGATTCGTCAATATTACAAATTTGTTGTTGGACCGATTTAGCAGCAATAATAAATGCGGACTAGTATGTGCCTAGAAATAACAGACGGATATAATAGGTACATAAGCCTTAAATATGTAGTGATACTTATTGGTTTTTGTAGCATTCTTTTGGGTTAAAATCTTATCTTATCTTTTAACCCTACACTACTATTGGGTTAAAAGATAAGATAAGAGATGTATTATGTGTGTGATGTACACCCACATTTCGCCAGTTTCGGGGAATACGTGATATTATGTATTAAAATAAGTTAATAATAGTAGTGAAGTTTCTACTACATATAAACAACATGCGCGTAAGTGTAGGTACACACTACAGACCCATCTGTTTAAACTTTAACCACAAACTTTATAAAAAAAGGTATTGCCGCGCCGTTTATCAAAAGTCGCGCAAATATCCCGACCGAAGGTTTACGGATTCGGTCCCGAGTTTTCAACACAGGAGTGCACAACTTTAGGTAGGCGTTACACAATGCAAGCTCTAACGAAATTCAGCTGTAGTGGAGTAAGTGCTCCAATTCATTGAAACTGAACTAATGTGAGGAACTGAGCGGATTTAGGTTTCGGAGCAAACGAGCGACGCAATTGTTTGCCTAAATCTGACAGCTGTACCTAATATCCAGCTGGTAAGTAGTTTCAACTGTTTCTAGCTCGGACCAATGGTATTAGAGAATGAAATATCATGAGATAGTAATCTAGTACTACCGACACATATACTAAACTATTTTTGATGATGACTTTCCTACAGGAATAGATATCTGTAGCATCTTGTGCAGGTAATTAATTTAATTGATGTCTGAGATAAGTGATTAGAGAAGCTAGTTAATTATTATAGCCATAAGTAGACACCTATTCTAGTAGTGAAAAGTATAATGTTACATCAGGAAGAAGAAGAATCTAAAAGCGTTTACAAAATACGTTATTAATTTTGAAGTGAAAACTTCTTTGGGCGCGTTGGGCAGTTTTGAGATGGGAAAAACAATTGAACTTGCGACACCGTTACCGACACCTCATTTTTGTAAACGTGATTGTGCTCTTTATTTGTATTACGTTACGGATCAATTTTCTATGCAAGTATTTTTATTTTAAAGGATTAGGAAGTTTTTTTTTCAAATTTTTACTTCTTGTAGCACTCCCGGAGTGCCACTTTTTTTTTTTTATGTAGGTACGTTTATTTATCCTCTTTTTCTTCGACCACTTGAGTATTAATTTAGTACTAGTGCTCTTGCGTCACTATATTAAATGACTTTGTCGGTCGAGTAATTTTTCTGTTATTTTCTAGCCCGAAAAAGTACTCCAGAAAAAACCTACTAAGGGAAAATGCCGCAAAACCTTGGTAATATAAAAATTAACATTTTACTTAACGATGAATGTAATGGTGCGGCGTTCAATTACGACGTAAAGGATAATTAATTTTGAAAGAAAGTTAAGTGCTGTAAAAATTAATCGTGTTAAAGAATATTAACGGCACGCGTTGCACGGAATTGTATTAAAAATAATGGAAGGAGAAACTCACGCTTTTCTTGATTTCTAGATGACCAAAATGCGAATGTTTGGAAGTACAAAAAAAACACTGATATTTCATCTTTATAGGCACCTGGGGATCACCTATATGTATATATAACGTGTAGGGGAGGTACCATAAAAAAAATATTTTCATGATTTTATGTAACCAATTTGTCGGCGTGATTAATATCTATACTCATGCCAAATTACAGCTTTCTTGCGGGTTGCAGACCAAGAGCTAAGCTAAGTTAGTTTAGCTTAGCTCGCATAGCTGACGCAGTTTTTTATACTTGAGTCATAGTTTGCGGTCTGCACACAAGTATGGAAAACTGCGTCAGATATGCGAGCTAAGCTAAACTAACTTAGCGTAGCTCTTGGTCTGCAACCGGCTTAACAGTCTTTGAGCTAAGCTGCAGACAGATAGACAGACGGACAGACAGACACGGCGAAACTATTAGGGTTCGTAGTTGACTACGGAACTCTAAAATGGATATTATCAATTCTGCCGTCATATATGGTGAAAGGACGTAACTACTTCAAAGATTTTGAGTAAATTACAGTTTTGTTTTCAAGCTCAATCGATAGTCTTAACTTTAACCGTATGTATCTGCGGCTAAGAATTAAAAGCAGTTTGAAGTATCACCGTATAAACAGAAATATAGAGAGCTTATTGCTGTATCCAGCCCTATACATGTTTAACAAATTTTTGATAAGAATGTTACTTACGGCCTTTCGCCGTATGACGGCAGAATTGCCGTTTGTTAGTCTCGCAAAAACTCGAAAAGGGCTCGACCGATTTGTTTGTTTTCTTTTTGTTTTGTTTGCCTCGATACCTACTGGGATAGTGTAGGAAAAAAGAAAATAGGAAAAACCAAAACCTAAAAGAAAAGCCCAAAAATCGAAATTTTGTTGCCGCCTTCCCAAATGCGGTCAATTTTATCGATCTCACGTAGTACGAAATTCACCGGGTAATCTAAGTCTTAGATAAATCTGGACCGTGAGATACAACAAAGGAATGAAGGAAACTTGCTTACTTACTTTTTGCTTTATTTCTTTTCGGAAATGTAAGAACAAAACTAAGTTTAACTACCTATAGTTAAATGCGTATTATTCAGGTATATACGGACTATTACTCATACAGTGTCCTGTAGAAACCGTTGTCATAACATTGGACTATTGTTGTTATGTACTCGGAAACTCATTTGTCTGTGTCACCAATGTACTTAGGTACTTGCAGGTACTTTGAATGCAGCATCGTTCCAATAGTTATGTATATCAAGTACTTAAGGATCGTGGCATTCTAATATAGGTAGGTAATATTCAAACAAAAATCGTGGTTACAATGTTTTTGTTTCTGTTTCTTCTTTTTTTTGTGTTATCATTAAACAAAAAAAATGTGTATTTTTATTACGGGAGAACACTGGCTCCTGCAACACAGTTATTACAGAAGTCAGAGAATTCTTATCTTTGGCTTTAAAAGGTTTTTAAAAAAAAATGACAGCGCAGAGAAAATTCTAGAGTGGGTATGGTTCCTATGGTCCTTCATGAAGCGGTAAGTATAAAATATTCCAAAATCATAATAGGTAAACAAACAGTGTTTTATTTTTTAAATAATCTTATGTTCACTTAGTATACTGTTCAAAGTCAAAGTCAAATCATTTATTTCAAATAGGCCCATGTATGGCACTTTTGAATGTCAAAATTTACAAAATAGTAAAATTGATTCTAGTCGCCCCTTTCAAAAGGTAGTTTTCGTATGGAGAAGAATGGGCAAGAAACTCCACCGTTACTCTTTTAAAATGTTTTACAATTGCGTACGTACATTAGTTAAATAATTATTATATGTGAAGACGATGCACCTAGAATAAAATTACTATACCACAATAGGTAAAAATAATTAAAAATGAAGCAACGACAAATAATTAAATATATAATAGATACATGGTGCTCACATATTTACAAACATTATAAAGTAGACGATTTCCCAAAAATTGTGTAGTTAATAAGTCAGTGTGTGAGGAAGTAATCACAGAATGTAAAATCAATGTCATAAAACACAAAATAATAAATTTTACAATTAAATTAGCAACCAGTTTGATTTTGTCTTCAAGATACAACACAATAGTTAAAACTATAATAATCTGTTGCAAAAGCATCTGATTAAAATGTTAAAAAAATGTAACAGAAAACGTTCCTGTGGATTCCAAGTTGTAGTGCCATTTACAAGTGAGTGCTTTGATTTGTGCCGAAATTCTAATTTGAAATCACCTTAAAGATTGTTTGAAGTGAAAACTTCTTTAGGCGCGTTGGGCAATTTTGAGATGGGAAAAACAATTGAACTCGCGACACCGTTACCGACACCTCATTTTTGTAAGCGCGATTGTGCTCTTTATTTATATTACTTTACGGATCAATGTTCTATGCAAGTATTTTTAGTTTAAAGGTTTTGGAAGTTTTTTTTTTTTAAATTGTTCAAGTATTCACTTCACTTAAAAAAATAAAAAATAAACAGTAGCACTCCGGGGGCACTCCCGGAGTGCCACTGTTTATTTTTATTTTTTTTTCATTTATCAATTGATGTTGATTTTATAACCTAAATTTTTCGTCGATGATTTTTACATACAAACATAAACTCACGCCTTCTTCCCATGGGGGTAAGCAGAAACTACAGAACGCCACCTGCTACGATCCTAACATACTCCTTTTGCCTCGTTTACGTTCATACATCTGGTCATACACGCACGCCGGTTGCGAGTACTACGCTCCTGGCCTTTCTGAAGAACATCACCAATAAGGTCAGCATATGTCCTCCTAGGGTCGATGATTTTTCAATTACAAAATAATAATGATATTCAAATAATAATTTTATTGTTAGAAAAAGTTTGAGATGTAAAAAACCTTCTAAATACACATTAATGTATGACCTTATTGAGTGATTGCGTAAGAATCTAACCTCAACAGGATTGGTTTACCAGCTATTTTGTCAGATTCTTTTGGAACATAATTATCATACGCCTACTCATCCCTTTTGGAAGCAACACTGATTCTGGACCTACCATTAACCTCTTTAAAAAAATAAAATAAAAAGTTACAAACTAACATCCAAACAAAGTCAAAGTGCAAGTCATATCAAAAGCAATATCTGTTAACAGCGGTGTGTGAGTCGATCGGCTGAAACGTGCCAAAAAGCCAAAGAGAGCGCATCCATCGTTTCGCGTCCATGTCCGCTATTGCGCTTGACAATATTTTATACAGCTGCGAAAATTGCAACCGCCCTCCAACTTTAACAATTTACACGCTCGTGCCGTCGTCGCTTGCATATTGCTACGGTAAGGCTGCGGCATATTGTATACGTGCGTTCCAATCGAGTGGTGCATTTCGGTTTGAATAAAATCTAAAATCCAAGTAAGGGGTGACAAAAAAAAATCTGTGGACTAAATTTCATTTTAATTTATTTTTATTTTACATGAGCACGATTCCAATAGGTCGTTTTCTTTGGAGAAGAGCCGGCAAGAAACTCCACGGTTAATCTTTCAAAAATAATTGGCTTTTACAATGGGTTAGTATAGTCCTACAGACTGAATTTCAGACATGGTGACCAATCTCAGTAGAGATCAGCCCCCGTCGTGGGAGATATTATAGTTCACAAATGTACTCTCTCTTTCCTCATTCTCATAGTTCGATGGGACGGCAATCCGACACGACCGGAGAGAGATCAGGCGCAGGACCAACGGTTAAACGTGCTTTCCGAGGCACGGGGGTATCACATTGCTGACTTCCAAACTCTGAGCTGTTTCTAATAAATTCCTCATGGCATAACCCTATAACACTTTGCCCGACCCGGGAATCGAACCCAGGACCTCAGCAGTCGCGCTTGTGATCACAACACCAACGGAGTCTATAGATTAATAACTTAATTGGTATGGGAAGACAATGTCCGCCTGTCAATAAGTACCAGATTTTTGAGGGAAGGATTCTATAGCATCTAATTCTGTTATATCATATTGATCCGACTGCACATTTCCCAGATTTATACTTATGTGGTCGGCGCAATTGTCTTTTTTTTCCATTGGTACATTTCTATCAGCCATTTATCTCCTGTGTTCACCATCTTTCTAGTAATATCATCCACCTGAGTAGTAATACCAGCGATCACAGTAAACACTTACAAGATTTCTGTATAAGGTGTAGGTGAGCTTAGTAGACGCCACAAAGAGCCGATCGATCATAGAAACCCATGAACAGTCCTTTGATCAAATGTCAACCTTAAGGTTGCATGTCGATCTGCGCTCGAGTGCCCACTTTGGGCATAGTCACCGGGTATGCTCACAGGTGGGCGGAAACAGGCCCAAAGCACAACACAGCGCCTTGTCATTAGTGACTATCAATCAACTGTAGTACCGGAGAAGGCTTGTATGAACTAGTGACCCGAATCACTTGTCGTTACTTTGCAAATACAGCTGCAATTCACACGTCGTATCGCTTCAAGTGTGCAGTCAAAACATGCCCTTATAGACTTCCTTCTCTACGTTTCCCTGATTCTAGGCTTAATTCCCCAGCAATAAAGACTATGACTTTCCGCAGCAATTATACAGTCACAAACAACCTTTTTAGATTTACTACGTGTTACGCGAGAAACAGTGGAACAAAGGCATTTAGATGTGCCACGTAAGTTTTTAAATCAAATTAATAAATTAACTTGCAAATTCGGTTTCACTAAGTCCCTACATTACTTTTAAGATTTATAGTTTTGAATAGTGCAAACTCTTGGCTGTTTCAGTTGCCTATCAGCATAATCAACCTATATTGTTTCCACTGCTGGGATACAGGCCTTCTCTGAGTGCGAGGAAGTGGGCCATCCACCACGCCGGCCCATTGTGGGTTGGTGGATGTCACATGTCTTCGAATTTTCGGTTCTTGGACATGCGGGTTTCCTCACGATGTTTTCCTTCACCGTTTAGTTATCTTTTGGCAGCGGTAAAACTGCGCAGTGGCCTTGATTCATCCAGCGCACCCGGTCAGTCAGCTGCACTGATAACCAGTAGATTAGCATAAAAGTCAAGCCAGTCAGTAAACTGGCTTGACTTTTTATCACGCGATAGCTAACGTTATCATACAGCTCGTGCCAAAACCACAGAAGGCCAAGGTTACTAATACACCTAACTGTCGATATATTCTGTAAAAAGCTCACAGTAAATGGTGCAGTGACCTTAAAGTAAGCTATTAATAGTGTCAATCCCTAGGATCAAGTGGAATAGCAACTCACTTCACACATAAATGTCCAAGAAACAAAAAGGCACAAAAAAAAAAGCTGGACTCTGTCTCGCATAGGGTCGCAGCATTATGCTGAGCGATGGCCGTTTTGTGTGGATGTGACGCATATTTTCCCCCAAATTATTAGTATCTTGTTTTTGTTCTTTCTTTGCGTCATGTTTACCGCAAATAAACTTATTTTCTTTATTCAGGCTTAACGCACAAAAATTTCTAAAACGAAGAGGTACTTTCCCTGGGGTGAAGGATGAAATATTATTTATATAATTTGGTACCATGTTAACCATGCGGCTTTTCCGCAAAGGAAGGGAAAGTTGCCCCTAAAGACAGACTATCCCTTCGTCAGTCACGTAGGGCCATACGTGATGAGATTAAAGATTTTCAGTGTGAAAATGATAACATATCACCTGTTTTGATAACAAGTTCGAACAACTCTATTGTTTTTCCTACACCAAAATATAAAGAAAAAAAACAACCAATGAAGAATGTTTAAGTTTCAGAGTTACTTGGAATGAAATAAAACGTTTTCATAGAAAACTTAGTGCCTTGGGAATTTCTGAAAATCAAAATCAGTTATTTATTGGGTAGTCATTTTAGAAATTACTTATTATAGCAAATGTAATTACTTAATACCTCTTTCGTTTTGCGGGTTGGTGGTTTTCACATGTCTTCGAATTTTCGGTTCTAGGACATGCCGATTTCCTCACGATGTTTTACCGTTTTAAGAGCAGTGGAGATTAAATAATTTACACAATGCTAAGCGCCTGTCTGGGTTCGTACCTACGACCTACAACTCGTAAGTTACGGTCATTACCACTGGGCCACCACTGCTCTTGTGTCTTCATCCACAATGACCTTAGAAGGTAATAATTGACCAGATAAAAATATATTTACCTGATAAGAAGATTGAAAGAGGTTACCTAGAAAAATTTGCCTATAATGTTCCCACTGCTGGGACTCTGGGTTATAATCATGCCCAGTGCGGGTTGGTAGTTGTCCCTTGTCTTCGAATTTTCATATGGTTCTAGGATATGCCAGTTTCTTCACGATATCTTCCTTCACCGTTTTGAGAGCCACGGTGATGAAATTAATTACATAATTACATAAAAGAATGGCCTAAAGAGCTAGCCTACCATTAAAAAAAATACGTAGCTCGTGGATGAAGTCAGATGGTTTACTTAAACTCATAATTTTAAACTTCCAATCGCACTTTAAGATTCGAACCAAAAATACGAAGAATCCAATTAAACTTGTCAAAGTTATAAATATATGAGCCCCCAAGTTAGCATACAAGCTTATCAAATCGGGTATCGAACCAGTGGCCCAGAAACGATGGCAAATGAGATATTCACTAACGTGTACGACAGAAAATATGTTTACCTATGAGTATACGTTTATTGGAATTGAAAATACGAGGTTTCGAGGGAGCGATAGTTCTGTGGTTTTACGGATCGTATGTAGGTTGTCTTCACCTTGAACTCGGTGGTAATTGTGGTAAATGAATATGAGGTAATGATAATTTGATTAAATTATATCTCTATTTTGTAAATAAGTATTATTTAAATTGATGATTTGATACCATACACCCTCCATCTAGTTGAGTATTTAGGCATCTTGAATAATAAATTAATGGCGAAATAATATAAGAATAGTTATTTCATGTGACTATTTTAAAAGTAAAAATACTACGACTACAAAACCGATTTATAAAAATGATTATACACTCGGTCCTGGGTTCGATTCCCGGGTCGGGCAAAGTGTTATTGGATTTTTCTATCTGAAAATTCTCAATAGCAGCTCGGAGTCTGGATTTGTGCCCGGTTGATGGCAATAGGCTAGCCCCCTATTACATGGGACTAAAACAGAACTGGCGAAATGTGGGTGTACCTGCTACAGGGACACCTCTGTCCAACCCTTCGGGGAAATGAGGCGTGATGATATGTTATTATACACTCACTTAATAATAAATAAACAGCACACATACTACAATCGATTATTATGTAAGATAAGGTAGTACTATTACATATTAGAACCCCGACTACGAAACAATTAAATTGTACAGGATTCCTCCCCAATTATATTTATTAGTCATACGTGATTAGGTTTAAACAGTAAATTGAAATAAAGCCGTTATGTAATAGAATATTTTCCAAAAAATAAAACCTACTTTACCAAGGCCCTGGTTTTATCAGACTCAACACAGCACATTTATTAAAATATTAGTTGTGTACATAAAACTCGGCGAGACGGGACAATTGTTTTTTTGAAACGAGGCAGACTCAAACAAACGTAATAGTATTTATGTTCCTAAAATATACAAACGAGGGGACATTTTTTTTTTCGCTAGCGCTAATCCGGACGAGTCCACACGTACCTATGATATTAGCATGCGGAGAAACAAATCCAATCTGCCAAACGCGAGGTGGTAACAAGACGCAGAAACTTTGCAGAACTCGGCACGTATACGAGAAACGAGAGCGTGTGTAGATACATACAAACTTATCTGTACTACGCTATATTATCTTATTGCTAAGGAATAAGGTTTGGAATTGTTCAAACGGGTTGTACACTAAATGGAGTGCAAATAGGAGGTGTTTCTGTTCAGCTAGGAGTATTTCTATTCTCTGCAGACATGAATCACTTGCGCGAAGTAATGCACGCTCGATGCTATTGTCGTATATTCGATATAATAATATTTTTATTGTTGAATAAAAAAAAACTATTTTATTTAATCTAATCTATATCCTGTAACTAGAAAACCAGTTCTTCGTTTTAGTAAATGCATAATAAGTACAAAATATAAATAGTTATTTATGCTATAAGTACGGAAAGTAGATGATTTCCAACGAGTGGCATTTTTATTCACGAGCGAGTGAAGCGAGCGAGTTTATAAGTCGACACGAGTCGGAAATCATTTTACGCATGTGTATCATACAACTTTTTACTAAGCATTGTGCGAGGAAATAAAAAAAACGAACGAACCTTACAGTAGTCGCATAATACGAGTATGTGTAATATCAGACATCTTGGCTGACGTACATAAATAATATAAACAATATTCTTCATCAATATCGTGGCCATTGACTTCAACTTCGACTTTGACTTCGACTTTGACCATTGTCATCGCCACTGTCGCCATCAACATCATCATCATCATCTAATTTGTAAAACTTTTCTCAAATAATAAAAACTCTTTAGCGTCGGGTTGACGACGGAGTTGAAAAAAAACAGAAAAGCAAAAAGCACTACCTAGTCAAAAAACGTGACACTTTCCGCCCAGTTTGGCTGCTTGGAAAACGCTCTTTTCGAGCACATGCATTGTCAATAAATATAAGGTTACACACTACACTACAACACTGCCAAAATAACTAGTCACGGTTTAGAAATTAATAATACAGCTTATGAAACAACACGTCCATACACAGTAGGATAGTAGATATATTTAGGAAACTACTCAACTTAGACCGCTTTCACATTAAGGCGACTTTAGCAGCGCGACAGTCGCGCGAAAGACGCGCGACCGTCGCGCAGTCAGAATTTCATATCATAAACAGAAGCGCGGCGGCAGCGCGCAGCCGGCGCGGCCATCGCTTTCGCTTAATCGGCGATGAGCCAGTGTTGCAAGTGTCGGAATACAAACTCAATTTGATTTGATTGTCTATGCGACTATTGTCTATTGACATTGTCGATGTTATTTTTATTAATACTTGTCATTTTTGGTTAATTAATTTAAACATGTCTATTTTTTTCCCTACGTCAATAAATAATTTGAGTTTGAAAATTGACCATCGTAATGTTAATTAGATTAAATTCGGGGCGAGAGCCTGGTGATCCGTGACACAGGGTTCCTAGTATAGACGCCAGCCTCTCGCAAAGGATCATATTTTACGCATTTTTGTCAAAACACTATATTTCTTGTCTCTATGTTTATATGAACCTTTGTGGACAGAGAAATAAAGATTATTACTATTAATTGAAGAAAAAAATATGAATGTTGAAATATAAATATAGCTATACAAGTAAACCAAGTTATTATTATTACCTGCCCCGACAGCAAGCGCACGTGATTAGGTATAGTCCATTTTTTAAATGAAGTGCGCCACACTGATCTAAACTGCGGCGCGGCAGCCGCGCTGCTAACGCGCGGCTGTTCTTAGAATGTGAAGGCATGTGCTTCTGCCGCGCTACTGTCGCGCTGCTAACGTCCTAATGTGAAAGCGGCCTTAGTTTATAACATACAGTAATTTTATTTCAAACAGTAGTGTTCGTGAACCCGGCGAAGTTAGGTTGAGGTTTACCAAAGTACTCGCATTTCATTGATGAGGATGTTATGAAATAAAGCAATGCGGTATACTTATAGTAATTAGAATTTCTGGCTTTTTCAAATCTCAGAATAATCAATGAGATCAGCAGCAGTGATAACAATAATAATGTTGTTTTTTATTTATCCGTCAGCTACGTTTTCCATTTAAAAACAGCGACATCTTTCGGAAAAATCATCAACCATATACTTAAAGTGTAGTGATTTGGTGAAAAAAATTATTTAACTGCGTCCGCAATGCCCTCTTTAAGAAATAACTTAAACCCAATGTGCAACCGGTTACTACCGCCATCTATAGGAAAAAAAAAACATCAAGAGGAAGCTTTGTTACGCCGCCGCCGCAGCCGCGTAGCTTCGTAGTGCGCTACGCATAGAGGAAAGTGCGCTACGAAAGCATAGCGCCATCTACGTAAAATAATGTTGTTGATCAAGGGAAGTAGGTTTCACCAAAAAGTTCGAATGTTACAGATGGCGTTGTGTGTGTTGCGAGGACATGGTAGCTTCGTGGTATTTTTTCCTGAAAATCAGAACTACTCGGAGTCTATAAGAATCGCATCTAATTTACACTAGATGGAGCTTTTGGTCCCATGGGCTGGAATTTAGTATGATGGTGGTATTTAAAAGAATCCATATGTATTTTTCCGACATATCAGCCGCAATACTAAAAGAAGAAAGGACTACTGATCTCAGTAAAAAACAAAAGACAAATTAAAAAGTAGGTTAAAACGCCTTTTGTTAGAAGAAATTTGAAATGAAATTAAATAAAATGAAATTGAATTGTTTATTCTGTAAATAGGATATCGGAATCACTTTTACACGTCATATTAAAAATAAGCTAGATGAGTTCGGCGTTTCCTATCTGACTACTCTAAGAAGAAAGGCCGAAACAAACTGAGAGGTCGCAGTCTCTTTTAAAGTCCAGACATAATTTAATCTTGGTCAGGCCATATGAGGACCATATCGATTTGTGTCTGAAATGGTCTTTTAAGGAAAGAACCACATAGATTTGAGTGGACCTGTACAGTCACTGCAAGCATTAGTCAGTAATCGTGGAGCTCAACTCAGAACTTAAAGAGCTCAACTCGACGAACAATACCAAAGAAAGGACATTTGGATATGCCGCATAAACTACTCAAATTGCTAGACCATCACTGAAACTAGCAGAGAAAAAAATAATAATATCCGCATAGTCCTCACATTCACAATAATCAAAATAATATAATACTATACAAAGATATCATGTCATTTTGAATATAATTTTCAACAATGTCAATGTGTAGGTATATGAAACTGTTATATGTTGATGATTTTACGTAATAATTAAAATGTCAAGTTATATGGTTTTATCACCAGGCTTAGCAGAGCGAGCAGTTCAATCCCAAGTTTTTTTTATTTATCTTCTAAATAATCTGAAATTGTATAGTTCCCTTTTTTACAAAGTTTGGTTTTAATACAGATTTTAAAATCGTATAATGAGTAAGTTTCGAATGTCAGTGGGAAGTTTATTATAAAAACGTATACATTGACCCATGAATGAGTTGCATAATTTGTGGAGACGTGTGCGATGTACAGCAAGGTTGTGTTTATTCCTGGTATGAATATCGGAACTTTTTCTTGAAATGTGATATAGGTATTTTTGTGTACATACAATAGGTTTAAAAAAAAAAAAATTAAACTATGAATATCAGACATTTTCTTAAAATGTGATATATTTTTGTGTACATACAATAGTTTTAAAAAAATAAATTGTGACGCTACAGTCAGAATATTTATTTCTTTGAATTGCTCTCCAAGGGGAGCCTATTACAGAACTGACGAATTTTTGACTGATAGATTAATCTGAAATATGTGAAATATCCAGATTTTATTCAAAATTACTTTGACATTTAACTGACTAATTTTTAACTCCCGACGCAAAAAGAAGGGTGTTATAAGTTTGACCGCTATTTGTGTCTGTCTGTGGCACCGTAGCTCTTAAATGGGTGAACCGATTTGAATGCGATATTTTTATTTGAAAGCATGTTTTCTATCAATGGTTATTAGATATGTTTTATCAAAATCGGTTCTGCCGTTTGTAGATTACCAGCTCTTTTCTAGTTGATGAATGGATGTGACCATCTTCCACAGGTCTGATCGATTTAAATTTTGGTATTCTGTTACTTCAATGATATTAGAAGATCATAGGAACCTTGATCACCTGGAATTTGCAAAATACCCAACTCCCTTACCAAGTTACAATACAGGCTCATTGAAATGATCTCAATGAATAAATAGCTTATAGATATATGGTGAACAGTGTCTGGTGATGGAGTAGGAAAGAGAAATGGTTTGTGTCGCGAGTTTTATTTTTATTTTAACTGTTATAATTGTACTTGTATATAGGTGCATTTCTTTGATGAGTAGATGACAATATGCTGTAGTACATTTTAATTTTTAAGCTCTAATTTGGGTTGTTAATTATTTTGTATTGGATAAATTTATAATTATTTGATGTTTACTTATTTATATTTGTACGCCGTTGATGCAAAACATGACCGTGATAGAATTTAATGTAACAACTTGCATACCATGTGTGAGTATACTCATATTTTGGACAAATAAATGACCTTATCTTATCTTACAGTAAAATTATACTTTAATATCACGCAAATAGTATGTAGAGAATTTCTCCTTTATTCCTATTATTAAAAGAATAATTTCAGTTGAGAAGATGAAAACATATCAATAATAATAATTATAATTCCTGAACGGACACTGCCAAATTTTCTTAATCTAAAAAGTAATTAATAGCATTATTTATAAAAAAGAAACTCACAATGTTTTTAAAGGACCTTTCCAATGATACCCCACACCAAGGGAGAAAAAAAAAACTTCACCACTTTACGTGTAGTGGAGGTACTCTAAAAAAAATGTTTTTCTTAATTTTGTTTTACCACTTTGTCGGCGTAATTAATATGTATACTTAAGCCAAATTACAGCTTTCTAGTACTAAGGGTCTCGGAGCTAGACCGTGGACAGACAGACAGACAGACGGACATGACGAAACTATAAGGGTTCCTTGTTTACTACGGAACCCTAAAAAGGAAAGAGACTATAGAATAAGGATCATTCCAGGATTCCTGTATATTTTAATGAATCGTTTGTTTTAATAATACATTATAAGCCGGATTTTTTGGCACGATTCGAATGCGTTATAATCTGTTAAAATATGAACTGTTTCTTTATGTTTGTATGCATTATATTTACTTTTTATGAAGTTACAGACTGATGAGAGTGGGTGTCATTCAAAAAGTGGGGATATTTTTAGCTGTTCATTTATTTATTATTTATTTAAAGCTCATGTAAGGTGCGCGTCACGAAAAAGGCCCGCGGAAAATTGCGGAACTACATTTTTTTAATGCAATGTGATGCAATGGCATAGACACTAGCGCTACGTCATAGGGCCTTTTTTCATGGCGCGCATTATAAACTAGTGGTACAGACGCCAGCACATCAGGCTACTACAATCTGTCAAATTTATTTAATAGATTTTTAACTTTATTGCTGAATCATAAGGTTCAAAGTTGATTGGGAAAATTTGACAGTTTCGGGTAGCTTGATGTGCTGGCGTCTGTACATAGGCGGACTTAATGAACTAAGCATTTAGCGTTTCAGTATGATATGTTTTTTTAAACCTATTAAATACAACCTATTCGTCTGGTATATAAAGCCGACCCGCTTAAGCAACCTTAGACTATTAAAGAACAAATAATTATGAAAACTGTTTAAAAACGTTGTCAAAATAAGCAAATCAATTCTAATTTCGATTGCGCTCCTGAAAATAATTTATTGAAATGTGTAAGTAATGCAAAGAATTGAAATGGTAATAAAATAAAGGAACTTAGTTGGTACCCGATAAGGTCCTAACAAGTAGAGTTCAAGATAAAGGAAAGTATTAAAATTCTCAATGCATTCGACCAAATGAACCAAGTTTTTACAGATGTTTGAATACGACATCCATGGAGTCGACATTTAAAATACGAGCATTTTTACTAACTTTAACTATTCTTTAGACCATGGTAGGTACTGTTAGTACTTACTAGGTAAAAAAAATTGGCAAACGCGTTTATTTAAAGTTCCGGTATTCTAAACATTAAACATATTATCTTTCACGGTTTGACCACAAATACTTCGGAAAATCTCTTTGACTTGTAACAATTTTTTTTTTTTTTACCTACTCATTACATTTTTATGCGGTTAGATTCTCAGTTCTTGTGTCGTTTTCAATCGTATCCCACTGTCTTTTAATACCTTCAATAACCTTATCCTATCACAATCCACAGTGATATAATAGACTTTCTAGCAACTTAGTACAAATCAAATCGAAATAAAATATATACTAATGGCTACTCCATTCAACTGCTGTCATGGCTCGCGATGGAAAACAAGAGCACCTATTGAACTTCCTAGTGATTAGGTTTGTGTTTTATTTTTACTTTCTACTTTCTACGCGTACTACGAAGAACTAATTTAATTATAATGTTAATACTGTAAACTTTAACTAGGTGTTTGCACAATTTTCACGATTTTGTTGTCATTTAGTTTGTTTGCTTTGCACGATATTACGGGGGACAGAGTCATTTTGGGATAATCTTCAACATCCATATATTTTGTTATTAAAATTAAATTATTTACGCTCATAAGTGTACACGCAGTGTTTGACGATTGTCTTCGTCAAAAGTTTGCACAATCCACATTCCGCGTAACATCATTTAGCTGAATTTCTTATAACTCATCATCTGTTACGACGCCTCATTGAGGTGGATAACAATTAAAATTCTATTGTGTCTCGTTAATGACAGTTAAAACTTCAAAAACAAATAATTTTATGTCCTATGTAACTAGATTATTCATTTAGTGGTAGAGGAACAGCGTGTAAAGTTCATTCATCCACCATAGAAAAGGAAAGATCCTCCGATCAGATGGGTGTAGTGTCTGGCGGGCAACTGCCCAACGGTTAAAGTCGGAATCTTGTATATATGTCGATCGCACAGTAAACTCTAATTGCGCGATGCAGGATTTCTGTGACGTCATGTCTTTGACGCGTAGTTCGTATGTGGCGGTGTAACCGCTACATACATATTATGTCATTCTGAGCACTATACCCCTACCGAACCCCAGATCCAAAAGTCTAGGCCATTTCTTGTACAAGCCTCATGTACAATAGAAACTGTTATGTTTATTCCTTTGAATGTAACTTAAGTAAATAAAAAACGCCAACAAAATCCCAACCGTAATAAATCCGGAGCGCCTCAAACGAAGTAGCTTAATAATTTCATCTCGTAATACTTTTTCGTTTCTCCGGGTACCAGGGCCCCATAGAAAACTGGGGTACTGCATCGGAGTGAGCTGCATAGCTGTTGTAATGTTCAACTTAATAACATCTAGGTAGTGAACGTCGCAGCAATTATTGCTACATCCCAAACGTCTTTAGAGACGTGCGTAATACAGAGCGTTCTAAATATCGAGGAATTTTACTCCTACTAGATATTTGTTTATGATAGTTCAGAATCAGCATTATATAGCAATGCTGATTCTTCAACGTGGCAATGCTACCAGCTTTTTGGGCACTTTTTTATATGCATGTCCATATTTTTTTTTTTACTGTTAGTTTATAAATACATTTTATGTAAATAGTTCAGTTATTATAATGAGATAGTGTTTAAATTGATTAAATGTACATAAAATTGGTACACATTATTTTGAAATGCTAATCAATTAGTAGGTTCTTCAATAGTAATTGAATTTGTTGCGTAATTTGGTCGGCACAAATCTATGCGACCTAAATTCTATCACAAAATAGCAACAGAATCTTGTTCACAGTATTCACTAACAAGTTTACTCATTACGCGAGCGTTAATCCAATGAAACCGAACACAAACGCAGTTATAACACTGCAAATCACTTCGCTGCAGCCACTTTCGCAGCGAATTTGGCGGATAAAATTTACTATATCCGAGATATCGATAACCGCCTGGGGGCAAGGCGCAGCACTGTCTCCCGGTGACTTATGTTCTCCTAGTGTTAATTTCACGACGTCGTCTGACAAATTCACTCGAGGCGTAGCGCGCACTCTCACACCTTTTTAATGGCCCTCCAGACCCACCCCTAGATCCGCCAAAGGCTTTCTTTCTAGAGAATTAGTTCATAATAGCTGCAGCACGGTAGTTAAGTTTACTTCGCTGAGTTGTTAAGGTTCTCTTATTATCTCGTTATTGTAATCTGCTTATTTCTTCTTGCTTATTGCTTGTTTTTTTGTTCTGCTTTTGTACCTTTTATAGAGAAGCATTTTGTTAAAAGCGAGTGTGGCGTACTGAATGTGTTATTACGTTAGTTACGCGACATGCTTCACGCGTTTAAAAATCAACGTACAAAAAGCCTAGTTTAAATTCAAGGTGATTTTTACAACTGCTCAATCAGAACTAAGTCAGCAAACACTGCAATGTCTTCATATTCATACCAACGTACACTAATAATCCTACTCACGCTAAATCTAAACCAAAAGCTTCTAAAAAATATTTACTGTAACATGCAAAAGATGTTCTGAACGCGAGACAGTTTGCATGAAACTTTGCGTCTTAAATATTTCTCTTCAAAACAGCTTTAACACCTCAAAATATACAAACATAGAGTTCAAATTCGCGTAGCATATTGTGAAAGTTAGAACAAGTATTTTTTTAAAGTAGTTGCGTGTTCCCTGGGCGTACTAACCGTAGCACTGAATAAGTAAACGCCGGGAATAAATCAAGTTAATTGCGTCGGAGCACCTCCTTGTATGAGGCACAAGGCCTCAAGTGCAGTTTCGATAGATAGTTATATTGCTTGCATCCGGCACCTCTCTATTTTAGAGGGCTTACCATCAATTTATGGTCGGGAAAGGAAGGTTGTGAAATATTTCAGTGCAAGTTGTCATCGTTAGTTAATGGTTCTTTACGACATGGGTCATGGTTTGCAATAAGTTTAGTTTTCTACATTTATCAAATTTACTTTGACTACAAAGCAATAAAACAGGTACATGATTTTATACTCCATACCTACTTACTTTTATAAAATATATAAGTTGTTGGAAAAGTAAAACAACTTTAGTTTTTGAAAGTAAAAAGCTGCTATTTCACAGTACATAAACTTCATTTGAAGACGTCGGAATTTTTAAATCTACATTCTTTGAAGAACTTCATAAATTCTTACAATTCCAAGCATTTTACTGGTTCATAGATTTTTGAAATCACTGAATTTAAAATAGGGAAAAATTCTGATACGTAGCACGATTAAAAGTAAATTAGGTATATTATTTTACAACGTGTTTTCGCAATAAATAGGTTATACTCGACATTTTAACAGTAAAAAAAGAAAATCAAAAAACCGGTCAAGAGCGAGTCGGACTCGCGCACTGAGGGTACCGTACCATTATAACTTTTCATCGGCGAGGCCTTTATTCGTCAGAGAATTTTAACACTACACACTGCCGTGTAGAACTAATATAATTTACGAGTAAGTTGATGATTTCTGAAAAGTGTGCTATTTAGAGACATCATTTTATTTTTCCTGTAATCTTTACATAAACTTCTATCACAGAATAATTTCAGATTTTTCTCTCTGCAAACTTCGGAGACAAGGAACGGTATTTTTTTTTTAATTTTTCGTCAAAATTCGAAAACTAAAGGCCTAAAAAAAAGATTGAGAATGTACAAATAGCGTTCTTTCATATGATACCCCACATGCCTTAGTAGCCCCACTTTGAATTTTTAAGACAGTTCAGCCGATGTTGCAAAAAAAAAATTTTTCTTTCTTATTTGCAAAATAGTTGGGCAAACATCATCTAAAACCGTTCTAAGTTTCAAGTTGATAGCATTAGTAGTTCTTGAGATATCCAGCTGTGACAGACAGATGGACAGACAGACTGAGTCGCACCATAAGAGTTCCTTTTTACCATTTTGGTACGGAACCCTAATAAAAAAACATCAGAGACGAGACATAACAAGTTTAAATTAATTGAAAAAGTATTTAACATCCGAACCAATGAACAAGAAAGGATTGCTTACTTCAGAAGCGTGATTAAAACTTTAGATTAGCTCCAAAATGAAGTTTCAATAAAAAGCACCAATATTGAACTATACATTTAATTTGAGCGAGCTAAACTCACCCGAAAATGCTAAACTCGTGAAGTTGAAAACTAATAATGCAACTTGTGTAACTAAAGAGTAGAGAAGGAGGTTTTGAACAAAAACTAAAGCTGCCTCCAACTACGTCAGGCATTCTTCTGTGCAAATATTAAATACATTGTTGAAAGATTACGGCTAACGGGCTATTGGAAGTTGATTAAAACTTTGTATCTTGTTTAACTAACTAATAAGTTTATAAAATTACGCTTATGATAGACGGGTTGAGGAAACAACTTGTGATAGAGAGCATGTTAGTAATAATGATGGTTAGATGAGTAATAATAACCATTTTGCTTGACTACAAAAGGGGGCTATTAAAATAGAATACTTTTTATTTTACATCGACGCGCAACCTGTTACTGTGGATTGGGTATATGATTCTGGAACTCCCTGTTCTGAAATTTTTCGTCGATCATTAAAAAAAACTGCTGTTTCATACAAAACTGCTAAGCGGTCAAAATGTATGCAACAGCAATCTTTGAAGAGAAAACGTATTTAGGTGTTGAGCGAGTTTTGAAAACTTATGGATTCGGGTCACCGACATGCTCGCGCCGTAGTGCTGTTCTATAGAATATAGATGGCGCTAATACCAGTTAAAAACAGTTTAGGTTATTAACAAAAGGTTATTGTCAGCCAATTTTTTTTTTTACAATAACCTATGAAATGTTTCAACGCCCCTGCGTCCAGAATCATGTACCAACTAAATCTGTTGTACAAATAGTCAGTAGTAACACAATAGGCGGTCTTATCCCTAAGCGATCTTTTAAAGACAACGTTTAGGTGGATTAAGGGAGAAGGAGAGAAAAAACAGGGGGTAATTTGTGGTATACAGTTAGTCTCAAAAAGATGCATACATCGACAAGATTGACTGTCTACAATTTGTGTTCCAAAATACTGTATCGATGTGCAGCTACAATTAAGTACACAATGTGTAATATGTTTTGTTTTAGAACAAACATTGTAGATAATTAAATGAATTCTGGTCGATGTATTTATTAAGTACTCTTAACATCTTTTTGGAGCTGATATTGCCATTTACATAAATATTATTAAGTACTCACATACATAAAACATATACCTACTTATCTATATAAATATATATACAATAATAATCGTGAAACAAGAGTAAAGAACTTATAAGGACGATTTACCGATCGACAACCGATTTTTCTGGAATTTCTTGGCCGATTTCTTATTTTATACAGCACTAGCTTTTGCCCGCGGCTTCACCCGCGTGGAGGTCAGAAAATATTCCACGGGAACGTACTACAGGAATAATAAGTATCCTATATCCTAACCCCGGTCTCATGTGCCAAATTTCATCCAAATAATCCGTTCAGTCGCAAACAAACAAACAAACTCAATTTTGCATTTACAATATTAGTTCGGATTAGTTATAATGAAATACCGTGCTACGAGTAATTTACACTGTTATTCACATTATTAGAAATAAATTGAACTCTAAATAAATGTATTTACAATAAATGTTACAATATTACCAAATGCCGTGGGCTTTAGAATTTAGTTGTGATCATTTTATTTACTAAAACCAATGTTTTTTTTGAATTATAACACCAATTAATGATATTACTGTACCAACTGAATTATACATACAATTGGATATTGAACAATCCCACAAATGCTGGTGCCAATACGGTTCATCAAACTTCATTTGTCCAGCGTAATTCCTTCGATCAAAATAAGTTCAGTTCAAAAACCCATGGTTATTTTACGTAAGTATAATACCAGCCTATTATTGTCCTCTGAAGGTGCCAAAATTGTAGCCAAATTCTGAGCTGACTCTATATAAATTGCTTTCGACAAGCTAAGCAGAAGATTGTTCCACTGCACGGCAAAAGCCACTTCTCATAAAGAGAAGGCATTGATCACCATTCACGACGCTTGCTCAGGCTAGATTGGCGATTTCAGACTTATTATAATTATAAGTCCAGATTTTCTCACTACGTTTTCCTTCACTGATCTTAGACGCTTTGTAAATTAAATTTCACGTGACTCTGCATTAATACCTTCTTCCTGCTAGAGAATTCAATCATAAAAATGTCTTATAAGTCTGGCCATGTTGTTAGTATTTATTTCCTTTATTTTATTTACAAACATATAATTACATTTTTAAATATTTACATAACACCAAAAAAAAATGTAGCCCACCGGTAGCGGGAACAGCGTTTATTTAAGCTACCGGCGATCAGGGCTCCAGAGAGGGGACCCTCCTAACAATACGAGCCGTGTCCAAAAGTACTGTTTTCTGAATCAAGCCCATGATCCAGCTGCCCAACGAGAGCCTCCTCGGGTGTTGGTTGAGGCTCTTGGCTATTGAGCCATTGGCTGTCACAACACAATGATCGCTGAGTCCATATCCAACACGTCGACAGCCTCGCGAGCCAAGATAGGATACTTGATTTGTTAGATTATGCGCAAAAAATAACACAATTAATTAATTAAATCAAGTAATACATAGACTGAATAAAAATAAAACTATTAAAAGCTAAATTGATTATAAGTATTCATAGTATTTCTGTTCTTTAAACAAGTGCATTATGGTTTTAAGGCTCCTGCAGACTGCGCCTGTTTGCGAAAGTATTTAATCAATTCAGCCTTCCGCAGAACTCTGCTGTATATAACTATAATTTTGTATGTATTTTATTCTTACAAAACAGAGAATCCGTGACAAGAAGCGTATAAAACACAATAAAAATCTTTTCAGTAACTTCAGCACCAAATGTAAACAAAAGCAAAATATTATGTCTATCAAATAAGAATTCCAACCAAGCGCATTTTTGCTACCAGCAAATAAAATTATGAGACGAATGAGAATAAAACGCAAGTTGATTTTAATATATGTACGTATTCGCGAGGATCGCAATCCTGCCGTTTAAAAATGCTGGCATGCTCCCCCAAGCTTGAAATTACATTCAAAAGGAAAGCAATACACTTTTTATTCTATTAAATGGGTTTTATTTGAACTATGGAACTGCCGATAGAAACTTACTGTTCTTTGAGAGTAAATGCAGCTCTATATTTACTTGTTACATAATGGTACCTATTTTTTATTTTATTAAAAGTTCTGGAAACACGGAAATGTGTAAAAATTAACTTTTTAATTATATTGTAAAAGTTCTTTAACCGATCTTATATTAATGATTTTAGCCTATGATTATGACAAAGAGACAATAGATTGAGATGTAACAAATTAACGTATACAGCAAGGCGTCCGCGAAAAATAATTGGAAATTATCGTTTCGCACACCGTTAATTTTAAAAAGCCAAATATGGGAAGGTACAATTTTTTTTTAAAGTCCCTGGAATTTCTTGCCCGTTCTTCTCCATATGTACCTATTACGCTTTGAAATGGGCAACTAGCTTCATATTTCTGACTGACCGATTCCTTGACAATTCAAAAGTGCCTGTAAATAGTTTAGTTGAAATAAATGCTTTGAGTTTGAGTATACTATAAGTACACCTCTACCCAATCCTTCGAGTAATATAGGCGTGATGTTATATTATCTTTATTTAAAAGAGTCACAATTTTTTTTACAATCTCAAAATATTTTACTTCCAAGAATTTTCGAAAATTTTGTATTTTTAACACTTTAGTGACCCAGGTAATCCAGAAATATATTTCCGTATTTACCTCGACTGTGTTGCAGCTTTGTGTAATTTACTTTGACGGTTGTTAAAGGAATTTTCAAGCACTCGATAATTCGGCATGGTTGGCAGTTTCATTCCTTGGCCCTTTGACCGCCTTTGGCAACTTGAAGTATCATTCACTAGTGATTCGTGTGTGATTTGTTCCAAAATAATTAGATACTGTATTCATACAATTCTTTGACAATTAACTTATCAAAAATACCAGTGCCAAAAACTAAATATGAAAATATAATTATAAAAAAATTAAAAAATCGGGGCCAGACTCTTAAGATCGGATGACCATAACCCAATAAAACCTAATTTAAAAAAAAACCTGGTGAAAACCGATAGTCGTCAGTACCATACGAAAATGAACAACGCAATGTTGACACTTCACTTTCCGAAATTCCCCAATTTTCCAAATGATTGCAGCCACCACGAATTACATATAACCAAATTAACTATCGTAAAACGCAAAACAACTGAATTAATAATTTAATGCGTGAAAGATAATTAGCGCAAATCAAACACAGCAACATCAATTATCGCAAAATGGCAAACAATCGTTTAATTACTCAGTGGCATGGAAACCGCTAAATTAAGCGACAGCCGACCCCATGTCGTAAATATGTTGCAGACGATAATTAACTTTACATGTATGCTGCAATCACTATGTAATTTTTATTCGGATGTATTGGAGGAGGCTTTTGTTTAACGCTGTCTTTTTTCGGAGTGGGAAAGACTACCTTTCGACTTGATAGCGGCCGGGTTAGAACCTGCGTTCTAACTGGTACGTCAATTGTTGGACGTGAGCTGATTTCCGGCCACCGTAGGCGCGGGCTTGCGGACGGTGAGCAATGGGTAGCTTGCCGTCCGATAAGGACCAAGCCCGGGTCGACGGCGCGTTGTGTTCCACGCGCGCCTCAAAGAGATGTCAGCAGAATTGACGGGGTCCGTTAGGGCCAATGCCCGCCGGGGGTTCGAAGAAAACCGATAGGGAAATCGTGGCCCCCGGCAACAGGGCAACCGAAGGAACACGGGTGGGTTTTAGTCAGTAAGAGTCTGACACGCCCTCCCGCTCCACCCAGAGCGGGAGAAGTTATTTGATAATTTCCCACCCAAAAAAAAAAAAAAAAAAAAAAAGGCTCAGAACATTGTAGTCAAAAGAAAACCTTGAAATTTCAATGCCTAAAAGTAATTGTAGTTAGAAATTGAGTTCCAACAACATCTGTGTTAAACAACTATGTAAAACAACCACCAACTTTTCGATAAGATCGGCCACACTTCTTCTACTACACTTGTTACCACTTTTAATGACATCTTTATAGAAGTAAGAACGCCTAATCAACTGAGATAAAGAGGAACTGTTGATAATACGAACATGTAACACGTATTATTATTTTAATTTCTTTGCAAAATGGAGGTCGGGCGCATAGATAACAACAATACTGAGCCAAAACCGCGTATTCCTCTAAACAATAAGATCTGTACGCTAAGGCGAGGCGACCCAACTCGCTATTGTTTAAGAAACTCGCTTAAACACGATGGGCGACAATAGAAGGACATTTAAAATTTATACAGTTCGACATTTTGTTTTAAATATGGTTTTTGTTTAGTTAATGGATGTTGGGTGCTTAAAAGTAATTCAGCCTCTGCCTTAAATAACTTTTATATAAATATAGAGGTAATTTATTTTCCCACTTTTTCCCAAAGAAAGACTACAAGACTTTTTCAGGAATCAATTAAACTTCTATAAAAAAAAGAATTTATCATTAAATGAATAAAATAAAAAGGTGTACTGCGACTTCTGCGACTTAGTAACTTCTTATTTTGATTTGTAGCAAAAAAATTTATAAACTACGGAATTGTATTTTGTAATTTGGAAAACATACCACTTTAAAAATAACTTTCTATTTAAGAACATTTCTCAACCCAAATTATCTCTATAGGACACAATCTTGTGACCACAAAGTTTCAAGTTCTAAAAGGAATCATTTTCTCAGTATACACAAAACAGACTAATTCAATGTATGTTTCTGCAACTAGCCCACCAGCGCTGACCACACAGACCTCAAACTCCGAACTTTAAGAGTCATCCATCCAACTTCTCTACCAAAACTTGTGTGAAATATTATGAATGAAAACTGAAAATTAATTCAGGCGTGCATTAAAACAAACTAGTGGAAATTACAGAGACATGAAACCAATTAACGGAATCCCCTTGGGAGTTATTCGATGGACAAAAAATGTTATCCGGTTAAAATTTCACTTTGAACATTTTTCAATTAATTATAATGACGACTAATAAATTAAGTGGATCGACTAATTGACGAGTCTTTTTTAATTGAATTTGTGTTGAAAGTCTGTGGATGGAATTACTGAAATGAGCGGAAGGAGTTGTAAAAAAAAATACAAAAAACAATAGGTATGTACTATTTTGATTTGAAATAATTATAAGTACAATTTACCCATTAATGATTACAATTTATGATTACTATTTATGATTACCATTTATGATTACAATTTATGATTACTATTTATGATTACCATTTATGATTACAATTTATGATTACTATTTATGATTACCATTTATGATTACAATTTACCCATTTATGATTACACCTCTCCCCGAGATACAGACTAACGACAGTTAATCAATATATTATTCACCAGTGTGCCCCAAACTAGACATAGTTTGGGGCACACTGGTAAATAATATTTTGTAACCTAGCTATAAGTAATATTTTAAACTACTCATGTCGTCTCAACTGGTTGTTAACCTGTAAACCTGCTTACTCTATTCATCGTCTACCTAGCCTTTTCCCATGCATGTGATGCAGAGAAATGTGGTAAATGTCATGAGGAAAGTTATGAGTATGAATGTATGGCTATACGAGTAGGAGATGACCAAAGAAACGTCTTTCAGGGGCTAGAAACGGGGTGACTACCGAGGTGATGACTAATTAAGAAATATGGGAGAAAAACACATATGCTGGCTTCCAGTCTAACCGAATGCAGCTGAATACCAGTATTTTACATGGATTGACTGCCCATCTGACCTCCACAGTTACTAGGTAACACGATACCCCTTGGTAAGACTGGTTGTCAGACTTTTTGGGCTTCTATCTACCCTTAACGACTGTCAAAGATCTACAAATGACAGCCGGGACCAACGGCTTAACGTATTTTCCGAGGCACGGAGGGGTCTTGGTATGTAAACATGGTCACCCATCCACGGAACAACCGCGGCAAGCGTAGCTTAACCTGATCGATCGACCCATGCGGTTGTTATTACTTAGCCACAAGCCTAACTACCTACCAACCTAGAGCCTGCTTACTCTATTGCCTGGACAATAAACTATTTCTATTTTAATTCTTTGGTTTTAAGTCTAGTTATTTACACTGCATCTTTAAGCATCTACGAGCAACGTATGTAAATCAGAAGATCCTGTATGAGCTTTTTCGGAAAATACTAAGAATCGGCTAAGTCTATCGCAGCTACGTAATAATCCCATATGATTACATTCTAAACACAACCAAAGAGATACAAGTTATTCAACCGTAAAGGCAGCCAGAACAAGTCATTCATAAACCATTGAATATACTGTCGTGAAAGTACAGGTGAAGTTTTCTTTTTACCTAAATGTAAATAAAGAAAATTTGCCTAATATAAAACAACTTTCCGTTCAAATGGAAGGCTCCTTCCCCTTTATCGTATTTTCCTGTTTCGCTCTATAATAAAGTTTATTTATGTTCATTTCATTATCTAGATATTCTGTAATAAAATCTTCAGTCTCTATTTGTAAAATGAGGGTATTGGAAGAAGATAGCGTAATTTCTTACAAAGTATAAAGGGTAATTTGAAAGTTGTGTAATGAACTACTTGACTACGTTATCAAATGGTATGGTAATTTAAACATATCTTGTATTATAAAGAAAAACTTTTTTAAATTATGGTGTCGGTACGCATAGGGTTATTCAAAAATGTTATTCTCTTGTACAGAAAACATAATTTGTTTTCTTATTAGCAGTGTTTAGAGAATTAGAAATAAAAAACGTGTGCTACATAGTTCACCCTTTCCCTTATAGGTTCAGCCAGTGTCATTCTCATATCAGATTGAAGTCCACAAACTAAACAAAAAAAAAAAACAATAAAACCCTGCATCAAAATCAATAGACTCGTTTGACGAAGTAATATTTCCGCCAGTTGAATCATCGAAACAGCGTCTACTGAGGCTCGATTCTGAATCCCACCAGAGTTGACTTAATCATAAAAACGGCCGCGAAATCGCTCCGGTTCAAACGAGGCCCGAGGGAGCGACCGACTATCGGCCTCCTTTCTCCTTTTGCTTCCTCTGCTCCGAGACGATCTAGCAAAGTTGCCAGGATTACATCAGACTTACCCCCACCAACCGCCGTATGAAAAACTTGAGCCGTTAAAGTGTTGTTGCATTTTTTGTCGAGTTTTAAACGTTAGCTTGATTTTAAAACTAGCTCAGTTTAAAAACTACGCTTTTACAGTTGGTTTTGCTTTTTATGATTTATTCGCTTCATAAATAGTTGGTTACCTGTTCGTCTTGCTTGTTTTACGGTAAGTACGTAATTGTAGCTGTTTATAGCGAAGTGGAAATTCATAAGATTGTCTGTTCAGTGTAGTAAGATGGAGTGGTAATTCGTTTTCCATGATGAAAAAGTTTTTGGGAACATATGTAGGTACCAGGTACCTACTTTGTATTTTTAATCTTCTCAAATGGGATTAGCGATATCATGAAAACAGTGACGGTTTAGCTCGCTTAGTAGAAATACTCTGTTTTTTCGCAAACGGAACAGGAAAACCCTTCTTTTCCTGTAGGTAAGTGTAGGTACTTTTTTCACATAATTTAAAAATTAATGTCGTTATGGTGCGTGTCGTTAACAAGCAAAATTTTCCATTTAACAGAACTAAAAATATAATATCCTAACCTAACTAAACCTATTAGCAAACTAAAATATCGCGTCGAAAAATTCCTCCGCATCACTGCCGACTGGTAATGTACCCAAGAGACTGGCGACATTACCACGTTGTATGGCAATGCTTAGCCTCTGGCCAAGGTAAAAGCCAGCCCTTGGGTCACGGGAAGTGTCAACCAGTCGTTTGGAGATTTCATTGAACAGACCGTGAGCACTCGAACCCCATGGCCCTAGGGTTTCAACCCCAAACGGATCGAAAATGTAGTGACCTATAAGGTTATTAACTTTCGCCGCTTGAAGTTTTCCGCAGCCGCAACGGCAGCGCTAGCGCAGCACTTGTTATTAAATAAAAATTCACATAGTGTAATTAATTTGTAAAGTTATTTCTAACGCTGATAAAAAACATGATATATTCAAATGAATGGCCATTTTTGCCTCTTCTCCGAATATTTGGAAAAAAATTCAAACAGTCTAGGAGAAGTAGGTACGAAACAGGCAAGACATAAAAAATCTAGTAAAAATTCAATTCTCCAAACAAGAATCTTAGACGAAGCAACAAAAACTAAAATAAACACCACTTCTTCTGTAGATTTAAAATATTCAGACGTTCTTCCATCGTTTACTTTTCAAGTTTCAATATGAACTCCCAGCAATCTTATTTCAACTCCTCGCCATTTCTCAAGTAAATTATTATGAAGCCAGGTGCTAATATCATATAGCGCAATTTAGTTTATAGATGTCACTCGTCATTAGTATCTCGTTACATACGACACTAAACAAATAGGTGTACACTTAATAATGATTGAATGCGTACATAAAAGCTTATGTACATTAAAGGTTACAGCTGGATTTGAAACTCTATTTTTGAGTGAACAAGGTTGGTGTTGCCATGGATGTCTTCTTAAAATTTGATACGGTAAATAGAAGCCCCAGGACGCGCGGTATTAGAGCTGGCTTATGGCACTGTATTAATTTTGAACCGTAGTAACTTAGGTGGTGACAGAACTAAGATACCAACGCATAATTCACTTGGTAACACAAATGAAACTACGCTTAATTTACTGTTATAATTTAGTGAATTCCTTTACAGTCCAAAGCGTTGAGGAACTTAGCCGCGGTGGGATGGGATTCTGTTGTGTGGAGGAATTAATACGATATTACTGTTGTGGTTTGGGTTACAATTTTCCCTAAGTGTTTGATGCAACTATTAAACCGTTAAATAACTGTAATTTTTCTAAGGTAGTTTTAAATATGTTTCTTTTTTATTTACTAAGTACATACATTAAAATAAATTCCATTTTTCTATATGATTGACTAAATACAGCATCAATAAAAAAGTTTAAAAAGTTAACATACCACTTGTTCTTTACCTAACAAAGTTACCCAATTTTTATTATTATACCTCTACATATGAACAAGCAACAGCACGTGAAATTGCCAACAAAAAAGAAAAGGGAAAATCACACGGAGCGTAGCATCACGGGCCGACTCGGTTCGCGAACTACATTACAGTTTACATAAAAACATCGCGTTCAACGACAACGGGGCATCAACTTTCCCAGCGAAGACATAAGCGAAATTGAATTACACATATTGAAAAAGAAATGTGTAGCTCCTTGGTAGGCGTGGTTTTGCTCGAAGACTCCTCCTACCCAGTGATCCGCGCATGAATCGCACCGGCATCGCTCTCAAGTCGGCCGGTCGCTCCGTGTGTCGCGTGAACTAAGTCAGTGCGAAACAGACCGCGCGCTGGGACTGTGTCGCGCCACCGCACAACTTGCCACTCCACACGACGAGCTTACTTCCCGTTTGTGTGCCGCGAAAATACACAAAACTTTCGTGTTCAACTTTTAATATATCTTTACCGGAGCAACAGAAGTGAGACGAGGAGAGTAATGCCCATTAACAAATAATTTGTTTATTAAACCGACCAGGTTTGAGTGGATTTCATGTTCAGTGAGTGTAGCGAGGATGAGAACCGCAGGTTTATTTATTACAGATCTGCTCCATGAGCTATGACCAGTTACCGAAGTATTGTTTCGTTTCATTGAATTGATCTAGGTGAGTATTAGCTGATCAATGTTACTTTGAATAGAATTAATGCTACGATAAAAAGTTGTAGAACTGAAATGCAATACCCACTAACAATTTGTTTTTCCGTATGCCCAGTATTAGTTAGATAAGTAAGTAAGATATAGTTTGTGAACCAATTTCTAAGTTCAATTCATATAATAATAATTTTAGATATCTTCACCATTAATATTATTATAATATTTCCCATATCGCAAATGAGTAAGTTTCAATCTTGCCTGAATAAATAATTGAACAGTAAAAGGCTACAACTATGGAAACTTAAACACAAGAATAAGTAAATGAAGTGGTTTAAACTCATTAATTATGCCTGAACGTTTGTGCTGTAAGTTAACAGAGAGGAGGAAGTTCAGGCTAGACTGTTCTTCTAATTAAGTGTATAATTATTAAGCAAACCTATCCTAGACCAAGTTAGGCAATAGAGCTAGAAAATAAATGCTAATGAAATTACAGGGAAAAATAAAATTACCTAAAATACTGGAAACAAAATTAGGGCTGAGGCATATAAAATGTAGCCCGTGGCAAACAAAATTGTTGTAGGATAGCCCTGCCGGTGACGTAGGTACCCACTTAGGGATTTTTCCAAATCGCCCCTTAAGCGAGGTAAAAGGGATAAAGTACGTTTTCACGGGCAACGCCGCGGGCCGAGCGGAGCAATAAATAAAGTTGCCAATTGCTCTTCCCAATGAAACTCGAATTTTCCAACCAGAAATGGCTCGAATTAAAGATTTATAAAATCGTTAAATTGACCGGTTGGACATATAAAATTGTATAAAATATTTTGGAGTGCTCCATATATTGATAATATTTATTATGATTGTTGCGGAAAAATATTATCCCATGTTGTGATTAATATTTTAAACAAAACAATTATACGCAATACAGTATTTATTTCATACTTCGACCATTACATGAATATTATTGTTTTATACTGATCAAAGTGCTAAATAATCATATTGCGCAGTAAATGTTTTAAATTGATAGCATTTACAAATCATTTTTACAGAACAAGTTCATAGATAGGCAGTGCCGACAAGTTGTATATTATTTTAAACTATTTCAAATTAAAAGAAAAACATCGATTCAATTTTCTATTTATTTTGTTTCAATTATAACATAGCAACATTTTATTAAATCAGTAGAAACAGCAAAAAAAATTGGAACCAATATTCATAATTATCTACTTAGGTATTCCTCGAGTTTAAGTTGAATGAAAAGGCGAATTCAATGTTTTCGCTGTTAACATAATTCCGGTGTCAGCGCTTTATAAAAAAAAAAACAATTATCAATAGAATCTAAATCAGAATTAGAATCTATCGTAAAACCTATAATAAATTTCGTAGATTCGAATATTTTTACATTTCAGGTTCCACGTAAAACTAAAATAATAACATCCACTGTTTTATTAATAAACGTTAATCAAATTCTAGCAAAACAATCAGTATAAAAGTCAATAGATATTTTAATAAGTTGTTCATTAACTTAAAAGCTTCTTGAAAGCTTAACAAGAAGCTTCGTCAGTTTTACAAAATGCGGACCAACATAATTTAATATTCTATTCATTTTCTGTATGAATTCCTGTGTACGGAATTTTTAGGAGCTTTTTATAAAAACCTTGTATTTTTTTTCTATATTTAACATTCTGCCCTGGTATTATTCATGTTTCTCAGTAAAGGAGTTTCGTTAACATAGTCTTTATGAGCGCCATCAGTAATGAGAACAAGTGCTTAGCCCTTTAGTCATTAACGAAGATGTTTATAAATCTGATAAGTATTATAAAACTGACATTTTGTAATTCCATGGAATTATTTTGTCATCTTACGCTTAGGTACTTAGAATTATTACAAAACAAAGATTTAATATTTTACTGAATACTGAGAGGAAGAACGGATACGACCTAATATCAGGATTTTTGTGAAAAAAAGTAGTACTTTGTTTCACAAAAATCCTGGTCGTATCATTGCGAAAATCTTTCTTAGTTTCCAAAAATCCTTGAATTTTCGCAAAAAAATGATCTTTATTAGGGTACCGTACCCGAAGGGTGCCAAACGGAACCCTATTACTAAGCCTCCGCTGTCCGTCTGTCCGTCCGTCCGTCCGACCATCTGTCTGTCAGCAGGCTGTATCTCATAAACCGTAATAGGTAGACAGTTGAAATTTTCACAGATTATGTATTTCTATTGCCATTATAACAACAAATAATAAAAATTAAATAAAGTTAATATTTAAAGGAGGTACAAGAAACGTGACTTTTTTCGGCGTTTTTTGATTGATCTTAATACGTTACGGAACCCTTCGTATGCGAGTCAGACACGCACTTGGCCGGCTTTAACAATTATCCTGGGACATATAGAAGCAATGTCATAATAAAGAGTGTACATTTTCAATATGTGCTGAACCCTAAACAAATAATAAGTGAGTTTAAAAATAATTGTTTGAACTCAAGATATTTTTGTATTGCGTGGCCATTAGTAACCCTCTTTCAAAGCCTAGCCTAGACTGGGTTTACATTAATTGGAACTAATGGCATACAAATGATCACTGCAAGTATCCTTTACCGACACTACCTATGGAATTTGCATGTATTTTTTAAAACATAAAAAAACAAATGAGTTTTTTTTTTTCACCTATACGCCTTTTCCCCAAGCGGTCAGGTAGAGGTATACCTGTAGTAACTACACCCACATTTTGTTAGTATAGTAGTATTAGTATGTAGTTTTGTAATTTTAATGTGATCGATATTTAATTTATTAAAATAATGAAATAGCTGGATAACCAATAATGGATAATAAGTTTTTTTTTTAACGTTTTATAAAAATGAAACCTAGCTAGATCGATTTATCGCCCCCAAAACCCCCTGCATACTAAATTTCATGAAAATCGTTGGAGCCGTTTCCGAGATTCAGATTATATATTTATATACATATATACAAGAATTGCTCGTTTAAAGGTATTAGATATGTGTTTTCCTTATAGTGAACCAGTAAAATCAAGCGGGTAATTATTAAATACTTTAATAAAGATTCTCTCCTTTAATAAGGACTCCTTTAATAAAGATGCTCCTTGGCAGCTCTAAACAGAGAGAGCTGGAAAAACGATAAAGGCTAACAAAAACATTATAATAATACCGTTCATAAAACAATGGTGCCGATTCCCTTGTTCACAAACTAAACTAAATTTAAGTTCAGTGCATCTTTTTCTTTCTATTTCATTAAGAAAAGGACAGAAGATAAATTTTAGTTTAGTCCTGTCAAATAAATCAGCGCCTGTCACTACTCCATACATGTTTAGACGTGATTAAAAACTTGCCAACTAAAATTACGTCAATTTACGTCAAGCGCTGATTAATTTGACAGGACTAAACTAAAATTTATCTTCTGTCCTTTTCTACTAATTGTATCGTACCATTCGCACAAAAACTTTAATACAGATTTTATCACAGAAATGTTCCACCCATTATTCTACGAACACACAATCTCCCTGTATACAACAGGATACAATTAAAATCAATTACAAGTAAGGGTGATTTTTATTAGAAACGCTTATCTAAATAGTGTGAGAAGTACTTAAGTGGATTTGTAGTCACGGCAGACCCAATGCTTCCGTAACAGTGAGTAATTTAAAGACGGCCACGCTGATATCTGCGGGCGCATCCATTACCCCCAACAACGGGGTACCAGGCTCCCATAAATTATAAGGAGGAATACTTATACGCTGATTTATATAGAGCTGTAAATTTTCTATTCTATATAGTATTTAGATGCTACGGTCTTTATAATGGGGGCCAGCATATGGGCCTCAATTACCGCGGCTGTTGGGGGTAATACGCGTTCCGTTATGGAGTGAGGAAGATATGTTACGTCGTGACCGAAATGTATGGGGGATTTTTAAATTGGGCTATGGCCGTGTTAGCGGCCCTGGCTACTAATATGCGGTATTAAAATCTTATGTAAAAGTTACATGACAGAATGCAATGGATATGGCTTTAATTTTGTAATACTGAATACACTAATTTTAGATATTTCCGGCCATCGACAGCACTACATTTAAGAACACCTTTTTTTTAGGTTTCCGTTGCTAAATGGCAAAAAACGCAACCCTTATAGATTCGTCATGTTTGTCTGTCTGTCTGTCCGTCCGTATGTCACAGCCACTTTTTTCCGAAACTATAAGAGCTATGCTGTTGAAACTTGGTAAGTAGATGTATTCTGTGAACCGCATTAAGATAGAAAAAAAACAAATAATTTTGGGGTTCCCCATACTTAGAACTGAAACTCAATTTTTTTTTTTCATCATACCTATGGGGTATCTATAGCTAGGTCTTTAAAAATGATATTGAGGTTTCTAATATCATTTTTTTCTAAACTGAATAGTTTGCGCGAGAGACACTTCCAAAGTGGTAAAATGTGTGTCCCCCCCCTGTAACTTCTAAAATAAGAGAATGATAAAACTAAAAAAAATATAAGATGTACATTACTATGTAAACTTCCACCGAAAATTGGTTTGAACGAGACCTAGCAAGTAGTTTTTTTTTAATACGTCATAAATCGTAAACCGCAATTTACCTTTCATTCAATGTTACTTGCTGCTACGGAACCCTTCATGGGCGAGTCCGACTCGGACTTGGCCGCTTTTTTTTTAATAATAAAGTCGCCTACCAATGGCAATTAATATGTACCAATACGACATTAACTTACCTGAGCTGCTGTTTACCTAACTCCGCTAAAACTCGAGAGACAAAATCGAACCAATAAATAAATGTCACTCAAAAGTAAAAAGGTATTTAAAAAATCTTAACTCTTTGCTAGACAATTAAACGAGGATAAATACTCGCAGTGAACAAAGGAAACAAGAAACAAAAACAACGGATTGCGTCAATTTGGTGTAATGCCAACTTGAGCCAAGTATTTCTTTCTCTTAATAATATACAAGGGTTATGATTTAAACACAGTTTTACCGAGAACAGCCTCTATGTTCTATGTTATAGGGTTTGGTTTCCGCACTTAGTCCGTAAGGTGGACCATTGTGCGTGGGCCATGGCGGCCGTTTGGTGGTTATTCCAACCAGCCCACCTCCCTCCAGAAGCTAATTAAGTCTCCTGGCCTGTTCAGAACATCTGTGTAGGATCTGGGTGACCCGAGGGTTTCTGTTCTAATCTGGGTGACGCCTGTGCATTCAAAGAGCACGTGCGCTACTGTTTCCTCAGCCTCCATGCACGCCCTGCACAGAGGACTGTCCGTTATGCCTATTGTGTGGAAGTGTTTGTTTAGCGAGCAGTGCCCCGTGATGGTCCCCGTCACCATGCGCAGGCCGCTCCTGTCCAGGCGTAATAAACGCCTGGTTAGCCTGCCATCCAAGGATAGCATAGCTTCCTTGGACTGCCTGCATCCCGGTGTCGAGGTCCACCAGTTTTCTGCTTGTGTGTGGGTGAATTCCTGTAGCCACCTGCGTATTTGGTTGAAGGGGATTGGAACGATAGGCTCGGGTCCACAGACTGCCGTGCTAGATCCTCTTCTAGCAAGTTCGTCAGCTGCGTCGTTACCTAGCGATCCGCTGTGTCCTTTTATCCATTGCAGCGTCACCGTGTTGCGGCTAGATACCGTTACTTGTTCTAGTGCATTGTGACATTCTAGTGTTAACTTTGAAGTAATATATTTTTTCCGTAAGGATTGGAGAACTGAGGCGCTATCGGAGAGTATGCGAATGTGGATGTCCGTAACTCTCCTGGCTTCTATAGCATGGGAACAGCCTCTTTGATTATAGTAAGTCATGGCTGCCGAGCCATACGGACATAAGTTCAATTTACTTCCACATTTGACAAAAAGTTATAAGATTTGTTTGTAAAAGAATATTTGTAAAACAATAATTACGGAGTTACTGTGCTACGAAACGCATGCTACGAAATCGTAGCTGCCTACATCGGGAAAGCTACGCCGTAGCAACATTTTATCCGTAGCACATACTCAATGTATGTATTGCAGCTTCACGTCATCCTTACACACATTTTCACACATATTTTAAATCATTGTCAAAATAAAATAATTGTGCCATGTTCGAAAAAACGCGTGACGTCAACATTTTTGTTGAATTTTAAAATAACAATACATTGCTGAATAATAAATTATTATTTGAACAAAGCGTCCAGATACAAAATAACAGGGTGTTTTCGAAGTCCGAACATTTCTCACGTCTATTAAATACACGATGTTGGGCTAATAAAAATTAAAGGCTCCACTGAGACATTTACAGGCACTACTGTTTTTGCCCTTTGCTGTAAACGGGCAATATTTGTTTTAGTGGTACGGCTACCTGCCGTTAGCCGACTCTTGCGGCTTTTGAACAAGCAAACTTGGGATGAGGAATTTTAAACGGGTAACATATCATTACTTTGAAATTACAGACGGTAATTAAATCACCAATACCCACCACGTATAGATAAAAATTGTAACTTTAAACTCTTTTTTTTTGTTTCAGATATTTCAAATAATATTTTGAATGGCTTATAAATAAAAATATTACAAACAGGTGTACAGTTACAACATAGGTACCTTACACGAAATAAGGATTACCATTTTGAGAAAAAACCTATTTCATAATAGTATGGTTTCTTAAATACTATGTTCGTAACATTATACAATTTCTATCAATACTTTAGAAAGAAAATCGCTTTTGTATTTCACGTAATTGTAAGGTATTTTTGCTCTTGACTGTAAAGATTGAGTAAGTATTTATTTCGAAAGCTCCCAAAAAATAGAAACATAAGAAAAAATAAATTAAGAACTTAAGAATTTCTAAAAAAATTATAACCATAATTTAATTCATAAATTCTTTTCGTTGTTAGGTTAAAACGTTTTCGTAAAGGGTCTTTGCGAAGACCTTTTACGAAAACGTTTTTTTTCCGCATCAAACCAAAACAAAATTATAAATATATACCCACTTAATAAGACACACTGTAAAAAGAAAATACAGGACTACCTCCTAAAACTTCCTTATGATGAAACAGAAGCGATTTTGAACATTCTCAAATAGACAAGCTACTACTTTACTTACTCATATTTAACAATCATCTCATTCACATCACACGAGCATACACATGAACGCACACCTACACGCACACACACACTGACTCACACCCACACACATACAGTCTTACATCATACGTACTTGTTATTTTATTTTTTCATACTTTCCACATAAATTCTTCATGGCAATCTAATTATGTTTACAACTATATAGCTTCTAAATATTCACAATTTATATAAAAGGATCAAATGTGATCCGAGATACAGGTTTACCACCTAGTTCGGATGCAGATAGTCCTAAACTTTGTATATTACAAACTTTAAGCCATTACTTACTGTATATTGTCAAATATTAAATTTTTGTAATAGGGGTTCTTATTTTGTTGAATAAATTAAATTGAATTAAACGTCTTTGGTTCACAATAAATAAATTACGTCCTATTTGGTAAAGAGACTGAAAAAGGACACAAGTAAATAACTTTAAAAACTTATAGCAGTGAGGTCCCGGGAGATAGAGAATGAAATATTATCTCTCTTTGTTATTCATTCGTGTCTCTGCGGATTCATAATTTTGTCAACACTTAAAATCTGGGAGTGTACCCTACTGTATTTTAGTTATCTTTACAAAAAATAAAGGTAACTAGAGTTTGTTTATCCTCTATTATTAAATGAGCAATATTTGTATATGCTGTGAGTCTTTATAATGTGCACATATTGAAATGAAGAAATGAATGACGGAAAAATAATTTTACAAAAATCTAGATTTCTTTTTATTTCTTTTTTATGGAATTATTAAACAAAACGGTACTTTTAAACTAAATCATCTATCGCGATGGTTAAACTCCATAATGATTAGAAGAAATTAAGCGTCCTCATAAAATGAAAATTGTGGAAAAAAAACTACCCTCAATAGAAAATAAACATGTTTTTTTTAGCAAAAATCCGTTTTTTTTTTTCATAAATTTTACAATAAACGTAAAATTTCTCAATAAGACATTACATACATTTAAGAAAAAAAAATATTACGGTTTTTTTTTCCGTCGATTAAATTAAGCATAGATTCCCTCATTTTGATATGTGCACATTATAAAGACTCATACTGTATATATATATATTTGTAATCACATTCTCGAAAACGGCTCTAACGACTTGGATGAAAAATGCAAAATAGGGGTTTATGGAGGTGAAAAATCGACCTAGCCAGGTCTCATAACTGGGAAAATTAGTTTTCTCTATTTTTACAGCTTTGGGAATGTGATACAACGTTCGTATACCTGGACGATATGTATTTATCTTTTTTCAAATGTGTGTGGTTAGTAGCTAACCTGGTGTCAGAGTTTCAAAGCCGCCCATGGGCCTCTGATTTGACTTCACATACCGTCGAGAAATATCTCTCCGGCATGCCGGTTTCCTCAAGATGTTTTCCTTCACTGTTTTTTAAGCAATTGATAATTATACAATACGCACATGAATCCGAAAAGTCAGAAGTGCGTGCCTTGGGTTCGAACTGGAGACCTAGGTTTTGAACTATCTGTGTAACATCCAAACACACAAACTATCACATTTATAATATTAATAATAATAGTACATAACACATAATATAATAATACATAATATCACGCCTGTATTCCCCGAAGGGTTGGGCAGAGGTGTACTCTATAGTACACCCACATTTCGCCAGTTATGTTTAAGTCCCATGTAGTCCCATGTAGGAGGCGAGCCTATTGCCATTAATAGGACACAAATCCAGACTCCGGGCTGCTACTGAGAAATTCCAGATGGAAAACCCAACAACACTTTGCCCGACCCGGGAATCGAACCCAGGACCTCATGCTCAACAGTAGCGCCATAACATTAGTAGAATAAACAAATCGAGAAAATACATTATGCTGTACCAATACGATGTCAGCCTAAACATTTTCTCTATATAATTTGCACAGTGTGCCCAACCAAAATAATCAATCTGCCTAGCCTTTTCCCAACTATGTTGGGGTCGGCTTCTAGTCTAACCAGATGCAGCTGAATACCAGTATTTTACATGGAGCGACTGCCTATCTGACCTCCACAACCCAGTAACTGGGTAATACGATACCCCTTGGTAAGACTGGTTGTCAGACTTTCGGGCTTCAACGACCCGTAACGACTGTCAAAGATCCATGAATGACAGCCGGGACCAACGGCTTAACGTGCTTTCCGAGGCACGGAGGAGTCTCGGTATCTAAAGATGGTCACCCATCCACGGACCAACCCCGGCAAGCGTAGCTTAACCTGATGGATCGACCCGTGCGGCTGTTATTATTTAGCCACGAGCTCCCAACTAGAAGTGGGTGAATAAAAATATCATAAATAGGTACAACAATTACTCTGACCTTAACCCAAGGCTGGCCACCGCGGTTTTCGACCAAGAAATTGAACAGAATGAGGTTCGGGTCATGTCCCACGTGACCGACAGCAACCCGGGATCCACTACCGCTGTGACCATTTTATTAGACCTATGTTTATTTTCTGTTATATTATCTACCAATTGGGTTTTTCTATCTGAAATTCCTCAGTAGTAGCCTGGAGTCTGGATTTGTGCCCGGTTGATGGCAATAGGCTCGCCCCCTATTACATGGGACTTAAACAGAACTGGCGAAATGTGGGTGTACCTGCTACAGGTACTCCTCTGCCCAACCCTTCGGGGAAACAAGGCGTGATGTTATGTTATGTATTATCTACCACTTCGTCTGTGCTCTGTAATAGAGGTTAAGATATTTTTGTACAAAGTTAAAAATAAATAATTGAAAATACACAATGGTCGCCTTTCACATAATTCATGGAATGCAAATAAGCTGCTTCATTATGTAGTTCATTTAAATAAAAATTAAAAATAATTGCACATTCCCAATGAGACAACCAAGCAACCTGTTTTTATAATTTTCTGTTTTTTTTACATACTCTTTACGGTTTCACATCAAGTAAACAATATTATTCCGGAAACAGCCTTGATGATGCATAATAAATTAAAATATTAAATACAACCTCTTCTGCAACAAATGAACTGAAAAACTTTAATACCCAGTTCTGTTTACATACGAATATTTTGCTTGTTAAAAAGGTATCATCGTATGTGAAAAAGCACAAACTTTATATTTTAAGGGTGATATTTGTTTCTCCGTAGATAAATTTGCAGCGTTCGGTCAGTGTCCGGGAAAATCAATAACCGCCCAATATGTGCCTATCATTTTGACATCTAGAATTTCGTACGCAGCTTATGGCAACGCTTCAGTTAAGTGTTGGACGGAGTGAGAGCGGGTAGCGATAGTGACAACATCTAGGAGATTTAAGATACTATAGAGGTATGAGGAAACAGGGTGTAAAGTTCACTCATCCTCTATAGAAAAGGGAGGATCCTCCGACCAGACAGGTGTTGAGTCTGGTGGGCTACTACCCGACGATTGATGTCGGGACGTTATATAATGCAAGTCCCGCAATAAACTGCGCGATGCAGGATTTTGTGCGACGTCAATGTGTTGCGTTGTTCGCATGTGGCGACATAAATGACGCCACATCACTACCCTTCGGAGACTGGAGGTCGATAGTGGGCTGAGTCGTGTATCTTGCGATGCTTGCCAGGGCTAGTTCAGGTTCCAATGAGTCGGAACTAGATGCCGTGGGTGGGTACGTTTTGTACCTTTATATATTATAGAAGTGCCGAGGTAGGCAATAATACAATTAGTTTTGACAAAAATCACATTTTATTCGATTTATCCCATAACACTTCACGGTTATCAGAAGAAATGTCATGGAAAAACTGTGATCCGATGTCTCAGTGACGCCAGTTAGCAAAATTATAATTATAGCCAAATGTAATATTATATTATATATTACATAGATTATTTTATTATTAAATATTAATAATAAAATAATAGATTATTTTATTATTAAATATTAATAATAAAATAATCTTTTATTTATTTATTAAATTATTTGTAAATTATAGCCAAGTTGGACACGATACACTTTTACCGACACCAACCTTTGATTACCAACCGTCAATACTCGGTAAATTATAAAAGACTAGCAGCGCCCGCGGTTACAGCCGCATAAGTTTCGATTCCGCAGGAATATCGGGATACAAAATATTCATTGTGTTAATCCAGGTCGTAAACTATCAGTGTGCCAAACATCCATCCATGCTCACAAACTTTCGCATTTATAATATTATAAGTAGGATAGTAGGGCTAAAAAAAAACCGTAGGACAAGGATATTTTCTCGAAAATTATTGTTTTTTTGCACACTGTCATGTGGGACGTATGACACGGGACATAGAGCTAAACTGAGCGAGGTGTGACCTATAGGTGATACCTAGTAGGGTTTGATGTTTGATTCTTTGATTTAAATGTATTTACGTCTATGTGATAATTTGTTACAGAGAAACCTGTGTACGTATACAGTTCCATAAAAGTAACAGAATGATTTTAAATACCTCAAAGCGCCTTATTTTTAGAAATACAAACGCAAATCCTGAAGGGGCTCATAGGTACTGCAATAACATTACCTAAAAGTAATAAAAAATCGAATTATTATATTAAAAAATTGCTTTTTAAAAATCACATTTTTAGTACCAAAATGACCCCAAATTCATTAAAAATTAGCAAATTTTCTACAGAGTTTATAAGTTGTTGTTGACTTGTAGACACCCGCTAAACGACGGCCGCCCGCGCCCCATGTAATAACCCTGTTAAATTCCCCATTGAAAAAAAATTAGAAAAATGTTTTCTTTCTGTTTTCCTGAAAATTACTACATAAACCGACTCTCAGTACGATACCTAACAACACCCTTACGGATCGGACAGGGTTTTTTTACATGTTGTATATATATCATGGTTCAATAATTCGTGGAACGTATTTTCTCGTTCGTCAGCAAAAAATTCATCCATATGTATACCTTTTTATTCAAGGCATTATTCTCTTCAACTGAATTCCAATACCTAATCATTCCTCTTAATCAATTATCCACCAAACGCCATAAAAATTGAAAGCCCAATAAGGCACTGACCACATTAGTGTTTCACTCGCTAACAGTCAGCCGTGCCTCACCGGCCGATACCGACCGCGTGTTGTATGACGGTCCAGTTTTTGTGCGACACGGTACACCCGCTATTCATTAGGGCGACGCTGTCCATGTCCGCATTAATTACAGGACGCCTCTGACGAATGACACGCAAATACGGTACGGATAAGGCAATAACAGCGGACGGATGTTGGTAAGCTGATGAGCGTAGGAAATAGTAGGTGCTTAGGGTAATTTGCAATTATTTGGCTGAGTTACCTATCTGAAAACTTCCTAGGAATGGCACCACATATTTATAATAAATTATCTAATGCTTTGTTAACTTATGGATATCTTTATTGGTATCGTATGTCTCTTTAATTGTGTAGTACTTCTTATGTCGTAGTATCTTTAATTGTTTTATCTTTTATTATTATCTACTTTTATGTAAGACATACTACATAATTAATGAATTGTCTGATAGAAATTTTGGTGTATAATAATAATACATATAATTAGGGTGAATCTAGAGTCCAATTTATTTTTTCTTATTTTTATTGCCAATTATGTGTTGACCATATTTAAATTACTTAGTTATTATGACATTATATATTCTGGCGCTAATGCTTATTGATTTGAATTTATGACATTGTGTATGGTACTATTTTGAAATTGTATAACTTATTAATGTGAATTTATGAAATGGTATAATTTTAATGGTGCTTATAATTTTATTAATAATTTTGCATGCCTAAATTCGTGCAACACAGTGGACTGCGCATTCACTTGACATCTAGAAATGTATGATTATGTATTGTGTTGAGCAATAAACATTTGAATTTGAAATTATTGTCTTACTCCGATAAAGAGTGATGAAATATATATCACTCTCCTAAAAAAATAGAGGGGTGAATCATAGTACCATTATCTTCTTTCTACAGAAATAGTTGAGTATTTTTCAATATATTAGTCGGCATAAAGGTTGGCTACAAGGCCCAGAGAGTTCTAGATGTAGTCTAGTATCGTCCTTCGTATACGGTTAATATAATTATGTTAGTAAAATATTTGTGTAACTGTTTATTTTCCCGAATAAAAAACAATCTACGTACATATACAAATAAATAAAATTGAAGTGTCTATATTTAATGTCAAAATAAAAGCTTTTTACTAAATGCATTTATGAAAGTATTTAGGTACGGTACTTATAACAAAAAAAACAAAAATTAAAATTTTTGTCTGTCTGTTTGTTCCGGCTAATCTCCGAAACGGCTGAATCGATTTTGACGAAAATTGCACTGGCAGATAGCTGATGTTATAAAGAGTAACTAAGACTACTTAAAGTTTAATAAAATAATTAGGAGACACGCGGGCGACGCCGTGAGCAGCAATTAGTCATAATATAACACTCAATAATTTTGAAGTCAAGCGGAAGATTTAAAAATACATTGCAAAGCAAGCATGGTAACCAATGACGAAAACACTTAAATGGCATATTTATTTATTTGATAAATCTTTCATCAAAAATCCTCAATTAATGGTTCTCAAACAGTCCTCAAAAGGTCGAGTGGTTTGTAAAAAAAAGTTTGGCAAAATAATCCGTAAGTTTTTCTCTTCAGTACAAAAATCGGGGAAATATCGATATAATCATTAAGGAACCAGTCCATACCTCCACTTGTATAATGTTCAACGATAACAAAAATTCGTGGTGAAGTTTCTGCCGTAAACAGTTGATTTATAATAATATTTTACAATCGAAACGTGACGAAAGTCGAACTATGGAACCAGCTTGTGTTTGCAAAACGCAAGCAGACTTTGGCTTTTTAACCAACTTCAAAAAAAGGAGGAGGTTCTCAATTCGTCGGGATATATATATTTTTTTTTATGTATGTTCCCCGATTACTCGAAGACCGCTGGACCGATTTTAAAAATTATTTTTTTGTTTGAAAGGGTATACTTTCAAGTTGGTCCCATTGTCATTTGGTCACTATCTGATGATGGGATCTTGGAGTAATCGAGGGAACTCTTCAAATATTATAGGCAGATCTATAGCGATTTCGGTATTTTTGATAAGCAGTTGACATAAGGCTATTGTAACTTGTAACTAAAACCCGTTTAAGAGCTACGGTGCCACAGACAGACACACATACATAGCGGTCAAACTTATAACACCCCTCTTTTTGCGTCGGGGGTTAAAAAAATATCACATTCCAGTGCACGATTTCCTATTCTAAATTCATATAATACAATCCAGAGCTTTCAAACAGCTAGGAGCTGCATAATATAATGCTTGATACTAAACTCTGAACTACACCGCATACGCATCAGAAAGTAGGCATAAACTGACACAGTTCCCACTCTGTAATGTATAGAAAATGCATCACTAAATACGGCTGGTTAAAGGATTCTGTTCAGTCAGAGGTAGGGGTGGGAATTGGATCAGAAGTATCGATACACAAGTTTTATCGATTGTCATTATGGTATCGGATTAAAAATATCAATATTATTCTACTGAATTATGAATCAAATCAACCATTTATCTTACTCTCATCCTTATTCACTTATCAGTTAAAAGATATCAATTTGTAACAATAATTTGTCTACTCACGAACCGCAATTGACAATTTCGAGTTTCCGTGAAGACAGACTAGAAAGCAGCCTTTATGAAAGTATTGACGTCACTAAAATATACCCTTAAAAATTGGTAACTAACATGTTCAAATACATGGGTACTAAAACTATCGTACCTATTTGAAAAACATACTAACTGCCGTAGCAAAAGTTTCAAGACTATTTTGGTATCAATGCTACTTTATTTATTTAAACTTTATGCACAAGTAAAAAATACGGTACAAAGGCGGACTTAATGCCTGAGGCTTTTCACCCTAGTGATGCAGAGACAAAACATGGCAGGCGCAACATAAGTGATAGATAACTTGAAAATGAATATACACTAATACATAGATACATATAAACCGAATAAACTTTGTCAGGAGAAATAACGATAGGTAGAGGAGAAAACAAATCCAGCAAATCAGCGCTGCAAAGATTCTGCCAACTTTTCACGAATATGTTCACGTGCTTTCACTTTGAAAGATAACCGACTGGTTGCCATCCTGATGTTCAGAGAGAGCGCATTCCAAAGACATAATACCGCCTGGACAAAGAAAGAAGAGTGAATAAAACCAGAGCGTTAAGAAGGACATCGTAGAAGACGATTGTTGGTAGAACAAAGATCTTTATATACATCGATACTTAGGTATCGATACTTTTTCCGAATCCCTAGTCGGAGTTCGATACGCCGACCATTCACTGATTACGCCGGTTTATAATTGCCGCTCTCCCAAATGAGCTCGAACTGCCAATCTGACGAAAGCAAAATGTGTTTTCAGTCGCGTGATCATTAATTTGAGTATATTGTGTCAACTCTCGCATTGATGATTTAAATGGAATTGCAATCGTTTTGATTTCCAGTTGTCAATATCGCTAAGTATTAACTGATTAACGTTTGATAAACGTAATGAATGCACTTAATTTTAATTTTGTTTATGTGGTTTTTGAAATGGATAGTTAGATGGTTTTTCGTCCTAGCCTATTTGCAAATTGGTTGAGGTTGGCGTCCAGTCTGACTAGATGTAGTTTAATATCAAAATTTAATATTTAGCGCTTGTCATTCTGCCCTCACTACCCAATAATAAATACACTTCTTTAGGCGCGTTGGCCTTTTTTGAGATGGGAAAAACAATTGAACTTGCGACACCGTTACCGACACCTCATTTTTGTAACCGCGATTGTGCTCTTCATTTGTATTAAGTTACGGATCAATGTTCTATACAAATATTTTTACTTTAAAGGTTTTGGAAGTAGTTTTTTTTTGTAAACGCGATTGTGCTCTTTATTTAGATAAGGTTACGGACCAATGTTCTATACAAGTATTTTTCTTTCAACAAGGCGATTTTGTTCAAGTTTTCACTTCTGTCGGCACTCCCGGAATGCCACTGTTTTTTTATTCAGAAACCATATTAATACAGCTTAATCACTAATTCATTTTCACACATTCTTCTGCTGCAAAAACTTATGAGCTTATGCATTCAAGAATAATTTTCTTCCAAAGAATGTTATCTTTCCTTTTCTGTAAAACATTTTTATTGCGTTCTTTGTTCGCAAAAACTAATCAACTGAAACAATCTTAAAGTTAGTTAGTTAGAAACAATTTGAACCAGTTGCAAATTGAAATAATTCAGTGTGCCGTGACGCGTAAGTTTACAGCTTTAAACCGCAAATGTAGTGGCAAGTAATGGGTACACTAAACGCACTTATTTTCACGCAATCTGGGGGAACATGAACAGACTTAAGTTGCTACTACGGTACAAACGTATATAAAATAATGTACAGTGTTTCGGTTAAACTAATAAAAGTTGAAAATAATAATAATAACAAAGTTCCTCTCTCAGGAGCCCTGACCACTGGTAGCTTGGTCCCTGTTCCCGATACCGGTGGGCTACTATTTTTTTATATTTTTAAATGTTTTTTTTACCAGCTATAGGGACACCTCTGCCCAACCCTTCGGGGAAAAAGGTGTGATGTTATGTTTAAATGTATTTTTATTTTTTATATGAATATTTAAAAATGTAAATAATATGTTTAAAAATGAAATAAAATTATATATGGCAATATCACGATGTATTGGGATCGATCTATCATCACTGACAGGACTATTGTTGCCAATAAGCCAGACATAGTGGTGATAGATCGATTAGAGCGTCGCACAATGATTATTTATATAGCGGTCCCGCATGACGAGAACCTCGTGGAAGCTTAAAAAGATAGGCAGATTAAGTATCTTGACCTGGCTGGCGAGGTTGTCAGCATGTGGGATGTGGATACAGCAGTCATTGTGCCGATAATCGTGACGGCCAATGGCATAATAGCCAAGAGCCTCAACAAATGCTATACTAGCTTTACCGCGGCAGTCCCCAAGTGCCACACGTTTTTTTTTTATAGCCTGAAATTGCAAAAGTGGCCTCAAAAGTTATAGGCCTTAAAAACTAGCGACTATTCTTGAGTCTAACATTCACAATTAATTTACAACCAAAACCAACTCTACACGCATACACAAATACATATACACAACGACACACCGTCGTCGTTCAACATACAGAAGGAAACGCATTACGCTTGTGGCATTAATTACAACTTCCGATGGCGATCGCAATGTTATCGCGGTTTAAAGTTAAACACCGTTCTAAGTTTTTTAAATAATCTTTTGACTGGCCCTAATCACAAAAATAACGACCGCCATAAAACCTTCATTTTTCACCAGTTTTTGACATTAAGATGACAAAAAATGCTAAGTATTTGGACAACCGTTATTGTGTGACCGTTCATCGCTTTCTTAGGAAACCAAAGCTTAAGGCAAAGTATTTAAAATTGTACACTCCATTTACCAACACATCAGCTGTACACAAAAACAGCCACACACCACAAGTACACAACCACACACCACAAGTACACAACTACACACCGTCGTCCAGCATACAGAAAGGCGTATAAGAAACGCATAACGCTCGAAGTTATCACGTTTTAAAAGTTTTGATAATTGCTTTTTGATTGTCCTAGTAAAAAAAAACACGCTTATGGAAACCTCTACACTTCATTTACCAACACATGACCTATACACAAGTTTATACGCAGCCACACACCACAAGTACACAACCACACTCCGTCTAACATACATAATGGCGTAAACGAAAAGCATAAAGCTTGCTGGCATTAATTACACCTTCCAATAGCGATCGCAACGTTGTCGCGATTCAAAAGTGAAGTGTCCGCTCAAAGCTATAAAAACACTTTTTGACTGCCATAATCACAAAAATACGCTTAGGCAAAGGATCTACAATGCTACACCCCATTTATCAATACATCAGGTCAATACAAGTACCTATACAAACACAGCCACACACCACAAGTACACAACCACACAAAGTCCAACATACAGAAGGGCGTAAAGGAAACGCATTACGCTTGCTAATTAATTACACCTTCCGATGGCGATCGCAACGTTGTCACGATTCAAAAGTGAAGTGTCCGCTCAAAGCTATAAAAACACTTCCATAATCACAAAAACACGCTTAGGCAAAGAATCTACAATGCTACACCATTTACCAATTCATCTAGTCAATACAAGTACCTACACAAACACAGTCACACACCACAAGTACACAACCACACACCGTCCAACATACAGAAGGGCGTAAAGGAAACGCATAACGTTTGCTGGCATTAATTACAACTTCCGATGGCGATCGCAACGTTATCGCGGTTCAAACGCAGCCGCGCTGCGTTCCGGCGATTTGTCATTGCCAAGTTGCTTGTTTTGAATCAATTATATTGCTTGCTTAGTGGTGGTAATTTTCGTGTGTTTATTTAATGTTTTTCTTTTTGACATTTGGTCTATAAGAGTAATATTGCGTAGTACTCGCAACCGGCGTGCGTGTATGAACGTAAACGAAACAAAACAAAAGGTATGTAAGGATTGTAGCAGGTGGCGTGACTTTTGACTTCGGAAAAAAAATATTTAAATAAATTTTTCTGTTTTCTATGGGGGACTACATAAAGCAATGTATTTTTACATCTATGCCCTAAAGAGAATCTGTGCTTGCCACAGCATATTTCTTATAGGTACTTCAGTGTTTACCTTATTAACTTGGGAAAAAAAAACTTGTTTTGGTAAACATAAATCCCATAAAAAACATAACATGTAAAAAATGCAAGTCTCGCAACGCAGTTCTTCTACCGCAAAAATATGTGAAATCTAATGTAAAACAAATGCTGTTAATTTAATCAGTACCTATCTATCTATTTGTTATCTTTATTTCTTTAATAAATAGAATGACTTGGCAATCGCGTTAGTTATACTACGCCCTCTTGGTTACTGAAAATTCAGGCTTTTAGCTATATCTACACCGAAGTTACAGGGGGTTGAAAATGTCCTGAATGACTTCGAGAAAATATGGTACGGCTGTTCCTTTGTGTTTGTTTTGCTTGACTTGGCGGTATCCAATAAATATTGAAGAACTCACAAGACAAAAATACTAAGAATAATTACTTTAAGTAACTTTACTAAGAATAATTACTTTAAGTAACTTACAGAAAAAATTCCAAAATCATGCAGCTATTACCCACATAAAAAAACCCGCATAGTCGAAAACCGGCTTATAAAAATATTCCATTAGCTAACTATGTGATGTAATGCACATTCTATTTGGTAACAGAATCAGAGGCCAAAAGACACCACCGTATCCATTTTGTGAGATTATGTTATGTTGAGTGCTGCCACAGCGATTCCCTGGAAGAGATTCGGCGAAAATATTTTTATTTTACACTGTTATACGATTAATTGTCAATATAATAAAATGTGAAAGAAAATGCCTCTCTGCTTTAATCAAAAATAAGTTGTAGAATCTAATACTGTTAAGTTCAAAAAAATATTTATAGGTATACATATGGCTTACCTATAAACAAAATAACTTTTAGAGGTAGTGAACTACCAGGCCATTTTTTTCCATCTCGCAGATGGAGCCTAGTATTAAGGTCATAGCACACATATCAACTCTGAAAGAGATCGTCACCGTATCAACTCGATCCATTCAGTATTCTTTGTATGAAACTCCCTACTGCAACGCACACTAATCTGAATCGTAACGTAATCGCCTCGCCTCGGGACAAACTCACGAACCGCGGTGCGGTGCTGGTCAACTTGCAGTTTCCGCGCTTACGGCTCGTCGTCATCCCTGCGCTTACGTCTCTCCGTACTCGAGCTTACGTCTTTTCGTCCACCCTTGTCCCTCTCACTCCTCCCGCGGCCTGCCTTCAGCACACTACTGCCGCATCTCCTAGTCGACGTATCGGAGCTGCTGATCCGCTTTGGTTACGTGCTTACGTTAGGTTGACGTCTGTTTGACGGCAAGACGAAAGGCGATACGGTGACGATCCCTTTCCGAGTTGATATGTGTGCTATGACCTTAATACTAGGCTCCATCTGCGAGATGGAAAAAAATGGCCTGGTAGTTCACTACCTCTAAAAGTTATTTTGTTTATAGGTAGGCCATAGGTATACCTATAAAGCCTACCTGTTTGAAGGGTTATCTCAAAGTCTCGTAGGTCAGTCATTTAATATGTCATGCTCACTCAAATGTCTCGCTGATGGTGGCGTGTGTGTTGGATCATTAAGTTCCCTTCAAAATGGTTGAGCTAAATGGTGCTGATCTATGCATCATGTTCGTGAACGGGCGCCATCAGTAGGGACTGGTCATCTCTTAGCTGCCACGGTTTATTTTAATTTATTAAAATGTTTGAATTGTAATTATATTTTTATTACGGACGCTTTTAACGTGCACATCTTTCTACATTGTTCTCACATGTATAAGTTCAACACAAATGATTTAACCAATATTTTGTAACAATAATTTGATTTAAAAAGTGTCCGTGGAGTTTCTTGCCCATTCTTCTTTGGAATGGGCAACTAGCTTCATTTTTCTGACTGACCGACCCCTTGACAGTTCAAAAGTACCTGTAATTGGTTTATTTTAAATAAATGCTTTGAGTTTGAGTTTAAATACACCGAACACAGCGCAGTTTGGTGTCTTAGCATTGCTAAATGTTGTCTGTTTCCCTATTACGCTTACATATCATTATCCTTCTGCCCTCATCCCTGCAACATCTTCTCCTCTGCCTCTATAGGACAGCCTTCATCTCAGTAGAGAATACCTACAACACATTCTATGCATAATTATTATCATGACCCATTGAATGGTGAACATGACATCATTGAAAGTCAAAAAATATCGACCGTTATCAGTTTTGTTGACAATAGGCCTGTGTCCAAAAATTTTTTGTCCGGCAGGTATGTTAATAAAAAATATTGGACACCTATTTTTTCTTTTTTGACGTAATTAAAAGTTTACGGCGATACATTGAGTTAAAATGTGGCATGATGTCACGCCTTGCTAGATTTTATACTGAGTTGTGACGTAGCGAGCCCCCACTCCCCAACTTTAATGCGTGTTTTCTAAGTTATTTTTGACCAATATGATAAAGCAAAAAATACGTGTCTAATATTTTTTTATAATCTGAAAAACGGACTAAATAGAATTTGTTTTTTTTTACCTATGAAACTACCGCATTAATATGCTCATCTTAATAAAATTAATATAAACATCTGTACAATCAAGTAAACAAGTGTTGCTCGAGTTTTAAAAGCTAATTAGACCTTTGATGTGAGAGTACTGAGTTTTACTTTTTATTAACCACGTCTGCCTTAACACTACTCAAAAATATTTTATAACTCTACTAATGGTCTCTCTGTATAATAGATATAGCAATTGTAAATAATACGAGAAAAAGAAAACTTTTCGTACGTAATTAGTTAATTTCTGAAACAAATGTCAACTAAGTGTTGCTCGAGTTTTAAAAGCTAATTAGACCTTTGATGTGAGAGTACTGAGTTTTACTTTTTATTAACCACGTCTGCCTTAACACTACTCAAAAATATTTTATAACTCTACTAATGGTCTCTCTGTATAATAGATATAGCAATTGTAAATAATACGAGAAAAAGAAAACTTTTCGTACGTAATTAGTTAATTTCTGAAACAAATGTCAACTAAATTTTAGATAAAATATATTTACCAATCCTACACTATCTTTCAATTGAATCCCGTCTTGTGAACTCTAGCAAACATCCGTACACGTATTAAAGAAACACTTTGACACCCCAATAATGGCTCTTCCACGACCCCTAATTCTTTTGGCGGGCAGGCCCGAGGTCCGTGTTTATGCTGCCTCGAATCTTTGATATCAAATTCTTTTAGAACCGACCGCACGTACTCTCACATTCACTCATATTTTAGATAACGTTCGACTGTTTCTCTGGTTCTCCAGCGAATGTGAATAAAAATTCGAATATTTTACTACCCTTGCGAGTTCGTGCATAGATACCGGAATTTATTGTTAGGTTAGGTAATATTTTTGTTCCGTTTTTGATGAATAAAATGCTGCGTTGAAAGAATTTGTACACAGATCGATGGAAGCCAATGAGCAAATATTTTGTTAAAGTGAATAAAGTCGTTAAAATTTTAAACTGTTATAAAGTTACTGGAATATATTTTTGGACAATGTCAAAAAGATTGTGTGCTTCAATGTTACTTGTAGGTTATAACAACAACAAAAAAAACAGCAAAGTGCGTTTCGGACCTCGCACAATGAAGGGTTCCCGTAGTTGGCATGAATTTATCCCAAAAACAAACTTAACTTTGTAGTTGAAAAACATGTTCTCCCATACGGAATGTATGGGAAAACATGTTTGTGCAACTACAAATACAAGTTGGTCGATTATTACTCGTTAACTTGCAGAGCCTACTTAGCTGTGATAGTTTTCCTTTTAATTTCGTAATATAAACTACTGCTGTGATTTTTTTCACATATCCTTAACCAACCATTTAGCTGGCAAGGGGGCGGGACACATGACTCTAACAAAAAATTTCACTTTAAAGCTTAATATTTCGCAAACGAATCAATGAATCCAAAAATGGTACTCATATACTCACAATGTTTTTGAAGGACCTTTCCAATGATATCCCATACTATGGGATAGAAAAAACCACTTTACGTGTAGGTAGGGGAGGTATCGTAAAAAAAATTGTTTTACCACTTTATCGGCGTAATTAATATGTATACCCATGCCAAATTACAGCTTTTTAGTACTAAGAGTCTCGGAGCTAGACCGCGAACAGACAGACAGACGGACATAACGAAACTATAAGGGTTCCTTGTTTACTACGGAACCCAAAAATCTAATTGGTCTATCCACGTGTATAAATAGTGCCATCCACGAAGACGCACCCTACTCCGCTCCGCTCCGTACTATAGTACAGTTTACATGTACGGTAATCACGGAGTGGGGCGCGTCTTCGTGGAAGGTACTATCTGTATCTACTTATGTATTCGATCTGCCTCACTTAGAGCTCATTGTAACTTACGTAATCTGGGATCCTTTTGTTATAAGTCCTTAGTCCGCAGCTTAGTAAAACTGCGACTAGAATTAGAGTTATCATCCACAACAGTATTTTACGCTATTAAGTAACAAGAACAAACTAGTAGATTCTACAAATAGCCCTATTGTCATTAACAAAAGCGAAAAATATTCGCTGTCTAGAAAATTTAATGATAATTACGTGGTTACAAAATCATAATGAAGGTTTCAGACCTGTCTGACTTCACCAAAATCCGTATCGAATGTGGTTATGTTAGCCCACGTACGCAAGTGCGCTTTTTTAATAACTATTATTATAAAAATGCTGCTATACTCAACTGTAATTACCATTCGGTTCAACTGATAACAGCACCTAAAAAAATAAAAACAAATTGAACAACACAACACATTTTTTTATTGAGCTACATTATTAACTCTTTTTACAGATATCGCTGACCAATCAAATTTCGAACTGCGTGCTAGTGTTTCAAAATGAGAAGACAAAAGTGGCTGTCAAGGTTGGATAGCGGCGGTAGATGGCAGCACCGGACAGTGACTCGTTGAAGCAAGATGGGGACGCACGCGCAGGGCTGCCCGCTCGCGCGCCTTCTAGTATTGGCTGTTTTACATGTCAATTTTATTGGTAAGTTTTAGTCTTTAATTATAAAAATATTGGTAATTGCAATAATGTTGCAAATACTGTGTAAATTTTCAGAATGTATGTGTCTTCCATTATCATGATATTTTGTCATGTTGAACATAAGTTTTCTCAACTGCCTACCTAAGAGGTGTGATGACTGTAACATTATCATCATAAATCAAATTCCGTTTATCCTTCGGAAACCTCTTAAAACCTTTATACATATTACCTGCATTAAACCCAAGACAATATAGCAATTTGTTACCGGTAACTTTTAATTTTCTTTTTAGAAAAATATCAGCAAAACGCTTGTTTCAAAAATTGCAACATTACTTTGCAGTGACAGATTGTTCGCTCATCGCCCGAGGGCACTACACCAGGCTATTTCCCTGAGTTGACTCCTAAAATTACCGTGGGACGGTAAACAACTGACAAACTGCGCTTTATTCCATTTTTAGAGCGGTTTAAGCTGGATTCCTATATTTTACTGACCGATAAAAGTTGATTAAATTTCGCTTTGACATTATTAAAATCTAAGAAGTCTAGGATTTCGATAAGACAATCAAGACTATCGTGGAAGCTTTTAAATGCAATTGTACATGCTAATTGTTCATAGTACCTATATAGTATAATTAGACTGTAAGCTGTCAGAAGAATAAATATAAAAATTAATAAATTGCCAGTGAACCTTTAAGGCTTTAAATTAATTAATAAATCATTTTTTTTATGGATTGCTTCATTTACAACTGTAAACTAACGTTTATGTATGCATTTACCGCAAAAATCCATGAAACAGTATAAAAGAATTACTGATTTTATTTTATTTATTATACTTCAAGCACAGAAATGTACACAGGCAGACTTGTTAATAATAAAAAAATAAAAACATGTTCACATTTTTTACACAAACAATATGATATTAATACATTCCCCCCCATTCCAGTATAAAGCCGCACACGTCAAAACTTTCTACTAGTTAGTACTTTGTAATATTTTTTTACTTTTACTCGAATAATAAATTAATACTTGTTGCCTTCTGACGGCAGGTTTCATTTTAGTTTGAAAAGTTGGTTATATTTTATTTTCTTTGCGTTGTATATTAGATACGTTAAATATATAAAATGAAATTAATAAAATAGAATTTTATGTCCTGACAAGAAAACTCTAAAATTATTTTATGATATTTTTTAGTAACTCATTGGCTTTGATTTGATTGTGACTTCATTTGCTTTAACTGACTTCTATTACAAAGACTGCCAAACTTGACAGAATTTCAAAGTAAAATCTTAAAAAAAAAATTACGTGGCCCCCTCTCTATTAAGAATTTGCATACCACATACTCTGTATATGTGAGTAAAGCTCTAAATATTTGCTATGTTGAATATAATACCTCCACATTCCACAGTACATTTAAATAATATTATTATGTCCATTCTTTAGGCCTTAATTCAGCAAACTATAATATCTTTTCTCATTTTTACACGTCATGTCAGTCGTATCTCATAATATTCAGCAAATCTGTTTATCTAGGACACCGTGTGGGTTGTCAAAGTCTAAACTCAGCAACCACGTGTAAAGGTGGGCGCAGACAAATCCGCAAAATAAAGATATCCGCGAAAACATGATCTGCAAATGGATTTAAACTTTTTGTGGTAAAAGACTAACCGTATAGTTTCTTGCCGGCTCTTTTCCATAGGAAAAGACCGATGAACCGTGCACGAAGATTCATGTAGGTTTATGTGAAATAAAATAATCTGAATTTGGAAAACCATGTTAAAATAATCGAACATTTTTGATAACTAATATTATTTCTTCCGTCTAATCTAAACTAACGACAAACATCACAAAGTAGAACTTCTCACAATAACCTAGGTTTCATGACGTTATTTGTTTTTTTTCTACACAAGTTTGTCCGTATTCCTTAGGGAATACGAAACCTTTTACGTTTGATTCTAATAAATTCCTAGGTAAAGTACAAACGGGCTTTTCATCATGATCTGTGAGGTATGTGATACAATGAAATAGAGCGGATGACGAGGACGTCAAACAATGAATGTTTGTGATGCAGAACGGATTGATATGCACTGTGCGGTTTCAATCAACTAATCGGAACCGGAGACAGGATTCCCCGAAACACCACAATACTCTTTGAACGATGCGCCCATGCGTGTTCGGTTCACGGTAACGTGTATTTAGATCTTCTGTCCGTGCGAGTTCGGTTCGAGGTAACGTGTATATAGATCTTCTGCCCGTGCGAATTCGGTTCGCGGTAACGTGTATAAAGACCTTTACGCGACGTTTCGGGTCCGCGTTCACGGCGCTTTGTCTCGGACCGCTCTCATTTTACAAAGTGCAAGCTTTCACTGCGTAAGCGTAGAACGCTTCATAATAGTAAACTATTGTACTTTATACTGTTACGGTTATGGAATCGCGGGCTAAAATGAATCTAGAAATTAGTGAAATGAGTATTTTTGTTTTAGCTCAAGCTTGTTTTTGCGAGTTATTAAGAGCGTTTATTCTGAAAGAGGGCAACGTCGCAAATTGCTGTCATATTTTGTTGTTTTGATTAATTTGGCATTATTTACTGTATGGAAATATGAAATATGGCTAACTAGTGAACTAAAATATTGCTTATAAAATTGAATAATTAATTTCGTAACATCGTATCGTATTTGGAAACTTTCCAAATCCCTTTTTTACACCTAAAACTGTTACAACATCAAATTCAGTATTATAATTGCAATTCATTATTAATGCTCTAGTTCACTAGCGATATTTCATATTTCCATACAATAATATTGCCAAAACAGGTAAATATTTGACAGCTATTTGCGGTGTTGCCAACTTTTAGAATGAACGCTCTTAACAAATGTTGGTGGTTGTTTAATTTACTAGTGTACCTACTGGATTTTCTCAAAACCTTATACCTAATAATCGTGAGAACAAAATAAAATTATTGGTATTATTACTATCATCAACTTCTCCTTGTTTTTAATAAAATAATATTCGTTTACGTAAGTCTTCGTTCTCATAAAAACTAAGAAGTTTACCTACCTGTATGAACACAAAAGCTTATTGTATATTTATATTTTAAAGTTACTGGTGGTGGACAGTGCCATGAGTGTAAACTAACATAATAATAAAGCCAACATTTATGACGTCTAGACAGACATACTGGACTATTCCTAGTTTTGTACATTATCTAGAAGTGAATTAGACTCGTACCTGCACTAAAAGCATTTGAACAGACAAGTAGGTAGGTATTGTTGCAATTAAGGAAGATTAATTTAAACTGAGATTATGGGACTGGTATACTTATGGAATACTAGCTTTTGCCATTATTACCAGGATACAAAGTTTCCTATGTCCTAATCCAGCTCATGTGTGCCGAAATCTGTCAAGGTCAACAGACAGACATAGTTCCTTTCGTATTCATATAATAATATGGGTTACTGGTAACATCACGGATGAATTTGGGACGATCTACTCCAAATTAATCTAAGTATCTGTCTATCTAAAAATCAATTGACGTGCATTAGTCTCGCAAAAATTAGAAAATGCCTCATCTGTTTTGTTTTTTATGTTTTCTTCTATATTGGGGTGGTTTAGAAAAAAATAAAATTATGAAAAACCCAAAGTTACAGCCAAAAAATCGAAATTTTGTCTCACGTAGCTCTAACTTCACCGGATCATCTAAATTAAACGTGCGCCTTGTCTTTAAGAGTCGTGATTTCACCTTGATTTCAAAACTGCAAGATTTAGCTATCAATACCTAATAAATCATTTTGTCGTATTCTTAATTCAAACAAAAATATAGTCCAACTACATGCTAAACTATTTTTGCCTGTTGTTGGTACCAAACTATTTCTATCATCCGGATATTATTACTCAATATCCGAATTATAGAAATAGTTTGGTACAACAACTAAAACAATATTTAAAATAGTTTATAACATTCTTAAATAACGTGGCTTTCTCTTGAAACCTCTATGAATTACTAGACAAATTTCCAAAGAATTTCCTTTCAGCTAAAAGGCAATATTAATTAACTACATCATCAAGCGAGCCCTTTATTATACCCTCAAAGTGCCTACATAAAAAGAGTATTTTAATGTTTGTAGAATAAATCCGGGGAGACATTTTGCAAATGGATTTTTTGTAGTCACATTGGACCAATTCATTTGACGTTGATAAAAATTTAAAAGCATCGTAGAGTAATGTGGATAACCCTTTCAGGGCTCAAAGCGATGTTCGGTATCCTCATTGAAAAACCGTAGAGAGGTCAAAATAGAGAAAGGGATACACGTATCCCCGCGTCAACCGTTAATTGCTGTTATTTGGCATCAGAGAGTTTTAGTTAGATGGACGATGTCCTATTTCTTTTACAACACGTGAAAGAGGGAAACATTTTAACTAACACAAAGTTACAATTCTAATTAAGCTATTAATTTTAATTTAATTAATAGGTAATATCATATCATGCAATTCTAGCTAACAGCTATTTAATAAAATTTAAGTGGCTGTAATCCAGCGGATCCAGTACCGATTTGTTGAGATTAAATGGTCGAATTTGTATATTTATTTGATTGGATTGTTCAGTAAATCTGCTAGTAATAATAACGAAATATTCTATTATGAAATATTTACGTTGAAATACGAGACATGGACTTGGCTATTATGACGAAAAACGAACAAATGACAAAAGGTTAGACTAACACCCAAAATAGAAGATGGTTATCGGTTTATTAGGTCTATTTCCTTATATTTAAAACAAATAACATTAAAATAAATTCTACTACACGAACTAGTCGGTCCCCAAACTAAACTCACATAGATCGAGATTGTCTCAGCGAGTATCTAGACACCACCGCGTCGGAATTGAATTAATCTCGTTCTAAAATTTTCACTTGCCACCTTATCTCCTGTCGTATTGTCGTTTTATTGTGCCTACCCTGGAACCATTAGCGAAAATGTCACAGCGGCGGCATTGTAATCGCGCGCCCGCGGCCCGCCCGCACAATGATGTGGCCGTTCGACCCCGCCCGTCTACACGCGCCTTTTACCTTCACTATGATACAAATTTGAGTTTCTATAATAAATGAGAATACGCCAGCACTCGCATTATTTACGGAATAGAACGCCGCTTTACCTATCCACAATTCCGGGAGGAATTCCAGAGATAGTCACCGATCGACGTAGAAATCTTAGCTTCGAATCGTATGAATGAGTAAACACTTTTACGAATTGTGTCGTCTACATTTCACCTCTCGGATTCTTCGCATAGAGTTAGCGAATCTCGTGTAGTGATTCACGTCACGTTGCGAGCGAGTGGCCGACAAAGGAAAGAGGGCTTGCATACCTTATTACCACCTTTTTGCGAAATCCCTACTTATGTGAAACACGACGCACTCGCGTCGGCAACTCAGAATGACAACTACGTGTTAACACAAAATGATGTTGCCGGTAGGTGTAATATTTTTATTCTCTCCAGAAAGCTCTTTTAATACCTACTATTCAAAATTCATATCTCACCTTTATGGAAGTACTCGTATATCTGATTTAACGTGGATCGTGTTTGTTTTGACTAAATACTTGAGGTAGACAATACACTACACAGACACATCCATTACATATACTTTTAAATGTTATCTTGTGAGAGAAAATTTTACTCAATGAAGCCATCTCATGCATGTCAAAAATCATTATTTATCATTTTACGTTGAGTAATGAGAGTTTTTTAATTATCCAAAAAGGATCACAAAATCTTGTTAATTTCTAAAAGAACTTAAATCTACAAGCTACTAGGACAACAGCAAAGCAGAGGGGTGAGACCTTCAAAGCTTCCAAGTCATTAGACAATTAGGGCGTATTTATTTCTTTGCATATTTTGCCACATTGGAATGTCACCGCGGTCTCCTTGCAATTAATCAGCAAGTCAATGAGCCGTTTTGTTTGGACATCGTCGATGAGTAATCCTTCCCCAGTGATTTACTGACGGACCCGAAATATCCCTGAAATAATGTTTGTGTCAACTCGGAATTTTATCATTTTTAATGGCTATGGTGCTACTTTAAAATTGAAAAGGTTTTTACTTACTTTTTTTTTCGTTTAGGTAGACATTAGTGCAATTATTGCGATTATTTAAGTTTATAAGTGAACCTAGTATCTAGAGAGATTTCTAGTTCTTATGTATTTAAGAGATAGCGTGAATGCAAAGTGAACGATAAAATTAATGATGACGATAAAACTCATTATTATAAAAATCTCGATAAGCATTTTCCATTTCCTATCTTCAATTTAAAAGTAATTTTATCCTCGAAGCAAGATTGAACACTATAAACAAAACAAATATTACTATTAGTTGAGTCATGAAGAAACTGAATACCAATTCAGACTAATATCAATTTCAAGAAGATTTTTCGAATGCAAATTAAAGAAACGCAACATTCGACGAAAACAAAACACAACTACAAAGAGCGTTCTTTGTATTTATTACCCTTATCTTATTTGCATGCAATTCTGTATATTGCTGTCCCCAACATACACCATAAGCCGTGGCTTCCGACTTGTTTATAGAATATTCGCTCATAAACATGCAGATTGCGGATGAGACGGTTTTTATGTAAAATTGGGGAAAGGGGAGCAGTTTTATTTATTAGCCTCTTGACTCCGGCGCGTCACGAATGACAGAAGAGTCGCTTGAGAAATTGCTCGTAGTTCATATCGAGATTGAGCGAACGTACTCTGAACATGGGGGAATTTAAATCTTATTTTCACGCGGAAGTTGTGACAAACAAGTGAAACAACTGTCGATAAACTTAACACTTCACAGTATTCCTTAAATTAGCTGGCCTATTCTGTAAAAAACTCACCGTAAAAACTTAGGTGAAGTGAGCGTGAAGTGACCTGTCAATAGTGTCAATCCCTAGCATCAGGTGGAATGACAGCTCACTTCACCAAAATTTTCAAGGTGAGTATTTTACAAAAAAGACTAGCTGATCTAGGGCCGTATGGTGAAGTGTTAAGCCCTTATTTGGTAGCAGTGATAGCCTAGTGGTGTGACCGTTGGACTGCCAAGTCATAGGTCTCGCACCTCTGACTTTTCGGATTCATGTGCGTATTGTATAATTATCACTTGCTTAAAAAAAGGTGAAGGAAAATATCGTAAGCAAAATATGTGAAGCCAAGTCAGAGGCCCATGGGCGGCTTTAAAACTCTGACACAAAATTAGTCACTAACCAATGAAAAGAAGAAGCCCTTATTTGATAATATTGCGCAAAAGGACAGGTAGGTACTATTCACTATTCATCTTGTACTGTTTTTAAACCCGGTTGTACTGACACAAAGATGGCTGTAACGCGTCTTAATAAGGCCTTTCATAAGTTAAAATTAGTCACTTAAATCATAATTAAGTTAAATTATAATCCAGATAGCAACTTAGAAGAATTAAATGAAAAGTTGATTTCAACTTTCAATTTTATTCAGCATAATTACCTAACTGTCGGGATACTGCTGACTAAATAGATTTTCAATAAAGATAGATTCAATCAAACATGGCGTTCACTTGTCATGAACAGCATAAAATTAATTTTAAATAATGTTTAGAATATTTCCAGCCTAAATCTGTTGCCACTGACAAATTAAATTACCAGACTGCAGTACAAATGTCAAAACGCTATTAAAAAGGTGTATGTCAACATAATGACACGAAATAACCCTAAAATAATAAAACACAAATGTTTGCATATTGCATTTATTGCAATATATATTCATAAATATCTATGATATATTATAAAATAACAATATTGATAAAATATCCAAACCATAGCAATACCAACTCATTATCTACCTAACCTTTTCCAAACTACAATGGGGTTGGCTTCCAGTCTAACCGGATCCAACTGAATACCAGTATTTTAGATGTACTGACTGCTTATCTGACCTCTACAATCCATTTACTGGGTAATACGATACCCCTTGGTAAGACTGGTAACCATAGCAACACCAACTAACAAAAAAAAATGTACTTATCTTGACTTCTTTCTTCATTCTTATCTCTTTCGCAATGAATATTTCCCAGCATTCCCATATGCTCCAATAATTTCTAAGTCCCACTCTCCATACAAGGAGTATGGAGAGTGGGACTTAGAAATTATTACGCTCCGTGGCACAGTTTCAAGTCTAGAACTCATTTAGTCGAACGATTATCGGTTCTGCAACAGATGAGCCCGAGCGTTGCCACCACATTATGGCATTATGTTTTCCTATTGCCGGCCGAAGGCAAGCTAAGCTGCACTGGATTTTATAATAAGTTATTAAGTAAACAAATATTTTCTCTGTTAATATGGCTCCAGTTTCTTGGTGAGGAAATTTTGCTTGTACATATTTTTTTATGTATACTTCTCATAATAATTTTCATCGAAATTTTTGTCCCTCATGAAATTGGTTAGAAGTTATTTTTAGAAATATTATTAAGTTAGTTTTCTTTAAGTGCCAACGTGCCAAAATTCAACTAATTACGTCTATAAATACGGACTCGTCTCCTATTTTTGGAACACTCCAGAGTACTGCAAAAATACCGAGTCCGTTGCTTTTATTATCCCCATCAATACTACTTACCAGTAAACTTATCGTATAATTTTACATCCACAAGTGTACTACGAGTTTACTACGAACGAGCAGCTACAATTCGTAGAAGTTAAAAAAGCTATCAAAATAAATCAGTATTGTTTACTTGATACATCACAAATCTTTATTTGATCGTTCACAAACAAAACCCAATAAAACCAAAATAAATATTAGGAGCTTGTTCAGTAAATACTGAACAAATAGTTATAGTTTATATTTTCCAGTTCGTGATTTCCGTTCGGAACGAAGGATATAAGTAAACGACAAACACTGCGTCTACAAAATGTCCTACACACAATCAAAAGTAAATTTAAAAAATATCTGTCCTGTGTGGGCTAGGAATAGGTTAACATTGAGGGTGTTGACAAAGGTGACCAAGGGATAAAGGACGCCGGGTACCAAAATAGTTTATGTAAACCGATGCTAGTTTGGTGAAATTAAATGAGGTTAAGGTGAGTGAATGGAATGTGGATTATAAAAATACCAATAGGTCAATTTGTTTTGTCTTTTGAAAGTGATTTTGATTTCCAAAACAATTCCAGTATTTTTATGTCACGAAGCGACTCGCGCTTTACTTGTGGTGACTAAGTGTACAAACACGATGTGAATGTGTGCGTGAAGACGAGTAGCATCAGCACATAACACACACACACACACCCCCTCTTACACACATACTTCCGACTTGGCCACTGTCTCGGACGGTACCGAGAGCTCCTGCGACTTCACACATATTCGCAGCGTGGGTAAACACAAGTAAAGCACGTGTCGCTTTATGAGATAAAAATACTACAGCAAAACTAATCGATTTTGTCCTGGAGAACGTGAACATTGTTTTTAAGTCTATTGTTATACTAACAACAAAGATTTTCTTATGTAGGTATGTGCCGTCAACCATGATCAACCAAAATATTTTAGTTGGTCAATGGCTCATTCAAAGAAAAAGTGTCAAAACGATTGCAAGGTACATACAAGTGAGTAATGAACTAGAAAATCGGTTTAAGTCAGTTTTAAAACGACTTAGTACAGTCATAAAGGGGATTGTAAAGGCAAACTTTGTTGAAAAGAGCATTTTATTTTTTCCCGATATTAATCACTCTACAAGGATGCTTATTGAGATGTATAACTAGGTATTAGGTAAATGATAATGATAAATGATATTTGTTTCTGTAAATTGGTAAAAAAAAAAAGTGTGGCACTCCGGGACTGCCGCGGTAAAGCTATTGCATAGCATTTGTAACCTCCATACTTCCTATTTGTCAACGCTACACTTGGAATGATGACGTGATGACATAAAACAAAAATTACGTTCCCATGACAACACATGACAACATCACGTCAACATCACGTTGTCATGGGAACCGTCATTACATGGTAGGCGGATTGGGGGTGTTAGGTTTTATTTTCGTTACGTTACGGAATTTCTTGATTCGGTCGCCGCGCTCAAAGCCCACGATAAAAGCTATGCAATAGCTTAAAAACACTTTAAGACGTCAATATTAAATAACTTTTAAAACTAGATGACCACTGATAACTGACCACTCTGAGTAAAAAGACCGAAACAAACTCAGAGGTCGCAGTCTCTTTTAAAGTCCAGACATAATCTTGGTCAGGCCATATGAGAACCACGCAGGTCTGAGATGGTCTTTTGAGGAAAGAACCATTCGGATTTGAGTAGACCTGTCCAGTCAGTGCACGCATTTGTCAGTAATCGTGTAGAAGTCTTTGGTTATCTGCATGCTCAGTTAATTATTGGTAAAATGTGGGTTACGGCCGGCAACTTCATGCCATGTTCAAAGGATACCTTTTGAAGTCTTTAGCAATATCTTTCTGCCCGCTAGGAACTCTTAAACTGACATAGATGCCTCATAACCAATAAACCATCGATACACAAGTAAAGAGCAAAAAAATCGAAAAAAAAATTACGGGCTAACTGATACAAAAAGTAATACTACATCATTAGTTGGTAGCATTTCAGTAACACCTGATTAATATTGTTATAAGCCCCAAGGTAACCAACAAACACGTTTGCTATTTATTTTCCGCACGTCTAAACAAAACACGTGCTCAACAAACCAACAACCACTCACAACCTACCATACATTTGGAAAAAATCGTGATACTAATGCTTTGATAAATTTAAATAAGTGGATGACTAAAAGAAGTCCTATCGACACAAAATATCTATAGGTACTAATATTATAAAGAGATAAAACTTGTTTGTATGTTTGTTTATTTGTATGTAGGGGGTAATCTCTGGAACTAGCAGTCGGATTTGAAAAATTATTTTTGCATTGGTTAGTTCAATTCTTGAGGAAGGTTATAGACTCGCGGACGAAGTCGCGGGCAGAACATAGTACTTAATAAAAATCTTAAATTCACTGACAGACTACGCACAACCTAATAAACCAGAAGCAAGAAATCTTGCACAGGTGTTTTTTTATAACGAAAGTGAGTACTAAGGAAGGATTTTTGAAAATGCATCCCCTAAAGAGGTCAAATAGGGGATGAAAGTTTGTACGTAAGTTCGTAATATTTGCCAGATGGGAAATCCCATCGAGCACACGGCTTGTCTATTTATTAAAAATCTTAAATTCACTGACATACACAGACTAGACAGCTGGGTCTAGAAGATTGAAATGTTGCACAACAGTTGCTTTTATATAGAAGGTGAGCAATAAAAACGATTTTTGAAAATTCAGCTCCTAAAGGGGTTTAATAGGGGATGAAAATTTGTATGAAAGTTTATTATTTTTGCCAATGAAAATCCTATTGGGCACACGGCTTGTAGATAGATATTTCTCAAGGCAGCACACGTCGCAAATAATTAGGCACGCTAAAGCTCTCAATGAACAAGCCAACTCGAAGTACACAACCAAACTCCCCCTGACACGTCACGGATGAAACCGGGGTGATTAAAAACGTGACCGTCATCACTTGTCGTCGGTCGCCCATAAGGGTTTTATCTACTGCGAGCCACCCTCGAAGCTTTGTTTATTTATTGTAACGAAACTTTCTTGTTTGATCGCTTTTATAATCAGCTGTGATTATGGGGAAAATTTTGGGATCATTATGAGAAAAATGTTTTTCGTGAGTTTTATTTTTGGATCAGTACGTGGAAAACTGTCTGTGCTGTGATGCATTAAATAAGTGACATACACACACACACACAATATGTATCATATACCTACATAGATACATGTCAGTAACCATTTTCCATTTTATTCAGTCTCGGATTGAGGTGACTCTCTTTCAGGACACGGTGGAGCATACGGTGGAGGTCTGCTCGGCTTGGGCGGAGCATCGCCGTGTCCTCGTGGAGGCGATTGGCGGCGGTGATCTCTCGCGTCCTGCCCTGGTTCAGGCCATGGTACGGAGCGAGAGGAAATAGGAGGCCGTCACCTCCTTCTGCTAAGCAGTAATGCTTGCGAAGGAGGAGGCGGCCGATTTCCGGCCACTGTAGGCGCGGGCTTGCGGACGGTGAGCAATGGGTAACTCGCCGTCCGATAAGGACCAGGCCCGGATCGACAGCGTGTTGTATTCCACGCGCGCCTCAAAGAGATGTCAGCAGAATTGACGGGGTCCGCTAGGGCCGATGCCTGCCGGGGTTGCGAATAAACCCGAAAGGGAGATCGTGGCCCCCGGCAACATGGCAACTGAAGGAACGCGGGTGGGTTTTAGTCAGTAAGAGTCTGACACGCCCTCCCGCTCCGCCCAGTGCGGGAGAAGGTATTTGATAATTTCCCACCCAAAAAAAAAAAGGTAACTCTTTCAATTCAACATTAAGGTTCGTATGCGTGTCGATCGCAATCTAAATAGACTTGGCCCGGCATTTGGCCACGTGTTTGGAGCCATCACTAACGTCCATCAGTTCCTGCAACGTGCAGCTGCAGGACACGCAGGACACGACATTAAGTCTCCCATTGTTTGTCGAACATTTAGACTCCAAGGCGGAGTCGTCTATGAATCTCCACCTGAACAGACTTTCCTTGCTTCGGCCAACCTGGGTCCGGAGTCTGAAGAAGAATCAATAGAGTTAGGTTATGAAGGTTAAAGTATAAAGTGACGGCTAAAGTGTTATTTATCACATTCAATTAATGGCGCAAGATAATAAAAAAAATGCAAAATGTGAAGACAAAGAAGGTCCTAAACAGTTACAATGATATAAATCATTTTTGAGAACCGTTAGAAGTCTTTTGATGCTTGTGAAGACAAATTGAGCTATAAAACCAAATCGTAACCCAACGAAGAAAGAATCGCCCATTTTACGTAAAATAGTGTAGCTAGATAGAAAAACTCGTAAAAGTATTTTAGTTTTAAATTTCTTTTCATGTGAATTAATCATGAATATTCAAGATGTATCTTTATTATTCACTCTTATTTGAATAAAATGTTTTGTATAAATATAATCTTAAACATTTAAGAGGACATAAAATCATAATGCACACTACATGCAAAAAAACCCACGAAGTTGTGCAAAACAAACAAGAGTTGTGCAAAACAAACAAGAGTTGTGCAAAATAAACAAGTTTCATTGGAAACTACATAGTAAATTCGCATTGAAAAATCTCTATTGACACTTATACTGGGAGCGAAGCTGGGGGTTAATCCTAGTAATATTTTACTACATGTTATTTTTATAATGTAACTAAACTGGGAAATATGAGTAGGGAATTTATGTGTTGTAAAAATGTTATGTGAGAGGCGATTGGGTCACGCACGGGGGGGCCATAAGGCTGGCTACGATTTTTATTAACTGTTTGGATATGTTGTGTCGCCGTAAAACTAAAACGACCCTTACGTCGATTGGGATATATTGATACGGACATCTTTCTTGCTCCTTTAGAATTTTTGTCACTCATCAGTTTTTCTCAATTTCAATCATATGTACCTATGTTTTTGCGGTTGTCATTACACTTTACCTACGGGAACATGAGGTCCTGGGTTCGATTCTCGGGACAGCCAAAGTGTTACTGGGTTTTTCATCTAGAATTTCTCAGTAGCAGCTCAAAGACTGGATTTGTAATCGGTTGATGGCAATAGGCTCCTCTGTCATATGGGACTTTAAACATAACTGGCGAAATGTGGGTGTACTATTTGGTAGGTACACCTCTGCCTAACCCTTCGGGAAATACAGGGGTGATGTTGTGTGTGTAATTTATTAATATTTCTATCACGCCAAGTCAAGAACAATTAAGTTCCAAATATGTGTGAGCATCAACAGAAAGATAAAACAAAATAAAATCTGTGAAATCGTGTCACCCATAATATAAAACCACACGTTGCGCAGAATTAAAGAAAAACATAGGACACGTAAGCCACATATCATGCCGTGGAATTTTGTCAACCACGGGATTCAGTTACATTGATTTTTGAGGCTATACGGGATTATTTTCCAATCACTAGCGGAATTTTGTATGGTCAGTTAGTTTTTTGTTATAAAGTTGTTTATGCAGTATGAATACCTAAAACAGCTAAAAGAAATAACAAAACTTCGACTTTATCAAGCTAATAATTTTCAACTTAAGAGCTTTATTACTTTCTTTTCAATAATCATTAACATAACTTTACAGTTTTTAACATAACTAACTATTTACTTAAGAGAGGTTTCTTTTCAAGATATTTACATAATTTATAAGCCGACAGTCTTAAAATAATAATATATGTCGGATCCGGTCATTAGTACGGACACGAAACGAATCGCCAGCGCGCCACTGGCGACATTAAGAGTGATTTACCTACACCAAAAAAGGCGCGCTTCTACAGAGTCGTGATGTCTTAAGGCCACGGCGAGGAAGGCATTCAGCCTCTGGTCGCATCGGAGAGAAGACGTCACGGAACTGTTCTCGATTCGTGGTGCTCAGTTATTGTGTTAGTTGTAATTTGTGATCATTGTGTTAATTCGTGATTTTAATAAACGCCGTCGCACCCTGTGTGTCTATAATTTAGCTATTGTGATTTATTTGATAATAAATTATAATGTGATCTGAACTGCAAACTGTTTTTCTATTGCGCATTAACCAACACTACCCACACTACGCCCACAGTAGTTAAAATATCGCTGATAATAACGAAAGTCACATACCCGTCTCCAACATAAATATATGTCGCAGTAAGATGGTTGAAGCCGTGATATAGTTAAATTTCAGGGATATAGCTATATACCGTAATATAGTTAAATGAAAGCGTTATATCTATATATATACAAAGAAGGGGGAAAGTAATACATTGTATAGTTAGTTCATCAAAACATTAGAATTACCGTTTTAGAAAACCCAATCATTTTAAAATTTAACTTCAGCTTGCGACATTTAAAAGTCCAGTATTATTTGTGGAAGCAATCCAACAGTTTTCAGATCAAAGTCAAAAGGCTCTTTAATAACGGGTTCTTTACACGCTGAAAACTACAAATCTCGGCATCACTCCCGGTATAAAAAAAATGGGATGAAACGAAACTCATAAAAGCGATAGATGACTTTCGAATATTTCTGCAGGATGTCATATATATTCTGGATGCATTGTGTTGTTGGTGCAAACTGCCAATACATCTCAATTATCGAGTTGTTACGCTTCAAAACCCAAAATGTGAAAGATATGTGATTTTAATACAAGGGAAATCAGTTGGATTTCAATATGTATAGGTGTACCACATGTACGAAATGTCAGACTTAAACAGATGTATACATCCACAAGAATTTATTTGATTGTCTACAATTTATGTTCCATTATACTGTATCAATTTGTAGTACAATTAAGTATTCAATGTGTAATAATGTTTTGTGGATATACACACTGATACAATATTATGACACAAAGATTGTAAATGATTAAATAAGTTCTTCTCATCTTTTTGAGGCTGTCTGTACCACATACTTAAAATAATACTATATACATAATATACGTCTTCCAAGCATGATTATATTGTTCATGTTCGATGTAGTTGTTCCTAATTGGCAGATTCATGTTCAATAATTCAGCAATCGACGTATGGGCTGACGTAGCGATGATGAAGACAATATTGAAATATGATTAACATGTCTGTTACTTAGGTACTCGTAAATTGCTTAGCTGCAGCCAATATTACACGAAATTTCCAGCCTTCTATTTTATGTAAGGGGTAACACACATGTTTAAGACAGTACACTCTATTCGGTAGTATTTTTTACACAATCGGCTTGTGCCGAAAATCTAGACTCGGGGCTGCTATAGGTTGGAATTTCCTGATGAAATTTAAGCTGTTGTTGTAGGCTACAAACATTTTCGGCTCGGCACAACTCGAGCTAAGCCGAGTGGCTTTTACCCGAAAATATATCTTCTTGTATTCGATTTAACCGCCCGACTTTGCCAAATCATTCCGAGGCGAACATTCTGGATTTGTAGCCGGTAAAAGGCAGCCGGCTGGTCCTAGAACACACCTTGTTGAAAAAATTTGGGTCAACACCTTTGCCCACCCTTTCAAGCAATACAAGCGTGATGTTATCACGCCATGTTAAACAAGTCAAAGACTTGGTTTTTCGAAGCATTGTCTAAGTTACCGCAGCTATTTTACACAGATCAAACTTTCTGTTGACAAAATTTATTCATGACGTGATCCCTCGTAAATACATTTGGGACTTTATTGTCGTAATGAATTTGATATGGCTTATGAAAACAGACTTATCTTTTACTCTATTATGGTAGTTTATTTTTAAATGTTGTTCATTACTTTTTGGTATGATACACTTTTACGTGAAGACGTCTTTTCGAGGTCTTAATTAGATTACTATTCTATTTAATTTGCATGAATCTGACGGGTACGTCCTGCCCATAACAAGACCAGGCCAACAAACCAGTTCAGGGCACTGCCATATCTTTTCTCAAAGTGATTCCGCGTATTTTAAGTTAAGACCAGGCACTCCAAAGACAATTTCCACGCAAACTCCGCCCACATGCACCCCACTACTCTACTATGTGCTAAACGCTAACACATCAGTAATAAAGTTGAATATCGCGTCGCGTCGTGTTCGAGTATGGAACTAAATGTCGTCAGTCTCAATTCTTATTTCGTTTATAACTAAAATAATAATTGATCTAGAGAAAAAATATCTTATATCAGGATACTAAACTATATTTTCTTACTGTCAATAATTATTTTAGACATGAAAGCCCAGTAATCTTGTTTTTGTTTTAAACAATCTTTAAAAAAGACATGATTTTTTAATAAAAAATTAATCGACCGAAAATGTTCCAATTACGTAATTGTCTTATATATGGAAAGAAAAAGATCCCATAAACCATATCTTAAAGTTCCATTTTGATTTTTGTATGCGTGACTTTTTCAGAATATTAATGCAAATTAACACAACATTTAGGGAGCCTCCTCTTAAAATACCTACACGGAATCACTTTAAGGCGAAAGCGTCAGGGTAGCCCACGAAATTGTCATGATTTCATCACATTTGATACCTTTGCTAACTTATGGAGTTGTGTTGCTGATTGTAATGATTATAATTGAGTAAAACCACATTTGTTACGGTCGCGAATCATATTTTAATCAACATAATACCTGACACTGACCTGCAAAATGCAAAAAAACGTTGAATTTCGGGGGCTACACTGACACTTCCCCCTTAATGTAAAAAAATTCAACCGTTATTAACTACTTATTTTCCATTGTATTTGCACTTGATTACACTGTTATTTTAATATAACACATTATTTTGTGCTCATGGGTGCTTTTTAACGAACGAGATACCATTCAAAGACATTGTCCGCGTAGTAGAAATGGTTTTGTTCGAAAAGTATTTCAAATATTGGTCCTACCGTTATTATTCCAAAGCAAGAGATAACTTGAAAATCCTGAGTTCATTTTGAATACCTATCTAATTTCCTTACTACCTCACAGAACCAAGAAATCTTCCGAAAAATCCTAGTAAGATCAGTTTCCTTTTTAAATTCTTTTCTATTGTCTACTGCAGTACTGCGGAGGTGAAAAGCGCGAGCAAGCACATATTTCTTCGTGCTTATTTCACCTACTGGCTTTATACAAAATTGATACAATAAATCGGGAACTAACCCAGTAGGAGGCAGGCGACGTGCGTTCACTGCGAGTACATGCAGATTTCAACGTTTTGTTCTTTACTTGCGGTCGCATTCCACGATCAAATTGAAAATTCCTACCGGATATCTATGGTTCTTTGTGTGATTCTTGTACATAGATAACAACGATGCACATTTTTTTTTTAAATATGTTTTAAGTTTATTCGTACTTAATAATGCTGAATATTTTACAAGTTAATAGTTTATTTTCGGGATAAAAAATAGCTTTAAGCTTAAACGACAACTTGTCTTTGAAGTAGATAAAAATTCTAAATGGCATTTTAATCAAAAACTATTCTCAGAAAAACAATTTTATACCAAGCAATTAACTACTTTGATGTATTTTTTACATTTTATTTCAAAATGTATGTATTAAATGCTGCATATTAAAAAATTCAAAACATTCTGTTAGCGGAAAATCAATTTCGCCTCCAACTATTACTTCGCCGACCACAAATTGATAATAAATAAAACCGCTTAAAAAGTTTTAATATGAGGAAAGAAATTTATTCACGGAGAACATGTCCTATCAAAATATCTCGGGCCACACGTTATGTCGGCACATTCTTCTCCTAAATTGAAATTCTCGAACGCTCTCCCTTCGCAAGTGGGACGGGTTCAGAGCCAAAAGACAAATACTTTGAATGTTCGATTAATGTGATCAAATATCATCTTTTCTTTTTAACGGTTTATTTTATTAAGCTTTTTCTGTGTATTTTTTTGCGGTTGTCCTTTTGAGGGTAATCTGATATTAGATTGTTCGAACAAAAATGTGGTAAATTGGCCTTAGAATATTCTTAATAATAGCCGATTTCATAAAGCGAAAGTTTATAAAAGAAGTTCGAATTAGATAAGTATAGGTTCTATATAGAGTTTACCATTTAAATAATTGGATATTTTTTGGAACTCGGGTGAATTTGGCCAATAATTTAAAAAAATCACTGATAACTCGGTTGATGATTTACTTCAGCATAAGTTTAGGTATTTAATCGTGTCTTCTTACTTGCCTGGCGTATTTTTTTACTTGCCTCTTTCAATTTAATTTTGTTTGTATAGCCCAATTTTTTCTAACTGTGTGCCTGTCAACGTCAAAATATTACAGTGTATGTTTATAAAATAACAACAAAAACTTACGAACTAACGAATTATATGACAGTACTGTGCTGTGACACGAGTGTGTAGACCGTACTAAGAGGCGTCGGCTAGGCGCTGAGGAGGTAATCGAGCGGGTGAATTCAATAAATAAAAGATTATTTTTCTATTGACGATTGTTTTACAAATGTTTTACAAATTAAACCTAAACTAGTTTTGAGTACAAATGAGTTAAGCATCTGTAGCTGAACTAGGCAAAAATCGCCGATCCCCTCTGATAATTTTACATATATCACATAATATTATATTTTAATACCAACAATTTACGACTTTGACAGCTCTAAGCGCACAGTTATAAAAATCGTTATAAATAATTTGTTAGTAAACAGTTAAAAAAATCTTCAGTCATTGAATTTGTAACATTGATTTTATTTCAAACGATTGCCTGTTTCTCTTCAATTCCAAGCTCTGCATGTTTTTGTTTGGCACGTCCATCAATGTTTGCTTTTATCGCGACGTTTTTCCTTGTATAACAGATTCAAACAGATCGTTACAATATTCGTGTAAAACAATGATCTTTTGTTTACATAAGAGTTAAAAAAAAAAAAAAAAATCTATGTAAAGAAAAATGAAATGCTGTTTGTTGGTAAACACATCACTTGAGAACGGCTGGACCGATTTCACAATATTAATTGATTTAAAATTTTCGTAGTAGTCCGAATTAGGTGCTTATGGAAAGAAAAATTGGAAAAGTTTCCCGGAAAATTTACAAATTCAGGAAACTGGACGTCCTTTTTAGGGTTTCGTACCTCAAAAAGAAACTCAAACTCAAAGCAATTTATTTCAAATAAACCAATTACAGGCACTTTTGAATTGTCAAGGGGTCGGTCAGTTAGAAAGATGAAGCTAGTTGCCCATTCCAAAGCGTAGTAGGTTCCTATAGAGGAGAACGGGCAAGAAACTCCACGGAAACTCTTTTAAATCAAAACATTGTTACAAAATATTAGTAACATCATTCATGTTGAAATTATAATGCGAGAACAATGTAGAAAGACGTGCACGTTAAAAGCGTCCGTAATAAAAAGATAAAAACAATTCTAAAATTAAAATATTTTTTTTTTTTTTTTTTTTTTTTTCTGTAGGGCATCTCACAGCTGGTTTTGAGAAACCTTCGCTTCTACAAACTAAGCTAAAAAGCTTAGGATGAACGCGCGCTAAGGGCACCCCCTGCGGGGTTCGAGCCTCGGCTTAGGGCGTTATCCGGGGGGAGGACATCAAAAGATGGGACGGGCTGGATCAAAGGGTTTTGATCATTATTATTATTATACGGGGAATTTAAAGCTACGTGCACAGCTGCAACAACTGCTGGCACCTCGTTTTCGAGCAAGGGTCGGGGGGGAGTATCATTTACTCGGGGGCGCGGCGGTCGGGAACGCAAAGGACCTCGGCGGCGAGGTCGGAATGACGGGAGGCGTCTGTGTTTGTACACTGTGCTTGTTTCCCTATTGCTCTCCTGGAGGAGGGTTATGGGGTCATCGGGGTCTACTAGGATATGCCTTGGGCGGCGAACTTTACTTATTCTACTCGGGACATAACTGGCGGCCTCGACAACCAGAGGGTTGCGATGTTTGGCCGCGGACTCAAAGAAACGCTTTGAAAGGCGTTTTAGAAATTGGTGGATTGTGGGAATCTTTAGGTCGAGGTGGAGAGCCTCGTTCCTGACGAACCATGGCGAACCTGTCGCCCTACGAAGGAATCTATTCTGCACGGTTTGCAGCCTATGTATATGACGGGGTTTTGCATGAGCAAAGACGGCACCCGCATAGGTCATGATCGGTCGAATGCACGCCGTGTAAACGCGCAATTTGCACCTAAGTGACAATTTGCTACGTGCATTCACCAGGAAAAAGAGTCTACCGAGAGCGAAAGCGGCTCGCGAACGAACCATCTTTATGTGCTCTGCGAAGGTCAAATGATGATCGATAACGACACCGAGATATTTGGCTCGCTTCTCCCAAGGGATCGGCTTGCCGAACATGGTGATCGGTCGGGGGAGGGGGTATCTAAGCCTTTTACGCAGTTTCGTAAAGAGAACCGCTTGGTTTTTATCGGGGTTCACTTCTATTCGCCACTTTGTAAACCATGCCGCCAGTCTATCGACTGCGCGTTGGAGAGTGAGGCGAATAGAGTCGGGGGATCTAGATTTGCAGTAGATGGCAGTGTCGTCTGCGAACAGACCCAACTGCGAACTACGGCATCCTTTAGGGATGTCGCTAGTGTATAGCGTGAATATGAGGGGGGACACTACAGAGCCCTGAGGGACACCTGCACGGATGGGGCGGGGAGTGGATAACGCTCCTTCGATGCGATAGCGAAAGACGCGGTTCGACAAAAAGTCTCGTAAGATGAGCACTAGACGATCTGGCACACCGAGTTGGTACAGCTTGTATATTAAGCCGTTGTGCCAGACTTTATCGAACGCTTTCGCTACGTCGAAGAATACTGCACCGGTCATATAACCGTGCTGGAAACCAGCGCTTATGAATTCTACGATCCGGTGGGCCTGATGCACGCTAGAGTGCTCAGTTCGAAAGCCGAACTGTTCGTTGGGGATGAGGCCCTTGGTCTCGGCGAAGTCTCTGAGGCGCTTATAAATAAGCCTCTCATAGATTTTTCCGAGAACCTTGAGCAAACTAATGGGACGGTAACTGGTAGGCTCGGTTTTGGGCTTGCCGGGCTTAGGGATACCGATGACGGTGGCTTCTTTCCACGACTGTGGGAAGATATTGTTGCTTAAGGCACCATTGAAGATGGTGGTCAAAAGCATTATTAGGTGGGCGGGGAATAGTTGGATCACCCTATTGGTGATACCATCTGAACCGGGGGCTTTACGGGCTTTAAGACCTTTGATGATGTCGTGCACCTCGTCCGGGAGGACGGGGGGCAGCGGACAGTCAGGGTCATCGACGGGAGGGAGGGAGGCTCTACGTTCGACTTCCGCGTCGACCTTTGACAGGTGAGCTTGGTCTACTGGTAGGGAACTGGGAGTGCATTGGGCCTCGAGGCTGTCTGCGAGGCATTCAGCCTTTTCGGCATCGTCGAATGCGATGGTTTTATCGGGACGGGTCAGAGGGGGCATGCCGGAGGATTGGGGAGCCCTGAGTTTCCTCTGGAGCTCCCAGAAGGCCTGATGGTTTGGCTCTAGTTCGCCGAGTAACTTTCCCCAGCTCGCGTCCCGCAGCTCCGCTACACGTTTCTTTACAGATCTCTGTAAATAGCGCATATGGGCTTTGTTGGCGTTACAGGGAAAGCCATCGTACGCACGTATGGCCGCGTTCTTCTCAGTCAGTAATGCACGCACATCGTCCGGCAAGCGCCAGCGACGGTCGTCCGTCGCTGACACTTCCCTTGAACAATCGTTCAGGACGGTTTGTACATGATCAGTGAGTGAGTCGATCGCGGCCGTGGTGTCGGCGACAGAGTCAAAGAGATCGGGGATAGAGTCTAACTGAGGGGACGTGTTGGATTTCAGCTGTGTGCTTACTTTCTTTCAGTCCGTGATCCTCTTAGTGATAGGGGGGGCGTTCGGGTCAGGGAGACCTATGCGGGGGTATAGTCTCATGACTACCGGGCGGTGATCAGAGTCGAGCTCTTGTACCGCTTCTATTGACTCTAACTTTAGGTTGACGTTCTTAAGGAGCGCCACGTCTAAGATATCGGGGGTATGATTGGGATTTATGAGAGAGAAATGAGTGGGAGTCATCGGAGCGATGACGTCAAAAGTCAGGGAGTTTGAGAGGTCGAACAGGTGTTGACCTCTGGGGTTGGTTACCGAACTATTCCAAGAGGGATGTTTGGCATTTAGATCGCCCGCTATGATGAGCGAGTTACTCATAGCGAGTAGGATCGAGAGATCGTTTGAGAGGGATTGATAGTGCCCCGGGGCGTTATCGGGGGGATTATAGACCGATACGAGAGTGATCGGCTCGTGACCTGACATACCTAGGCGACAGGCGGAAACTTCTAATACCAAGAGGGGAGGAGGGTCTAATGGGATGCAGTGAAGCTGCTTTTTATAATAGATAAGGGTGCCACCCTTGTGACAACGCGACCTGTCATTGCGAACAATCCGGTAGTTGGCAAGTGACGGGTCACGATTGCAGGGCTTTAGGAACGTCTCTTGAATTAAGAGAACGTCTATATCGTGATCGCGGAGGAAGAGCCCTATCTCTGCCCTTTGGGTTGTAAGCCATTGGCGTTAAAGAAGCCTATTGTTAGGGATCGGGGTTTGAACCTAGCTATCGCCGTATTATCCATTGAAGGTTTTAGGTGTGATAGCTAGGCTATCTAGGACTTGCGTGATATCCGGATACGCATTGTAAATAGACTGTATCTGAGGGATATTGCCTTGAGCGGAGATGATTAAATTGGCCATTGCCTTTGCGCGCGGGGAGACAAATGCCATATAGGTCGAGGTAATGATGTTGAATGAATCAAGACCTTGGCGCTGCGCGGTCGCGGGACCGGCAGTCGGGGGAATTAAAATAATTTAAAAACGGAACCCTTATAGGATCACTCGTGTGTTTGTCTGTCTGTCTGTCTGTCACAGCCAATTTGCTCCGAATCTAATGGACCAATTAAGTTGAAATTTGGTACACATATGTATTTCTGTGACCCAAATATGGACGTGTGTCGTAAATAAATGAATTTTGAATATGTGGGTCACTTTTGGGGGGCAAATAAGAAAATTTTAAAAATAAATTTAGCAAACTACCGTGTGACATATCAAATGAAAGGGCTTGTTGCGAGGATCTCAAGATGTATTTTTAATCATTTTAAAATTAACAGTTTAAAATATGAAAATAAACCATTACCCCCTTATCTCCGATACTACTGAGCTAAAATTAAAAAAAAATAGGTACAGAAAACAGTTCTTTACTAATAGATTACAGGAAAACCTATAAGAAGTCTATGGTCTTAAAATAACATGGTAAATCTCTCTATATTGTACGTACAAACTTACATTTGCAGTTGGAATGTATGGGAGAACATGTTTCTCAACTTCAATGTTAAGTTTGTTCTGGGTATAAATTCATCCCAACTACGGAACCCTTCATTGTGCGTGGTCCAACACGCACTTTGCCGGTTTTTTTAGGGTTCCGTAGTAAACAAGGAACCCTTATAGTTTTGTCAAGTCCGTCCGTCTGTCTGTCTGTCTATCCGCGGTCTAGCTCCGAGACCCTTAGTACTAGAAAACTGTAATTTGGCATAAGGATACATATAAATTATGCCGTCAAAGTGGTAAAACAAAATTATGAAAACATTTTTTTTTAGGGTACACGTAAAGTGGTGATGTTTTTTTTTTATCCCATTATGTGGGGTATCATTGGAAAGGTCCTTCAAAAACATTGCGAGTTTGGACAAACCATTTTTGGATTCAGGGATCCGTTTGCGAAATATTAAGCTTTAAAGTGCTAATTTTTGTAAGAGTCAAGTGTCCCCCCCCCCCCCCCCTGACAGCTAAATGGTTGGTTTTGGATGTGTGAAAAAATCATAGTAGTAGTTTGTATAACGAAATTAAAAGGAAAACTATCACAGCTAAGTAGGCTTTACTAGTTAACGAGTAATAATCGCCCAAGTTAACTTTGCAGTTGCAAAAACATGTTTTCCCATACATTTCGAATGGGAGAATTTGTTTATCAACGACAAAGTTAAGTTGGTTTTTGGCATAAATTCATCCCAACTACGGAACCCTTTATTGTGCGTGGTCCGACACGCTTCGTCACGTTTTCTATGGGATTTTTGTATGAACTCACGACAGGATAACATCTGTCGGGTTAGCTAGTAACAAATATTATTATATTTTTCTTGATTAATATTGGCATCTGTACATTAAAGCAATAGACATCTTTTGTAGAGTTATTAAATTGAAGAATATTGCAATTGCATCTGTTATCTGAAATACTGCCCATTTCAGTTTTTCTAAGTGAAGTAACAGTATCAAACATTGTGTGTTGATCCTAAGAATATGTTAATGCTCACTTAGGTACTAATAGGTGAAGGCACATCACGCACTACACAAATAAATTCATCATGAAACTCATGTACAGAGTCAGTCTCAAAAATATACATTCTTGACAATGTATACATTTATTTGAGGCTGACTGTCCTTAAAAAAAAATTGCGAAAAAAGCACAGATGACGTCAGCACTTCCAAATTCGAAAAAACAAAAACATAGCGGCCCAGGAAAAAAAGCTCGATAAACGTCCTCACAGAGGTATAACAAAGGATGTGTTTTGTGCCAAGTGCTCATGATTGTAGGAAAGAAGAGCCTCTATACCCTTGTACATTGATCTGAGTGGGAACGTACGGCTTGTTTCGTGGAACATCCTTTGAGGCGGTCGGGCGGACGAGCCTTTGAACGGTAGCTCGGGTGCATTTTGATAGCGGTATCGATTTTAACAGTGAATAGATTTTTACTTTAGTTCTTTTAGTTCCCTTTAGTGTAAGAGTAGGGGCTTTTGTTCGAGGTAGCATATGTTTAGCGGGTAGGTGGTACACACGGCTACTTATCAATATATTCATTTTCAGTATAAGCTGACCTTTATACGGAAATCCTATAAAATGCGAGATCATCTTGTACTGGAAAAATATAACTTAATCATTATGTAGCTGTGTGTACATAGATATCTATGTACACACGGCTAAATAATTATTAAGCACTGCCCCCAAAAAAGCACTAAATGCATTTTTTTGGCTGTACGGGGTGATTGCAATGAATGTGGTTTTGCTGAATGACGTAAAAATAGGTAGTCGTATTTTGTGTAATTAATCCGTCAGTCTTTTATATCTATAATTATCTATAACATATTATAAATTAAAGCCACTTTTCGTCAGTTTGTGTGACCGCGTTGTTTTTCTAAACTATGCAACGGATTTGAATGCGGTTTTTACAATTATTCAGAGAATTTATTCCCGAAAGCTTAAGTGATAATACATTCATATTAAGCTGACATGTAATAATGAAATCTCAATGTATTTGTAAAGTCGTAAAAACCGTACGGAATAGGGCGGGCGGGGAATTATCTCTGAAAAACATATGTTCAGGTCTATGTCTTAGTTTTTATTGCCAGTAAAGCCCTATTTCACTTAGGTTTAGTACAGGTGGCTGGTTGTATTACAACTGGGGTACCCAATTGATGCGGCCCACTCTACTAGAATATGTAAAAAAACCCTGTCCGATCCGAAAGGGGAACATAGGTACTGCAATAACATTATCAAAAAGTTTTATAATTTTTTATTATTACTGAAAATATTCAACAGCGGTCATAAGTTATGACTTGTAGACCCACTAAACGACGGCCGCCAGCGCCCCACCCGCAATTTTTTTTTCCTTTTTTCCTTAAATTTACCACATAAATAGACATAGACTCTCAGTACGATACCTAACAACACCCTCACGGATCGGACTGGGTTTTTTTTACATGTTGTAAATTTAGAACTTATTGCTTCGCAACTCTCCAAGTAGTCCCTACGCACTACTTGAATTCTATACCTAAAATAAAAAGAAAAACAGGCGTAAAGTAAGATAAATAATCCCTTGCAATCCGTCTAAAAGCTTACAACTAATCAAATCGCATAAAGTCACCCTGAATCATAACTTCCTTCCTACGCTGTGGGGTGACTATGAACCCCTTACATTTTTCATTTTCTCTCTATTTTGAATAAAATTACTGAAGTCAAGCTAACGGAAAGTAATAAATAATAGCAAAGCTTCCGCATACATTCTAGACTCGAACTTTAAAAATTGAGTTTCACGGATGTACGTCGAATAAATTTACATTATTTTTTAGATATAGTCAAACTTATAAGGACGAGTTATTTGTCGTGACGAAGAAAATTCGCGAATAGGAAGATGAAGCAATTATTCAGCTTAGTCATGCATTGTATTTCCGCTCATTAGGTGTATATTTATTTAATTTACAACGGCTGGGGGCCGACGATAAGCTCCGGAGCGTGCGCCTCTGTGACTTCGTCGACTGAATAACAATGCAAATGGACGTCTAAAATGCTGCTCCTCTGTTATGCAAAAGAAACGGGAAAATTGTATTATCTGGCAGTAGCGTTACATTTTAGAGGCACTGATCTGGTTGTCGATGATAAATGGAAAAGGAATTCTCTTAAAACAGTTTATGGTTAGAATTAATTTTATCAATTGTGTCAATGAACGGCACTTTTTCAATGTTTTGTTCCACAAATACTATAATAGTAGGAGTATTTTCCATGCAGTATATATAGTCCAGTTATTATCTAAAAGTATGAAAATCTTCTGTATTTTTCATACTGTTCATAAAATCCGAGTCTCGAATCCATAAAACCTTTCCATGAAACATACGAGCAGTCATTCAAAAAATGTCATGCAGCTGAAAAGCCCCTAATTGTACCTGGCGTGAAAAACAAACCCTCGCTAATCATGTGCCGCGGCAAATACAATTAACTCAAATTAAAAGCGCTTTGCTAATAAACAGAAGTGTAACAACGTTAATCTGAGAAACAATGAGATTATGAGAATATTTTTCAAACAATCCTGCCCTTATAACTTTTCGGTGGCGCGCCTTCCGCGCATACTAAAACAACTCGCGATGAAATTGTACCTGCGCTGAAAACGTGGAATTTTCATTCGTATTAAACGTTTTAGTATTTTGCTTTATTACAAAAATGTGTCAAGTTCACTTTGTTTTTCCGTTATGATTTATTTGAAAACTAGGAAAATCTAAGAAATAAAATTTCAGTTGGAAGAATATATTTTTTAGTTTTTAAACGAGTTTCCATTATGCCTTGGATATTCAATAACAAAGAAACCCTTTTTATTTTAGGCTAGCTTTAAATTCTAATAGAATTGAAAGCGCCCACAATATTGTAACCCATATTTTCAGGCAACGTCAACAATTTTATTACAACAACCTTTCTATTTACCAGTCCAGTTCCTCTACAATAGAAAAATAGCTAATAAACCAACGAAGGCCACTAAATTCATTTCAAATTGTGTGAGCCCGTGTACAGCATGTCGAGTGGACCCACGTCATAGGGAAGAGCAAAGTGGCCCGATAACCGCGCGAAACCGCGGCCTATCGCTTTTTGATAGCATCACTTTGCCCAACTTGCCATCTGACGGCCATTAGGTACGGGATATTGAAAAAGTGAGCCTCGATCGAAACCGTATGTCCGTATGTGTGACGTCATATGTTAGCACTTTTATCGAGATAAAATGGCTGATACTATTGGTTTTGAAGATCTGTTTTAGATCCCAATTGTGGAAGTTTCATTGTTTTTTTAACCGACTTCCAAAAAGGATGAGGTTATATTTTCGTAGCGTGTATGTTTTTTTTTTTAAATGTATGTCCACCGATTTCTCGCGTCAATTGTAGACCGATTTTGAAAATTATTTTTTGTTTGAAAGTATGCTCTCGGGGTGGTCCCATTTAAATTTTATTAACTTTACTTGGATAGTTTTTGAGTTAGCTTCAATAATACTTACGTATTTTTCCCACTTAGTATGATGATATGATAAGTTCCTGTCACAGTTATTTACATAACAGGTGTGGGGTAGGTACTACAACTAAAAAGAGAAAATTAAAAACTTTACAAAAAAACAAACTGACATCCAAAAAAAAACACTACAAAGTGAAAAATAACTTTAATTTCGGTAGTCGATGGCAAAAAACGAAATTTCAAAACCAAAGACACCGACTTCCGAAATTAAAGTTATTTTTCACTTTGTAGTGTTTTATTGGAAGTCGGTTGTTTTTTTTTGTAAAAAGTTTTTAAAGAACTGATTGGGTACAATTACTATGATACTGCTGAGCTTGAGGTCCTGTTTTTGATTCCCAGATTTGGTAAAGTGTTATTGGGTTTTTCCATCAGAAATTTCTCAATAGCAGCCAGGAGTCTGGATTTGTGTCCGGTTGATGGCAATAGGCTCGCCCCCTACTTCATAGGACTTACACATAACTGGCGAAATGTGGGTGTACTACAGGTGCACCTCTGCAAGGTCTTCGGGTATTATAAGCGTGATGTTATGTATGTAGGTACAATAGGGTAGTTGCCTAGGTAAAAAAAAATCTATTTAGTCCGTCTTTCAGATGGTAAAAAAATATTAGACACGTATTTTTTGCTTTATCATATTAATGAAAAATAACTTAGAAAACACGCATTCAAGTTTGGGAGCGGGGGCTCGCTACGTCACAACGCAGTATTAAATCTAGCAAAGCGTGACGTCATGCCACATTTTAACTCAATGTATTGCCGTAATCTTTTGATTACGTCAAAAAAGAAAAAACATGTGTTCAATATTTTTTATTAAACTACAAGACGGACAAAAAAAAATTAGAGACAGGCCTTTTATCATCATCATCATCATTTCAGCCGAAAGACGTCTACTGCTAAACATAGGCCTCCCCCAGGCCCCAGGCCTATTATATTATATTTTTATTGGAAAAAATCCTCTAAAATTACCGATATTTATACTGTATGCTATTTCAATAGAATTCAATTTAAACTCTCCGCCTTGCGATCGAAAATACATCGAGTGCTTCCCACTCTCTAAAGCTGGGAACTTCCAAATTTATTCACCTCAATTACCTGGCCCAACTTGATAGCTGCAATTTGGCATGTATTAAATTGGCTTCAATCAATGTATATATGATTTAATTATACAAAGGTACGTAAATTTTAAGCCAACTATTTACACTAAGTACTAAATTAAATGACTAACTAATTATAGGTACATATAAATATATAAACAAAAGGACACTTACAAAGGTTAATTTTATTAATAATCCTTAAATATATAAAAGCGAAAGGTCACTCACTCACTCATTCATCACGAAATCTCGAAAACCGCTTGATGTATGAAGATGAAACTTGGTAGGGAGGTAGTTTATAGTTAGTAGACGTCCGCTAAGAACGGATTTTTGGAAATTCGACCTTTAAGAGGGTGAAAAGGGGGGATATTGTTTGTATGAAAAATCTTATTCCTTGAGTTAATAAACTTGAAACTTGGCACGAATACTTATCTATGTAAATTATAAAGTTTGCTATTTTTAGTTTTTCTAAAATACCCCCTAAAGGAGGATTGGGGGGTGTCAAAGTTTGTATGGAAGAATTTTAACGAGCGGTCTGATTAACTCGAAACTCAGTATTTATAATTAAAACTGAAAATAAATAAAAACGTATATCAGGGTTTTTTGAAAATCTACCCCTAACGGGGTGAAACGGGGTATTAATTTTTACAGTGGAGGATTTTACTGTGTGGCTTAATTAACTTGAAAATTGGTATAAATAATCTATAAGTCAAATAATCGTAACTTCACAATAGATTTTTCAAAAACTATTATCACGCTATTTGCTATGGGGGATGAGCAATATAGCATTATGTTTGTATTCTTTTAGAGTTTACCGCAAATTGTAAAAAGGCTAGCCAAAAGGTTAGAATATTGCAGATAGTTACGGATTTAACCTTTTAAAAAATTATCATCACGCTATACCTTTATGGAACTAAGCAGTCAATCATAGCATATACAGGGTGGATTTTGAGATGGAGCAATAAGGTACCTTAACCGTTGTCGCTACAAGAAAACAGTCTTAGGAGACTGTCCTTAACTTTTTGAAACATTTTGATCTGCATTCACAGATTTTGAAAAAAAATTTACAGTCAGCAAGAAAATGGCTAATTTTCACAAATCTTTTTTGATGCCGGTCTATCCTATTTCTTACTTATTACTAGAACCAAAAAACTATATTGGGCCAACTGAGGTTTGTTACTCCAAGACACGGCCTATGAGTTTTTAACCCCAGATTGCAGAAAAAACTTAACTTTGCCGTTCATTATAGAACTATAAATTACCAATTTTCGGATTTTCCTCTTTACTTGACCTTACTTCTCGACAAACTTCATGCTGCTGGACCAACGGGAAGTACCAAATAGACTGGTTTATTTGCGAGTGTCAAAATATGCGGCACAAATGGCCGTATTTTTTATTTCGTTAACTTTTTTTTTGGTTGGGAAATTATCAAATAACTTCTCCCGCTCTGGGTGGAGCGGGAAGGCGTGTCAGACTCTTACTGACTAAAACCCACCCGTGTTCTTTCAGTTGCCTATATTGCCTGGGGCCACGGTAACCCTTTCGGACAATAACCGCAACCCGCAACCGGCAGGCATCGGCCCTATCGGACCCCGTCAGTTCCGCTGACATCTCTTTGAGGCGCGCGTGGAACACAACCCGCCGTCGACCCGGGCCTGGTCCTTATCGGACGGTGAGCTACCCATTGCTCACCGTCCGCAAGCCGGCGCCTACGGTGGCCGGGAATCGGCCTACGATTCCCGATGCCCAGGGTGTCTCCTTCTGGTACTATGCTATTATGATGCCTCCTCTTTCGTGAGCATTACTGCTTCGCAGAAGGAGGTGATGGCCTCCCATGCCTTCTCGCTCTCTACCATAGTCTGGACCAGGGCCGGACGCGAGAGATCACCACCGCCGATCGCCTCCACGAGGACACGGCTGCTCTGCCCAAGCCGGGCAGACCTAAACCGTATGCTGCGCCCGGGTGTCACCATTGTTTTCTCCCGCCTTATCCTGAACAGGAACCCGAAACTACCGTGTCCGGTGAGAACCTGCGTCAGGTGGAAGGTGAGGACGCCGTGGCGCCTCTCTACCACTCCTTAATGAGGGAACTTATCGCCACAGTTGTGGCGTGCCCATTATTGCGTTGACTTGGAAGTTTGATTTTCGTTACACTTCCAAGAGACCGTAGATCTAAGTTTTTAATATCTATTGATATAAATTGATGCCTCCACGCGTTCCTGAGAAAAGGGTCTTGACAGACAATGAAGTCATCCTTTAAGGGTTTTAATGTTTAAATTTTTAGGTACGGAACCCTAAAACAGATTTAATATCAGCCTGTTACCTTTTCATGACGTAACGACTGAACGGATTTCTAGATGAAAGGCATAGGATAGGCCATGACCTGGGTTAGGACATAGGATACTCTGAATCCCGGTAGCACGTTCCAGTGGGATATTTTCCGACATCCACGCGGGCGAAGCCGCGGGCAAAAGCTAGTAATATTATAAATGTGAAAGTGAGTTTATTTGTTTGGTTACGCTTTCACGCTAAAACGGCTTGCCAGCCGCCGCACATACGACACAGTGCGGCGTGGCGTTACACGAGCCGGCCTTGTGACCGGGCTGACCACAGCGGAAGCAGAGGTCGCTGCGGTCCACCTCCGAGGTGCATTTGACCCCCAAATGGTGGCCCACCTGGCAGCGGAAGCACCTCAGAGGTCTGGGCTCCAGCAGTTTGACCTGCGCTGACACCCAGCCCACCAAATGGCAGTACCTACCGATGTGAAATTAGTCGATAGAAGAATTGAAGGAAAATATCGCCCAACAGTTGGACTTTTGGCCAATAGTGTGGAGCTGGCATAATATTTGAACACTCTTATTTATGCACTCCGACATGACTCCACTCTGTTCCAACTCACGATCGATGAAAACACTATAACTATCTCTCTACACGTGGAAGGTTGGACGAACAGTTGGACTGTTGGACGATAGTGTGGAGCCGGTATTAGATGTTCAGACTAATCATATTCCTCGAATGACTGAGAAAAAGAAAGAGGTGTTTTGATATCCATACTTTACATAATGTAATAAAGCTGAAGAGTTTGTTTGAACGCGCTAATCTCCGATTTGAAAAAATCTTTTTGCATTTGATAGCCCAATTCACGAGGAAGGCTATATGCTTTTTAACATCACGCTGAGCCGCTTAGGAACCGAGCAAAAATAAAAAAAAATTCAGAAAGAACGCTAAGCAAAACGAAGTGTCAGCGCGGGCAGACGATGCGATTGGACGGGGTGGATCGGGGAGCAAAAAATTTCACGCGGACGAAGTCGCGGGCAGAAGCTAATAAAAGCTGAAGAGTTTGTTGGTTGTAGTGTTCGTTTGTTTGTTTGAACGCGCTAATCTCTGGAACTAAAAGCCGGATTTCAAAACTTTTTTGGCACTTGATTGCCTTATTCTTGAGGAAGGTTAGGCTATTGAACATCAAGCTACGACCCTTAAAAGCCTAAAAAAATGTCAGAAAGAACGCTAAGCAAGTGATAGCGCGGGCGGAAAATGTGGCTGTTATTTTAGTATATTGTGACTTTCACGCAAATTAAAGTTTATATGATCCAAGTTGGAATCTTCTTAGTATTAAGTTATTAAATGATCAATACTTATCTCCATGCATTTGGAAACGTAGATCGAGTAACCTTACACTAACCTTGACACTATCTTTATTCGCGAAGAACCCAACCACATCGTGTACATTCACATAAAAAAATCCAATAAGCCAGAAAAAAAATCTGCAAATCCTAAAAATCTTTCATAATATGAAAAAATTCCCGAACTTTGGCAACCCTGCGTAGGCGCTAACACAATAATAGTGGGCAAATTGGTTTGTTACCGATAAACATGTGGCTAACGCGAATCACGTATGGGGCAACACATCATTTTCTTTGTAGGTCAATTTTGTTAATAATCAGAAGGGGAGGATTTATTGTCCATCGCGATTGTGTTTATGATGAGAATTTTTGTGTGTGTTTAAGTGGGTCGTTGGATCAGTTAGATTCAAAAGTGGACCCGGTAGGTGGCGCTGTTCGCACAAGACAACGTCTGTTAGGTTCGCAAGTACATACATAAATTGAAGTCGCTTTTCATGTATGTCAGTGTGACCGCGTTGTTCTTCTAAACTACGCAACGGATTTTGATCCAGTTTTTTTTAATAATTTAGAAAAAAATGGCAGTGGCACTCCGGGAGTGCCGACAGAAGTAAAAACTTGAACAAGATCGCCTTGGTGGAACAAAAATATTTGTATAGAACATTGGTCCGTAACCTTTTCTTATTATTGAGCACAATCGCGTTTACAAAAAAAAACTTCCAAAACCTTTAAAGTAAAAATACTTGTATAGAACATTGGTCCGTAACCTTATCTAAATAAAGAGCACAATCATGTTTTCAAAAATGAGGTGTCGATAACGGTGTCGCGAGTTCAATTATTTTTTCCCATTTCAAAAATGCCCAACGCGCCTAAAGAAGTTTTCACTTGAAAAAGTTGGAAAGTTTATGTGTATTAATATTCAAGTTACATATATGTATAAAACAATCTCGATGTTTTGTCAAGTTGTAAAAACCGTGCGACGTAGGGGCCGGGCGCTAGTTAAACATAAACATGTAATTTTGTAACCTGCTGAAACATTACGGGTGAAAAACCCACGAAATCGAAATCGTACTAACATGATTATTATTGTGCCCAACAGACAATAGCAGATATCTAAATGTCGCGGTCGAAAAACCCTCGAGCAAAGTTCTTTGTTAGAACTAAAAAACAAAACCTTTTCAAAAAGTATTTTAGTAATTTGATTAAAGTATATTTTAAGTATTTTTGAATAACAATATGTCAAATGTTTTTTTTATTTTATCCTTGCCCTTTTTACTAGTTACCATAGAGCACAAAAGACTTTTTTCTTGTTCTTTTTAAGTCCCCGATACATTGACCCCTCAGGAAATATGTAGGTACCTAAGGACCTACAGCTAGCGTAATTGATAACAAAGTCTCTTATAATTGGATCAAAGTCGCATTAAAATTCGCTTTGCGACTTTTGAATTATTATCGTCTTACCCATTGTGCAGAAGTTGCTAAATAAGATTTTTTGAGTTTAATCGGTTGCTGCTTTGGAAAAGTTTTGGGAAACCCTTGATTTTTTCATGGGAAATAATTAACTGATCCTCTAAAAACTGACTGACCTTCTATTGTTGGAGACTTTTCCAAATGAATGATACTCTAATAATTTTTTGCGCTTCTTTTCAATGATGCACGCTTTTTTTAAATATTTGAATCTCTTTTTAACCTTCTGGCCTTTTCTTACAGTCACACCCCGACCAAAAGGGTTAGGTTAGGTTGAAACTGTGACAAGCTGCGCGATAACCGAGCGAGCGAAGCGAGCTGTACCGTGGCAGCGTTCGGCGAGCTCTACATCCAAGTTGGTTGCAGTTACGACACATCCAAGTAACTGCAACCTAGGACCCCAAAATAGGAATTATTTTAAATATTCAAAAAGAAGCAATATATTAGAGTGTTCAATAATATTTTCAGGAGCGCAAAATGGGAATTACCTATTAGATGATCGATTAAATATTTTTTTAATAAATTAGGTTATAAAATAAAATATTATCCAGAACATGCCTACCATCTTTCAATATTCAGAAACATAAATATACCTTCACCAACATGTATTGAAGGAAATATATTATTATTTTCTCTGTTAGCGCTCCCTAAGTAAAGATTTTTCGAAATTCGACCCGCAAGGATAGAAAGGTCTGTAATGCGTTCACGGATAGTATCGCCGGCTTGTTTATATTTATATAACTTTTGTCTGGGTTCACCTCCTCTCGCCCCATAATATCACATTTGTTCATGTTCACCCTCAATTTCTTCCCACATACTTTGCTGAATCATTGAATCCTTTTTAGTCGGACGATGCTTTTGTATTTGTACCATGTAAATATTATATACAGATCAACTTTATTACATTACGCATAACCTAACATTACGCCTGTTTTTTTTCGAAGTGTCAGGCAGAGGTGTACCTATAGACGTAGTACACCTACATTTGGCTAGTTATGTTTAAGTCCCATGTAATAAGAGGCGAGCCTATTGCCATCAACCGGGCATAAATCCAGACTCCGGGCTGCTACTGAGAAATAGGCTTTACGAATCGAATGCAATAAAGTGTGGTACAGAAATTCCTAGTAGAAGAGCCAGGGCTTCACTGATGTTCGTGTCTTGAAGTGAAAATAAAAAAAAATATTAAAAATTTTCGTAACTTAATATTTTAATAGCGAAAGTGAGTTTGTTTGTTACGCTTTCAGGCTAAAACTGCGGAACGGATTTGGATGAAAGTTGGTACACAGATAGCCTATAACCTTGGTCAGGATATAGGATACTTTTTATCCCGGTAGTACGTTCCCGTGGGATAATTTGTGACATCCACGCGGACGGAGCCGCGGGCACACGCTAATTATTATTTTAAAGTTAATCTTGATCACACATTGGGGTAATATATAAGTACCTACATTGCAGAATCGCGAACGCACAGCAAAGGCAAGCAGTTTGCGACCCTAGCATGAAGTACATCACGAATTTAATTAAAATGTGCGATGTTGGTGCGTGCGTAGCTTTAGCGATGTTGCGCATAACTTGCAGCGTAATCCCAGATTTACCAGTGTACGCGCACCCTAAAAACGATAAAAAAATAACAAAAACAAAATAGCAATCGTCGAAAATAATCCCTTTCTATTGAAAATGTAAAAGAAAATAGAAAAATGGTTGGCTCTGTAAATAATAAATGAAGACTAATGTAAACAAAGTACAGTCACGGCCATTAACATAACAGTTTTTATTCCTTCTCACTTTAATTGTTGTACGGTTTATTCTACGAGTAGTTTCTTTTATTTATATAGAACAGGTAATTCGTTTACCCGTGAGAATAGTTTCAACACGTGCCGCGTCTAGACGAATTGACTGTAATGGACTTTGTGCCCGCAGTAGCCCGTCGTATCCGTGTGTTTACACAAAGAGGGAAATATTTATCGAGAGAGGTTAACGCTGAAATAGGTTCCACTTTTTATTTTTTGACGGTAGTTTTTTGGACACGGCTTAAAATAATGTTGGAGGTTTTCGTTGTGGGATTTTTAAGCACTTCGTTTAGGTAAATTGAAAGTAGGTACTTATACCTTCAAAGCTATCAAGGAACAGAGGCATAAATTATAAAAACTGCTATTTTCAGAACAAAGTTATTAATGTCAATAAATTGTCGACTGTAGTAGACAAAATAAAAAAACTGTGGTACTCCGGGAGTGCCGCTTGAACAAGATCGTCTTGGTGGAAGAAAAAAAATTGTATAGAACATTGGACCGTAACCTTATCTAAATAAAGAGCACAATCGCGTTTCAAAAAAAAAACTTCCAAAACCTTAAAGGTTAGGCTTTAAAGGTTTTGGAAGTATTTTTAATCCATAACGTAATATAAATAAAGAGCACAATCGCGTTTACAAAAATGAGGTGTCTGTATCGGTGTCGCGAGTTCAATTGTTTTTCCCCATCTCAAAAATGCCCAAAGCTCCTAAAGAAGATTTCGCTTCAAAAAAACTTTGAAAAATTAAAGATGCATTTTAGTTAGGTTGCTGGTAGGTACTAGAAAAAATCAATAAAATTCTAATGAAAACTCAATGTTGCCGTAACAATATTATGAAAAAGCTCTTAACTAAAACCATTATCGTCATCATCATCATCGCCAGCCTTGTTCAACCCACTACTGACTATAAGCCTCCTGCCTTTAGTGCGTGTTCATGCTTCCCTGGTCTATGCGAATCTCATCCAGGTCTTCCCTGCGATCTTTCGTAAAAACATTATGATGCTCGCCAAAGCTTTCCTAGATAGATAGATAGATAGATAGATAAAACATTTATTTAGTGCACACAAAAGACACACGTAAACACAATTAAATTATAACAAATTAAATAAAAACAAGATGCCAATGTAAAAAAAAAAATAAAGAAACATAAGTGTAGAAATGGAGTACCTAGTGTACCTAATTGACACTATAAGGGATTTCGCGAACTATAAAAAACAGTGGCACTCCGGGAGTTCCGACAGAAGCGAAAACTTGAAAAAAAATCGGCACCGCGGTAATCAACGCGTTGATGTCTTTTACTCCACGGTGTCGGTAACAGGTCGCGAAATCAATAGTTTAGTCCCATCTCAAAAACGCTCAACGCGTCAAAAGAAGTTTTCACTTCAACAAGGTAAACTATAAAAACCGATAAAAATCACTCACTTGGTCGGCTAGTTGCCGTTGCGACCAAGTGCGTGATTCGTATCGGTTTCCATAATTTACCTGGTTGCTGCGACCACTGGTCGTGGTCGTAGAAGTTTAGTGCGCGAGATCCCTAATAGTTTAGAAGTTCACCGTGACGTAATAAACTGCCAAAGATCATAAATAACAATAATATTTCAGGCTCATAGAGAGCAATGGCGCAAAAGTAGCAGACAAATTGTTTCGCGTCCACTTGGAAAACCATTAATTAACCCATTTTCTGCCGTCACTTTACAAACTGTAGGAAATAAACTAGCAAAATGTGTAAACTGTTAGCTTTCGTATAGTTTGTTACGTATTCCAGCTAATTTTCATCATAACTTTTCGTTTCATTCATTTTCAGTGCTCATACATTATTTAGATATTTTTCAGGTGTAGGAATCTATATTTTTAGAAAAAACATTAATATTTTTGAAAACTAAAATAGACAGATTTATTTTTGAGTTTTAGTTATTTATTTTTTTTTGGGTGGGAAGTACAAGATACATTTGGTTCACACTACTGGCGTCTCCTCACATATGGAATCTTCTAGCCTTTCTAAGTTTTATTTAAATACAGGCTAAAAATACACTTCAAAAGTTAACGCAAATATTCTCAGTAAAATAGCAGCATAAACTAAATACATTTTCAAAAGCGCAAAGAATAGTAGAAATCTGTTCACATCAAAACTTAGTAGACGAGCGACCTCAGCAATTAAGTCACTCGAAATATTTAATGAACAGTGCTAGTTCCGCGCCGGAAATGACACTTAATCGGCTTAACTTCGCCTCAAAACTTACCCCGGGCAAACACCCCCATCCTGCCCCCACCCCCCCGAGCCATACCTACACTGCATCAAAGAAGTTGGAGAATGTGCAATTATGAGATTGTTTTAATTTAGAAACAATGTTGTTAAAGAATTTTCTTACTTCGAATGAGCTCTCTGAAACCCCAAACCAGAATTCTTGGTTTCCCCCACATTGTTTCTTCGTTATTGCTTACTGTCGATCTTTAATTTATTTTTCTCTAGTTAACAATTTTCCTTCGGAGATGTTTGCGTTCACTTTGTTTGTTCGTTGAGTTCCAATACGCTTTGTTCACAGAGATTATCCGTTTCAGAGTTGGAACTGAGAATCTAAGTTCTAATATTTGTAATGGCAAAAGTTTGTGTTTGGTTAGGTTAAGGGTTTTAATTAGAAGCATTTTATTAAAAACACTCTGTTGCTTCTACTTTATTGTTTTATCAGATTCTATTTCTATTTTTATGACTAATTAAAATCGATTTTAGGTTACTATTTTCATGTAGGTACCTAATTGTTAGGCATTTGCAAAGTAAACGATCCCGAAATGGGAACTATAGCAGTTTTATATGAATAATGAATACGCCAGACGAATGTTTGTTTCTAACGGTACGTCTGAACCTCTCTAAATATACTTGAACAACAATAACAAGGGTACAACATCTCGGAGACTTCGACGTCCGAAATAAAGTTTGGGCCAACATTTAACTAGTTGGAGCAAACAAATCCGGAGTGCGACTCTAGTGGCGCGAATTGCACTCGGGCCGTAGACCGGCCGTCTAACTTGTTCGTAACGACTTCAAAAACGTCTAGGAAAATATTTGTTTTGCAAACCAAGATACAAGTACACAAGATCTGATGCCACGTCTGCTTAGATGTATTGTTTGTGTACTGGCCGGGAGGAACTTTTATTGCGCTTGATGTTTTTGTATTTGAATAATGTTGGCTGAAAAAGAAGGTTTGTGTAGAACAAGAACAGTACAAACATTGAGTTATTTTATTTCAGTTCCAACACGTCCAAATTATTTTAGTTTTTTTTTTTTTACCACATCTTATTAGCTCTTACTATTGATGACAAGCACTATAATTTTCTATTCTAATATCCCTTGTGCTTTAGTGTGCACAAGGAATATTATAATATAAATTCATTGAAAAACAATTAATTTAAATTGTAATATCATTCATTTATTTACTCATGTTCAATTCCTATCCAAACTAAACTACGCTCCATCCCATTTTAGGCTCCTCTCATAAAAAATCCCACCAATGAAAATAAGAAACGTAAAACTCGTAAAAGAAACTCAAGCTATAAATCTAATCTGCCGTCAGTACTTATCAAGTTGTTAGAGATAACCTCTGATTGAGATCCGTCGACAGCCGTAAGTGGCGGGAATCGGATTCCCTTCAGTGACAATAGCCGATTTACCCACTGATCCACTCAGTGATATCATAAGTCGATTCGTCTACGGCAGGGATGGCGAACCTTTGGCATGCGTGCCAAAGTAGGCGGCAGAAAAATTGTGAAGCGGTATGAAGGACCAAAACTAAATGCAACAGATGTTGTTTTTTTTTATTTTTTTTATTTCATTTCTCCAATGTATTCTACAATTTGTTTCTAGGGCCACAAATAACTAAATGCATTTAGGGCTAAACATATTTAAAACATTATTCTGTCTCTGTCATTACTTCAAACGATTGACAGAAAAAGGGTTATGTTTTAAATATATTGATGATGATTTGTGGTGCAAGCTGACCTTAACCCAGTTGTTTTAGAAATCGTTCATATTAAAGCATTTTTAGATATTTATGTGAGCAATTATTTATTTAATTTTTCCTGGAATGTCATAGGCAAAACATTTTTATTTCTCTGTTGTCAAGCAGATGCAAAAAGGTTCGTCGTCCCTGGTCTAAACCTCGCTCGAAGTCCCCTGAACAAATGTATCGAACGTAACTGATTGTTCGGGTAATTTATTGAGGATGTTAATGTGATCCCCTCTTGACATATTGCTTACGTATTATTTTGTAAGTAGTACTTGAACGGTTTTATTTTTGGAATACGGAAATGTTTTTTTTTTGTAAAGCTAATGGCAGCTGATGAATATTTGAAGATCTTAAAATGTTATGCTGTGGAACGTTTTGCCATTATGGGTACGCATGAATTCTATGATTTCGGAAGAGGTTCAAGACCTCTAGCTACCAATAGAATGAATAAAGTTATTGGTGTAGAAATAAAAGAAAATTATATGTATTATAAAAGAAATAAATAAAAAACCTTTTGGGAATACAAGCGTCATGTAAGGTTAAGTAAATAAATAATTAATATTCAAAACATGGGAATAGAAACCTCTATTTCCATGAACATTGATGATAGGAATAGAAAATACGACTCGTCATAATAAAGCAATTTTATTCAATTATCATAGTCTTTTAAGATTTTATCTTTTTTATTACAGTTGACTGTTGAACTAGTTTTTAATAAGTCTAGAATAGTCTAGAATTTTAAAGAGAAGAAAAATCATAATTATGTCAAAAACATTCAGTGATCATTGATCATAGCTGAAAAGTCATGTGTAACATGAATTAATAAAATTCCACCCTATACATATATTTTTCAAACATGAACACAAAATTATCGCAACACAAAATCCTACACAAAGAGAAACACAATACAAAAAACAACCTTTTCACTAACTCAAATTAATACACCGAATACTATGAATAGGGATGTTTTAAAAGCAATTTCTGTAAAAGGACGTCGAATATCTCCGAACAAGGCACAGTAATGCATCCTTTGCCCCTGGAACAACAACAATAGGCATAATTCACGGGCAGCGTTCGCTCAGTGGAGAGCTCCAACGAAATCACTGAACCAAATTGCAAATGAAGCGCCTGCCTAACTCTAGTAATGCCGTATATCAGATCTTATAGCTGTGCTACGTGTTTGCTCGCGTAAGTGATTAATATTCGACTTTATTGCACGTTCTAGGAATGCTAAGTATTTGTTTGGTTTGTGTTTTGTTTTATTATCACTTACAAGCCGTGACAAACTTCCATATAATCTTTCATCCCCAAATGAACCCCTTTAAGGGTTAAATTTTCAAAAATCTTTCTGTTGTGCTTATCTTCTTTATGTATGGAACGCTTGTGCAAAATTTCATGCTTGTAGACCCAGCGGTGTAGGATGTGCGTGTCTGTCAATTAATTTAAGACTTTTATTAGGTAGAAGTCTTTGGAGGAGGCCGGTTTCTTGTAGATCAAGCAAAAATATAATAATGAATATTTGATAATTACTAACAAAACACTACTAGTAATCCTACTTCCTACTATATATATATTAATATTATAAACGCGAAAGTTTGTGAGGATGGATGGATGGATGTTTATTACTCTTTCACGCAAAACCTACTGAACGGATCTGAATGAAACTTGGCACACAGATAGTTTATAATCTGGATGAACAGATAGGATACTTTTTATTCCAATATTCCCATAGGATCGAGACTTATACGGGTGAAACCGCGGGGCGCCGCTAGTTATAAATAATGTGAAAGTTTGTGAGGATGGATGGATGTTTCTTACTCTTTCACGCAAAAACTACTAAACAGATCTGGATGAAATTTGGCACACAGATAGTTTATAACCTGTATTAACACATAGAATACTTTTTATCCCGATATTATCCTCGTGTTATGCGGGTAAAACCGCGGGGCGCTGCTTGTACTTAAATATATTGAACTTGAAAGTAACAAAATAATACTAAAACTATAAATATAAACTGTTTTCATAGAAAGTTGCCTAAAATAGATAGGTAAAGATACTATTACTATTACCGCAAATAAACGAATTTTCTTTCTTTCTTTCTATTATTATAGACAAACTGCTCCCCGCGGTTTCACCCGCATAAATCTCGATCCCGTCGAAATATCGGGATAAAAAGTATCCTATGTCCTAACCTCAAAAGTATCCTATGTCTTAGCCCAGGTCATGGTCTACCCATCTGCCGGGGCTGCGAATAAGGGCGGAAAGGGAAATCGTGGCCCCCGGCAACATGGCAACTGAAGGAACATGGGTGGGTTCAGTCAGTAAGAGTCTGACACGCCCTCCCGCTCCACCCAGAGCCGGAGAAGTTATTAGATAATTTCCCACCCAAAAAAAAAAATCTACCCATGTGCCAATTTAATCCAAATCTGTTCAGCTGTTTTAGCGTGAAAGCAAAACAAACAAACAAACTCACTTTCGCATTTGTAATATTAGTTATGATTAGATAGAGCTTGTGGCTAAGTAAAAACAAACGCACGGATCAATCCATCAGGTTAAGCTACGCTTGCCGCGGTTAGACCGCGGATGGGTGACCATCTTTATATACCAAGACTCCTCCGTGTCTCGGAAAGTACGTTAAGCCGTTGGTCCCAGCTGTCATTCGTGAATCGATTGACAGTCGTGACGGGTCGTCAGAAGCCCGAAAGTCTGTCAACCAGTCTTACCAAGGGGTATTGTATCACCCAGTTACTGGGTTATGGAGGTCAGATAGGCAGTCGCTCCATGTAAAATACTGGTATTCAGCTGCATCCGGTTAGGATGGAAGCTGACCCTAAAATAGTAGGACCTAGCCTATTCCCAACTATGTCTATGCCTAGTTAGGATTATATATTAATTAGATTTATAAAGAAACTGTATAATCTATAAGAAATAAAAGGTTATTTTATTTTATTTTTATTTGAGGAATAAATTCATGTTTCACCCACAGTTCTCGTGATACCAAATTATTCATGCTCTATTATTGCGTAGGTGTACCTAAGTTGAGTTTGCAAATAAGTACCTACTAACCTAACTTTAGTTTGAACTAGCAATAACTTTATAGACAGCAAAACTTTTTAGATCCACAGAGACGTTAACCCTAAATAACGTTAAATACACTCATAAGCGTATAACATACAAAGTCAATACATTTCAAACATTATACTTGCAAAATGTTAACTACCTATTTGCCCTAACTTTCAAGACGCTGTAAATCAAATCTCCATGTAGAAAATCGTCCAATTAAGCCGTAGGACTTTTGGCCAAGAGTTGTTAGGTGTACCAACTCCGAATCTCGACGAAAGTACGAAACCGTGTTAGCAAATTGTTCGCAGTGGCACACGTGCTCGCATACCGTACCAAAATACGTAACGGGATTAATTTAACAAATTAGAACTATACATGCGATTATTATACGATTGCTGACGATACCAATGCGTAGATAATACACAAGGGGTCCTTTATACCCGCTCCCAATGAACGCAACATCCAAATAACCGTCTATTGTTTTTAGAATTTATTTCAACCGCTCTGAATGGAAAGTAGGATTAGGCTCAGAGTCGGATTACCATAGAATTTACAAATATCTGTTGGTCGGGCCGGTACTTACGATTTCAGCTGGTATCGACGCCAGAGCATTGGCCGGTTATTGGCAGTGCGATCTCCCGACCTATACAAATCCAACTCTATTTACTTTCCGAACGTCTGTACGATTCGGACATTTGATATTCACTACGAGATCGTGGAATCATTTCCGCTGAGATATTCCAAGAACTTTGTCCGCATTTCAACAATACTACGAATGCGCCGGATAAATAATCGTCTGCTTATGGTCGGTATTAATTGTAGTTTTTAATCTGACTTACCGAAGTACAAAATTATTTTCCGTCTGACCGTATTTAATCATATTTTATTGCACAATTACCGCTTACAATTGTACATTTGGTCGAACTCGCTTTTCGCAGTTAATTGTATTTTAATTGCCAATGAATATTTGAAAATTTAAATGCGGGATGTTAACACGGCTCTGAAGCCAGCCGACATTTTGTGTGTTCCCAATATAGAACGGGAAAGGCTTGTGTATATCGGCGACATTTAGTCTGGCGACATTTGCTCTGGTGGTTCAATTGACCCATTCCGTTTGCCACACATGGACGTGAACAAATAAGGGCCGAAATGAATTTAACTCTGTTATGTATTGAAATTTATTGGACCCAGCGATGTGTTTTCCCGATCTGTTAATGAAAGAAAAACATAAAGAGCTTATCTTTCAGTGCAAATTGTAGTCGAATGAGAGAATCGAGTTACTATGGAATCTGTGACGTAAATTGCTTGTAGATAGTGTTGTTATTGTAATATTTAATACTAATTAATGTGTAGTGCCAGTATTACCAAGGTTTACGAGTATCTAAAGATATTTTGGACGTGACTCGATTTAAACTATGTTGTCATTATTTAGTCCAATTTTAATAGGACCAAAATGTCAGAAAATCATCAAAATAGTAAAATCTAGGCAGGTATGAACTCCCTAGATCTCACAATTTTGATGAAAATATGGCTACGATTTTGAAAAAAAACCTTACCTCAAATCTAGTGTTCAGAAAATGTCAGCAAACCGTCCCTTACCCGAAAACATAAACGGATCGAATGCACCATGTAATCCGCTTCCTGTCGCGCATGTAGACGCGAATAATTCAACAGTGCGATCGCCATTCTATGAGCAAACAGATAGTCTTCACTTCCGACACATGTTTCCGTGGCCGACACAAGTAACTGGTCACGTAGAATATTGACGCCTCCAGCGGCTCCTGCTATCCATTTGCTCCGGACAATACCTACGGCGCTAAGGGAGACATTTTTATGCGGAACTTACGTATATCATTCTCAACATTCGGTGAAGAATAACGAGTATTTTCTGCGCTTTAAATTCTGTGAACGATTCGTTTGTGATTCCGAGATCTGAATGTCCGAAGTTGTTTTTGACTGAGTTTGGAGGGACTTCTGAAAGCCTCTGGGAGTTTCCATGCAGTAGGGAATGAAAAATAACTGAGGTACCTAAATCATACATTGACTACGATACCCAGCAAAATAGTAAAGCTCACGTATTTGCCCGTTGAAGTAGTTGCAACGCAAAATAAAATAAATAATTAAAACATACATTTTTATCATCTACCTACCGATATTTTAATAGAGGTGAAATTTATCTTTCTATTAGAGTTTCGACATAACATTCATCAATATTTATAAGCATTTGTCAACCTAATTTAATATCTTTCAAAATAAATTACTGTCAAAAAAGCACGATCAAGTTACCTTTATTAACCCTTTTCATACTTTGGGGGTTAAATTAAAAGCTAATTAAGCATTCCGTAAACATAATTTCGAAAAAACTTGCAAAACCAACAAAACAAAAGGGCAATGTGCATGCTGTGTATATTAATGGATCAACAAAAAAGGACAAAATAATAAATATAAACCTGATGTCAGAGTTTTTATGCAGCCCATGGGCATGGCTTTAACATGCCGTCGAGAAATATCGTTCAGGCATCCGGTTTCCTCACAATTTGAAGCAAGTGATGATAATTTTACAATACGCATTTAGAGGTATGAGGAACAGGGTGTAAAGTTCATTCATCCTCTTTAGAAAAGGGAAGATTCTCATACCAGACGGGTGTCGTGTCTGGCGGGCAACAGCCTAACGATTGATGTAGGGTATGCTGTTCGCGCGGTAAACTCTAGTTGCGCGATGCAGGATTTGTGTGCCATCAGGTCTTTGATGCGTATTTCGCTTATGTCGATGTACATGCCGCCACACGCACATGAATCCAAAAAGTCAGAGGTGCGTGCATACGGTTCGAACTCAAGACCTATGACTTGGCAGTCCGACAGTCACACCACTAGGCTACAATAAAATAATATTAAACTGGCTGTTAAAATAATATTAACTGTCACTTCATCCTTCTGGTCACTTTTTCGGTAAAAATGACTGAATTAATGAATGAATTTCTTATACGAACTTTCATCCCCTATTTAATATAGGAGATGTTTTGTTTTTAATCCTTTCTTTTTGCTCACCTTCGATACATAACGAGCTGCTGTGCAAAAAAAAAAATATTATGAATGACAAAAACACATTCCGTGCCGGGATTTGAACCTCCTATCTTATGCACGGCAAGCGGTCTTGAAACCTCTGGTCTATTTAGACGTTGATTAGCTTTTTGTAAATGTTAACCCTATTCACTAAAACAATACATAAATTATAATAAAAAGGTTTTTGCAAAATACTAAAAGCAACCTGGGCCTATCATGGATTTGAACGCACATGTCTTTTGGAGGGGTAACTACATAGTGGAGCCGTGTGTACATTTCATTGCATTTAGTTTGAGCCTTTCAATGATCTCAGTTTCACTTTAAATACTTACTTGTTCCCTCGGTTTATGACGTATGAGCTCACGTCTATAGAGATTTGTGGAAGAAAAGTTCACAAATCACCATTGACGAGGATTGAACAACAACCCCATTTGACCTTACACAAAGTCACAATATCATGAATTCTCACGTGTTCCTAAAAACTAACTTCCAAAGCTGAATAAATAATTCAGAAAACGTACATTATGAAACAGGTCATGTTCGAACATTTAGTCTAGGGTGGGTATAATGTTAGATAAAATGTAAGACGTTATGCTAATGTTACTTGTCAATCGTATTCACTGAAATTGAAGTAGTTAATGCTGATTTGGTTAAAGTAAAAAAAAAAAACAAGTTGTTGGTAGTTAACACAGATATAGATAGGTACCTATACCTAGATAACGCAAGTATCACGATCTGTATGAAAACAAAGCGTACCATTTTTTAACTGCCTACTATGACGTCACAAGCACTAGGAAACGTTTCTTTTATTTTTTCTCCTCGCATTTGCAGTTTTTACAATTTATAACAGCGTAATTAACCATTTTCATTTTTTTAACTGACTTCCGACAAGCGTGGCACTGATGCAGACTGAGCGCAAAAGTGGTAGCTTACGATTATTGTACGTAAGCTGGGCACGAAAATGGCACGCGAAGTAATTGCTCTTGCGTTATCTAGGTATATCTGTGGTACCATTACCATATACACTACTAGCTTTTGCCCGTGGTTTGGCCAGCGTGGAAGTCGAAAAAGAAACCTATAAAAACTTTCTCCATGAAAAAATACATAGGTACTCGTATATCTTTCTAGTTTCATGGTGACCAGTCAAACAGTGATGCAGTTTATCATTCTCATACACAATGTGTAACTGAATTAATGCTCATCATGAAAGTAGTTTGTTTGTTTGTTTGTGTGTTTGTGTGTTTGGTTGTTTGTCGGCCGCATGGTTCGATCCATCAGGTTAAGCTACGCTTGCCGAGGTTGGTCTGTTGATGGGTGACCATCTTAACATACTGAGACTCCTCCGTGCCTCGGAAAGCACGTTAATCCGTTGGTCCCGGCCCCGGCTGTCATTCGTGGATCTTTGACAGTCGTTACGGGTCGTCAGAAGCCCTAAGTCTGACAACCAGTCTTACCAAGGAGTATCGTATTATCCAGTATCGGTTGTGGAGGTCAGATAGGCAGTCACTCCATGTAAAATACGGTATTCAGCTGCATCCGGTTGGACTGGAAGCCGACCCCAACGTAGTTGGGAAAAGGCTAGGCAGATTGATGAAAGTAGTTTGTTCAGAATCTTTTACTGAATCGATTTCTATTTTAAATGTGGGTAATTTTTTTATCCCAAAAATAAATAACACTACGTGAATTACAGTCAAACTTCAAAACAAACCAATATGGGTGAAGGACTTACTACGCTAGACGCTTGGGCCGTATTCTTGGCGGCAGTGAGCAGCAGGGCGGCGCGCGGCGACAGCTGCGCGAGAGCGACGCGATCAAATGTTTTATATGGAACTGTTCTCGATGACAGCGGCGCGGGGAGCGAGAGAATGCGGCCTTTTTTTTGGGTGTAAATTTATCAAATAACTTCTCCCGCTCTGGGCGGAGCAAGAAGGCGTGTCAGACTCTTACTGACTAAAACCCACCCGTGTTCTTTCGGTTGCCCTGTTGCCGGGGGCCACGATTTCCCTATCGGTTTGCGTCTCCTCCTGCGGCGGTTAGGTGCGTGAGGGCGCGAGGTTTGCCTCTCCCTCACGCGTTCCGCCTCCTCCTTCGCGAGCATTACCGCTTCGCAGAAGGAGGAGACGGCCTGCCATTTCCTCTCGCTCCGTACCATGGCCTGAACCAAAGCCGGATGCGAGAGATCACCGCCGCCGATCGTCTCCACGAGGACATGGCTATGCTCCGCTCAAACCGGGCAGACCTCCACCGTATGCTCCACCGTGTCCTCCGGGCGATCCATACAATGGTGACACCCGGGCGTTTCCTACCGCCTTATCCTGAACAGGAACCTCCTGAAACAGCCGTGTCCGGTGAATACCTGCGTCAGGCGGAAGGTGAGGACGCCGTGGCGCCTCTCTAGCCATTCCTTAAAGAGGGGACTTATCGCCGCAATTGTGGCGTACCCAGAGAGAATACGGCCTCATACGTGTGCGACTGTGTGCGCGCGTAGATTTGTAATGAGACCACAATTTTCTCCCACAATCAGTATAACTTATTTAATAAATAAACAATGTTTTATACATAATAGTAAAAATTCAGTGTATGTATTATGATTATAACATAGCTGTGTTTGGTGGTGTGCGTATATTCCGGGACGTGTTGTATATACCAACATCCGTACACAGGGTTATTGGTAACATGTCGACAATCCATTAAGGAGATGTAGGAGAAGTCATTTACAACCAAATGACCTCTTATGACCCCGATGCAAATGTCAACCATTTATGACTAATTTACCATTTTATATTTTAAAATGAATGAACAAAAAATATAAAATATTACTCGAATGGTTGCTAGAAAGTGCGAGTTGGACTCGTACACGAAGGGTCCCGTACTACACAGTACAATATTTAACACTACTTTTTTAATAATTTAGTAACAAAATGTAGATATGGAATTTATATTATTTGTTATTATAGCGGCCATAGTAATATAAACTCTGTGAAAATTTCTACCTGTTACGGTTTAAAAGATACGGCCCTGTGACAGACGGACGAACGAACGGACGGACAGCAGAGCATTAATAATAGGTCCCGCTGGCACACTTTGGGTACGGAATCCTTAAAACTAACAACGATGACTACCACAGCATAAGCTGATTTAAAAAGAAACGTTTAAATCTCCCTGAACCAAAATTCACAAGTCTATTTTATTAGGTCCTCCATAAAAGTTAGAATCTAGGAAATAATGTACTGAAGCAACCCGTTGGAAAACCAGCATTGTAAATCCTAGGTTAGCTTAATCTCAGGAGAAACGGCTCGACTGCGAAAGCTTATAACTTTATTTTCCTATAAAAACGGCATTCCTATTTGCTTTGAGACTACTGAGAACTCACCCATGGCGAACGACTTTAAAATCTGAAAAATATTGTTACCAAGTCGTTTTTCGATTTAGCATTATACTGCCCACCAGAGACTAAAGAGCAGTAACAGCCCTTTTGTGATTTTTCGTTTTATTAGTGATTCTGAAAGCGGGTTTCTTAAGCTTTCTATTGAATTAACTTACTTATTTCTAAGACTATTAGAATGGTTTTTATTTAACAGTTTTCACTTACTGCAAACGAAAAAAATTAACAATTTGGCGTGATTTCCCAACTAAAATACAGTATAAATTATACTGCAGATTAAATTTTAAGGTTTCATAACTAAAATGCAGTAAGCAATATAATTTTACAGTTCTTTAGATAGTTTTATATTTCTGGAAAAAAATTAAAAAAAAAATTAATACGCAGTAAAATTTACCGCCATACAAGCTATTTTTACTGCAAATTAAGAAAATACAATTTATTGTCACGAACTCCCAACTAAAATGCAGTAAAATCAAAGCTTGTCGCATTTTAGTTGTGAATACTTAACATTCTTTTATCATTATAAACTGACTAACACGCAGTAAAATACAGCATTACTGCAGATTAGTTTGGATAGCATAATGACACAGATATGATTATTCCTAGCTAAAGTGCAGTTAATGTTTTAAATACTGCATTTTAATTGGGATCAAGTTTAACAAATTATAGTAAATTAAACTAATTTAAACGCAGTATCAAACCTTTGTACCTCTAGGAAACTTCAAGAAAGGTCACGTATTTGCAGCAGTTTGGCATGAAGGAGTGGCAGGGAGAAAGCAAGAAGACATCACTAGTACATTTAAAGCATTCTTACTAAATAATCGTGATGCAGAGCACATCGTTTTATGGCTTGATAATTGCTCGGCACAAAATAAAAACTGGTGTTTTTTTACTTTCTTGATAAGTATAATTAACAACTTAGAGATTTCTGCCACAACAATTGAACTCAAGTTTTTTGAACCGGGCCATACTTTTATGTCCGCCGATTCCTTCCACCATTTTGTAGAGCAGTCGATGGACAAAAAGGGTAAGCTGTACGATTATCAAGACTTTTTAGAAGCTGTTGAAACATCATTGAAATCGGGGAAGGTAGAAGTCAAAAGTATGGAAATAATAGATTTTGTTAATTTTAAATCTCATATTTCACATAAAAAAAACAAAGATATAGATGGAAACCGGGTATACATCAAAGATATTGTACATCTTATGGTAAAAAGGGGAAGTCATAGTTTCTTTTACAAAAAGAACTTTGATGATATAGAATTCAAAGAACTATATTGTCTCAAATCAAAGAACTTGCCTAATTTTACTGTAAAAACTGTTCCTAAAGGCATTGATAGGGAAAGGAAGCGAAACATCTTAAACGTATTAGGGCCGCTTATTCCACCAAATAGATTAATCTTCTGGAAAAATCTTTCTGTTGGTTCTACGTCACAAGAACCAGAAGAATTTAATTTTGATATTGATGAATAATCTTAAACTGTTAATGTGTTTTGAATTTATTTTTAATAGTCTGTATTTTTTATCTCCAAATTCTAAGAAACAATGTGCCTTAAAGTTAACTTAAGACTGATTATTAATAAGTACAACAAAAGAACTAAGTAAATATTTTTCTGATCTGTTTTGATAATTGTATGATACATACATTTTTATTATTTTAAATCTAGTAGTAAGAATAATAAGAGGCTTCAAAAGCTAAACTAAACCAATGTTATTTTTAAAGCGCGTTAATATACTGTTAAAAATTACTTTTAGAAACTAATTATGTACCTACCTAATAACCAAGGCTTGTAATGCTTTGTGTGTGATGATTGTTTTACTTTAATGTTGATCTCAAGATTATGTCTAGTAGTAAGAATAATAAGAGGCTTCAAAAGCTAAACTAAACCAATGTTATTTTAAAGCGCGTTATACTGTTAAAAATTACTTTTAGAAACTAATTATGTACCTACCTAAGACTTACCAAGGCTTGTAATGCTTTGTGTGTGATGATTGTTTTACTGTAATGTTGATCTCAAGTTTATGTCCACCTTTATAATACTCACCTACATTTACTATCTATATTTTATTGTTAAACATAAAGATACATTATGTTATATATGTTAATATTAAGAGAAAACTGTCAAAGGAGGTTGTGCATTCTGCGCAGGGTCCTTTATTAATTAGATGTCTTTTTTTATTTTTGATATGTAAATTTTACATAAGTGAGTTGAATTATTGTGATTAAATAATAAGAAATAAACGGTCTTTAAAATGTGAACTAGCTATTTTTCTTACTGCACTAGTAAATTGAACACTTTTTTCTTAAAAAACTAACTAAAATGCAGTATTTTTTTGACCTTACTGCATGTTAGTTGGGTTTCTTGACAAAATAACTGATCCAAACGCAGTAATAGGGCTTTTTGCTGCATTTTACTAAGTTTAAAATGGTATTTTTTACAAAAAAGGCTATGCAGTAATAGGCACCAAAAAGAATAAATGGCCATAATAAATTCAGTTATTAAGATATATTTTTTTTTATTGCTTTAACGTGTGAACCTATGCCTTTACAACCTTTCTGCATTCAAATTTTTTTGCTTATACATTCTGTTGATTTTTTAAAATCAATTCTTAACTTTAAATGCGTTTTACTCGAAATCGTGATTTTGCTGTTACTGCACTTTAGTGTATGGTGGGCAGTATAGCTAAGCTCAAGTCAAATAACTGAACTTTCTGTGCGTGTGTGGGTTTCAGCGCAGTGCTGAGGATCCGTCCGTTCCGTAGCACTGCATCATGCTGAGTGGAAGCCTTCTTGTCACAGTCATATCGTGCAGCTGCCGACTATTTATTTTGTGTGCTCGTGATTATAGATCTGTTTTTTTTTATTCGAAATTACTAATCTTTCTCTTATATACCTACGTGTACTTGTTTCTATGACAAATAAACTTATTTTTCTTTCTTTCTTTTTGTTTTCTAGAGACGAAAACCAATAATGGTTGGGTTGTTTCGTTTACTTTATCACACAAACAACTGCAAACACACAGAGTTGTAGAACATCAGAAATATTTCAATAACTGCCTGTTACGGTTTTGATTGCAATAGGAAAGTTTATGGAAAAATGATCGAATTTGAAAATATGTAGTATAACTTGACACTGCTTGACTAAATAAAGGCCTTTTCATTTTCAACGAAAAAACAGAATTTAAAATTGTTTTAAATTATTCTTCAAACAAAGTTATTTGCGTTTCTGTAAGCTTTCTCAACGAGATATTTATTTTACTTTTTACTATAGATTCTTTTACAAATTATTTCTAAAAATAAATTGTTTAGTTTCACGTGACTGCAAAACTGTATATCTTTAACTTTACATTGTATAAAACAAAGTCGCTTTTCTGATGTCAGATCTTCCAAATTACACAATGGATTTTGATGCGAGTTTCGCCATCACTCAGAACACTTATTCCAAAAGGTTTATGTGTATAATACATTTGTATTTAATTTAGATAAAGCACATACATCTCGATGTTTTGACACGTCGCCACATCAGTAGATTGTACCCGTGCAAATCTTGGGGGAGTGCTAGATATTTATGCAACCAGTATCTTACCTCTACCTATAGGTAGTTTTATAACAGAATCGACACTTTGAATACGTTAAAGTAACTTTGTAAACCAAAAAAAAAACTAAAAAACATTATTAAAAAAATTTTTTGACCACAAAGTGGAATCTGTTACAAAGATGTTAGCAACATCGAAGGAATTCAACTATAAGCATTTGGTTAGGAATCATTTTCATGGTTTGACAGCGTTTTTGTTTTTATAGAAATTCCATGAAAACACTTTTGAAAAGAGTACCTAATATAACGATAAAACTACGGCCTTGAGTTATACCTACCCGACATAGTAGTTACGAAAAAATATCATGAACAACAACCAACGCAAAATAAACCAATCGGATTATAATTTAGGACTTCTTTTTCTATGACATATAGACCAATCATGGTAATTGAGCTGTTCATCAATTGACGGACCAAGAGACTAATAAAGTAATCATCTGTCTAGACTTTTCCCAACTATATTGAGGTCGGTTTCCAGTCTAACTGGATGTAGCTGAATACCAGTATTTTACATAGAGTGACTGCCTATCTGAGCTCGACAACCCAGTTACTGGGTAACACGATACCCCTTGGTAAGACTGGTTGTCAGACTTTTGGGCTTGTGACTGCCCGTAACGACTGTCGAAGATCGACGAATGACAGCCGGAACCAAAGACTTATTAACGTGCTTTCCGAGACAAGGAGGGGTATATAAGCTTAGTTTTTGTTTACGCTAAACCTCTTAAGGGGTCATTGTACTCATCATTATGAACAACTGTCACTATGGGGCCAAAGCAGAAATCGCGAAAAAAAAATCAGCTGTTACCTACATTTTGACGAGGTATGCGAACATAAATATTGGGTACAGCAGTTTTTTTTTTCGCGATTTCAGCTGTGGTCCCACAATAAAAATTGTTCGTAATGCTGAGTACAATAACCCCTTAAGAGGTTTAGGGTAAACAAAACTAAGCTTGTATAATGGATTGCGAGACGGGTAGATCAACCCGTGCGGCTGTTAAAATTTAGCCACGACACTAACAAAGAAGTAATCATGTTCTTTTTTGTTTCAGCTTTAGGTCTAGAGCCGGACTTCCTATATCCCTTGGAGAACGTGACCATCGCACAGGGAAGGGACGCGATGTTCACCTGCGTGGTGAATAACCTGGGCGGTTACAGGGTGAGTGGCGACTCCGCCACAGCCAGGGTGTGTATCAAACTGACTCATTACAGCTAACCCTAGTGGAGCACCGTCACAGCACTTATACTATGAGATCTATAATTTATAACAACAACGAAAAAAAAAACATTCTTAGTGGAACTTCTACGGATTCCGTTTTGTATTCAGATTTTTTTCTTATAATACGTAACTGATGTTTTAATTTTCTGTCTTTTATTTCTAGTGAATGAACTCTCTACTACTTATAAATAAATTCTAAGAGGCATGTTTTTATTCTCACTAGATTTCTTTCTTGGAGTTATTTTTTTTACTTCATAAAGTTTTCTTTACTAACAGTAAGTAGACTGTTCTGTCTAATTTTTTACATTTTTTTCGCAACTCACTCTAAATTTTGTACTAGACATGAACAATCATGAAATAGCTAATGATGTTTACACTCAAAATTTTAGAATCAAGATACCTCGTTAATGAACTTTCATAAAAAATTATAGATCTCAACAAATAGACTTTGCACCACTTTCACACTTCTTAGCACACTACCTTCAATGCACTTTCTTCAGCACTCTTCGAGACTCACAGCACCACTTTATAGAACCTCTCTCTATCCTAGAGTAGAGTTACACCGATAATAATATATTTGCACAAATCTACTGTAAGTTTGTCCACATAGCCGTAGTGTTGGCACACTGTGCACAACTGCATTAGACACTAACACTTGCACATAGAAACTAAGATCCAAGAATGTGATAAAAACGGTGATTTATGCAACAGTGAACAAACGTTACGAGAACTATTCTTGGGTTTTAAACACTAATGCACAATTCCTTTATTTTGGAACACATGTTTTGAGCATGCTTTTTATACCAAATGCACTTTACGCGACCTTTTAGTTTCAAAGATAATTTAATTTAGCGATGCACGTCGGACAGTTAGTCAATCATTGTCGGAACAAAAACCGCACCCCACTATGATGGGATCACTTTAGTCCAAGGAATTTACGTTGCAAAACAGTCACTTTAGGAAATTAAAATAAAGCCAGGACAAACCCCCTCGGTCCCCGTTCAATCATTTCGAGAGGCGGTGCTCTCAAACTGTCCCGGGAGTTAATCTAGTATACTATCATTATAATATACGATATGTATCGTATACGATATGTCGTGCCTTGAATTAATTCGATGGGCTGAGACAAGTGTTTTTTTTTTTTTGGCATATTATAATTATTTTATTTGCGCACACTCAATAAATGTTGCTAGAATAAACAATAAGACTTATTTAACTCGTTTCTAATACATGTAATTATTAAATGCATATTTACCTTAGATAAATATATTGTATATCTAACAAAAACAGAACACGTTAGACATAACAACAAAAGCTCGTGCAATAAACCCGCACACAAATACTTATTCGCGAATCTTTCCTCTACGAGAAACAAGATTCGATAATAGTCTCACTGGGGCCGTTAGCTCAGGTCACTCGATTCTACACGACTATCGATTCGTATCGATACATATTTGCTTTCTATATCGATCCCGCGTAAGTAATTACACAAGACTAATAACATCTCCGCGTGTGTTTCTCAACAATTCCCACGTGGGTATCGAGATGAAAATCGTATCAACACGGTGGTTGTATAAGGAATAACCTTCAATTGAGTTGTTCCACTGAAAATGAAATAGAACAACATGATTGCGTCTATAAGTTGCGGTTTGCATGATAGAAAATAATATAGGTAAATGTATAAATTATGCAAACAGACTGAAACTTTGCAATTGGCACCGTGACGTTAATTTAAACAACACAAACAAAATTTGTTAGTAAATAAGAGAATAAACCTACAAATACACATAAAAATGATCAATGTTTTGGCTCTTATTAAAGAGTTAATTGTATCAGATTCAAACAACACAAAAACAATCTCAATACACAACACACAAATAATCAAAAGATTTTAAACACATCTTCGATATGCACCGCTGGTATGGATGAGTTCAAAATTTGGTAAATATATCTTATTTTATACCCATTTATTTATTGTGTGTTTACGCGATGCAATTTCTAAAGCATTTTGAAGCTGAAATTACATCGCTCAACAGCTCTGCAATCCTGTCTTCGCTCATTTCAATAATGCAGATAAAGCAAAATGCGAGAATTGTAAGGCTGTTGCGACAAAACAATTATTGTGTTCAAGCACTCCGATGTTTTAGTTATATTTGTTCTGATTGTAGTTCCTAGGCACCTAATTAGTGACTAATTAGAGTTGCACAAGCACTATACAATTGTAGAACACTTTCTAAATCGCACCTCTATTAGTGCACTTCTTCTTGCACTTTCTCTATTCACTTACGTTACGTATTTAAATGTAAAGATAATAAGTTCCAAGCAATTTGTATCAAGGGAAAAGCAGGCATTAACTATTATCCTCATTTTGTGAAAATACTTCGACTGCCAACTTTTGCAGATACATGAAAAGGCTGATACCCATATAACTCTTTCAATGGGAACATAGAATTGATGTACGAACGCTCACATTCAACTGAAATTACGAAAAAAACATCGCTCCAAATATTTTCAATAATAAAGTTATAATACCGAGGGCGACGCGTATCGTAGACGAGGACAAACGCCGTATTTCTGTTCGTATTTTTTTGTTACGCGCTATGCAGGAAATTAGCTTCTATTGCGATGTCGACGCTTTTGGTAAAGCGGGTGAAACGAGGGCGTTTTCAGTGCGCCCGCAGCCCGCCTCATGCCGGCGACCAGACGAAAATGTAATTAAAAATTCCGAGAGCATTTTGCGCGGCGCTCGCAACAAGATAGTGTTGCCGGCTCGAGGATCGTTGTCGTGACTGCCTCTTGGGAAGCATTCGCTTGTAATTAGACTTGTTCGTTGAAAGTCTTCATCGTTTACAAATAAAACATCATACGTGTAACGGATAACCGTGACAGGAATGCGACGTTTGTGTTCCTTTTTAATTTTTCGCTGTACGAGTACTTACAATGTTTTTTCCTCCATGCACACTTTGGGCGTACAATTTCGCTGACGTCTGTTCGCGCTGGATGTTCGCGGGGTAGGTAGCGTGGATCAAAGCGGACACGAAGGCGATCCTGGCGATCCACGAGCACGTGATCACAAACAACGCACGGCTGAGCGTCACGCACAACGACTACAACACGTGGACGCTTAACATTAGGGGGGTGAAGCGGGAGGACAGGGGACAATATATGTGCCAAGTTAACACTGACCCTATGAAAATGCAGGTAAAGTGCTGCTAATTTTGAACCATTAAAATGCTACCTTCCCACGATTTATTCCTGAACATGTATTTCGTTGAATGTGTATTTTTTGCTACTTCTGCTGTTTGAACTGTGTTACTCTTTAACGAGAACTGCAGCCAGTTTTTCGGAACGACTCTTGTAGTGGTTCGTGAATGCAGGCCTTATCGGCACACCCGTATAATAGTGTCATTTCTCCGAAAGAGCATTGACGCTATAATCAGAATAACAATGCAAGCGAGTGTGGAAACATGCAATTCTTAAATCAACAAATGTGTTGAAATAATTATTAATGATTTCATGGGAACCTTTGTATGATAAAATTATGTTCTGAGAGTAACGTTGCTACCTACTACCTAATAATCATTTTCAATAAGTTTTTCCACGACACAATTTTAAACTTTTTTCATATTTCAGACAGCATTTCTGGAAGTAGTAATCCCTCCTGACATAATCTATGAAGAGACGTCAGGAGACATGATGGTACCAGAAGGAGGATCAGCCAAGCTGGTCTGCAAAGCCAGAGGTTACCCTCCTCCTAAGATTGTGTGGCGTAGAGAAGATGGAGGAGACATCATTTCAAGAGGTGGACCTCAAGGAAAGACGAAAGGTATGTATTCCAATTTTTATATCCTGGATCCTACTTTTTCCATATCAGCTAAATTGAAATATGCATTTCTACCGTCTCAAATTATAAAATATCCATAAATCATCTAAAAGAAACAGTGGCACTCCGGGAGTGCCGACAGAAGTGAAAACTTGAACAATTTTATTGTGCAGGAAATACTTTTAATGAGGTGTTGGTAACGGTAACGGTAAGTGTCGTGAGTTCAATCGTTTTTTCCCATCTCAAAAATGCCCAACGCGCCTAAAGAAGTTTTCACTTCAAAAATACTCTTTATTAGTCACAACCACTTCACCCACTCTTCTTCAATCACTTCATCTTTCACGTGTACAACTAGCAGGAATTGTCATCCAGCAACATGATTAGATAGTGTTCGAGATCTTTACAAGCTTTGCAGAATTACGAACCATTTGCGGAGACGAGAGATGCATAGATCTTGACAGTCGCAAACGAAGGGGCGAGGCGAATGCGTGTCGCACATAAATCCGTGAAATTGGGCTTTTAGGGTTAGTAGAGGTAAATGGTGGGAGTTTTATTGTAACTTATCAAAAATGTGCACATTATTATCAAAAAGCATGTTTGATATCCTATCCTTCCGACATGTCCTAGAACCAAAATTCGAAAACATGTGACATCCACCAACCCGCACTGGGCCGCGTGGTGGATTATGACCCAGAAGTGGAAATATTATAGGCTGATTATGCATTATGCTGTTTGATATCTTTAAGTGCAACCGTGCCTCAGTCTCGGCTGTCATTTGTAGATAATTGAGTTGTTACAAGGAGTCGTGTTATCCAACAACTGGATTGTGGGGGTGAGAGAGGTAACCGCTCCATATAAAATACTCGCTTGAATTCGGTGACACTTGAAGCCGACCCCAGGAAAAGGCTGAATAGATGATGATGTAGGTCACTTACAACTTAAGTATAACGCATCATTGAGCCCGTCAATTTATTGTTGTAAAGGCACTACGATACGTCTTGATGGTTCGATAGGATATTGAAGCCAGGCGTTAATAGACTAGTATCTCAATACTGCTAGCTCCGTTGCAATCTATAAATTCAATATGTTACCATTAAATATGACTTGGAACATTGACACACACATGTCTCGGGACTGCGTAGAAACTCCGAGGCTTAGTAGTACCCAGGAGTCGTGCGGAACAGCTCCGCATTGACCCTCTATTTTAGTCCTCTGTGTCAACCGTACCTACCACCGTTCCGTCTTTGTCATAGTAATAGAAAAATCATAGCACAATAATCGGCCAAAAGTTCAAACGAGGTGACAGTTTAATTTATTTACAATCAGGGATTTTGGAAACGAATATTAATTGGTACAATGTATTGACAGCATTTGTTGAAGTTTTAACGTTATTTGATCAATTGGATTGGAATAGGATTAAACGATTATAAATAGAAACTGCTTGTTTACTTAATTAACCATTGCATAGTTTATAATAAATTGATATTGGTTTTTAAATTTTCATCAGTTTTGGATGACAAAACTGGTGTGTATTGTAAAACCAGTTTTGTTAACCGACTTAAAAAAAGGAAGTTACTCTATTCGACCGAATAATTTTTTTTTTTTTTTTAAAAAAATTTTTTTTTTTTTTAATAATTAAATGGTTTTGGCGAAATATTTAGAAAAATTATCCTATAGTTCCATTTAACCTAATCCATTTGGTAGGGGTAGCTTAGTTACTATGGTCAACTTTTAAACAGGCCACACAGTTAAAAAACCGGCCAAGTGCGTGTCGGACTACGCACAATGAAGGGTTCCGTAGTTGAGATGAATTTATTTATCCCAAGAACAAACTTAACATTGTAGTTGAAAAACATGTTCTCCCATACATTCCAACTGCAAATCATCGCTCGGCATCCAATACCGCGACTGTGACATTTTTTTTTAAATTGCAGGGTCACTTATTTGAACGTGTAGAATGAAATAAAACAAAAATCAGATTTTCGTAAAAAATTTCACATTCGCGGTATTAATATAATAATAATACCTTTAAACGAGCAATTCTTGTATATACCTATGTATAATTATAATATGAATCTCGGAAACGGCTCCAAGAATTTTTATTAAATTTAGTATGCAGGGGGTTTCAGGAGCGATAAATCGATCTAGCTAGGTTTCATTTTTAGAAAACGTCGTTCAAAAAAAATTATAATCCAGATATTTTTCTTTATTCAAGTAACAAGTAAACTATGTGTTAGTAAACTTATGAACTATGTTAAAACTTATTTTACGAGGTCACTTAGAAAGTTTTGCGACTAACAGTTTTTGTCAATAGAATACTGGCTGGTTTTGATGTCAATTTTTATTACAAAAAAACATGACATTCCAAATTCGAAATTCCCTCCACATTTTTTTACGAGCAAAATCAAAATAGTCTGTCTTACTGAAAACTGGATTTATAACGAGAACATTTTCGCGCGATGATTTTGTACGATTTCAAATGTCGACTAAAACCAGAAGAATCGTTTGAAAGACTTCGAATGGTGTTCATAGAAAAAAGCCCTTCTAAAAATACTGTTTCTCGCTGGTTCAACGAATTTATGGGTGGTCTAGTAATTTTGGCAGACAAAGAAAGAAGTGGCCGCCCTATGACGGTTGTTGAAAAAGTGCTGGCTGTGAAAAATTTAATTCAAGAGAATAGGCGAATTACATATGAAGAGGTTCAGCATACACCGTGAAATTTGAATCGCAGTTTTGCTAGAACAAACGTTGTTCAGACCATGGTCTACTACCATTCTACAGAATCCAATAAAAAAAAAACATAAATTGGTTTTACTAAACATAAAATGGTCTGAATAAAGTTTGTTCTAGCAAAACTGTGATTCAAATTTCACGGTGTATACTGCCGATGGATCGGGAAGTCTGCATGAAATTCTACACAGGCATCTTTGGTTATGGAAGATAGTTTCACGCTGATACCGTAAACTCTAACGCAGGGTCTGAAGGAGGTTCGGGTAGAGTGGTGCCGAGACATGATAGCAAAATTGGTAGCAGGCTCGTCTCGGCGCGTTTAAGATATGATTACGGGTGATGAATCTTAGATTTATCAATATGATCCAGAAATGAAGCATCAGTCGACCGTGTGGCTGTTTCAAAATGAACCAACGCCTACCAAAGTGAAGCGAGCCAGAAGTGCAGGCAAAATGTTGATCGCAAGTTTTTTTTTTTTTTCTACCAGTTTATCTGGTGTCAATACCCTGACGAGATCAAAGAAGCGTCAATGCTGAATGGTATGTTACCAAATGTTTGCCAGAAGTTTTTACTACTGCAAGCAGCAAGCGACCGAACACTGGCCTCCGTGGGCTACTGCTTCACCACGACAACGCGCTGGCTCACTCGGCGCTCAAAAAAAGGGACTTTCTGGACAGCACACCGGTCAAATTTATAGGTCATCCTCCTTACAGTCCCGATTTGGCTCCGTGCGACTTTTTCTTGTTCCCCAAAATAAAAAATCAACTCAAAGGAAAACAGTTTTCATCACCTGAAGATGCACTGGGTGCATTTGAGAAGGAGATTGGAGAGGTGTCTGATGCGGACTGGAAAATGTGTTATGAAAATTTGTTTAGACGTATAAAACTGTGTATGCCAATGGAGAGTTCTTTCAAAAGATTTAATAAAAAAAAATATAACCTGTAGTATATTTTTGTCTAGTATCACAAAACTTTCTGAGTGCCCCACGTAATCTAGTTTAAATTTATTTCACCCCATGGGAGACGGCACTGCAGTGATTGATGTACATGCAATCCAGACTGCTAACGATATTGTTGGAGCTGGCCCGTACTCTGCGTACCAGGGATGCACACCTCATTCGCATCGTTGCGTAAAAGCAATTAATATGTGCGTCCGCGAATATTCCCGATGCGCTACAAAAACGGGGCAGCACCGACCTATTGGAGTTATACATCAAACCATGTGTTTTGGCATACTGCTCACATTTGGCGACCAATTACTTTCTGAGACCACAGATTGACGCGCTCAGAAGCACCATATCATCTGCATAGCTAATATTATTTACACAAATACCATCTATATAGCAACCCACTCTGGTGCTGCTGAGCTCGCCAATCCTGCCTCACCCCGCATTCCAACCTATATGGCTTGGAAAAAGTTCCAGCCCATCGTACACTATTGATCTGATTACCATACCACTATTTAAAGATGTTTATAAGCTCCGTTGGCAACCTATTCTTCTCCATCTTTCTCCACAATACGTCATAAGCAACCTGATCAGAAACCTTGAATAAATCGATGAACCTAGCATAAATCGGCGTCCTACGCTGTGTGTACGAGTAAGTATGTGATAGTATGCTTAAGGCACAACACTGCATTTTCTGTTGACAAACCACGCCGAAACCCGAATTGGTTGTCATGAACATTTACAGTTTTATTTATTTGTGTATTAAGCAGACGGTCAAACACTTTTGATATTTTGATATTATAGTAGCTAGAGAGATGGGCCTTTTGGATGCCGAGCGACGAAATGTAAGTTTTTACGCACAATATTGAGAGATTTACCATGTTATTTTAAGACCATAGACTTCTTATAGGTTTTCCTGTAATCTATGAGTAAAGAGCCATACTATGTATTTTTTTCAAAATTTTTGGTCCTGTAGTTTCGGAGATAAGGGGGGGGGAATGGTCATTTTTCATTGAATTTATCAAATATCTTTAAAAGTATTTATTTTAAAATTATATAAAAAATATATTTAGGATCCTCGCAACAAGCCCTTTCATTTGATATGTCACACGGTACTGTTAGCAAAACTTTTTTTTTTAATTTTCTTGTTTGCGCCCCAAAAGTGACACCTATATTCAAAATTAAATTATTTACGTCACACATTCGTGTTTGGGTCACAGAAATACACATGTGTACCAAATTTCAACTTAATCGGTCCATTAGATTCGGAGTAAATTGGCTGTGACAGACGGACAGACAGACAGACAGACAGACAGACAGACACACGAGTGATCCTATAAGGGTTCCGTTTTTTCCTTTTGAGGTACGGAACCCTAAAAAGAAGCTCATTTATTAAAGAAGGTATTTAAAGACCATACAAATTTTAGAGGATCATTAAATAGCGATCACGGGTAGGAGATCTATAAGTTTTTAAAGGATCAATTATATGTTTCCACATAATGTTGAGAGTTGGGAAAAAATCCCGATAAGAGTGGTTAGTGACAACGTTAAGTCCCAATCAATCTGCCTAGCCTTTTCCCAACTACGTTGGGGTCGGCTACCAGTCTAACCGGATGCAGCTAAATACCGTATTTTACATAGAGCGACTGCCTATCTGACCTCCACAACCCAGTTACTGGATAATACGATACCCCTTGGTGAGACTGGTTGTCAGACTTTCGGGTTTCTGACGACCCGTAACGACTGTCAAAGATCCACGAATGACAGTCGGGATCAACGGCTTAAAATGCTTTCCGTTAACTTTATGCTTTCCGTTAACTTTAAGTCCCAAGTTACATAATTATTGCCACATTCTAATTCGTCATCATTCTCCTGCTCTTATCCAAATTCATTTGCGGTCGGCGCAACATGTCATTTTCTTCCATATTCTAAATTAGTCATCATCTTGGCAGTCACTCCCTTTCTAGCCATATCATTTATTTCTTTAAACTTTTCACACTCAAAAAGGGACGAAGGCGGACTTAATGCCTTAGGCACTAGGCAACCGAAGGAACACGGGTGGGTTTTAGTCAAGAGTCTGACACGCCCTTCCGCTCCGCCCAGAGCGGGAGAAGTTATTTGATAATTTACCACACAAAAAAAAGGCATTCTCTACCAGTCAACCAAGAGTGGTGAAGAGATTGGATGGCAGGTGCTCTGTTAGAGAGGAACAAAGAAAGTTTTTTTTAAATGTATCATTAGAAATAAAATAGGTAGGAACAACAGTATATAAATAGGTTATCCTAACATATTATAAAACAAAGTCCCCCGCCGCGTTTGTTTGTCTGAACGTGATAAACTCAAAAACTACCGAACGGATTTTCAAACGGTTTTCACCAATAGACGGAGTGATTCATGCGGAAGGTTTTAATGTATAATTAATTAGGGTTTTTTTGTAAATCAGCTGAAATTTGACGATTATTGTTGAAGAAGTCGGAAAATATCATGCCAACTGGGAGCCTAAACCGAAAAAGATACATCAAATTTATGTTCTACGGTATTGTTCATCTTAAAAAGTTCAACAAAAAAGTCCACGATGGCATATGCCTATGGCTTATAGACATATGTCTATCTTCAAAGGATGACGCACAATAACCATTTTTATCTTTCAGAATTTGATAAATATTTAATTGCTATTTTCGAAGCTTTTTTGACCGGTATAGTATTAATCCTTATCCAATCAAATATGTTATATAAATTGGGCATTTAATTTAGATTAACCATGCCTTGACATCATATCATTTAAATGAATAGCTTAAAAGATATCACAGTTTCAAAATACGCGTAGCAACGCGAGCGCAGTGGTAGGAGTCAATGACAATTTCCTCGGTTATTAGGTATGAAATCTCGGTAGTACGTTCCCGTGGGATATTTTCCGACATACACGCGGGCGAAGCCGTGGGCAAAAGCTAGTAACTTATAATACACATACATACATAAATTTAATATAATATACATATATTTATTATATACTAGCTTTTGACCGCGGCTTCGCCCGCGTGGATGTCGCAAAATATCCCACAGAAACATGTTACCGGAATTCAAAGTATCCTAGGTCCTAAGCCAGATTGTGGCCTATCCGTATGCCTTTCATCTAAATACGTTCATCCGTTACGGTATTTAATGGTAACAGTAAATCTGTTTTAGGGTTCCTTACTCAAAATGCAAAATTGAAACCGTTAAAGGATGACTTCGTTGTCTGTCAAGGCCCTTTTTCTCAAAAACGCCTGAAGGCATCAAGTTGAAATAGATATAAAAAATTGGATCTACGGTCCCTTGGAGCTGTAAAGAAAATCAAACTTCCAAGTCAATGCAATAAAAAAATACGGCCATTAAATTATACCGCATGTTTATATTGACACTCGCAAATAAAACAAAGCCTATAGGTATGGTACTTCCCGTTGACCTAGGACATAGGCTACTTTTTGTCTCAAAAATAGGGTAGGCCCTAGGATGCCATTTATTGATCGAAATCCGTTCAGTGGTTTTGGCGTGAAAAGTTAACATACAGACAGACATTCTTGTACTCAAACTTCAGTTGGCTCGATATAGTTTTTTGACCCTAGTAGTAAGAAATAGGATCGACTGGCATCAAAAAAGTTTTTGTGAAAATTGGCAAATTTCTTGCTGACTGTATTTTTTTTTCAAAATCTATAAATACATACGAGTATCAACATGTTTTAAAAAGTTGAGGACAGTCTCGTAAGACTGTTTTCTTGTAGCGACAACAACGGTAAAGTACCTTCCCTTATTGCCCCATCTCAAAATCCACCCTGTATATGTTATGATTGACTGCTTAGATCCATACAGCTATAGCGTGATGATAATCTTTAAAAAAGTTAAATTCGTAACTATCTGCAATATTCTAACCTTTTGGCTAGCCTTTTTACAATTTGCGGTAAACTATAGAAGAATACGAACTTATTGTAATATTGCTCTTCCCCCATAACAAATAGCATGATAATAATTTTTGAAAAGTCTGTATTGTTACGTTACCATTATTTGACTTATTGATTATTTATTTATACCAATTTTCAAGTTAACCAAGCCACAAAGTAAAGTCCTCCCCCGTAAAAAGGAATACCCCTTTTCACCCCGTTAGAGGTAGATTTTCAAAAATCCCTGATATATATTTTTATTTATTTTCAATCTTAAGTATAAATACCGAGTTTTGAGTAAATCAGAGCGCGCGTTATAATTCTTCCATACAAACTTTGACACCCCCCAATCCTCTTTTAGGGGTTAGTTTAGAAAAACAAAAAAAGGCAAAGTTTATAATTTACATAAATAAGTATTCAGGCCAAGTTTCAAGTTTATAAACTCAAGGAATAAGATTTTTCATACAAACAAAATTCTCCCTTTTCACCCCTTTAAAGGTCGAATTTCCAAAAATCCGTTCTTAGCGGACGTCTGTTAACTATGAACTACCTCCCTACCAAATTTCATCTTTACACGTCAAGCGGTTTTCGAGATTTCGTGATGAATGAGTGAGTGAGTGAGTGAGTGAGTGAGTGAGTGACCTTTCGTTTTTATATATTTAGATAGATAGATAGATAGAAGATAGAATATTCTTTATTATGTACAACAAAAAATTCAAGGAAAAAAAAAATTCAAGGGAGAGAAGTATTGAGATGACGCTACTCCATTTATTTTGAAAAAAAACTCTGCAATTTCCGCTTAAATGCATACCGACCGGTCATATCTACCGACTGTCATATTTTACACAATCCATCCATCGTTTCTTTGGTCTTCCCCTACTCTTATAGTCATCAAACTCAAAACTTTCCTACATTCTAAATCCATAGTTGAAAATCAAACCACAATTTCATGGCTTTTTGGTGCTAATAGACTAGAGCAAGTTCTCGTATAAGTTACCGTCTCGCTTAGCGATGAATTAAACTAAGCCTCGGGAGTTTCTACGCAGTCCCGATACATGTGTGTGTCAATGCTCCAAGCCATATTTAATGGTAACATATTGAATTTATAGATTGCAACGGAGCTAGCAGTATTGAGATACTAGTCTATTAACGCCTGGCTTCAATATCCTATCGAACCATCAAGACGTATCGTAGTGCCTTTATAATAATAAAATACGGGCACAATGATACGTTATACTTAGGTTGTGACTTACATAATTTCTGTCCAATTTTGATAATAACCTCATCATCATCTATTCAACCTTTTCCTAACTATGTTTGGGTCGGCTTCCAGTATCACCGAATGCAACCGAATACCAGTATTTTATATGGAGCAGTTACCTCTCTGACCCCCACAATCCAGTTGCTGGATAACGCGATACTCCTGACACCTTGTAACGACTGTCAATGATCTACAAAAAACAGCCGGGACCAACCACTTAACGTGATTTCTGAGGCACGGCTGCACGTCAATTTCTGTAAAAACTTAATAAAGATATCAAACAGCATAATGCATAATCAGCCTATAATGTTCACACTTCGGGGCCATAATCCACCACGTGGCCCAGTGCGGGATGGTGAAAATCACATGTTTTAAAATTTTGGTTATATTCATGTTAATAAACGCATCCACGACGCAGGAAAATCGCCAAAACTCAAACTCAAAGCATTAGTTCAATTAAACCATTTACAGGCACTTTTGAATTGTCGCTAGCGTGTGGCGTCATTTCACAGATACGAAAACAATCTACGTAGCAAGAGAAATGCCTACGTTGAGATAGTATGCTTTTAAAAGCAAAAATAAAATAAACAACCATTTTAAACAACTATTTTATTAGTAAAATCAAGCGAAATTTACGTTCTACTAAGGTCACGGGTCTTCGCGTGCTATAAGCGTATCATTTACTACTATGAGGGAACTTAAGGCCTCTTAACACGATAACTCCTGATTAATCTATCGTTAAACTCACACCAAGAGAGCGGGCTGACGTTCTGATTGCAGTTAATTTTAATTAAAATAGATTGGCAAAGTTTGACTGTAAATATTTAAAATATTTTTTGTTCTGAATAAAGTAAATGTCAAGATTTTTATTTGTATTTTGCTAAGCCTTTATAACAAAAGCATCCACTTATGTTTTGCTCATAAATAATCTATAACCATGTTTGTATTTTTTTAAGTGAAAATTTCTTTAGGCGCATTGGGCATTTTTGAGATGGGAAAAAACAATCGAACTCGCGACACTGTTACCGTTACCGACACCTCATTAACAGTATTTCCTGCACAATAAAATTGTTCAAGTTTTCACTTCTGTTAGCACTCCCGGAGTGTCACTGTTTTTTTTTTGTATTTGTCCCATTAAATATAACATTAAAAAAAAATTACGCCTGTATTCCCAGAAGGGTTAGGCAGAGGTGTACCTAAAGTACACCCACATTTCGCAGTTATGCTTAAGTCCCATGTAATTGGGGGCGAGCCTATTGCTATCAACCGTTTACAAATCCAGACTCCGGGCTGCTACTGACAAATTCCTGATGGAAAAAGACCGAATAATAATTTGCCCGATCCGGGAATCCAACCCAGGACCTCATACTCAGCAGTAGCGCTTGCGACCACTAGACCAACGAGGCAGTAAATATAATAAATATACTGCCTAAAAATCGGTGAAACCTATTTCGAATAATCTGCTTGTATGAAAGGACTCGGTTCCAGTTCAAAAAAATAGTAAAACCCGTTCACTGTTACAAAACCACACATGTTTCCAAATTGCAACATGAAAAAAAAGTTTAAAAATAAACGCTATCCAGCCAGGCATTACCAAAGCGGTCTCGCTATTTAAATTTCGATTAAAACTATAATAATGCATGAAAATGCAGGCTGAGTTCAAAGGTTCATATAAGTTGGACGAGGTCGACCCTCCTCAAACTGTGGAGCAGAACTAGGCAGAGCTTAACCTAACCCAGTTTCTGTATTATCCACCTCTAAACTATTCCAGCTTAAAATGTCGTTAAGCACATTAGTTTTAGAAGTATTACTTGCAAATATAATGACGGGAGCCGAAGTTATACCTGAGTTTAGTTACTGAATGTTTTTAAGTTTTAAATTTTTTATTCGAATACAATGGACCTATAAGCTTATAAGGTTTTTTTTTTTTTAAGAAATAGATTTTAGGATAGCAAAAGGTATTGATTAAAAAAATACATATTTTAGGTGCATAGTTTTTACTAGCGTTTAATTTTACCTTGTGGACCAAGAAAACCAGTTTTTTAACTACTTGTATCTGAATAAAAAAGCAGTTCATTTTACAATCCATGTCGAAAGATTTCAACAACTTCAAGAAACGACTAACAAATAAATCAGTGCTTAAAATATTCACTATTGAATCTTAGCAGTAAATCACACCGCAGCACCTCAGGAACTCCTATTACCATTCACACCGCCCTTCCTAATCCCGCTGGATTACAATCTCGAGACGGTCCGGGAATAATTACTTACCTACTCATCTCTGCACTCGGTCAAATAAAAGCTGGATAAAGGGTTATCGCTGAGACCCCAAATTAACCACAAAGTTCAAACAATAAAACAGTTTCCATTAAAACAAATACCAACCCACATATTTATGCACTTTATGGTCTTTTATTTTTGATATGACAATAAAATTAATTGACCATTGCCTAAATTTCGAACATCCATTCCATTTATGAAATTGAAAACATAACGGCTCATTTTTGGAATTCGAATTCAAACGTTGCAATAAAATACTATTGGATTGCTCTATGGGAAAGTGAGTACAAAAATTATGCCAGCACAAGGGGAATTCGTGACGAGTGGCAATTGGAAACTGTACTGACAGGGTGATTAATCAGCAGGTCCCACTTAACCCTACCACTGTTCAGACCTCCTCCTGCCATCAGTCAATTCATTAAGCTAACAAAGTACTACCGGTAATGACTTTCACAACGAGCCGAGCACTTCAATACTACAGCTAAGATTAGAGCACACTTAGACCTTTTCAATTCTGTACGTTGGAAATTAGTGTCAATGTGCATGCATTCAGGTGCTGTAGTGAGTGCCAACTATTAGCAGTTGATTTTAACGAACAATATTATTTCGTGTTGTTTTAAATTCCATGAGACGACAAAATATGTTTTTGTGATCAGTTAATTGGTTTTTAGATGTTCATCTTCCAAAGCAGTCATTAAGTCTTATTATATATATATATATTTTTTTTTTGTGAAATATCAGAATATTTCAAAAGTAAGCAATAAATCAATTTGTATAAAGTGAATGCTAATACGCTAGCAGAACACAAAAGCCACGAACTTACCAAATTATCGGTAATTGAATAAGTGACGAGGTGAAACCCGCCTAAACCAATTTTAAATTAACTAACATCAATAACAATCATCAATTTGAGTGAAGAAGTCTAATTAAAGAAGCCGTTACAAGTTACCTCCATAAATCTGAACAGAAAACAATACAAGCTATCCATTACTTAGGCCTATGTTACTTCACGAATATTCCAATGAGGAAACTTTCAGGCCGGCCATGACAAATATAGTTTTTTAATGACTAGCACGGCCACTTTCCAATTTGTTATCTCCCACTGAGGGGCAACTTCAGCCATATAAATCAAATTTAAGTGCAAGAATTTAATATTGCCATGATATATGATATTGCTGCATCGATGTACCTAACTAATAGCTTTGGCGTGTCGCGGGATTGTGAAACCATAATTTTAAGTAATTCACTTTGTTATCTATTGGAACAAAAAATCTATTTCACTTTAATTATATTCCTTTTGTTTTTTGGGAATCCTTTGATATTTATTTTATTATCTTTACCTTTCTTTGAATTGTTTTGGACGAAGATTTTTACAAATCTCATAATCGTTAAACACATTAGCGGTCCGCTTTGTTCTGAATATAAATCTGAAAATCTCTGAGACAATCATATTTTAGTAAATCCGAGAAGAACGAATTACGTCCTATGTTGTGTAGGTAATAATAATGATAGCGGCGACAGAAAACAGCGTCGCTAACAATAGGGTATTATTCAAAATTTGCCCTTTATTGTTTCGCATAAAACATGTTCGTGGTGACAACGGCGTGTCGCGTGCCTATTTGTTTCATGTTCAACACCAAATTATGCAGATAAGCGAATGAATGGTAGAAACTTAGTCGTAGACTGATGCAAATTAACTCTACCATCCTTCCATTCGACGGTTTTCATCAGCACCACAAAGTTTGAAACAGATACGACTACGCTCTACGATATCTAGAATTGTTAATCCCAATTATCGAGTAAGTTGTTCAGCGATGGTTTCAAATCAAATTCGTTCGATTTCATAACAATTGTTTACGTGGTTCAGACAAAAGTTCTCAGTGATCACACCAATTAATAGAAAGTCCATTAAGTGCTGTATTTCTGCTTATTAAATTCAAGTACTTCTTTTAGAAGGGTGGTACACCCACCCTAATACAAAATAAATAATTACCCACTCAGTACAGAACGTTTCGAATTCATAATTAAAATTATAACTTTGGAACAAGGAGTGATGAGAAAATGTTGGTTTTCCATTTTACTCGAGGACACTTAAACAAAGTACTGGACTTTTGTCGCCTTTACCGTAGAATTTAGCGACGACGCGATTAGTGCCAATATTATTAGAAAACTTGGAAATTAACTTTGAATCAGAAATGTAATAAATTGAAATTCCTTTTATCAGTTATTTTATTAGGGAATTTTGAGGCAACACTTCATTAATTAAACACCGATTAATTTCAAGTTGGATCACAATATCGTGAAAAACGCCGTTTTATAAATTTTCTCGTTAAATATTTATGATCTTGTCTCATTTGCGTAACGATTCATCCATTTAATTCGGAGCAGCTAAAGAAGAAAAACTTGATAAACTATTATGAAGAACATTTTCAAAGGATTATTTAAAAGATGTCTGTGACAAAACCACTAGGGGTCCGTGGGGCTCAAGCGTCACTTGACTTATGACACATCGACAGGCCAAGTTTATTCAACGGTCCGCTTCGAAGACAGCACAACAATCTGTGGAGTAGTGTGCGAACTAGTCAATATTTTTTTGTTTTTTGAAATCTTATTTTAAAATGTTTTGTATTTTATTTTATAGTGACAGTTGTTATGTACCACAATCATTCAATACAGAAATGGGCCATTGTTTAAATTTGACGGTTAAATATACATTTATTATACGTTTTACTATTAGTCGTTACTTTTAACAAAAATTTATACTATGTACTAAACCAAATGACTAACTATACAAATAAATACAAAAACAAAAGGACTCTTAGGAGTCAAAGTATTCGCAGTTTAAATATTTGTAAAAAATAACATTTGTCTTTCAAACATTTGGATACCTACCAATAAAAATTAAAAAATGTATGGTTTGAAAGCTTATTTCCTTTTAACCAACTTTAACTCATAATTGAATGAAACGCAATAAGCTATTTCCGACTCATGACAAGAAAATAAAACTACCATAACGCGAAGCAACTCAACGGCCGCCTCTGTGCGCGCATTGTTTGCTAACGAAGCGTCGTCGTCCCGCCACCAAGAGCTCTACACTTTAAACCATCAACGGTGTACAGCTCCTTCGGAAAATATTGCCCCAGCTTTTTATCCTCTTGTTTGAATAATGGCTGTAAACGTACTTGGCCGCCATTCGAGCAAGGTGTCAGGAAAACAGCTCGAGTTCGAACCACTAACGGCACTTGTTTACATAACCCGTCAACTTTTGGCGGTTCACAAGTGTTTTCCAACAGTTACTGGCGGAATGTAATGTAAGCACTTCCACAGATAGTGCTCAAAACCGTTTTCGTGGGTCTTTGCTTTGGCAATTTCGGAGTGTGTACGTAGGTGCGGTTTGGGTGTACCTAATTTTTGTGTTAGATAGGTTCATATCGGTTATCTGTTCACATTTTTGTAGTAGGTAGATACGTAAAGTCTTCTGTGTTAGACACGTTTTAACAGATTTTATTCAAATTAGGTCGGTACTAAGTTTTCAGTTATCATTTTATAAACTATTACGTTCTTAATTTTTTTAAAGGACCTGTATTTTTATTTATAGCCCCAATAAAAAGCTTTAGACGTTCTTTTTTAAATTAAAACACGATTAAAAGTAATTTTATAACGAACAATGGAGTTAATAAATTCAATCAAAGCTAAAATTAAGAATATTTTTTTTAGATATTTGTTTTGAAATTTCTGTAAGTTCTATGAAATTAGTTGTTTAGTTATTTTTTTATTACTTTTATAATTTTTTTAACTCTTTTTCATTATATTTCAAAACAGTAATTGGGTTCAGGCATTCTATTTAAAATAAATAAATAATTCTAGTCCGTCGAACTTCTTGCCCGTTCTTCTCCATAGGTACTACGCTTTGGAATGGGCAACTAGCTTCATATTTCTTACTGATCGAATCCTTAACAATTCACAAGTGCCTGTAAATGGTTTAATTGAAATAAATGGTTTGAGTTTGAATAATTATTTATTATTCCCAGCTTTGGCCATGTTCAACAAATTGTCTTTTTGTCCGCAGTGACCTCCCTGGAAGGAGAAATAGTCAACTTAACGAAGGTGACTCGTTCCGAGATGGGCGCATACCTATGCATCGCAGCCAATGGCGTGCCTCCCTCAGTGAGCAAGAGAATAATGCTGCATGTACACTGTGAGTATTCATTACAGATAACATAACTGATACTAGGGGAGACAAATGTAGCTTGTAATGTAGGGGAGTGAAATGAGTTATTATTATTATTTTGTGTATCTAGTGTGTCGTTGGTGTAACGCAAATTATGCAAAAGACATGTCTATACTGTAACAGGATCGTACTATACAAGCAAATTTTTTAAAAGACGTCGACAATATTTTTAGAAATTTATTACCAAAATCACGCTGATCTACCGCTGCAGCTACATACTGAGTGTTTTTAATTCAAACATTTAAACGAAAAGCGGAACCAAATCAGTCATATAAAAAAGCACCTGAAAATTAATTCTCTAACCCAACTCACTGAGACCCAATCCGATTACGCATTCACGACATGTATCAATTCAATCATCGATAAAGTCTACTCGCTTGCGTAAAGCACGAGCAAAAAGCGTTACGTTGCGAACTCACTTATCAAACGATCGTCCTAATTTATAACCAGGAGTTATTCAATGCTCGGGTGGTCTCAAGTTCTCAACTTTTGACGTGGAGTGAGGAGTAAATGGAGTGCTCATATGAATATTTTATTTTAAATTCAACTCGTTGTCTTATCTAAAGATGCGTCTTTAATTTGATGATTGTTCATGTCACATTGTTCTATAAACATACATGTTTTCAATGGAAGAACTACGAATTGCCAGTACTGTTGCTTGATTACGTATAATTTTGTGTGTAGAGAGAGTTTCACAACCATATGCCTAGATTTTAGATATGAATCGTTCACGTTTTGTTATTAGATTCTAATCGACACCGCTACTAGCCAAGCTGCATTTCTACTTGCCTAAAACATACCACAAAAAAATAAACTAGTTACAATAAACTAATTACGCTTCGTATTTGAGCGGATGTAGTTTCCCTCGGTAACCCGATTTATCACTCCATTTGCCTACTACTCCGTGACTGTAGTACACCGGCCCCGCCGGCTCGAACACGTAAGCAATTGGGAGATTTTCGTGTTATCACGTATCATCTTCGGTGCGTGTCTTGCATCCGAATAACTCGCACCAAAGCGTAGAAAGTTACTGCCCCGTTGACTATTGGAGTTTAGTTTTAGTACCGTTTTCAATTATAGATGAAATCGTCTGATAAATTTGACTTACAATATTTTGAGCGCTGTGTTTTATCGTTTGTGAATGAGATAAAATGTTTGTTTGCAAATCACTTGTTTATTGAAATTCTTTCGAATCTTGGCTTAGGTAAATTAAGTAAAATTACCGTAGCTTAAAGAACTACGAGAGCTACGAAGTACGTAGCAGCTACAGCATAGGAGATATAACTTTCCCTACAATTTATGCTAACAGTGAGTCTGTAGATGTCTGTCACTTTTACAAAAACGGTATCTGAATTTTTGCATAAAGAAACAGTAAGGATACGTTCCCACTATGTCGTGACGACAGATTATCGTGTCGTTTAAAGCGTCGTGGCTTGTGTATTTAAATGGAGGTGTTCACAGAGGACGACACGATTAACTTAATTAACTAACTTTTCCAACGATAAATTTATCGTCACGACATAGTGGGTACGCGCCCTGACGGTTTCGATCAGGTCCAAATTTTCTCTTTTTTAAACGAGAACACTTTTTTTCAGAAACCGACTAGTTTTACAAATATAAGCATTTCCGTAGACACAATGCATAACAGAAAAAGAAAAAAAAATGTGTACCTATGTTTAGCTCGGGCCAGCACTCAGACAAATTAATCTCCTATCTGGCCGGTTCAACCGTTCGTATTCGCACGCCGATCGCAAAATCACTGCTGGAATTATAGTGTTCCACACAGGTGCATATGCGCATTTCCATTTGCATGGATAGTGTTATGCTACTGGGAATTGACGCTGATCAGTTCATGAATCTGAAAACCGATGACAGTGTAACAATTCTGTATTAAAGTTTAGTTTGTTGGAAAAAAACATGTTCAGTTTTTTTCTTAGTGTAATTAAAATGAACACTACGAGTATTTATTAACTTCGTTTTTGCGAACAAACAGAGTTGATTTTAAACTTATTTCTTAATTGGATGAACAATGATCAGACCGCTCCCCTCACCAAATTATTATGTACTAGCTTTTGCCGGGATTTATCCCACGGGAACGTACTACCGGGATAAAAAGTCCTATGAAAGCTTATGTCCTAACCTAGGTCATAGTCCACCTGCCTGCCAAATTTCATCGAAATCTGTTCAGCCATGAAGGCGTGAAAGGCAATGGGAAATTGCTACTGAAGGCTGCGGGTGTCGACCTCATACGAGCTGCTTCTCACACCGACAACTGTACGTCACATGCTCCCGCGTCACCAATCCTTACTCTCTTTCTATTGTGGCTGCTGACACCAAAACTACAAACGTCTCGCTCGCACGTGCTCTTTGAATGCATAGGCGTCACCCAGATTAGAACAGAAACCCTCGGATCACCCAGATCTTTCACAGATGTTCTGAACAGACCAGGAGCTTTAATTAACTTCTGGATCCCGTGGTCTGGTTGAAATAACCACCAAACGGCTGCCATGGCCCACGCACAATGGTCCACCTTACGGACTAAGTGCGGAAACCAAACCATAAAACATAGAACTACAAACGTCTTATAAAAATATGGCTGTTATTTTAGTATGTTGTGTGGTCTTACGACTTCCACGCAAACGAAGTCGCGAACAGTAGCTAGTTTATAATATTAGTATGGATAAACGGCGTAGAAGCAACCATGCACCAACATTTAAAGTATTCACTAATGAACACTAATTACGACAAATAGTAAATAATACGGCCACAAAAAGAAACAGCAAGTCACCTGTGAACTAATAACATCCCCGTGATTGCACATCCGCATCCGCCCGACTTCATTATAGCACTATCCTCAAAGGAACGTTCGCTCCAAATGACTTTGAGGACCATGTTCAGGAGACAATTACGTATGGCTTGATTATTATAAGAGTAATGATGGTGAAAGTGCAAGGAGTTTATATTGTTAGAGTATGAAGTTATATAAATTATCCTGTGTCTATAAGGTGTTAAAAAATTAAGTTTAGAAACCTTCAGAGGTGCTTTGCCATCGAACTGAATAACTTTTACTATGGGACCAACTGTGAAATAGCGAAAAAAAAGCAGCTGTCTCATATAATATAAAACAGTAGGTATTAAACTTCACTATGAAACAGCTGTTATTTTTTTAAAGAATACCTAAATGTCAAAATATTGTTGCACGTTAGATTTTCAAGTTTCGGCACTGGGCCAACCGTTGAAAATCTTACAGTGCGTTTTTTATACGTAACATTTAAATTTTTCCTACTACTGAAAACGGGTATTATTTAAATAAAGGAAGACAAAGCTTATTAACTTGTATTTTAGTTTCCAAAAATAATAACTAAATATTTTTTTATTTTTTTTTACATAAAAAAAGGCAAAAACAAAAGCTCAATAACTAGCATCATATAAAATCCAGTAAATAAAATCAACCGTTGTATAATGTATCTATATTTGCAGCGATCCATCAACGTTCATTGTAAATTTATAAAAGGGTTTTTGTTATTACAATTATCAAACAAAGCCTTCAATCACCAAAGCTGTCAAGCAAACATACGATACTAAATTGTGTTATCTTTTTTGTATAAATTACCGACTATTTTATAAAATTATTTATTGGTGATTTTTTTATGTTTCATGTCCTTGATACGGTATTTTTTATTTTTTGTGACTATCCATCTTTCCTTCTACAGGTCAAAATATAAATCAGTTATCAAAATCACTATTCTGTTTGCTAAGTTTGCTGTTTTTTTTCAATAATTTCCCATTAATTTTAAATGACCATAATCAAACTGTCTTCAGCTTAAGATATTGAAGAACTTATAAAAAATAAAAAATGAAGAATAATTCTAGAAATATTTCAAAATCAAGTAATAAACACACTTTAAAATATCTTTGTAAGGATTTTCTCTCAGGTACCTACTAAGCAATAAATTTATCTCAACTTATAGGAACGGAATTGTTATGGTTTCTTACTTTGTATTACCACTTCAAGCCCAGACAATAACCGTAAAAGACGGAAAGGTAATAATAGTATAATTCCAGTTTCAGTTTCTGGTTTTCCCGCTGTTCACATCAACGCCGTGCCTATAAAAGTTTTTCGTATGGTTAGCGGGTCACTGGACGCTCTGACGCGTTGTCCACTACGTATTTGCATTCTGTTATTGGCAGTCCAGTGTAAACACTCTGATTGGAATAGGCACTACATTTATACGAACGAACCTACTAAATAACTCAACAACTTATTTAGATTCGGAGTAACATCAAATAATAACTGAAACGAGTTAGTGAAGTGAATAAAGTACTCGTTTGACATCATTCATCACATTACGCTCTATAAATATACATTTCAGATACTTGGCATTTCATATCTCGTATCTATAAAACAAATAAAAGCCAACGTCGCTTGACGACAACCGAGAGAAATTCACTTCATAGGAAACGCAATTTCAAGCGAACAAACAAACTACTGCCGTCTGAAACCCTTCCACTCAGTTTAATTACTTCACAAAGAATGCGTCGCGTTCGCTCGATGAGGAGACAAAATTAACGCTCTCAAATATTTAATTTAAATTTCCTCCCCCCGAAAACGAATGATAACAGCGGGCTGGGTGGACTTGCGGTCGCGAAGGTACATAAAAACACTTTTTTAGAAGCAAAAGTGAAGCAATTCATTTGTAGCAGTAAGTGCCACGTAACGCGATGAGTCTCCTTTAGTTGATTCACTGGAGCCCCGACGATGGTAAATTGAGTTTAGAGAAAAAGAAACACGCCAAACGAAGTGAACAAATCGCGATCAATTTGCAAAGAGGATCCAGCAGTTAAGGATAATTAATTTTAGGATATATTTTCTCTTGTAGTGTTAATTCCGAGCTCGCCCTGATTTATAAGTTTGTCTGCCTTCAGATAGCGTAGTGAATGCAACGTATTTGTAAGGATTGTTAGGTTAAAACTGCAGCTAAAGAAATTCCGAAGTCAACTAAAACAGGTAATAGCTACAAAACGCCAAGAAATCCGAAAACGGCGAAAGCGTGTGCGCCGCTCGGTTAATCAAACTGTCACTTCAAGAATTCCGCGCGGAATCCTTCCCGAGAAAACTCCCCTAACTTTTGATTGCTGCGAGAATTCGTATCTACTTATACAGTTAGGGATTGCTTAATCACGTTCTTTAAGTTCTATGCTGCGCGCTCAGCACACACGATATAATTTCAATGTAAAATATAACCGCTTTAACTCTTATAAAATACAACTGAATAAAACGCAATTGCAATGAGATTAACATCTCGACTGTTCATTATTCCGCGTTATTTAATAAGCAAAAGGCTACCCTCGTAGCCCCTTGGAGTTATTAATTAGAACAAAAATTCTGATCGTTCAGATTTTGTTCGCTAAATTGGCCACTCAAACTCGTAAAAGCCGTCCAAAGGAACTTAACGACGGTCAAAGAGAATAACCGCAAATAAGCTCCGATCTAAGGTCGTGGAAGAAAATTCCGTTTTCCTTAATTCACCCTAAATAGACTTTTGGGGATGCTGGTGCGATTGTTTACATTTTCGAAATAATCCGTTCGCTTTAAGAACAACTTGACGCTTTCGTTCCGACATTTCAACCTTTCGGTATCTTTTCGAATCAAAGCCTTTGTTAATTGCGAAACATCTTTTGATTCAAATAAAAGCATTGTCAAAGTCCTTTTGGGACTTAATATATTTTTGGTACAGATGAGTAAATACAATTTTCAAAGTTATAATGAATGGCGCTCTAAGCGGAGTTTGCGTTGAATTACCATCATCACGTGCTATTAAAAAAACATTAATATTACACTACGAGATACCAAAACTCTCTGAAACTGTAGTTTAATTGCGTGCAAACATCTAGTCCGTTAAATAGTTAATGCAAACAGAAGTAATGCAGCCAGGCGGGATAATATTCAGTGTAAACACCTGACAGACGCAGTGGAGTTTTACCAAAGTGGCAGAGCGAGGAGGCAAACAAAGTGCGCGAGCGATGCGACGGCGACGTGGCGATAGCGACTCGCTGCGCACTGTCAACAATATCACAAGTTGCCAACTAACTCATAATTTTGGGCAAACTTATGTTTCATACACAAACATTTCCTGCACGTGTGTTGCCATAACCTATTATAAACGTCACATTTAAAGAGATTCAAATTTTTTATAAAAGCTGCTTCGTCTACTTCGACAGCTATGTTTGCGTAGCAGCTACGCCGTAGCCACGCGGTCGCTACGGCGTAGCAGCTACGACAGCACTTAGGTTCATACAAATCAATCATCGTATTTTATTTTAACAATAGCACAATGGTTACATAATATGTAATAAAACTGACTTTAAATAAAACTAGTTTTGTGTCCTTTGATGTCGTTTCTAGGAGCAACAAATGTAAAAAAAAAGTCAAAAATAAAACACTTTAACTCACTAATAACTACACTCAAATTTACATATTCGCAACAGGATAGTCGAAACCATAACTCATTATCGAAACAGATTAGATCGTATCATGTTGAACGCTCACATGAACGTAAAAGTTTATTCGAAACTAATGCAGCTCACCCTGCAATATATTAACGTCATTTCATTTATTACCGCGAACGTTTCATTAACTACAGGTAATAATATGACATCATGCTGCAGTTAACTGACATACATGAATAATTTTATATGCAATTGCTGGTCATTTTGAGCGGTAGGAAACTTGAACGGTGCATTATTGCCTTGAACACTGTAAAAAAAAGTAAACTTGCATAGGTACATTAAAGTGCATATTCTCTACTTATTCTTTTGATGAATTTGTATAATAAAAACATGTATTTTTTTTAAGAATATTCATTAGAGCAAACTGAAACATAACAGTTCTGAATGGTATAACTTAATTACAAAAATTAACAATGAAGTCACTTAATAGAGGCGTAAAAATACAACTGTCGGTCCTATCGCTTGTCGGCTATCTTTCCCAGACAACTATTAGATGGCGTTTAATGTTAGGGAGAAGAAAAGTCTATATTTTCTGAATTAAAACTGATGATGGGCTCAAGAATGATGTGTTAAGACACGGTGGGCGGTGGTCGGTGGTGGTGTGTTATGATGTGTATGTGTTAGGGTGTGTTTGTGTGAATGGTGTGTTGTGTGTGTTGTTGTGTGTATTGTTGTGTGTGTGTGTGTGTGTGTTGGGGTGCGTTTGTGTGTGGTATGTATGTGTGTTGTGTTGTGATGTGTTGTGTGTGTGCAGTTTATGAGGAGATGTAGTGACAAAAAATAAGAAATAATGAATCACAGGCGGCTAACAAAAGATATTTACAATTCAGATGTGAGTGGAAACGCCTTTAAGGGGGCACTAGAGTTCCGTAGTTTCTGCCTACCTCCACGAGAAAAGGCGTGTGATTATGTGTGTATGTGAAAAACTGAGAAAAATCTTTTTTTGTTACGTCTTCAGTCGCAAAATCAAACAGCTTAAGACTGCGTTTCCACCAGAGATGTGCGAGGTAGCTGAGCGGTGCGAGGATGCGTAACGAAGCTGTAAAACGATTTGAGCGTTTCCACCAGAGATGTGCTAGGCCATTGAGCGGTGCGAGAATGCGTAGCGACGCGACGCTGTGAAACGGTGCGCAGATGAGCGGTGCGAGAATGTGTAACGGGCTCTTTTCAGATGCTATTTCTCGCTCGCGTCCATGTGTACCAAGGTCACATCCCTCGCACATATCGCATACATCTCTCGCACACATCCGTCGTTTGTTTTGTACGTACGAAAACCTCGCTCCACTAAGCCGTTTCCACAGGAACTGCGCTGAGCAAAGCTAGGTAAATGAAGTGATTCCATTGGTTCTTAATAAACACATCTCTCGCTACGCATCCTCTCACATCTCTGGTAGAAACGCAGCCTTACTATGATTTAACAGACATTTAACTAAACCACTAACGTATACATTACAGCAACATGTTTATCATACACTAAAATTCAACTTCGCGTTATTTCAAACATTTTGTTAGTAGCACATTTGCCTTTATTAGTGCGAAAAGTTATAAATATAAAATAACATGTTCTGAAACTGTGCAAGCAAACCGAATGTGCGGGGCGTACTATGCATACCATGCCAAATGCAAAGGCTTTGAACGCGTATTTATAAGTGGAAGGCGAAAATAGCACGTAATGTTACAAAAATGTGAATGAAACGACTCACTAGTCGGGTTCGTGCTATTTTTGGAATCTTTTTGTGGTCGAATGAAATTATTTGATACCTATATTTTTTTGCTGTGTATAATTACTTTACATAAAAAGTGAAATCTTCTTATGAACCTACTTGCTTATGTTAACAAATTACAATATTTACAAGCAAGTAGGTCTAATGTGTGTCTAATGATATCATTAGACACCTCTTTCTGCGAAGCGGTAATGCTCGCGAAGGAGGAGGATGAACGCGTGAGGGAGAGGCAAATTTCGCGCCCTCACGCCCCTAACCGCCGCAGGAGGAGACGCCCGGGGCGGGAATCGCGAGCCGATTTCCAGCCACCGTAGGCGCGGGCTTGCGAACGGTGAGCAATGGGTAGCTCGCCGTCCGATAAGGACCAAACCCGAGTCGACGGTGCGTTGTGTTCCACGCGCGCCTCAAAGACATGTCAGCAGAATTGACGGGGTCCGCTAGGGCCAATGCCTGCTGGGGCTGCGAATAAAGGCCGAAAGGGACATCGTGGCCCCCGGCAACAGGGCAACCGAAGGAACACGGGTGGGTTTTAGTCAGTAAGAGTCTGACAGGGCGTGTCCCACTCTACCCAGAGCGGGAGAAGTTATTTGATAATTACACACCAAAAAAAAAAAGGCGTATCATAAAAAAAAAAACTAGAAATGGTAGGTACACAAAGTTGAAATATAAAAATATTTTTTCTAATAATACAGGGTGTAAGGGATAGCCCTCCGCAGACTGATGGGGTGAATTCAGTATATCATGCTAAGATGACCGGTACATGAAATTATTTCAGGAACGTTATGGGAATCCAATAATCCATTTGTTTTATTACCTTACACGCAATGTATCGCTACCGTGGTAAAACGCACGTAGCGAACGGCAGCGCAGCGAGCTTTCGGACGCCTTCCCCGTCACCCCGCGGCTTGGAGAGCTGATTTCACGCGTCGTTTGTTAGAGAATTTCAACATCCATTGCTGTTTTTTTTTTATTTTAGCTGTTTTATTTACATTAATTTAGTACTGCGTACAGAGAATGTAATTTAACATTGAAATAAAGAAATTGTAACTGAAAAAACGATAAAAAAAAAAAAAATCCTGAGAAAATTTTCGGTGGAATATGATTCAAAATAAGGAGCTGAATGCACCCTGTTAGTTTGCGGAGGGCTGTCCCTTACACCCTGTATAAATTTGTTATAAATTGTCCATTAATAATGTTTTAAACTGTAAATTATTAAACTAATAATAGCTACTCATTTAGACTAAGAAACTCTCAAGATCTTATCAACTCTGCATACTAATGTTAACAATTTAAATCTCCTTTCATATTCTCAAAAAGACTATTTAGTTAGCATAAATTACTTGATAAGAAAAAGTGGTGCTTTAAAATCTTTCTAAACAAACATAAAACAAATTTTAAAAGAACTCAACTTCATCAAGATAATTTTGTAATATTTTAAAATTTCTTTACATTTATGCGAATAGGATTGATATGATAATAAGCGTTATCTTACAAAACTTTAACGTTCAATATCTTTAAATATATTTTTTATTGACTGCCTCGTCGGTCTAATGGTGGTCGCAAGTGCAACTGCTGAGTATGAGGTCCTGGATTCGATTCCCAGGTCGGGCAAAGTGTTATTGTATTTTTCAGTCTTGGTTTTCTCAGCAGCAGCCCGGATTCTGGATCTGTGCCCGGTTGAAGGCAATAGGCTCACCCCCTATCTGCCTAGCTTTTTCCGATCTATGTTGGGGTCAGCTTCCAGTCTAACCTGATGCAGCTGAATACCAGTATTTTACATCGAACGACCGTCTATCTGACCTCCACAACCCAGTTAGGTACTGGGTAACACGATAACTCTTGGTAAGACTGGTAGTCAGACTATCGAGCTTCTGACGACCCTCTACAACTGTCAAAGATCTACAAATGACAGCCGGGACCAACGGGTTAACGTGCTTTTCGAGGCACGGAGGAGTCTCGCTATGGAAAGATGGTCACCCATCCACTGACCAACCCCGGCAAGCGTAGCTTAACCTGTCGGATCGACCCGTGCGGCTAACAGCCGCACGGGTCGATCCGACAGGTTAAGCTTAGCCACGAGCTCCTATTACGTGGGACTTAAACATAACTGGCGATATGTATATTTTGCTATAGGTTCACCTCTGCCTAATCCTTCGTGGATTACAGGCGTGATGTAATGTATGTTATGTAAATAAATATTAAATTAATTCTAGTGGCCAATGCAATAGCAACTAATTGCCAATACAACTAATGTTAACCATAGGTATAATGAAGCATGTCTTATTGGGAAGATTTAACAGGAATAAGGCTAAGCGTAAGCTAAGACGCAGATGACGCAGCACAGCACAGTAAAGATTTTGCAGGGTAGGGCAGGCTAGCCAGACATAGGCCGCAAGCGTATGCTGCGACGCAGCTACACAGACACATTCGCGTCCTAGCTAGTATTGTCATTGAAACAAAATTATGAATCAGTGGTAAAAAACAAGTGAAGACCACTTGCACGCGACGCGTAAAAATCTGTGCCGGCTCTACAACGAGACGCAGAGCAGGTCAGACACATGTCTGCGTCTCACGTGCCTGCACCGCAGCGTACATACATTACAAAATCTGCTCTGCCCTGCGCTGCGTGGACCTGCGTCACCTGCGTCTTAGCATACGCTTAGCCTTATAGCCATATATAAATATGGGTGTATTCCTGAAATAAATTATTTTGAATTTGAATTTTGAATAATGTAATGGCAGCAGCTACGTTATACTAGTCGGCATAAAAGTTCTTTAGCGAAGATTGTTTTTTGCATCAAATGATTATCTCAGTTTGAAGGGGCTTTGTGGCTAAATAGTAACAGCCGCACGGGTCGATCAAAGGTTAAGCTACGCTTGGCGCGGTCGGTTCGAGGATGGATGACCATCCATTATATATCGACCCTCCGTGCCTCAGAAAGCACGTTAAGCCGGTGGCCCGGGCTGTCATTCGTAGATCTTTGACAGTTGTTACGGGTTGTCAGAAGCCCAAATGTCTGACAACCAGTCTTACCAAGGGGTATCGTGTTGCCCGGTAACTGGGTTGTAGAGGTCAGAAAGGCAGTCGTTTCATATAAAATACTGGCTGCATCCGGTTAGACTGGAAGCCGACCTGCACATAGTTGGGAAAAGGCTAGGCCGATTCTCCTAGTATGATGGATGATTTAATATTGTATTATTTTTCAGAGGTCACAAGACACTAACTTAGTATTTTCTTATAAAACATTTTAACTTGACTGATTTTAAAGTGTAAAACTTTTGTTCCCAGTTCATCCATTGGTGCAAGTACCAAACCAGCTGGTGGGAGCTCCGACAGGCACCGACGTCACTCTTCAGTGCCACGTCGAGGCTTCACCCAAGGCCATCAACTATTGGACCAGAGAAAACGGTAAGAATTTTCCATAAAAATTACAATATTTTGGGAAATATTATTATTGCCAATTTTTCGTTTGGAGTCAAAATCAAAATTGTGGCAAAGTGGCTAAATAATAACAACCGCACGAGTCGCTCCACCAGGTTAAGCTACGCTTACCGGAGTTGGTCCGTGGATGGGTGACCATCTTTACATACCGAGACTCCTCCGTGCCTCGGAAAGCACGTTAAGCCGTTGGTCCCGGCTGTCATTCGTGGATCTTTGACAGTCGTTACGGGTCGTCAGAAGCCTGAAAGTCTGACAACCAGTCTTTCCACGGGGTAGCGTATTACTCAGTACTGGGTTGTGGAGGTTAGATAGGCAATCGCTACATGTAAAATACTGGTATTCAGCTGCATCCGGTTAGACTGGAAGCCGACCCTAACATAGTTGAGAAAAGCCTAGGCAGATTGATTGGTCAAAATCAAAATTTATTTGTAGGTAGATAGATAAATCATATATATGAAAACAAATTACATGAATGTTAAGAATAATATATAAGGGGTCAATGTACAAAAAAAACACACCTTAAAGAAAGAAGGTGCCTCTATGACTATGACCACCACAGTTGTATATGACCTATAGACTTAAACATCAAGTCAGTTGACTTAGAATCTGTCTCTTATAAGTACATTCAAGTAATTTTTCCCAAAACTAAAAGCAAAAGTTGAATAACTAATTAGTTAAGCACACTACATTTTAGTCTATTAACCTTTAAGCATGATTAATGACGTAAGCTAACTACCTAGACTCAGCACAAACTTTACCGTTAGCATAAAGGTTGATAATCTATTTAGATTCATATAGCCATCGAGCAACACTGATTTCTGAGACTACATGAGAGATAGACAGTTCTTTTTTGAAGTGAAAACTTCTTTAGGCACGTTGGGCATTTTTGAGATGGGACTAAACCATTGATTTCGCGACACTGTAACGCAATTTACCGACACCGTGGAGTAAAAGACATCAACGCGTTGATTACCGTGGTGCCGATTTTTTTTCAAGTTTTCACTTCTGTCAGCACTCCCGGAGTGCCACTTTTTTATTCATTTATTTAAGTTTGGAGTTTCCTTTTAAGCAAGGAATTGCTTCTAGTAGGAGACTCCGCAACTTTCACATGGACTTGTCCAACAATATACAAACGGTGTAGACAATAAACATTCTAGTTGTGCCTTTGAAGAAGGCCACAAAAAAGAAAGTTAATGATAGAGTAAAATACATTAAAATTAAGCAATGGAAATAGTAATAAAACTTGAAGGCGAAACGGTGCATAGCACGCGTTGCATGACCACAATAGAAACGGGTTTTGTCGACGGAAGAATAGACAAAATGACAGATAAACAATCACAATCTGTCATTTTGTCTATTCATCCGTCGACAAAACCCGTAGAAAACCCGTTTCTATGGCTGTCATGCTACGCATGCTGGTGTGTGTAGTGTATAGGTATGAGTGTGCGTGGATGTACGGAGTATTAGATTGCATCGCAATGAATTGCTATTTAGCAGAGAATAGGATATTTTAGCCAATCCTTTTGACATAATCTCAACGTTCTGACGTTATAAAGGTCAGGCATCTTTACAACGCCCACGTTTGAAAAATGAATAACATTTTTTTTTCCGAGAAATACACCACCCACTTCAAAAGTTCAACACGTACTACTACTTTATAGAAGGTTCTGTTAAAAAGTAGAGGTTTATACATAAAATTATGAATGAAAGTCTTAACTGCAACATAAAATACTCCCAAAAAGCAAAGTTTAAGAAGCTTGAATAAATCTCTTGGTGACTAGTTTTATGGTGTCCAAACTTGGACAGACACCAAGGAGACTTAGCACAAAGTAGTGGGGACTACAAAGAAACACTCAACATTAGTTTGCTAACTTTGTCCTACATATTGAAGAGTCAAGACAAGGAAAGATGGGGGGGCGGGATATTTCACTAAAAGGAACCAACACTCGATAAAATAGTCCAAGGAATTAGCTATGGACCGTTGGCAAAGCAGAAAGGTTCAATAAAGAACTAGACATTTAACTTATATAGATGGTGAACAAAAACCAATCCCAACATAGTTTTGAAAAGGATGCCCATGGATGGATGGATGCCGGCAGATGATGATGGTGATGATAACGAGATGATGAAGAAAAGAGACCACTATTAAATACGTTGCGGGTTTTCGGGTGGTAATTTGGCGGCATCTACATCGCCACATGCGAACTATGCATCAAAGACCTAACGTCACACAAATTCTGCATCGCGCAAACACTGTTTTACCGCGCGATCAGCATATATATAACTTTCCAACATTCATCGTCGGGCAGTTGCCCGCCAGACAGAAAACCCGTCTGGTCGGAAGATCCTCCCTTTTAGATAGATAGAATATTCTTTAATATGTACACCATAAAAATTACAGACATAAATTTATAAATTTTACATTGAGTGACACAATGGGCGGTCTTATCGCTAAAAGCGACCCTTTTCTACAGAGGATGAGTGAACTTTACACCCTATTCCTCATATCTCTATACACCTATGTGTCTGCTATAGGCAGAAACTACTAAACGCACTTACCAACAAAAAAACAGATCAAAGTATAAAGTAATCTATAAATTTTTCCCTAATTTCACGCTTCGTTTATCACCTTCGAGAATCAGATAAGGCAAGCTATAATTAGTATAATCTCTGATTGTGTTCTAAAGATGTTTACGAGCGGCGCAACTCATAAACTCTATTAAGTACTAAGCACGAACCTCGAGAATGGAATAAGCAACTAATTTCATTATTCATAAAGCACATTGAAAGCGTTAAAGCAGTCATTAAAAGGACCATTATTCATGTACCTACTATCCTCTTTGACAGGCCACGGGGCTAGTGCTTGCTTACAAGTTATTGCCTTTTTATGGACGTATTTAAAGGGAAAAAATATGCGGTTATTTCATGTCCGTTTTTCATTTCGCAAAGATTTATTTTTACTTTGATTATATGGCGCCTATGTTACGGCTTATTAACGACCTCATAATTATAGCGACGATGACAACGTGAAATATTGCTGCGCTACGAATTAATAAATGGACCTTGTTTATTGTCTAGGATTAGGGTAATTCGGTTTTGATAGAAAACGAATGGAACATCATTTTTTGATGGAAAAACTAATGAAACTCTGCCTGTTTCTGATTGATTAAAAAATAAAGTTATTTCTTTTTTGTCTATTCTCGTTAATTTAAATTTACTGGGTTAAATATATACGCCTTTTTAGCGTAGCTTTACTTTGTTTTACACTTTTATACTGAGCCTTTACTATTTGTACAAATAATGACTCAAAAAGCCATTTCAGCATTATTAAGTCGGCCGGTTAACATAAATAGCCAACCGTCAAAAGGCGAACTAAATTGGACACAGTGAAATATAACCTGTGAAACACCTATATAAAAACACGTGCTAACTAATACAAATAAGGCTCTTAACCTAACAAAACATCAGAGAGGTCGGGAACTTCATTATTTCTCATTAAAATGACACCCTCAGGATAAAAGTTGCTTATTTAGTGCTTGGGTGACAGATGGACAAAAGCACTCGGAGAGCAACGGAGGGAGATGTGCCAGAGATAAGCTCAATATTTACTTTACGTTTGTATTACGTATGTAGATGAAGGAAATAAAGATCAAATGCGAGAGATTATGTCGTGACTTTAACAAAACTGACCCAACGCCCGCACACGCCGTCGTAAATCCAAATATTCATAAAACTGACAATGCAGTGCTGGCATTCGTATAATTTTGCAATGTTTATGAAATAGAGATGCAGCAAAACATTAATCGAGACAGAAAGCAAATACACTGAAATTTAAAAAAAACATGATCCAGTATTATTTTTCACTTTTATTGTGTTGAAGACAGGTCAACGCAATTGAAATCCAACATACCGAAATACGTTTTAGTCGAAGCGCTAGTTTAAGTGGATAATGCGTTGCAACAAACAGCCGGCACGGTCGGCGGACAACGGCCGGCCACTAAAGTCGAGTTAGGAATGGATTTACGGGTTGCGGGCCGTCCGGCACCGTCCTATGCCGTCCTGTGGCGTTCGCAGTCATCTGCCGCTCGCCACCGCACCGCATGCCGCGACATGTGTGAACGATCCTCGACCAAAGTCCGATAAAACGAACAAAACTTTTTCGCAATGCGGTCTTTAAACTTATATTTTTTGTTGGTCTAATCGAACAGTTTATGCGGTTTGCGAGTGCAGCCAGAGTTTGCTGAAAGTTAGACGCATGGAAATTGAGATTTCGAAACGATTTTTTGCCGATTGATATAAAGAATTGAACAGGAGATTCTTGGTGGGTACCCAATACGTGCTGGTATCCGCAACACCACGTAAAAGCGCGTCTTTTGCGTGCAGGAAATATATAGTATGGGGGATATGTGACTGAACAGGACGTGTTTATTATGATATTTTCTGGAAATGACGAAGACAAGACTTTTTAATGCAATATTATGATCTTTAATGTAAAATCTACTAAATTAAATTCTCAATTCACTCATGGACAGACAACGCATAGCATAAATTGCTGGGTCCAAAAGCGTGAAATTTTTCACAAATGTTCCGAAAGTGAAGGAAAAGGTTTTTGAAAAATCATCTCTAACGGGGAAAAATTATGGATGAAATGAATTTTGGAAAAATAGGGGATGATATGTATTGAAGCCGATGAGAAATCCCATCGGGCTTATAAATATTCTAAATCATTATTTTACTTACATATAACTCACGCCAGTTCACCTATAAGTTTCCTCACGTAATTGTTCTGCTCTATTTGAAATTACACATTCATAGGAATTTAGTTTAGATCTGTGTCTCATGTTGTCTTTGCATAGAATACAGGTGCTAATCTTCAGGTATTACCGACCTAGTTCTAACCACTTTAGATTTTGCTACGTTAATAATATCAAATACCATTTTTCCAGGACCACACAGCCCATATAATATGGCACAAAAACAGCAAACCTTATCCTATATCTTCCTCAACATCTTAAAAGAAATAAACACGCCGCAAATCTCTAACCTATAGGTTAAACGAAATAATTGGTTATACCCTAACCAGGCCGACGCATAGTGCAGGCAGATTTAGATGCAGTTACAAAGGCAACCGAGCTCGCTATTACGCGGTCGGAGCGACCACCCGCGCAAAAAGCGGACCAAATTCTATTACCGCCCGATATGCAACAAAGACCGCTGGCCCGCCCGCTTCAAATTGCTTTAGGCTATAGTCACAATATTTACTCTCACGTACGTACCACAATATTCGTACAAATCTAAATTCGATTTCAAATATTACTCGCCGAAACTAAACTGCCACGGATTTATCCAGTTTTAGTTTTCTATCCCAACCAAATGAAAACACGGAGCAAGTAAAAAATTGCATTCCGAAAACACACTACCTAATTATTAACTAATGCAAAAACATTTTCCATAAGATAGCATTTCGAGGCTCACGCTTTTGATCTCTCGCGCTCTCCCTCACGCATTTACATATTTAAATATTCATTATGGCATATTAATATTCATTATTTCGATAATATTAAATATTTTTTGTGTACACGGCTATAAAACGTATTTTTATTGGATTTTTAAAATTGCGAGTTTTAGGTTTGTTAGCCTCAAACTTTCAGAATTTTTCGAGTCGTTAACACCTTGTGTAACGCAGAAACTTTTAAAGCAATTAACAATCAAATGCTGAAGTGACGTACGGCACATATGTCTGGACCGTTACTAACAAACAGAGGGGGTAGACGGCTCTTCTGCGGCCCATAAATTGCGGGGACTACAAATTAAATTAGGTAATACACGGGCGTGACGAGACGGGACAAGCGGCGTGCCGGCCGCACCGGACATGGAATGGGAGTGTCCGCCATTCGCAGCCAGGCCTTGCGACAACTTTTTGTTGTAATTTCAATCGGGTTTTATTTAAATAAAATTGCTTACTTTATTGTCGTGATGTACCGGTTATTTTTCGATGGCGCTTTTAACGAAACATTTTCGTTTCAATTTATGTATCATTGTTCGTTTAAATTCTGCGATGAATATAGGTTTTGTATTGTTATGAAGAAATAATTTAATATTTTATTTTAAGACTGCATATTCATATTTTTCTATTCTTGTTCTCACACATTACTGTCTACATTTGTTTCTCATTCCTTCTTTCGCAGTACCTTTGTACTCAAAATTATAATTATGTCGTATCTCTATGTATTTTACTGTGTGTAAATAAATGATAAAATAAATAAATAAAGAAAACAGATACGTTCCCTTTTTTAAAGTTTAGAGGGCTAAACCAAAAAGAAGAAACAGCCAAAAACATCACAGAAACAATAGGTATAATAGCAAACCAAACGCAAACAAAGCAAAACTATCTAACGAAATCCACAATTAATCTTCCCTTCAACTTCTCAACATCATCGTCCATTCATTATGTTTCGATACGCCTTCAATTGAATGCTGTAAACTGACAATTAATTAACAAATTTGTCAACAATAAACAAAAGCGGGCGTGTCAGTGGCGGCTGGCCACCGTGGAGGTGTCAGTTGCATCAGAGCGAGCCGGTCGCCGCAGATTTGTGGTCTGCCGGCCCGAGCGCTAAAGCCACGTCTCTTGACAGATCTCGATGTCTTCGGCTTTGACCGCAGTTATTAATGAAGCTATTGTGATCATGTTGCTATTAGTGTATTGCTTAAATTTGTTGTTTAGTTCAATTTAATTAATTATCCTTCTAAATAACTACAAGATAAAATAATAAAATATATTAACTGTAGAGGAAGGATCGTAGCAGGTGGCGTTCTGTAGTTTTTGCCTACCCCCATGGGAAGAAGGCATATGAGTTTATGTATTTGTGTATGTAATCTTAAAACTATAAATCTAATCTACAATTTGCAGTCCACTTCTTTCGAAGTCAATCAATCAAAACAAAATATTTTATGTCACATAAACCTACAACGGCACTTATGAAACGTCAGAAGCTAGGTGCACGGTTCCAATTGGTCGCTTCCTATGGAGAATAGAAATAATTGGCTTTTACAATATTTTCAAATAACAGTGTTAATAGGAATGGGAGGACAGTGTAGGCCTATTACCAGGTACTTAACAAAACAGAAAATGGTCAACAAATCTAAGTAATCGAAATGTTTTTTTACACTGCGTTCTGGGGACTGTTGACTGTGTATTTTCAACTTTGCCGGTCGTATAATATACGACATTATTTCCTTATTACTTTCACAGTGCAATTCCCAAGTTGACTTGTAATAAACATGTATTACTAAAGATTTATTCTCAATCTTAGCAGTTAAACTGTGTTCGGAGCAGTAATAACATTTGATGTTTTGCTACCATTTGCCGAGCAATATTACAACAGTAATGCGTTGAGTTCTAACATATGATAGCGCCTCAGGAGTAATAGTGCGCTAGTGTTCAAGCCCCAATTTCAGTTCGGTATGGAACAATTTTGAACAGTTAAGTATATTAATTTATGCTTGTGATTTAGTTGCGTATGCGTTGCTAACTTATATTATCGTCATGAAATCTTACAATTATTGTAATTTGAAAACGCTTAATCAAGAGATAATGATAACTAGTCTTTAAAAAAAATGGTTTTTGTAATATTAACAAAAAAGTACTCAGAACTTTTTAGCATCTTAGAAAATATATTAAACGTAATTATGTCCAACACATAAACTATTCAGAATAATAAATTCAGTATATAATTTCCCCTATTTCTAATTTAAAGTTTAAAAACCTAAACAAAATGACTGATATCACAGACGACTGCTGCAATAGCGTTGAAATAAGTAAAGTTTATTCCGAACTAAACTAATGCAATGAACTCACCCCAGTAATAAATTAATGCCATTTCATGATTAGAGCGACACCTTTACCCTTCGCGGGGGAATAATATATAATCATGAAGATGCTTTGTGTACATTCCTTTGGTATTGTTTTTTTCAACGTATTGTTTGGGTACGGTTTCCCTAAGGAATGAAAGTGTATTTACAAGGTGTGCTTTTTGATATCCCATAACTCTAGGGAATTAATGAGACCATGTTAAAGAATAAACTGGCATATAAATTATTTTTCAATATAAAAAAGATATCTTACCACTGGGCAACTACAGCTCTTGCTGTTTACGTAATAAAAAGTATTCTATTCTATACAACACAGGTGCGAAACAGGTGTGATCAGTGGAAACTTGTAAATAGCCTTCAATTTTATATAATTGAAGAACACTGTGTAAGTTAGCTGTAAGTTTCCCGAATATAATAAAATAAAATAAATAAAGTCAAAGAAATTAATTGTTAACCAAACTGACTACCAACTTTAGGCTAAGTGTATGCTGAAACAAGTGACGCAGCACAGTACAGATTTTGCAGAGTAGGGCAAGCGAGGCAGACATAGGGAATGCTGCGACGCAGCTGCACAGACACATTCGCGTCCTAGCTAGTACAAACAATCTGTCATTGAAACATCAGTGGTAAAAAACAAGTGATGACCTGCACGCGTCGCGCAGAAACCTGTGCCAGCTCTACAACGAGACGCAGAGCAGGACAGACACATGTCTGCGCCGCACGTGCCTGCGCCGCAGCGTACGCAGCTGTCAGTAAGTTCTTGCATTACAAAATCTGCTCGGCTCTGCGCTGCGCTGCCTGGACCTGCGACAACTGCGTCTCAGCATGCGCTTAGCCTTAATTGTCCATACAGACCGTTCACTATAACTTATCCATTGCTTGTCAAGCTAGATTCAATACTAATAGAGTTCAAAATGGCGACTGACAGAACAGTGTTACCAATCGCTTCACAGGATAGGTTATTGAACGCACTGTTAGTAAGTTTATTCAAATCACAACTGTCAATCTTTGACAGTTGTATGGAACAGCTACAACAAGGAAAGTTCACGTAGGGTGTCTTCCTTAACAATGAATTTTCCTAACTGTATAATCGCTTAGAATAAGCATATTTGAAAGCAGTAATAAAGTTTAACCCTCAAATGAAGCCCCCGTCAATTGAAGTAAGATCAACCGTCGTGGGGTGTATCAGTGTGTAATAGAGCCACCGTCTTATGGCGTGATTAACGATCACATCAAGTTGGCGGCGACGTTGAACAGACCGCGTTATATTACTGCGAAGTCGATAGTCGCTGAATATTGAATGAGAGAGAGAATTTGTGATAATACAGTACCTAGAGATTAACTACATGCATTGGTCAGTGCATCCTGCCATGACGACACAGCACATACACACACACACAGATCGTGAAGTACATTATTAATGTTTTTCAATCATACATAGCTAGCTACTGAACTTGTGACAGCCTCAGTGAGTGCAGTTCGCGTAGCTTTTATTTCATTTTGGGCCAAACATATTAAAAAAATAGCCATCGATACGCTAGCTACTATGATTTTATATATCAATCAATCTGCCTAGCCTTTTCCCAACTATATTGGGGTCGGCTTCCAGTCTAACCGGATGTAGCTGAATACCAGTATTTTACCTGGAGCGACTGCCTATCTGACCTCCACAACCAAATAACTGGGTAATACGATACCCCTTGGTAAGACTGGTTTTCTATGATTTTATATCTATGATTGAAAATATCAATATAAACAAGAAAGCAAAACTAAACATTTACAAAATATAAAACACATTGCGGACGCCCTATTTGCTATGGTCCAATAATTCTACTAATATTATAAACGTGAAAGTTTGTGTGGATGGATGGATGGATGTTTGTTAATCTTTCACGCAAAAACTATTGAACGAATTTGTATGACACACAGATAGTTTATAACCTATACTTTTTATCCCGATATTCCCACGGGATCGACACTTATGCAGGTGAAACTGCGGGGCGCTGCTAGTTCTCTATACAAACAAATGACATACTAATACTAACAGCTTAGTACTAGGGAAATATTTATCTGATCCTCTAAAAGCTTATTGACCCTCTAATGCTGGACACTTTTTTAAATTAATGAACCTCTAAAAGCTTTTTGCGCTTCTAATGATGCACACTTGTTTTAATAATTGAGCATCTTTTTATCTTTCTTTTAATAACTAAGTCCAGAACAAAAACTAACCTAACCTAGAGAAGGTTGGAACAATGACCAACCACGCGCGAGCTGAATTGGTCGCAGTAACTAAGCTAGGATACCCCGACCAAATGGGTTAGGTTAGGTTAGACCTTTGACAAACTGCCCGCGGGCTGAGCAAGCGCTACATCCAAGTTGGTCGCTGTTACTTGACTATTTAGTATTTTTTTCAGACCCCATTTTTTTATCATTAAACCTTTTTTGTCCTATTGCTAGGCAAAGATCTGCCCAATAGAAATTGTTTGACGTTATCAAAAAGAGGTGCCATCATTTCATTAGAGTGTTCAATAATATTTTTAGGAGAGCTTTAGGTTCAATTAAATATTTTTATTTAATTGAACCTTTTTACTACACCTTCATAGGGTTCGTTATTATAGAATAACCAAATTCCTACGCCACAGTATTACAATACAAGAAAGGACAACCACCAACTGGATTCTATAATTAAAATGCCTATAACCTTTTCAATTTCATACCAGAAAGCCATGGTCACTGGCTGGCAATAAAAAATAAAAAGCCGCCCACAAAATAAAGCGACGCAAGAAGAATGCAAGCAATTTTTAATGTAGAATGAACGAGGCATCGCGACCCGCCACGGTAATAATGTAGCTTACGACAAATATTCAACGGAATCGCTGTACACAGGATATACTCACACATTTTGATCATTTTCTTTCAAAAACAATTTTTTTCTTTACTTATATATCATGATATTTTGAAGGTACAGCTAATTTGACTAACACGCTTCATTTAGGTATGATGTAATGAATATAATGGAACTAAAAATAAAATACATACATGCCTGCAATATATTGTAAACATATTGTTATTAACATATTGCAGGCATGTAGCCCGCGAAATTCAAGTTAGATTTGAATGACGTTTTCATGAAATCATGACATTTGAGAACAAATCTAACTTAGAGAAATGTATTGTGATTGTAATGATTATAACTCTGTTTATACATTTTTTGTATGGTCGCGAATCATATTTTGATCAAGGTACAACCTGACACTGACCTGCAAATTGCAAAAAACGTAAGAAAATTTACTGTTTGCCAATTTGCTACTTTTACGGATCCACCTTCAGAAATAAATGCATTCCTACTTACTTTAAAAGGAACTGAGGAATGCAGGAGTTTCTCCTTTACAATTTCTTAATAAATCCATTAGAAAGTTTATTTGAAAGCAAGTTCAATCATATTTTCAGCATGCAGCTAAATCCATAACGAAAACATATAAACGGGTACCTAGTACAGTACGTATGTACTTTATGTCCATTGCACAGTTCTGATCAAAAACACCGCATCTATTATTCAAAACGTTGACTGTGTTTAGATTCGCACATCGATTATTTTCACTGGATTCACGGATTTTCTAGGCACAAATCCCGTAGAATGACTTTATTTTTTATTCAACACTTTTTGATATCATTGGCCTAGGGTTGGTTCTACTCCAAAAAATAGGAATGAAAGATATTTTATAAACTGGACTTACTTGAACATAACTTTCAGAATAATTTAGTTTAGGTGAGATATGACTATGTAACAAAGTTAGTTATTTTATGCAAAAAATTAAATAGTTATGTGTCCTATCCCTTAAATAAGTTTACCAAAACAAAGAAACACAAGACCTTTACTCCATATATGATCGAAATCGCGAACAATACTAATAACATAGAAATTTCGATTCGCATCACACTGAATCGGAAATCAACCCTATAATACAGTACAAATGAATAGCCAATATTCATAACAAGGCCCCACATTTTGATTGGCAAACAACATGTCCCCCAAACCATGATTCAGCCGCGACATACACCACTATTAATGGATTAACAATCGCAAAGCGGCAGTTTATCCTTGTAATTACTATTGTTTTGTGGAACACATTAAGCTTTCCGACTGACAAATTGAACACGAACGAATAATGTTAACACTTGCCCCAATATCAACATTTGCTTGTTGACATTGCAACATGGGATGGAATGAAATTGAATATTATTTTAACTGAATGCTCTACACATACTGCAAAGTAGATACATTATGTGAGCATATAGTGTATTGTTCCGCACACGACATGCCGAAACAATATTTCAATTCGATATCGGGCGGACAATGGTCGGAAGTGGCCGAATATAAATGGACGGAAAGGCTTCTGCCTATCGAATAAAGGGCGATGAAACAAATGACTGTATCAACTGAAACCAAACACTTTGGCGCTATGTAAACATAATTAATTATTCGTTTTGCAAGATAGTTTATGGGCGTGCCGTGGGTGTTAATTTTAATTTGTGTACCCAGTTTTTACAATTAATGAACGCTTTGCAAGAAAATAATATCTCTTTCTTTTCCAGGTGAAATGATAATTTCAAACGACAAATACCAGATGACTGAGATCAACAGTTCTGCATACAGCGTGCAGATGCGTCTCGTTATCCGAAATATTCAGAGGAGTGACCTCGGAGGCTACAAGTGCATATCCAAGAACTCTATAGGCGACGCCGAAGGCAACATTAGGTTATACGGTAAGTCTTGAACAAAGGAGGCGCCATACTGTCTTTGTATTGTCAATGGAACTTTGTATGGCAAGAAGCGATTGTAAGCTATGGACTATGTGGCATGTTGTGTATTCAATCGTGTTACAAAGATAGTTTGGGTTATTATAGGCAGAATATCAGTGTTTATCGTCTAAGTTTAAACTGGAGACGAAAACAGAATTGTTACTTTCTAAATTTCTATCATGTAAAATATATACTTAATTGACCCTGTCACCTATAGACCCAAAGATAAAAAAAATTTTAAGCTATTGCATAGCTTTTATCGCGGGCTTTGAGCGTGGCGACCGAATCAAGAAATTCCGTAACGAAAATAAAACATGACAATGATCATCCGTCATCATCACAAGTGTAGCGTTGACAAATAAAAAGTATGGAGGTTACAAATACTATGCAATAGCTTTACCGCGGCAGTCCCCGAGTGCCACACGTTTTTTTTTTGTGCATCGTCTTCGCAACGAAATATTTATTTTTCTTTCATAAAATTAGGCAGCCGATTATTGAGAATGAATTTTAAAAACCCCTTTTCATCCACGACACAGAAATGGAGTTGCCAAACCGAAAACGCGACGACGATGATCGCGACTACTCCATCGAAGAGACAAACGATGTCCGTTCCAGTCTCCAGGGTCCGCTTCGAGAAGGTGGCCCAAGAGACGAGGATGCCGGCTTCTTAGGCGGAGGCGGGCCAGCCACCGCTGCCGCATCCGCCCTCACCGTGAGCGCTACCTTTTTAATAACGACCTTAGCCCTCGCCACATGCTAAACTTTTACTTGAAAGCCATGTGCAAAGTTAAGACTCTGAAAAAAATCGGAAAAGTTACTCCTTGTTTTTTTTATAACAGTCTCGGGTATTACACGTGAAGGGCAGAGGTGCCTACTGACCGCGAGCATTTATCTACGTGTGTTTAAATTCAGAATTATTCTTTTTTCGTGAATTTCAAATGGTTGTACTTACTGATATCTAATTTGAATCCAAATGTTACACGTAAACTGCTCTCAGTTAGTGACTATCCGCCTCTATTTACACCCACCGTTCGATTATCTGAGATTGGACGAGCCTATTCACCAAATAGTTTCAAAACTATAACTATAATTTTCAAGCATTTCGACCTTATCACTAACCCAGACACCGTGTCTGGGTCAGTAATGAGACACGAATGTACCTACTTACAAAATAGAAAATTCGCCGGTAATTTATCAATTTTCTACTTCGTCAACCTTTATTTCGAGATAATCTTAACGTAATTCGTCACGTACACACGTATAACATAATTGAACTAATTCTTTTGTGTGAGCTTGTCTTAAAATTGTGCATGGCTCAGCATTGTTCGGCAATTAGAAGTGTATGTGTCTTACTAATTGGACGTAAGACAGTGTTTATCGTTTAGGTTAAAGACTATTGTACTAAGTATAGTACGTTATATAGCAAACGGTGAACGAACGGTAAATAAGTGTAACTACTTAATAGTCATTAGCATTTCATCAAATGTCAGCTTGTATTAACAATGTAAATGCTTAATAATGTATGGAAATAATATTATTGAGTTATATGTTACATTACTGTTGGAACTTTAACATTTTGAGTGTACTAAGTATATCCATTATATTTTTCACAAATACGTTTCTATAAAATACTTTCTTGCTGTTGTACAATACTTTTCATTAAAATACGAAGTTTGTTTTTGTGGTGTCGCGCGCGCATTTAACTACTCAGTGTCATAATAATTGTATATCTAAAATTAATAAACTGTTAATGTATATGTACATAATATAACGTAGCTAAGCGGTTATAAACGTTAGAACTTTATTTGCTCATTTATATAATTTGTTATCTATTAAATTTTATAGCTGTATTAATGAAAATGTATGTAAATCTGAAATGCTATAAAATATAGGGAAAATTTTGTAAATTGTTAACGTTTTTAATATTGTTGAATTTATGAGAAATAATTTGTAAACTGTATCTAAAATACTAAGTGGAAGTTTCGTAGTCATATTTTACGCGAATGTGTTGTATTTTTTTTTTTTTGTGTAACTGGTATTGGATTGTGTATCTATCGTGCAGCCAGTGTTTATTTACTTATTGGCCTTATGTAAATGTATGATATTGCCTGCGAAACAAATATAAACGAAGTAAAACTTTTGACATTGTTTTTCTCTCATTTCAACTCAACCTATGATGCACAAATCTTAATTACTACGAATATTGGACAAAATTTAAGTACCTACCTAAGTGACACGGGTAAGGTTGAATAATTATTATAATTGCTTTAACACAATACTGCTACGGTTCCCAATTTCTTAGACCATTCGTACTCTCAAACTATCTACCACCACCTTAATATTAACACTTAGTCAAAATATACCGGCGAAGGTCTGACAATATCCCGGCCGTGTGTCGACCCTCTTAATAGGTACCTTCGGGCGAAGCCTCTGTAAGTGCGATGTAGATAGGGTGTAACCACTTGCATTAGCGAAATTACCTGAGGCTTTGTTATTTTCATTGCGACAACCGTAGGTACCCGTATATGTAAGTGGAATAGAAACTTGAATACTAGGAACAGTGGTCCCGTAGTCACGTAACACGTAGACGATGAAATATGCTGAATTTACATTGAATTAATATGGTAATTAGAAGTGAATGTGCGATACTGGATGTTAATTTTATCATTTTAATAGAATCCTAACATATTATAAAACAAAGTCTCCCGCCGCGTCTGTCTGTCTGAACGCGATAAACTAAAAAATTACCAAACGGATTTTCAAACGGTTTTCACCAATGGACGGAGTGATTCATGCGGAAGGTTTTAGTGTGTAATTCATTAAGGTTTTTTGTAAATTGGCTGAAATTTGACGATTATTGTTGAAGAAGTCGGTAAAAATCATACCGACTGGGAGCTTTATTGGTGTGCGCTGCGTAAACCGAAAAGATACATCAAATTTATGTTGTACGGTATTGTTCATCTTAAAAAGTTCAACAAAAAAGTCCGCGATGGCTTATGTCTATCTTCTAAGGATGACCCACAATAACCATTTTTATCTTTCAGAATTTGATAAAAACCGGCCAAGTGCGTGTCGGACCACGCACAATGAAGGGTTCCGTAGTTGGAATGAATTTATCCCAAAAACAAACTTCACTTTGTAGTTGAAAAACATGTTCTCCCATACGGAATGTATGGGAAAACATGTTTTTACAACTGTAAAGTTAAGTTGGTCGATTATTTCTCGTTAACATGTAGAGCCTACTTAGTTGTGATAGTTTTCCTTTTAACTTCGTTATATAAACTACTGCTGTGATTTTTTTCACACACCCAAAACCAACCATTTAGCTGGCAGGGGGGGGGGACACTTGACTCTAACAAAATTTAGCACTTTAAAGCTTAATATTTCGCAAACGGATCCCTGTATCCAAAAATGGTTTCACAAAATCCCAATGTTTTTAAAGGACCTTTCCAATGATACCCCACAAAACATGGGTTAAAAAAAAAAACATCACTACTTTACGTGTATGAGAGGTACCCTAACAAAAATGTTTTTGATAATTTTGTTTTACCACTTTGTCGGCGTAATTAATATGTATACCTATGCCAAATTACAGCTTTCTAGTACTAAGGGTCTCGGAGCTAGACCGCGGACAGACAGACAGACAGACAGACGGACAGACAGACAGACGGACATGACGAAACTATAAGAGTTCCTTGTTTACTACGGAACCCTAAAAATTTAATTGTTATTTCCGAAGCTTTTTTGACCGGTATAGTATTACCTAATCCTTATCCAATAAAACATGTTTTTTGAATTGGGCATTTAATTTAGATTAAAATATACCTTCATATCATTTAAATGAATAGTTTAAAGATATCACAGTTTCAAAATTACGCGTAGCAACGCGGGCGCAGCGGTAGTAGGACCTTTTCCTCGGTTATTAGGTATGAAATCTCGGTAGTACGTTCCCGTGGGATATTTTCCGACATCCGCGGGCAAAAGCTAGTACCCTTATAAAATATGATGAAGATTTAAAATTTATCAAATGGCTTTAGTTGACGGTTTTGAATGAATGCAAAAAAGTCTACAAAAAAAGAATAATTGAAAAGACGAATAGCAGAATCAAAAACCGTGGAAGATGCGCTCGAAAACCTGTATCTTAAAATTCCATATATCCAAAACTGTGCCTATTTCTAATCTATTTAGAACCACATAATTTCCTGTTCTGCAAACAACTCAAAGCTTTTAGCTACACCTACCTACTACATATCAATAGCCCTAAAGAGGGCACAGACACATAGAAGTCACCATTTTATTAATGGCACACCCTTACTGAGGTTCCCTTTGAAGTCTTTGTCCAGTCCGTCAAAAGCCCAAGTTTAGGCGCACGGCTGAAATTCAGTGATCTTTGTTCCGGTAACACAATATCGGATACGTACATTTCTGCCGCTGGAACTCCCCTGTGTATCACGATTTGGATGTCACAGTTTGCATCTTAAGTGCTGGGACCTACGTATACAGTGTACCTTATAGATGGGAATAGACTTTTTTTGTGACGTTTTTGCTTTTCCCATGTGGGCAGAGTAGTTTTAGACGCGTAAATAATGCGTGAGGTACAAAGGTGCGGTATTGTTAGGTTTGGTTGTATTCCCCTGGAAGATTATTTCTATGATTCAATACTGGGAATTTGAATGAGAAAATCTCACTATACATTTCAGAAGATGGTTGTAATGTAAAGTTATATTGCTTCTCGTGATCGCGTCATCACATCTTCACATCGGTTTTTACTATACATAGGTATGTATTATTTACACAGATTTGTCTTTAAGTACCTTCTCTGGAATTCTATTCTATAAAGTTAGCCTGGAACCTCACTCAAGCGGTCGAAAGCAAACTTACTTTTTCGCGAATTCGTATCTCCCATACAGAGTGGCGATTAGTTTATCACATCAAATAGTACAGCGGTTAAAACAAATTGTTATCAGTCTATTAAAATAATCAATTTTCAGACAAAACAAATAGCGTAATAATTGGCACGAAATAAACCACTCTTGATAATAAGGCACTAGACACGCGCGGGGTGATGGTATCAACAATTCAACACAAACTTTATGGTATTGTTACCAAATAATCACAAATAAGTTTAATGTTGTTAAATACTAAAACGAAAAAAAGGTCGCACGGCAAGAATGTTAAACATTTATTTATTTTATTATTTATGTACACACAGTAAAATACATATAGATACAACATAATTATAATTTGAGTACAAAGGTACTGCTTATTTCTTAAGAAATTTCTTCCAGCAGTCCTGCGAAAGGAGAAATGAAAAAAAAATGTAGACAATAGTGTGTGAGAACAAGAAGAGATAAGAAGAGATGTTAATTGTTATTAATTATTTTAATTGTGTGTGTTTAAAATACGTATTGTAGAATTATAACGTGGCTAATCGCCACACTGTACAGTAAAATAACAGGACGTGGTCAACGATGGCGGACGCTTTCCGAAAACTAACCTTCCTAGTGACTAAGGGTCCTCATACTTCCAAATTTTCAAGTATTTCAGAACTACTGAATGTGTTTTGATGTAACTGTTGACATGAATACATTTATGATTTTCAGGAATTAATTAAAAGTGAATGTCACTCTTCGTTTAATTTTCGCGTATCAATAACAAGTGTGTTATTTTTATTTAAATATCTGTTAACGTGCAATAAAAAAACTCACTTGTTATTGTTACGGGAAAATTAAACTTAAAGTGACATTCACTTTTGATCAATTCCTTAAAATCAATAGGCAGTGTCTTCGTGTACCCAACAATAACTTGTAACCATCTTTTCTATGCAAAAACAATACCTAAAACTATAGTTATAACCACATCATATATTTCAGTTGTTTCAGCATCATCTGTAAAGTTAAAATTAAAGTAAACTGCACGTTTTTAAGACACAACTTTCCTAACTCTTTGTTCCAACTCCGCCGCTTTCCACCATTGCGAAAAGTTACCTAGTTTCGCATTCAATGGAATATATAGGTTACAGAGGGGACTTTCACTGCATACGAAATGTTAATGTGGTCGTTTTGACATTAAATCGTGCTGTAAACTCACTGAACTATCTACATAAAGGTGTGTGTAGTGTTTATTTTAACCGCGGAAAGCAGAAAACTCCTTCTTGGTTGGCGATTTTCGTAACTGATACTGGAGTCTGCAGTTCATTTTAAAGCATCTTTCTGGGTTTTGAACAGAGGTGTTTCTTAGATCGCTCACAACTTTTTAATATGTCCATGCAAAACGGGTAGTATTATTTCGATAAAAGAAACTATATTGCGCTGTGTTTATGAATAACGAACGGCATGTAAAACTTAAATTACAGTTAAGCTGCTTTACCTTATTTACCTACCTAATTTAAAACTTGATTTAAATAATATTCTTCTGACCTCCAACAAGACCGCTATAATCATACTACTTAACTCCAAATACAAATTAGTCCCTCTAGCAGTGTCAATGCAGTTCACTCTTTACTCAAGTAACCTCACTTAAACAAGACAAGAGCTTTCAAACTTCAACAGACAACTATCACAATTTGCATACCCAAGAACAATTTTAGCAACAAGCGGTTATTATCGATGTATATTTGTTTGCAAACATCTCATATTGGAGGGTGGTGGTACGCCGTCGTCCGGCAACAATCTGCATAACAATGGTGGTCATAGTTATGTACTCTCCAGGCGGATGCTAATGCCCCTCCATTCATAATTCATGTCTTAATGAAGTGGACGAACGAGCCTCAGTCATAAGATGTCACGACCCTTTGTCTGGAGACCAGTTCATGTAATATGCTGTAATAGGATTTGTATCTACGAAATATGATGCAAAGACCATGGTGATTTAGAATACTGCTTTACTAAGTATGCTTTACTAAATATCAGAACTGAAATGAAGCATATTTTGAATATCAGCGTGAGGCGTTTATCTTAAATCATTTTTCTAGATCAAATCATCACTCGTTACATTTTGTAGCATAAACAGGGTGTAACGTATGAAGACAATATCGACGCCCAGACTATAACCATGAATTCCATACCAATATGATTATGACCCCAGCAGCGTTGATGTTTTTCGTAGCTTATTAAAAAATATACTGTTCATACAAAACTGCAATATCTAAACGATCAGAATGTATGGAACAGCTGTTTTTTTTTAATAACCTACTATCATCTTCAACGCTGCTGATGATGCTCAGCAGCGTTGAAATTGATGTAGGTACTGCTGGATTCTGATGTTTTGTTCTGAATCATGGGCTCAATTCATGGTAAAATTTGCGCGTCAATGCCCCTTACACCCTACTGTAAAAAATGAACGCCCTGATAATCTTGCCAAATATAAGAACTATCCTAATGGAATACAGAACTTCGGACCGTGTAGAGTAGGGGATTAGGGGATTTCAATACCTATATACCTATGAGGACTCTCAGTAACGAATATTGAAATCCCCTGAATGCATCGGAACATTTCGTGATCATGTCCAACCTCGATACTAAGCAATGAAACTGTGGTGCGAAATCTAGTTTTCGTATCCATTTAATTCAAAGGAGTGCTCGAACCTTACCTCAAATTACTACCAGTATACCTATCAAATAATATGTTTCGATCATGATAATGATATTATGGTGAAATATGGTTTCAGTTGAAATAAAGTTTTATTTACACTGATTAAATAACCTTTCACACAATGAGAATCAATAACCTATGATTAATTTTGAATCGCAACATTGTGCTTGGAGCTAAAATTTTCTAATATTTTCTAATCAACTCTTCTTACAGTTTTGCGAGGAATATAATAAAAATCACTTCATAAATGTACAAAATTCTATTTTTTTACTTACCTTACTTATTAAAAATAATTACTAATACGATGATCACTGATGGTGCAATAAATACTATTTAACTTAAATTTCATCAAAGTCGTTTTACGCCGTCAAATACACGCTTGTAACTGAAACTCAGTCATGGCCCTGCCTCGCTACTGATGTATTTCCAATAGGTGGGAAAGTGCTCGATTGCCTTTTGTTTTCCGCTTCAACTCTCTATCGGCGAAGTAACGTCGATTCTTCCCAACTTCCCCGCGAGTAGTAAAACTGAAGAGCACTGGGCTAGAAATCATTGCACAGCTCAACGAAAGGAGAAAAAAGGGGCCCACGTGACATAAGGAGTTGGAAATTCTTTGCTTCTTTTTTAATAATAATATAATAATTTATTTAGGAACATAAAGATTTTGTAGTACATGAGGGACTTATAAAGTATACATTATTAATTACATGGTGTAGCTACAATTAATTGTTGGGTGAATTGCTGCCCTCCTTGCTAGATCACTGATTTAGGAGAGAGTTTCGACTCCCAATTTGAGTATCACAAAAAATCATGTTTTTATGCTTTTTGGAGATTACAGTACCAAAACACAAAAGATAAAATTTTAAAATTAAAATTAAATAAAACAAAGTAGAATGAGAAGTGTAGATGTGCTGAGTCGAGTGCGTGCGTGTATGTGTGTGTATGAGTTTGTGAGAATAAGTGTGTGTGTGAGCATTTGAATAATAGGAAATGAGGTTACCTTTATGTAAGTGACAATAAATACTATTCAGTCTCGTTATAGGTTTTATTCAGGAGAAATGTACGGAGGGCGTGTTTGCATTTGCCGTGTGGTAAGTTAACATAGGAATGTTTAATAACAACCCATACTGTCTCTATCAAGAAAATAACCGAGAAAACTAAAATCTCAATAATACAATTTGCCCGATATGTTGAAGATATAATCGAAAGCCCAGTAATATTGATCTAAAAGCATTCTAGCGCGGAATTAAAGAAACCAATGCTCAACAACTGTCTGTATAGAACTTCTTCTGAAAAAGGCAAAAAATTGCCAAAGGTTTTTTTGTTTTCTTTTTCTTCACCTATCCGACCCACGATAGCATTACACAATTCAGACCTTTTCTAGTAAAAAGTGGTTTATTGTGTTCTTAAATAAAGTTATTCAGTTTACTTCGCGGGGTATTGTGCGGGCCCATTGTTAGGGGCCCAGGTGCGGTCCTTACACATTCACCTACAATAACGTTATGAATGTCAAAAACACGTTATTTTTATTTACCTTAAACGGCGAAATTGTATTGTTATGGCCGATAAAGTGGTACAATATTAAACGATACGTTTTTAAAATGATGTTTTTTTTATTGGAAAGAAAATGGAGAGGTTTGGAGAACTTGGAAAACCCGTTATGAAGAGAAGGAAAGCCTGAATAATAAAGTTGTTATTGATATTCTATTCCGCAGCAACAATTAAATTACAATTATCTCCTTGATATTATTGGGAGGAGCTCGTGGTTAAGTTATAACAGCCGCACGGGTCGATCCATCGGGTTAAGCTACTCTTGCCGGGGTTGGTCCGTGGATGGGTGATCATCTTTACATATCGAGACGTTAAGCCGTTGGTCCCGGCAGTCATTCGTGGATCTTTGACAGTCATTACGGGCCGTCAGAAGCCCGAAAGTCTGACAAACTGTCTTACCAAGGGGTATCGTATTACCCAGTACCTAACTGGGTTGTGGAGGTCAGATAGGCAGTCGCTTCATGTAAAATACTGGTATTCAGCTGCATCCGGTTAGACTGGAAACCGATCCCAACATAGTTGGGAAAAGGCTAGGCAGATTGATTGATATAATTAGGTTGTATCTAGTTATAATTTCAACACAAAAGACATGAAAAAATCTAGCCTTATAATGATTTATTTAGAACTCGCAAAAAGGCAAACGCTATCATGCACGTTTTGTTATCCTCGTGTAGATGCAGCACCTTCCAGCTCAGTCCATGGAGTGTCAGCTCCTTGACCTTTTTACACGTCACTTCGCTCGACACACATGTAAAATAAAAAGGCATTTATTTACATCGAACCCTAAATAATGCTCATTTAGTTTAAAAAAGCGTACATCATTAGAAGCTTAAAAGTTTTTAGAAGCACATTTATTAAAAAAATCCGGCCATTTGTAAGTCGGACTCGCACGCGAAGGGTTCCGTACCACCACACAATATTTACCAAAAAACGGCGAAAAAGACACGTTTCTTGTTTGGGGACCCTCTTCAATTTTTTGTTTATTTTATTTTTACTACTTTTTCTTATAGCGGTAATAGAAATACACAATATGTGAAAATTTCAACTATCTACCTATTACGGTTCATGAGATACAGCCCGCTGACAGACGGACGGACGAACGGACAGCGGAGGCTTAATAATAGGGTTCCGTTTAGCACCCTTCGGGTATGGAACCCTAAAAACGGGACATCATTAGAAGGCCAATAACTTTATAGAGGATCAATTAAATATTTTCCAAATAAAATGTTAACAAACGTTTTGTACGTGTTTGTACAAACCTACTTACAGAAATAAAATCATTTATCGGTTTTCTTATTAACCTCATACGAACCAATTGTACAGTTAAACGCACTTCCATGATCGCATTATAATATTGACAGGATCTTCGTGGCAGTAAGGGTAATTTTAACACACACACACCCCCTCACCACATAACACATGACACAACTACCGCTACAGCTGATGCTGTTTTTTACATAACTGGCGAAATGTGGGTGTACTTATGGCTCTGCCTAACCAGTCGGGGTTTACAGGCGTGATGTTATGTTATGTATATGTGTGTGTAAGGGTAATTTTCGTAGTTCAAGTGTTATTCTTAGTATTATGACTGACTGTTATTATAAATACCTATGACATAAACAACAGTAACATCGCCATTCCAAACCCTGATTTACACGGTTCGACTCAAGGCTCGCGCAAAGAGGCGAGACGCGACTCAAATAAAACAATTTCGAAAAAACCTTCACGGTAGAACAAATAGGTCGCAAACAAATCGCGTCAGTCTGCAAGAGCCTTTAACTGCCTGTGGCATACCCGTATGTTGAAGAAACAATAAAATTTGCACTATCGAAGAGTGTTTAGACGATGTAAATAATTTGTAACTTCAACTTTATTGTATGCCACAGAAACTTGCATCGTAAATGAGGCTAAGAGATCAAACTATTGAACTTGCTTGGAACATATCATCAATATCAATGAGACAGTCAGGATCTTCTTAAAAATAAAAACTTTGGTAATTTGAGTTGAAGACCCTTTATTTCTTCTTTGGAAGCAGTTACACATTGCCTTCAAAGTTTTTTTTAAAAGCATTATCAGTTTAATTGCATGACATGAAAACCGATCAGTTCTAAACATAGTTCGTAACAAACCAAACTGATATGATACTCCATTTAATCAAGCTCAAAAGCTGTCATTAATTGTGCGCATACATTTCATCTCAAATTACATTATCAATCAGTATCCAAATAGAGGTCAAAATGATACCAAACTCAGTTTGTTCCTGACTAATATAAAATGTTAAGAAGATTACTTCTCATTTTCACAGGCTTTAACGGACAGCTTAGGAAATGAGCGAGTTAATAGGGTCGTAACGTAACCAAGTATGCTGTCATTACTTGTACACTGCAGTTCACAAAGTACGACGGCTAGGTACAGCCTCTTTAATTTGTATTTTTTTTGTAATTTCTTTTTACTCGACTACGGCGAGCAAAACGGAGGGTTATGATTTTGACCGGTATGTATGTATCTATGTATGTATGTTCATCTGTTACCTCATAACTTCTAAACTGCCAATCATAATTTGACAAGTGAGGTATTATTGGAAGCGTTTTGATTGTCCGCTGGTTATAGGCTATGTGACGTCACATTAAGTGCAATATGGCGCCCTCTAGAGGACATAAAGTAACGAAAAAAAATAATTGAACTGTGCCATGTTGGGTATCAAATGAAAGGGCTTGACAAGCACATTACAAATATGTATATATATCATATTGTCCAAGTAAATAAATGTGTTTAAATTGTTAAAAACAAGTAAAAGTGAGACTGTGCTACGTACGGCATATAACCATACATATAAACCATACGTACCATATAATTCAAAAAAAATAAAAATAAGCTGCTCTGCAAATACTTTATCACGAAACTGTAACCCCAAAATAATTTAAATAAAAAGTAAGTTCAAAAACTAAAACCCGACTAAAAGGTATGAAACAAGAAAATATTTCAGACAGAAGTCAAGACATATGTACAAAAATGATCAAGGTAAAGCATGCTGGTACACCTACAAAATTATAACGGCATGCGACCACGGCTTTACCTTGATCATTTTTGTACCTATGTCTTGACTTCTGTCTGAAATATTTTCTTGTTTCATACCTTTTAGTCGGGTTTTAGTTTTTGAACTTACTTTTTATTTATACACACGTATTTATATTATTTAAAAACTAACAGACTTAAAATAATAGATAATAATAATAATATGTATATAGACACCAACTCCATCATGTCTGCCTCTCAAAATGGATGTAGGAACGGGTCCCGCGGTACTAAGGAGCTACTCCTCATCGATATGGCCATTAGCCAGCAGGTTCGGCGTTCCCGAAGGGATCTGTCAACATGTTGGATAGATTATAAGAAGGCCTACGACTCGGTGCCACATACATGGCTCATGAGGGTGCTGGAGTTGTATAAAGTAGATGCAACTCTACGCACCTTCCTGATGACATGTATGGGGCAATGGAGGACGGTGCTTCGCTATCCAGGATGTCGACATATCCTGAGGAATAGCGAACCGATAAGGATCGAGCGAGGTATATTCCAGGGTGACAGTTTGAGTCCACTTTGGTTCTGCCTAGCCTTGAATCCTCTAAGCACACTGCTGGAGGATTCAGGGCTGGGTTATCGATTGAGAAGAGGTGGTCAGGTTATATCTCACCTCCTTTACATGGATGACTTGAAACTCTTTGCCCCCAACAATTTTCAACTGCTGGAGCTACTGAAGGTAACCGAAACTTTCAGTAGTGCCATCAGGATGGAATTTGGTGTGGACAAATGTGCGGTCATGCATGTAAATCGAGGGGAGATTGTGGAATCCGTGGGAACCCACCTCTCGGATTCCATACACCTAAGATCCCTCTCCTCAATCGAAACCTACAAGTATTTGGGTATGTCGGAAGCGTTAGGTATCAACGCTGCTGACATGAAGCAATCGCTGAAGGAGCGCTTTTTTAACCGCCTGAATAAAGTATTAAATAGTCTTTTATCAGGCGGAAACAAGGTGCGCGCCTTCAACGGTTGGGTCATGCCAGTTTTGATGTACTCTTTCGGCATACTCAAATGGACTCAGACGGAACTTGACGTCCTGGATAGGAGGGTCCGCACACTGCTGACCGCAAATCGGATGCATCACCCACGTTTATCGGTGATGAGACTGTATATCCCGCGGAAGTGCGGAGGTCGAGGTTTCTTAAATGCTAAGACCCTGCACAACCGTGAGGTATGCAGTCTCAGGGAATACTTCCTAGAAACCGACGTGGGGATGCACCGAGATGTAGTCTCAGTGGACAAGGGCCTCACCCCGCTATCCTTGGCTAACGAGAACTGGCGCAAACCTATAATATTAGATACTAATGACCGCAGGGAGGTATGGCAGAGCAAAGAGCTTCACGGGCGCTTTTACCGGGCCTTACATGGGCCCGATGTAGACCTGTTAGCGTCCGTATCCTGGTTGCGATTCGGTGACCTCTTTGGGGAAACCGAAGGTTTTGTCTTTGCGATTATGGACGAAGTTATGATGACGAACAACTACCGGAAATATATTGTGAAGGACGGCACGGTTGACATCTGTCGGGTATGCCACCGTCCCGGAGAATCAATCCGACACATTATTTCTGGCTGTTCTCGTCTGGCTAACGGAGACTACTTGCATAGGCACAACCTTGTAGCCAGGATTATCCACCAGCAACTTGCTCTGAAATACAGACTTGTGGAATCGGAAGTACCGTACTATAGATATGTGCCCGACCCAGTCCTCGAAAATGGCAATATCACGTTGTATTGGGATCGATCTATCATCACTGACAGGACTATTGTTGCCAATAAGCCAGACATAGTGGTGATAGATCGATTAGAGCGTCGCACAATGATTATTGATATAACGGTCCCGCATGACGAGAACCTCGTGAAAGCTGAAAAAGATAAACAGATTAAGTATCTTGACCTGGCTCACGAGGTTGTCGACTTGTGTGATGTGGATACAGCAATCATTGTGCCGAAAGTCATGACGGCCAATAGCATAATAGCCAAGAGCCTCGACCAACACCTGAGGAGGCTCTCGTTAGGCAGCTGGATCAAGGGCTTGATCCAGAAAGCGGTACTCCTGGACACGGCGCGTATTGTTAGGAGGTTCCTCTCTCAGGAGCCCTGACCACCTGTGGTTTGGACCCTGTTCCCGACACCGGTGGGCTACTATTTTTTATATTTTTAAATGTTTTTTTAATACTTTTTATAAGAATATTTAAAAATGTAAATTATATGTTTATAGATGAATTAAAGAAAATAATATGTACAGTACCGACCAAAAGTCCATAAGCAATCTCACAAAGCAATAGACTGACGCTTCGGTTTGACTTACGACCTTCTTCTATAAGTTGTTACAATACTGTAGACACACACGTTACACACACACACTCACTTTTTCTGCAACCAATGACTAGTTCGATAATCATCATTCGTTTTTAGTTTCATTCGTCTTGTTCACATAAATATTAAAGTTTAGCAGGTAGACCACAAAAAACTAAGTAAATTATTTCGATTTCTGTGGGGTAGATGCAGTTTGTTACAAGTATTCAATTAATAGAACTTTGTTGGTTCGTGCCGTGATAATATTGGTGACGAGCATTTAGCGCAGTGTTGTGGTTATTATTATCAAAAAGCAGGCATAAAATATATTGAAGAGATCAGATCAGATCAGAGAATATTATTGCGCTGCGTAAAAGTGAAGTGAATATCTAATAAAACCGGACTAAGTGTGAGTGTTATCATTTATATATTTCATATTTTACTAAACATAAATCCTAATCAAGGGTATTGTTGATAGAACAGAGGTATTGTTGAGACAGAAGATGGCTTTAAAGTTTTAAATTCATTGTGAGGTTTAATTCGATTAGTGAATAATAAATAATTAGGTATTATGTGTAATAAAAACAATGTTTTTCTTTGTTCTAGAGAAATACTGTGACGGTTAAGAGATATGAGGAAGGGGCTTATTATCAAGTAGCAGCGACGTCAAATGGTGAATGAAATAAATGGTTTCATACCAACGAGATATTTTGCTGAATTATTAAAAACACGTCATTATGAACCGTTCGCCGTGCACTCTGAAGGCTTGCATCACTGAAGACCAGCTAGAAAACCGTTTTTGACCTTAAAATATTGACCGTACCAACTTAATAAACAACAGATTCGTTATTGCATGAATTTATGGTAACGAATTTTTTAAGCACGTTTCAATAGGGTGTTTGTCGTATTTCTTGCAGAAATACCGAAATTGTTTAATATTATTTTAGTAATAGTATTATTTTAGGATTAAAATTTGAGGTTTAGTTTCAATCTTCTTTTCGTAAAGAAAATGAATACTTAAGCTATAACCTCAATACCAACCAATATTTACTAAAACCAAATAAAGTTTAAAATAATTAATATGAACAACTGCCTTTAACCTTAAAATCAACAATTTTGTCAGTAGATTTTGTTACATTTTAAGTAGTCTAATATTCTTATTTATTGCTTAATTACTTAGACCATGATCAAAGCTTTATATTTATGGTGCAAAAAAATCCATTTAAAATTTAAAACATTTCAAAATTTAAATATGTCAAAATAATACAAATTGCTTCTAAGTTTCTAGACATCTATTTCACATATTATTCAGGTGAAGTAATGATAAATAATTGTAGCAGTTTGATAACTATACTTAAGTAAAATAAACATAACGAATAAATATTATTTATTTTTTATTATAACATATCACGCATTTTTTATTTTAAACCCTTTATTGCAATAACAACATTAATAAATAGGCAGGATATTTAAAAATATTATTATTGCAAACAAAAATAATAATATTTGCAAAAACAGCGCTGTGATTTACGAGATTAGAACCTTAGCCATCTTGAATCTAAGACCAACGCTTAACGCTTTCTGCTATCTGCACATATAATTTACTTTCGAATTTTAGCAATGCGATACACTGGCCAAGGTCACGCGTACGAGTATGATGCGTGCTAACAAAAGTTATGGAAATATAAGTGCGGCGCCCGCGAACCGTGACGATACGATAGTGTGTAGTTCAAAACTGCGTTCTCTGTGGTGTGTGTACGGCACTCACACCACAGACGTCTGACTGTTTACACATACAAATGTACGGACTATACCGCGTGTTCACAGCAATACGACTCTTAGCGTGCTCATGCACTTTTGAGCGCTTACTGTACAAGTATATAAAAGGGGGGGGGGGGGGGGAAATAATCATACAGCATCAAAAATTCGTCCGCATCGTTGTCAATAGGAAAAGTGCCCAAAAAGCTGGCAGCATTGCCACGTTGTATGGCAATGCTGATTCTTTGGCCAAAGAAGTCGACCAGCCGCTTGGCGATGTCTTGAAAAACTACGTGGGCACTCGGACCCCATAGCCTTAGTGTTTCAACCCCAGACGGCTCAAACATATTAGTCCCAATAAGATTGCAGTATTTGCGCCGTTTGAGGTTTTCCGCATCTGCAGCAGTAGCCCCAGCACAGCCCGCCGTGCTTGGGATGGCGCAAGGGTGTCGACACACGTTGCGTCCCACACCAAAGACCTACCTACCTTCCAAGGCATTATGGTCATTCCGTCTGGTCTCTTCCCATCGTCGCGTGTCAAGCCATTGGGTTTCAAAATAGCTGGCACTCCGACGGTAACAAGAGCACGACGGATGATATCATTGATGCTGGCATGCCATGCTATCTGGCCTGCATTCTTACTGTAGGATAGGCCATGGTGTCCGAGACAGTTGACACCTTCACCACATTGGCAGCGATGCGGAGCCACACAAGGAACGCCCAGACGCAGACAGGTAGCGAGCCGGAAGGTGGTATCACCCATAGTCCATAGTGCCTATGTTGGGTGACGGTAGCGCCTGAAACCAGAGGCCCGACTCCCACTCACTCACAACCAGCAGGCGGGCACGCTCGGCAGTATTGGTGGACGTATTAATAAGATTGTTCCATACCAACCTGCAGATCGGCTCAACCCACTGCCTCTGGGAAGATAGGTTCACGGGCCGATCTGTATTCGGGCAAGTCGCTTTCCAGGCGTTCTCCGATTCGGTCAAGCACAGCACTTCAGAGTTAACCAGGCGGGGGGCTAAAATTTTCCCGGTCAACAGAGGACAGGAACGCGGTTAAGCTAATACTGGTAATTTTGCGGACGTCGAGGCCACCAAAATGGATGGGTAGTGTGGCTTGCAGCCACGCTCGGTCGTCCAGGGCCACATTTAAAATGGATGTTAATGTGCTGCGAATAATTTGGTCAATTTTGTCCAAGAGGTGTGACTGCTTCCATAAGGGGGAAGAGCTTAGAAAATATATAAAATTTGGACCAAAACAACAGTAGGTATCTAATCAGAGTGAATGCCGAATGTAAATTAATTTTGGAGAGTCTGTCCGAAACGTCGTTGAAGTTTTTGATTTTTTCGTTGATGAATGGAGAAAAACTGTCTTCTAAAATTGGGGAACCAAGCTCTAGTGAACTTTTTCTAAAATTTTGATTTGTTGGGCTATTGCATTAAATTTTTCTAGGGACAATTGTCTGTCGCTAATGTTAGAAAGGAAAATTTCGCATTTTGATGGGTTAAGGTTCAAGTCAATGGATTTAAATTGTTGTTTGAGGAGTCTTTCAAAACGGTGTCTACCTCCTAGCATTCCATCATCTAAATATTACACGTTAAATTTTTAATTTAGTTTCCAGGTAATTGGATGGATGGCCAAACTGAAAACGACTGGCCCGAGAGGGTCACCTTATTGGCATCCTACTGCAGATTTCATAACATTGTCCTTGTATAGTAATTTAGAGGGGTATCTGTAACACTGCCACATAAAACCATAAATTTCGGGTAGTATTAGACTAGAATTCGTTTGATTATCTACAATTTGTGTTCCATATTACTATATCAATGAGCAGTTACAATTAAGTACCCAATATGTAATATGTTTTGTGGCTACAAAGTGATGCAATAAAAACCAGCAAAGTGCGTGTCTGACCACGCACAATGAAGGGTTCCGTAGTTAGGATGAATTTATCCCAAAAATAAACTTAACAATATAGTTGAAAAACATGTTCTCCAACTGCAAACGTAAGATCGTAATCGCAAAAAAAAAAAAAGATAAATCTAAAAAAAAAGATAAATCTACAAATTAACGATTTTCGGACCTTTTCCTTTATTTGTGCTGTGAGACCTTGCTTCTTGCCAAATTTCATAATACTAGGTCAACGGGAAGTACCCTATAGATTTTGATTTATTTGCGAGTATCAAAATCTGTCGCATAAATGGCCGTATTTTTTTATTGTTTTGACTTAGAAGCTTGATTTTTTTAGAGCCCCGAGGGACTGTAAACCTATGTACCTATTTTATATTAATTTCAACTTGATACCTCCACGCGTTTCTTATAAAAAGAGTCTTGACAGACAGACAGGCACGGACAACGAAGTAATCCTATACTGTTTTGTCTTTTTGAGGTACGGAACCCTAATTATGGAAAAAAGATTGATTGATTGATGGAAGAAATAGTTTAGTACTTTAGATAAGGTGGATCCGCAGAATAAATTTCTTAGGGAAAAGTTCTTAGGGAACAAATCTAACTAAGAGAGATATATTAATTATTCGAATGATTATAACTCTGTAAATACATATCCCATCAAAAACATAAATGTGAAAATGGCAGCCAAGTTCAATAAATATGGTTGTCGACTTCGCCGACAAAAGAATTGAGATCTAAATGGGTGCCAAGTTCTGTAGATAATCCTGAAATTTATTTATAAGAACATACAACTTTCTAAAATAAAATTAAAACACAAATTCTTGTTTTTTCTGCTATAACAATGTTTGCTATTTAAAAATATAACTTCTTAAATTTGAACAGTCGAATTATTTACACAAAGCACTTAGGATAAATTGAAGCTCAAGATTTGACTTGGCTAGTTTTTACATACAAGTTATCTTACAACTTTATATTTGATTTTATATTTGTCTACAGTGTCGTGGTGCAAAAGAACTAAAACAAACAGGGTAACTTTTTTATGCCGGTGTGCGTTACAGCTACGTCTTACACTCGCGCCACGTCATTGTGCTGTAATTTTACTTTTCTAGTGTGCGTGCATTAAGCGGCTAACAGTTGGATGCTATTTTTTTCATCGACTTTACAGCTTTGACTGTCTACCTAGGCATATTTAATTATTATTATTTAATTTTAAGTAGGCACTCAACATCAAATAAGTCATTCATGATGTGACCTGTAAGAAATTGGTACTCTAGTCTATAAGTTTATTGGATGTATCTCATATCTTTGTATCGGTATACTCAATTGTTGGTGAGTCCAATAAATAAAATAAAATGATGATATCTTTGTTCTTTATGTTATGCGCAAGTTACTGTTTCTTATTATAACTGTTTACAGCTTTGACTGTCTGCCTAGGCATATTTATATTATGCGCAAGATACTGTGTCTTATTGTAACTGTAAGGTCAAAATATCTTCCTCCTCTAAAATTTCAGCTTGCTGGTAAAAACTAGCCAAGTCAAATCTTGAGCTTCAATTTATCCTAAGTGCTTTGTGTAAATAATTCGACTGTTCAAATTTAAGAAGTTATATTTTTAAATAGCAAACATTGTTATAGCAGAAAAAACAAGAATTTGTGTTTTAATTTTATTTTAGAAAGTTGTATGTTCTTATAAATAAATTTCAGGATTATCTACAGAACTTGGCACCCATTTAGATCTCAATTCTTTTGTCGGCGAAGTCGACAACCATATTTATTGAACTTGGCTGCCATTTTCACATTTATGTTTTTGATGGGATATCATTACTTTTTGTAAAGAAATTATTATTATTTGTCAATCAAACGTGATCTATAAAATTCTTTTTGCAAATATGCGTAGCAATATTGTGTAAGAATGTAGGTATTTCTTTCGTAACAATTGTTACAATTGTCCGCAATGATGTCAGGTCGCTGAGCCGGCGCGGTAAGTATTATTATTTAAAAAAACTTGTGCAGTCGGGGAGCCCCGTCAGGAACAAAGTTCCTTAACTATTTACTATATTAAACGACAATAGTCCCTAAAACAATAATCATACGATCTTTCAATTCAAAAACGTCTCAAGCACAGTACCAACCTACAAACTACCTTGATCATACCAACCTGAAGTTTGTAACAACGTTTTTCGAGATCAGAGAATGAATGAAATGAATTCACTACTGCCTAACATTAAGGACTAAGATTTTGACACGTGACACATCAGTTGACTCGACGGGGTGTTTTGAATTCAGTCATGAAATTCAGGAATTTACATCAACTTTTAGCATTCGAATCAAAAATGTATAGTTAGCTGTCAAATTATAAGACGCTGGAGATCAGCGCCATCTGAAGTGAGCAAGTGGCAGTTTTTAACACTATTTGAAAATTTTTCGTCATGACTGTCATTTTCGGGAGATAGTGCTGATATCGAATTAGATGGAAATTCTGGATTTTAAGATGGCGGCTATTCCAAATAATAATAATATTGTAGATCAATTCTCATAGACATCAATTGCATGCCGATTGTAAACTTGATAATCAAAATCCGTAAAAAAAACGGACCTCTTAATTTCGTCAAGTTCGTCTGTCCGTGTGTCCGGATGTCATACAGCCATTTTAAATAAAGAAAATTTAAAAAAAGGTGTATTTTTAGCACCGTTAAACAATGGTGTAATGAAATTACGATAAACATAATAGTGGGGGTGGCATTCTCCATACCTACATATAACCGAGAGATGAAAAAAATCTATGCATATAAAGCGTGTATTGTTGGATCTCATAATTAAAATGTTAAAGATGTTTCTAAGTGACTTTGCTTTTGACGTCAATAGTTTTTGAGATACAGTTTATTTTCGGTTACAACCGCAGAATTAACTTTGTTTTTTATAGTTTTTTCGAGAAACACAAACTTATTTTTGCAGTCGATAAAATTGATACTATGCAATGTTTATGCGTAAATATTCATCCCAATTACGGAACCCTTCACTGTGCGTAGTCCAACATACACTTGGGCAGTTTTTTAAATTTCATTTTGAAACTACCTCAAAAAAAAGCAATTTCTATTACTCGAGTAAGATTATCCTATTAAAAACAAATACTACCAAACTCATACAACTAACAAAAAATATAGACGTCATTTAAAAGCGTTTGCGGAATACCTACCTAATTTATAGAATTAATTTAACATCATTCCCGAACAAAATTTTCTTGCCTACCTAAAAAATGTATACTAGGCATTCTGTAGCAAACTATCAAAAATAAAATCCTACCAAAGTCATACAACTAACAAAAAATATAGACGTCATTTAAAAGTGTTTGCGGAATACCTACCTAATTTATAGAATTAATTTAACATCATTCCCGAACAAAATTTTCTTGCCTACCTAAAAAATGTATACTAGGCATTCTGTAGCAAACTATCAAAAATAAAATCCTACCAAAGTCATACAACTAACAAAAAATATAGACGTCATTTAAAAGTGTTTGCGGAATACCTACCTAATTTATAGAATTAATTTAACATCATTCCCGAACAAAATTTTCTTGCCTACCTAAAAAATGTATACTAGGCATTCTGTAGCAAACTATCAAAAATAAAATCCACATTAAATAATTGTCCAATAAATTATAAATAATTTTGAACAACGTTCCGAATTCAAATGTAGAAACAATTCGGCGCGAAATTCAATAAATGAGGTAAGTATCTATCCACGTCCTGTCTGTTGACTCGTTTTATATTGAATGTCCTAAAAACGATTAAAATTACACTAGAAAAGTATAAATAATTATTTTAAACAATGCTTATTGTATTTAATGCTTAAAACAATTTTATTTAAATTTTCAAGTATAGATTTCAGACATTCGACATTTAACTAAATTAATCGAGACAATCAAAATTGAAAAAAAAAAAAACATTTGGCATAATCGTTTTCGCACATCATTACAATAAAAAAAAAACAATGATCGGCGATTTTTAACACAAATTGAGTAGTAGTAATGAATATTACGTGTTATTGAACGTGTGTTCGTATAATAAGTTAAGATCTGGGCATTTTCTAGTTGCTTATAATATTTTTAATCATATTTGTCACATTTTAAATCATATCTACATGTGTATGAGGGTTAATTGTGAAAAGTTAAAATGTAAACACGCACGATTGGCGCGAAACTTCGACTTTTGATAATAAAAAACTTCATTACCACTACTTATTTAACTAGAACAATAGATGAATTTGTCAAATAATTAAATGTTGTAATAGTCACTGTCCTTGTGGTGGAGTTTGGATGTTCGAAATCCCCAATTTTTATGTTTTTTAGCCTCGACCTCGACTGTCATCAAAATGGCGATTGTTGCATTTACAGACTTGCAATTTTATAAAGGTAAGTTAATAATCTTGCGCGCTAAATATGAAACATTTAATGGCATAAACATTATTTTAGCCAACTCTCTTAATTAAAGATAAATAATCTTATTGTTAGCAGCATTTTCAGCGCTTCTATAGGAAGGTTTACTCTAACAAATAACACAACAATAAATACTAAAAACATTTTATTTCTCATAGAATTTAAAACGGCTTCAGCTTCATTCTCATAACTTAGTCATGGTATGAAAGCAGCGTAGGTACAGTAGGTGGTAGGTGTACGCTTTCCCACGAAACAGTAATAAGCAATGATGATCTCTTAAACGATTTGTCCTATTTTGCTCACTTATCAATAATTATGTACACCAAGTCCTGCTGCTCACACGTCACGATTTGATTCTGGCCCTAACCAGATTATTGTTTTGACCTAAGGGTAAATCTCTTAAACTCTAGGGTGGCTCTGTTTTTATCATCACTTGCTTGCCTATAAACATCTCTGGTAGCAGCCTCTCTCAATAAGCATGACAAATTTTATCCAAATGTATGACCTAGAAAGAAAGAAAGTACTTCTTATTGTTGTTTATTTACTTTTGTTTAGTAATTATATCACTCATAATAATTCTGCCATTTTAAAAACACTAACCTGATGACTTCTGTGACTTGCAATTGACATGCCACATGCAAAACATAATATGCTTAGATTTCCATGAGCAAGTAATACTTGGGATAGAGTTGTAGATAATATAATCAATAATATTTCAAGTCTTGCAATAACACATGTCATCGTCATACCTGAAAAAGGTAAAAAAAATCAGTGTATTTACTTATGTAATATAATTACATCATACTATAGAAATTTACAGCTGACGACGCGCGACGTACCCCTGACTGAACATAGGCCTTCTACTAATAGATAGGCTGCTAAAATCAATGAGGTTATACAATACGCTAAAATAGTGAAAGGTGAACGGGTGTTTACAACAAATATTTAAAGAACTTATTAAACTTACCCAGGGCCATGGAAAGATAAGCAATAGTTCGTCTGGCTTCAATTTAAATTAACAGTATTAAATCGTAACGTAATTTAACTATATAGTAAATACGGAAAAATAAATTCAAATCAACTTAAACAAACAGCCAACAATGCCATTGATCTGACAGATATTTTTTTGACAGTTTGACATTATGCATGGTGTCAATGTTACCAGGTTTAATTATTTTGGTAATCGATTGACGAAATCGATTGGCTGATTAGCAGTGATCAGAGTAGGTAGATTGATTTTACGTAGGTACTCGCATCATGAATAGTCATAGAAATCATAACATGGATAAGCCTTTTTTCTGGGATTTCATTTTGGTACTTACGGGATTTAATCAAATATTGTTAAAGTAAGGATTTTTAAACTACTACATTAGAAATTTATGGAATGCGATAGATAAACATTTAAAATATATTAAATTATTATATTGTTTACAGTATACCTATCCTTTTCTTGGAGTCCGATCACCTATATACTATTAAAAAGACAGCAAAAGGGTTAAACATTTCTTATTTACATTTCTTAAGGGTTAGAAATTCCTTAAAAAAATCTTAATAATTTCAAAATCCCGGAATCCCGGAGGCATATCCATACTAATATATACGTGCCAGTTCATTGACACCAAATCAATCTACCTACTCCGATCACTGGTGATTAGTTTATAAAATAACATTACTGTCTCGAAACACTTTTAAGTTTTTGAGTATATTCAGACCAGATAATATTTTAATTATTGTGAAATCATAATTTTACAGTATTTGAGTATAATTAGAAACATAGAACAATAGAGCATTTGAAACATACTCGTGTAGTGGATACTCCACGTACTCCATGTGGGTTAGAATCGATTTTTCAATCGATTACAAATTATTTGCTTGGAATAGTCTGTCATTTGGCAACATTCAGGTTAGGATTGAATGGCGGATGTACAAAATTACAATTAGTCAACCAAATAAATATTAATTAGGTTCTCTAATGCTAGCAGAAAGAAATTAAAAAAAAAAACGACTTAACTTGAAAAAAATACGACATAATTTTTGATAAATAAGCTTTGACACAGTACCATACCGTGGGCCTGCTTTCGAGAAATCTCCTTTCAACTTTATAGGTCATCCGGAAGTGGATTAAAGGTTTTTGATGACCATGGCTATGTGGTTGATAAAAATGCCGATTTTTAGACGTTAATATCTCAATAACCGTTTGAGCTTTATTTATGAAATTTGGAGTTCTAGTTAATCTAAGGGGTTTTAATAAATAAACCAAATTTCATGTGCTAATGTTACATAGATTTTGAGTTATTAAGGGGTCAAAAGTGGCTCCAAATGGTTCGTGTAATATAACACACTGCAGCCGTGTCTTGCCTGGAACTTGGCTCGACACGCTATCGCGTGTCTAGATCTCTATAATCGCAAATCATATTTCAATCAAGATACAACCTGACACTGACCTGCAAATTGCAAAAACGTAAGAAACTTTGAATTTCGCGGGCTACGACAGCGGATGGTAACAACTTTTTTTCAGAAGAGCGTAATAGTATAACTTATGTATCACATTAAATTAACAGCACCTATCAGACATTACAAAAACAAAACAACATTTAGGAGCCACCCTTTAGTATTCCATTTCCCTGAATAAATGATAGGAAGCTTATTTTTTGTAAGGAAACATTAAAGGTGGGGGCTTGAAAACATTGATAATGACTTTTTTGGCAATGTCACGAATTCCTTTGAACAAATTAAACTTGGCTGGTCTCCCTCATCTAATTAACTTCACGAAGCACACTTAAAATAAACAACCTGTTGGTTTCCGCTTCTAATTTAGAAGATGGGCTGGAAAGTGAACGGATATCTTACTAGTGACGGTAAGAATTGCTTTTAAACTGAGGGCCTAGTCGGAGTTTTTTAAGGATACTTACATACTGATTACACAGATACTTATAAATCTATTGGATCACTTGTTAATTTGTGTGGATAATTGTGTTTCCCATTACGCGTTGCTTTAGTTTCAGTATAAATTGTAGGTATATAAACTCGCACTTAGCCAACTAAACTCTTTGTGCCAAGTTTAGAAAATCAAGAAGAATCTTGAAATAACACAATGTCACTGATTTGTTGTAAGATCGCTAAAAGTAATATCTCTTCAAAATAAATCTTAATCTTTTATTTTTCTTTTTCATAATCTTTTATGTATTGACATAAGAGAGATTACAATGGTTTATCTTACTTTTACTCTTCAAAATACTGTACATAGTGAATATGTTTCGTCTAAGTTTAAATAAAGCTTTACTATTACCTACCCACTCATCTTTTAACTTGAAAACCACAGGCAACTTAACTAGAATTTAGTCATGTATTTTCGCTGTTTTTACTTGACAATCCGCTTTTCTTTTGTAACTATTGTTGGGGTCACTTTTTGGGGTCAAATTGAAAAATAAAAGTTTTGCTAACTGTACTTTTCTTTGGGTGGGAAATTATCAAATAACTTCTCCCGCTCTTCATGTCAGACTCTTACTGACTAAAATCCACCCGTGTTCCTTCAGTTGCCACGTTGCCGGGGGCCACGATATCCCTTTCGGTCTTCCTCGCAACCCCGGCAGGCATCGGCCCTAGCGGACCCCGTCAGTTCTGCTGACATCTCTTTGAGGCACGCGTGGACCCGGGCCTGGTCCTTATTGGACGACGAGCTACCCATTGCTCACCGTCCGTAAGTCCGCGCCTACGGTGGCCGGAAATCTGCCTGTGATTCCCGACGCCCAGGGCGTCTCCTCCTGCGGTGGTTAGGAGCGCGAGGGCGCAAAATTTGCCTCTCCCTCACGCTCTCCGCCTCCTCCTTCGAGAGCATTACTGCTTCGCAGAAGAAGGTGACGGCTTCCCATTTCCTTTCGCTCCATACCATGGCCCGAACCAGTGCCGGACGCGAGAGATCACCGCCGCCGATCGCCTACACGAGGACACGACGATGCTCCGCCCAAGCCGGGCATACCTCCACCGTATGCTCCACCGTGTCCTCCGGGCGATCCACACAATGGTGACACCTGGGCGTTTCCTCCCGCCTTATCCGGAACAGGAACCTCCCGAAGAAACCTTGTCCGGTGAGGACCTGAGTCAGGCGGAAGGTAAGGACGCCGTGGCACCTCTCTAGCCACTCCTCAAAAAGGGGACTTATCGCCGGAATTGTGGTGTGCCCAGGACTGGGTTGCGACAATCGCACTCTCCATGACGCCATGAGATCCCATCGGAGCTCTGCTGCCGTGATTTCTCGGGACAGCGGAGTTAAGCCCCGGTGTTTCGCCTCCTCGCGCCACTCCCAGCTGTGCGCGAGGACTTTTGCCTCCAGATGCCATGGCGGTAATCTGGCACAGAGGCTCGCCACCTCACAGGAAACTTTGCGGTATCCTCGGGCCAGCCGGATGGCCATGACCCTCTGAGACGCGTTCAACCGGCAGGCTGGCCGCCGCCTCAATTAATACGCCCACACCGGTGTCCCGAAAAGGGCCATGGACCGCACGAACCTTGCGTAGAGCCTACAGCAGGAGGCGTTTGAACCTCCTAGATTGGGCTTCAAGGCAGCCCCGGCCCGCTCCAGTCTGGGAGCCAAACGTCGCAAATGCTCCAACAAGTTCCACCGGCTGTCGAAGACGAGTCCCAAATGCTTTTGCTAACTGTACTGAGTGATATATCAAATGAAAGGGCTTGTTTTGAGGGTCAAATATTTTTTTTTTATAATTTTTAAATAAGTACTTTTAAAGATATTTAAGAAAAATAGACAAAAATCGATCATTCCCCCGTTATCTCCGAAACTTCTGAGCCTTAAATTTAAAAAAAAATACAACATATAGTTTTATATTTATAGATTACAGGAAAACCTTTAAGAAGTCTATGGTCTTCAATTAACGGTAAATCTCCCAATATTGTGCGTAACTGCAAATGTTACTTACATTTTCAGTTCGAATGTTGAGAACATGTTTTTCAACTACAATGTTTGTCCTTCCTTGGGATGAATTCATATCTCAACTACAAAACTCTTCAATGTGCGTGGTCCGACACGCTCTTGGCCGGTGTTATTTAAAAGAGTGTCCGTGGAGTTTCATGCCCGTTCTTCTCCATAGGTTCCTACTACGCTTTGGAATGGGCAACTAACTTCATATTTCTGACTGACCGACTCCTTGACAATTCAATTCCAATTTAATTTAATATTTATTTTGCTGTGTGCGTTTTGACATTAATTGATCTGTGACTCAAATAGTGACATTTATTTAATAAAATTGACAAATATATGTATTGTTTTTAATATAGGTCTTGGACCTGAGATAAATGTTTTTGTTTTTTTTAAATTCAAAACTGCCTGTAAATGGTTTAATTGAAATGATTTTTTTTTAGTTTGATTTTAATACTTTAATCATCACTTAAAATTCCATAAAAAGTCCACAAGGTAACTATCAAATTAATTCAAAGCAAAATCAATTGAAAAATAATACATCAGCATAATCGAACATGTCATGTAGATACATATGCAACACATCCTATTAAAAATGGTCTACGCACGTCATAATTGAATCACTCGACTAGTAAACCTTGTCAAGCAGAGCGATGAGTGCATACCTAAACCTATTGATATCTTCATGCCAAGTTTTATTAGTAAGATGGTGCGCCGGATTCCAGGGCCGTATGCCCTGATAAATCGTAGAATTAAGGATAATACAATGAACTGGGATGCTTGTGTACAAACCTATTACGTGCAAACCATAGATAACACTAATACACTTTTATGTAATGGAGGGGTTAACTGAAAACGTCTTATTGTTGTTTTTAAAATCGGGCTCATGGTTCCTGGACCAACCACTGTGCTCTAATCATAGATATTCAACTCTGCAAGTTCATCAAAGCTATCTCTGTAATCGGGATTCCGCAATTCTGTCTACATGTAGGTAATTCTTTGATAATCGAATTTTTGCTCCATGTCGATATGTCACTGACTGACTGATCTTTTTAGGGTCCCAGTAACGGAACCTTTTTAAGATCACTTTCTTGCCGATCTTCCTTGTACGATCTGTCCAATAAAGGAATTTGAATATTGGCATAATGTTAGGTCTCGATGACGACGCGACCGCTAGTCACTTTTTAGGGTTCCGTAGCCAAATGGCAAAAAACAGAACCCTTATGGATTCGTCATGTCTGTCTGTCTGTCCGTCCGTATGTCACAGCCACTTTTTTCCGAAACTATAAGAACTATGCTGTTGAAACTTGGTAAGTAAATGTATTCTGTGAACCGCAAGATTTTCACACAAAAATAGAAAAAAAACAATTAATTTTGGGGGTTCCCCATACTTAGAACTGAAACTCAAAAATTTTTTTTCATCGAACCCATATATGTGGAGTATCTATGGATAGGTCTTCAAAAATAATATTGAGGTTTCTTATATAATTTTTTTTCTGAACTGAATAGTTTGTGCGAGAGACACTTCGAAAGTGGTAAAAAAACTTCTAAAATAAGAGAATGATAAAACTAAAAAAATATATGATGTACCTACATTACCATGTAAAATTGGTTTGAACGAGATCTAGTAAGTAGTTTTTTTTTTTAATACGTCATAAATCGTAAACCGCAATTTACCTTCATTCAATGTTACTTGCTGCTATGGAACCCTTCATGGGCGAGTACGACTTGCACTTGGCCGCTTTTTTTATTTTTTCGTTTTCACTCCTCAATAAAACGAAAAGCTCCTGCTTAGGTATAGTATTATCTAATTTTATGCCTGTTTGGTACTGTTGAGGTATTTTAGTTCTAAAACAGAATAATGAGTAAAAGCCGAGCACTTTAATAAGCTGTAAATTAGGCGCTCAGTGAAAGTTTAAAAGCATTATTATGTGATGTCATTGGTTTATAGACCGCGGTGCATTAGTGTAATTAACCATATAGGTTTTGCTTAACTTTAATAAGCGAAAACATAATTTTCAGGCCTATTAATTTGTAATGTAGAGTAACTATTTACTTATTTGCCTTTTATAGGAAGATTTTTTAAAGAATTACGGAAATAAGTACCAAAAGCTACCTTTAGGTATTTTTTTTTTCGGTGACGTATCAAGCTTTGAACTACAAGGAAGACAATATGTTATATCACAAGTCCAGCCTAAATGATTAATCTAACAATATCATAATTAATTTTAATTCGATTGATTTTGTTTTTATTTTTATTTATACAAATAGTTAGTCTTTTAATTTAGCACGTAGCGTAAATAGTTAGCTGTGTTAAAAACTGTAAAGTTATATTACTAATGGCTGTATAAATTGTAATAAATTCATGTATTGTCTAGTCTAGACTGTATTTTTTGTGAAAAATAATAACTGATTTTAATTCGATGTATCAAGAATATAATCAAATGATTACAAATGTTACGACTAAGTGAAGTTGCAGACAGACACTTGTTACAATAAGTCCTTACGACGTAGGTAATTGGAAGTAGTGTGCCATAGAAATATACGGCGTTATAAACAGTTCTTTTGTCAGCGGCAACTGCGTACTGCAACCCGTAGGTATGGCGGCGCGACGCTCGTAGCTACCTATCGTGCTCATGGCTTCACTTGAAAAAATCCATGCACTTAGCGCTGAAAATAAGCACGGCTTTCGACCGCATTCACTTTTAGCGATGTAGTTTTTCTCCTTTTACACCCTCCACACCCATTCTCCCAGCTGGCATCCCCCATCTCACTCCAACTTCGCTTCTCTTCAACTATACTCGGTTCGCTTTAGCGTTCGTGACACAAAGCAATATGTGAGTTAACTTCAGTGTAACGGTTCTTGTTTGAGTTGCGATTTAATGCCTCCTTAAACTGAGATGGTTTACGGGTTAACCGGGTTGAAAAGGATAAAAGTATCCACAGTTGTTTACTTTTTGGATCTCCTTCGTTTCAATAAAAACTTTGAATCCGTTAAAGGCAATCGAGCGCTTTAGACATGTACGCTTTATTATAGCGAGATTTAGTAGAACTTTTCACTTAGATGAAAATGGAATATTGATCCGCTGTACCGCTTTTTCATTAGAAGTTGTAAAAGATAAAATTAAATAAAAAGGCGTTTGTTACGAAAGAAATTGTTGATCTTTCTCGCGATTATGATTCTCCTCTTTATGTGAGTATTGAAGGAAACTCTTCCATTGTTTGTAGGACAGAAGCATAATTAACATTATAATGGAATGACCTTCAATGTCCACGTCTGCCCTCCTACCTGCGTAAGTATTACAAAAGCTACTTGACCCGAACGACCCTGCCCGCAGTGAATCGGACCGCCGTTCATCTGGAAACAATTTTGTGCGAGAATCGGTCAGATTAGGAGCTAATCTATATTTACCAATGAAACAAGCATCAGTGTCGGCCGCAACTTGTCCAATTTACATGACGAAGGTGGCGATATCGCAAAAGAAAGTTTCCGACAACTTTTATCAGATCCCAGCCCACTGCGGCTGATGAGTTGGCACCGAACTTTATTTACTGATACGACGATTCAATTTAATGGAGACGGATACGGAAATCATTTAACATGTTTAATTTTTAACCCTTATATTAACGAGCTAATTAATTTTTAAGAGACATTTACTTCATTAGGATTGCATTATAATTATATACGCCTAATAAAAACGGCCGTTCCACTAATTATGAAAAGCTGCACGCTTAAACTCCAAGCTCACGTACGTTTGAATAAGATTTAAAATTCTAATTATTTAGCTTCAAAATGTGGACTGACTATCAAAGCACTTTGAAAGTTGAATATAAACGAAAATAAAGAATCCCACTCCACATTAGACGAGCTTGCTCGAGACTCGGGAACTGGCTCCGAGGGACTGGGATTAGGCACTGCCTACAGCCGAGTACGTATTAGACGAAGAGATTTAAACTGAATTAACCGTTCGATCGTAAAATTGGAATGCCACACAGATAATTACCTGACACTCACAGAAAAGGAAGTCGCTTAGAAAAGGGGATTCAAATAAGCGTGTAGGAAGGACCAAGCGAATCGACCGCCCTCAAAGATTGGGCGAGATCCGATCACGGTAAAAATAACTGATACCGTGCTATCAAAAAGCGATCGGCTGGAACTCGATACTAGCTATTCAATTGGGCCAAAGTGTTTAGAAATGCCAAACGAACTCTCTTGTTATAAAATAATTTCGGGGTAAATCTGTAATGTTTGATTCTTTGAGTTATTTCAAGAATAACTTTAATATTTCATTTCTTTTGAAAGTACCCCTATACAAGACACATTTTGACAAATACTCACGAATACCGTATAAAATTCTATCCTATCTGTCGATAATTCTAGTATTAATATTTATGTCTGTTCTTCATCTAGGTATGTATATACTTGACACACCACCTTTTATAGAAAATCCCAGGACACATTTTGTGAAAATAAACTAAAACAAAAGCTGCAAACGACCGCTACAGCTGAACACTGGAGTCCCCACAGACCAACAGAACGATGAAATAAGGCATAGGAGACTTCATGCTATAATCAACACAATAGAAAGATTTAAGGATGAAATTTTTGATGCACGGAAACATTAGTTTCCATGGCTTGAAATCTAAATACCTATTTCCGTAAAATATGTAATTTTTCACGTCGCCCTTTACTTATAATAAATAATAAGTACTTGGGTGACCGAGCTCTGATTTGGTGAAAATAGAGAATGCTTATTTAATAGTATAGGAAAGTTCATACTAATTCCATGTATAGTACATACTAATTCCATGCTGCCATGATAGTACTTACTAACTCCAAGCTGCCATGATAGTAGGTACTTACTAATTCCATGCTGCCAAGTCATTATTCTAAGGTAGCCATCTTGTTCTAAACTTTGGGCGATCGAGCTCTGCTCGGGTCAAAACATGGAGAAAACGAATTTTCCCAGATATGAGACCTAGCTAGATCGATTTTTGCCCCCAAAAACCCCATATTGCAACTTTCACCGAAATCGTTAGAGCCGTTTTCAAGAACGTGATTACAAATATTGCTCGTAGTATAAGATATATATTTTTATCTCCGCATCACTAATGTTGTTGACAGGAAGTGCTTAATCTAATTAACTAGCTAAACCTTTGTGAGAGACTAGTGCCCGAAAATAAAATTACTCTAGGCTGGATATACCAGTGTGATTTATATGTGTGTATGAGATAGTGTATGTTTGTGATAGCAATTTAGCGGGTTGGGAACAAAAAATTTTCAGTTGCATGAGGCAACTGAATTTTTTTTGTCTCGAATCGACAGTTTTTACAAACTAATTGAAACAGTTGGTACATTGAGAGCGTTGAGGAGCTCGTGGCTAAGTAATAACAGCCAACAGGTTAAGCCACACTTGCCGGGGTTAGTCCGTGGATGGGTGACCATCTTTACACACCGAGACTCCTCCGTACCTCGGAAAGCACGTTAAGCCGTTGGTCTCGGCTATCATTTGTATGTAGATCTTTGACAGTTGTTACGGTTCGTCAGTAGCCCGAAAGTCTGACAACCAGTCTTACCAAGGGGTATCGTGTTACCCAGTATCTAACTGGGTTGGGGAGGTCAGATAGGCAGTCGCTCCATATAAAATACTGGTATTCAGCTGCATCCGGTTAGACTGGAAACCGATCCCACCATAGTTGAAAAGAAGCTAGGCAGATGATGGTATATTGAGAGTGTTGTATTGATTTACTGTTTGTCATTTCTTCCCAGGCCTTAACCAAGAACCATAGTGTGCATTGCCATAATATCCAAGCTCCCGGAACAGTATCTTGTAATCAACTCACTGAATGATGCAATTATCCCTTATTTGAGTTCTTCTTCTTTTCGTGTGGTTTCAGACTAACCTGGTGTCAGACTTTTAAAGCCGCCCATTGGCCTCTGACTTGGCTTAACATGCCGTCGAGAAACATCTCTCAGGCTCACTTTCCTCATGATGTTTTCCTTCACCGTTTTTGAAGCAAGTAATAATTATATAATACACACATGAATCCGAAAAGTCAGAGGTGCGTGCCTTGGGTTCGAACTCGAGACCTATGACTTGGCAGTCCGACGGTCACATCACTAAGCTGCTAAAAAATAAATAAAATAAAAATGAAGAGCCTTTTATTCCTTGCATTTTACAGGATTTTCTTATATCTAGTAAGTAAATTGTTTGGTTAGTTAACTTAGATTAATTGTTAGTTTTATTAATTTCTATTATAATATCTATTTTTCTAATTTATGCAAGAACCCCCTGGTAGGGTGAAGGCCTCCTCCAAAGATGCCCATTTGTGTCTGTCCTGTGCAATTTGTCTCCAGTTTGGGCCAGCTGTTCTTTTAATCTCATCCTCCCATCGTGTCAGCGGTCTCCCTCTGCCTCTTTTGCCTTGTGGGCCTCTCCATTGGGTTACTTTTACGGTCCATCTGTGGTCTGTAAGTCTGGCTACGTGACCCACCCATTTCCATTTGAGTTTTTGTGCATAGCTCTTGAGCTATGCACAAAAACTCAAATGATAGAATAAGTTCGATAACAAAAGCAACTAATGCCTTGGCATTAGTTGCTTTCGACGTTGCTGTCGACGAAGAAGCAAGTATTCAATGATGTCTCTGTGATCAACGCGGTGAAAACCGGCAGTGATCACCGTTTGGTAAGAGGCACATTGAACCTGAATATCAAGCTGGAAAGATCTCGACTGATGAAGTCTACGCTCCGCCCAGCACTGATCCAGGTCCAAAACCCCGAGACCTTTCAGCTCGAACTTGAGAATCGTTTCGAGTGCCTAGGGAGCTCCATCGACGATTATAACGATGGGTTCGTGGAAACTGTCCATACGGTCGGGTCCAAGATCTTCAAGACCCGCCGCACAAATCGAAACAAGAAGCTCTCTGATGCTACTTTGCAGCTCATGGAGGTGAGGCGCGAGATGATCCTGCAGTCTTCAGACGATGCACTCAAATACCGGCAGCTCAATAGACAGATCTCTAAGTCCTTGAAAAGCGACCTGCGCCTCTATAATACAAACCGTATTAAGGACGCGATAGAGCGGAACAAGGGCTCCAAGGTTTTTGCAAGAGATCTGTCTATTGGACAGAGCCAGCTTGCGAAACTGAAGACCGATGATGGCAGAATCGTATCCGCCAAACCTGAACTGTTGAGAGAGATCGAGAGTTTCTATGGACAGTTATACACGTCAACTAGTAACCCCGTTACGAATCTAGCAAACGACCCAAGAGCTAGATTGACCTGACACTATACCGAAGACATCCCGGACGTCAGCTTGTACGAGATTAGGATGGCTCTGAAGCAACTTAAAAACAACAAGGCGCCGGGTGATGACGGAATTACGGCCGAACTCCTGAAGGCCGGTGGAAAACCCGTTCTTAAGGCCCTCCAGAAGCTTTTCGATTCCGTCATACTCGAGGGCCAAACGCCACAGGCATGGAACAGAGGTGTGGTGGTACTCTTCTTTAAAAAGGGCGACAATGCCCTGCTTAAAAATTATAGGCCCATCACACTTCTGAGCCATGTCTACAAGCTGTTTTCAAGAGTTATCACGAACCGTCTCGCGCGCAGGTTTGACGACTTCCAGCCTCCCGAACAAGCCGGATTCCGTAAAGGCTTTAGCACCGTAGACCACATACATACGCTGCGGCAGGTTATACAGAAGACCGAAGAGTATAACCTGCCTCTCTGCTTAGCGTTTGTGGACTACGAGAAAGCCTTCGATTCGATCGAGACATGGGCCGTGCTGCAGTCTCTTCAACGGTGCCAGATCGACTATCGGTACATCGAGGTGCTAAAGTGTCTGTACGAAAACGCCACTATGTCAGTCCGACTCCAGGACCGGACCTCGAAACCTATCCTTCTGCAGAGAGGTGTGAGACAGGGAGACGTTATCTCTCCGAAACTGTTCACCGCTGCACTGGAGGATGTTTTCAAGGTTCTGGATTGGAAAGGGCTAGGCATCAACATCAATGGCGAGTATATCACTAACCTTCGGTTTGCCGATGACATAGTTATCATGGCTGAGACCATGGAGGACCTCAGTACAATGCTCGATGACCTCAGTAGAGCCTCCGAAAGAGTGGGTCTTAAAATGAATATGGACAAGACAAAGGTCATGTCAAATGCCCATGTTACACCCACTCTCATGAAGATCGGAGTCACTACGCTCGAAGTTGTGGATGAGTATGTTTACCTAGGACAAACTGTCCAGCTAGGTAGGTCCAACTTCGAGAAAGAGGTCAATCGTCGAATCCGACTCGGCTGGGCAGCGTTCGGGAAGCTACGCAATATCTTTTCGTCCCACATACCACAGTGTCTCAAGACGAAAGTCTTTGACCAGTGCGTGTTGCCAGTGATGACCTATGGTACTGAAACGTGGTCGCTCACAATGGGCCTTATCAGAAGGCTAAAAGTCACCCAAAGGGCAATGGAGAGGGCTATGCTTGGAGTTTCCCTACGTGATCGAATCAGAAATGAGGAGATCCGCAGGAGAACCAAGGTAACCGACATAGCCCGAAGAATTGCGAAACTTAAGTGGCAATGGGCAGGGCACATTGCTCGTAGAACGGATGGCCGATGGGGCCGAAAGGTTCCGGAGTGGCGACCGCGTACCGGAAGACGTAGCGTTGGAAGGCCTCCCACAAGATGGACCGATGACCTTGTGAAGGCCGCAGGAATCCGCTGGATGCGGAAAGCACAGAATCGGTCGAAGTGGAGGTGCTTGGGGGAGGCCTATGTTCAGCAGTGGACGTCTTTCGGCTGAAATGATGATGATGATGATAGTTGCTTTTGTTATCGATCTTATTCTTGTGTGTCTTATTTTATCTAATATCTTTATCTTGAGCATGCTACGCTCTAGTCCTCGCTGGCAGGTATTGATTTTGTGTTTTGCTTTGGCCGTAAATTTCCACGTCTGGCATCCGTATGTCAAAACCGGTAGGACGCGGCCGACGGTCGACGGCCGACGGTCATACCACTAAGCTGCTACTGCTATATTATTTGCGTTTACCGATACCAATGGAAGGACAAGTGGTAGCTTATTCTGCACTGGAATCAAATTTTCTTTGACTTTATTTTAAAGGAAGCATTTAGTTTTACAATAATAATAATTACGACTTCCGTTAATGGTTTGTAAATCATCTTTTAAATAATTTAACATACATACATATACAAACACACGCCTTCTTCCCATGGGGGTAGGCAAAAACCACTGAACTTCACCTACTGATCATTACATACTCCTTTTACGTCGTTAACGTTCATACATCTGATCATACACGCACGCCGCGCCACCGGTCGCGAGTACTACGCACCTGACCTTTCTAAAGAACATCACCAATAAGGTCAGTATATGTCGTTCTCTGCCTTGCCTGCATAATCAGCCTATAATATTCCCACTGTTGGGACACAAATAATCCACCACGCGGGCCCAGTGCTGGTTAGTAGATGTCACATGTTTTCGATTTTTTGTTTCTAGAAGAAGCCGGTTTCCTCACGATGTTTTCCTACACCTTTTTGAGAGCAGTGGTGATGAAATAGTTTACACAAGTAAAATGCCTGTCCGGGTTCGAAACTACGACCTACAACCTGTAACTCGAGGCCGTTACCACTGGGCAATAATGTAAATACATACATGTTATGATGTAACAATAATTATGACTGAACTCATAATTGTTTTCTTCAATTTGTAAACACTAGTTATATTTATGTAGCTCTTTAAAATAATTTTACTATTAGAGCAAAACATGCAATCCGAATTTACGCAAATGCCGTCTAAGTAGGGCGCATCGCAAAAGCTCTCTCTACTTCTATTGACATTTACTAACTTGAAAGCATTTCGTGGTTTATGTTTTTCTTTCCATATCAACATGGAATATTAGTCACAGTATTAACGCTGGTGAGCTATATTTTTAATCACTGAGCTTAACATACCTACAACAGACTCGTATTATTTTGAGGACTTTGATAAGAAAAATATTTACTCTATATCAACAGTGCTTTTATAGAATTGTATAAGTTTAAAATCGAATTGCAGATATTTTCTTTAAGTAAGTATAATATTTTTTTATTCAGAACGATTTTATTCTAGATTTCACTAACACAAGGTGACCTCTAAATAAATGCCTAAATAAAAGCGCGCTAGCTGTTGGATCTTCAACGCTCGGGTCAGTGCCGAAAGTTGCATTAAAGTTTTTAAATATTCTTGATAGTTACCACCTTTAAACTTGTTTGAATCTCAAACAAAAATACAACACAGAACTACACTTCTTCTTCTTCTTCTGTAGTTCATATCACTACTGCTACTGAGCTAAGTAGTAGGTATTATCATTCTTATCAACAAAAAGTACACAATAATCTCTTTCTGTTTATCAAAATCCACTCAGTACTGTGAGGTTTTATTATGAGACCCAATCTCATACTGTACAGGCTGGCAAGAACGCTGTACGGCATCCAAACAATCTGTCAAGATATGTTTAAATTAGGATTTGTAATAGTTTTCACTTGTCGGTGAAAAAGAAGAGAGTCTGCCCCCCGCCGCCGCTCGCGTGTGTCCATATATTATTGTATTAATGGTTTAAATATAATCTTGCTCTCCTTTAAAAGTTATTTATTTCTTACACTGTCCCGGTCCTGAGTGCTGCAGCCAAGCGTAGTGCTCACAGTACCTACCTACCATACCGGACAGGATTACGAGAGCTAGCGGAAATCATCCCACAGATTCGTGAACTATGATGGTTTCATGGCTTTTGACTGTACTCCATACTATGATCAACTATATGACTGACAAGGATTAATCCCAATGCCGAACAGGAAGTCAAAGGTACCAATTTTGAAATGCGGTTGGTAATTCCTAATGTAGAACTTATGCACGAGAATTAAGCAAGCTCAGAAAATAATGAAAATGATGAATGATGTAACAAATATTTTTTAACAATATAATTTAAAAGTGTGTCCATGGAGTTCCTTGCCCGTTCTTCTCCATAGGTAGGTACCTACTACGCTTTGGAATGGGCATCTTTGTGACTGGCCGACTCCTTGATATACAAAAGTGCCTATAAATGTTTTAATTGAAATAAATGCTTTGAGTTTGAACTTGTGAATTTTATTTATTAATGAGCCGTTGAGGTGAGGTGATGTCGATTGGTCTAGTGCTTGTGAGCGACGACTTTTGTTAAGTGTGTAAACAAAAAAAGATGTGCAATATTTGCCAAGAATCTAAAGAAAGTTTCCAGCATTACGTTATTTATCACCATTTTACCGTATAAATAGAGGAAGAAAAAGGAAAGATGGTTTATTATTTACATAAAATTTCAGATACGCACGGAAATAAATCGCGAAATGTGGCATGAGGCCAATAAGATCTCACCAACCTATGATGCAATAGTATAATTGCAGCAGCATTGCTTTTCAGATCACATCAGAATTAGTAACGGTACGGACATGAACACTTGACGGACTCAACAATACCTAAGCATCACTCAGTCACACCAGCACAGGTATGCTTGCACAACAGCCCGAATTAGTGACGTCACTTAGGTATACGGGTACGTCACCCAACTGATCTCTCACGGCCTGTCCGCGACAGCAGGCTGTCACATGACTATAATTCCGAACAACCAATACATTTTAAACCAGTGATGCGAACTGCTCGATGGATTGCGACTTTGTCGATTACAGACACGAATTGAATGAACTTAATAGGCGTGAATCATTCGCATTGTGTTTTGATTTGGCTTTGTATTTACGAATAATGATAGGATAGGAGTAACATGAATTATTTATTTTACATTATACATCTAACCATCGATCACTAATAAAGAACTAGATACACAATGCCAAGCAAAAGTTCTCAAAAAACTGTCATCAAATTGTGTTTAGGTAATTCTAGTTGAAACAAATATACATTCATGTAAAATCAACCTTAAACGCATATCTTAAAGTTGTTTTCACAAAGTATGTACAAAAAGCAATAAATTTTTACGACCGATACTCACTGGTCAACATACATCAAATCAAATTCAACCTTACACGCATGTTTTAAAGTTAGAATTATAAAGTGTCAAAAAAAGCAATAAAGTTTGGAGGAGGCGAAGCGCCGGGGCTTAACTCCGATGCCGCAAGAAGTCGCGGCACAGCGGACAGAGCTCCGGCGGGATCTCATGGCGGAATGGAGAGTGCGATTGTCGCAACCCAGCGCTGGGCACGCCACAATTGCGGCGATAAGACCCCTATTTGAGGAGTGGCTAGAGAGGCGCCACGGCGTCCTCACCTTCCGCCTGACGCAGGTACTCACCGGACACGGCTGTTTCGGGAGGTACCTGTTCAGGATAAAGCGGGAGGAAACGCCCGGGTGTCGTTACTGTGTGGATCGCCCGGAGGACACGGTGGAGCATACGGTGGAGGTCTGCCCGGCTTGGGCAGGGCATCGCCGTGTCCTCGTGGATACGATCGGTGGCGGTGATCTCTCGCGTCCGGCCCTGATTCGGGCCATGCTACGGAGCGAGAGGAAATGGGAGGCCGTCACCTCTTTCTGCGAAGCAGTAATGCTCGCGAAGGAGGAGACGGAGCGCGTGAGGGAGAGGCAAATTTCGCGCCCTCGCGCCCCTAACCGCCGCAGCAGGAGACGCCCTGGGCGTCGGGAATCGCAGGAAGATTTCCGGCCACCGTAGGCGCGGGCTTGCGGACGGTGAGCAATGGGTAGCTCGCCGTCCGATAAGGACCAAGCCCGGGTCGACGGCGCGTTGTGTTCCACGCGCGCCTCAAAGAGATGTCAGCAGAATTGACGGGGTCCGCTAGGGCCAATGCCTGCCGGGGGTTCGAAGAAAACCGATGGGGAAATCGTGGCCCCCGGCAACATGGCATAGGAAGGAACACGGGTGGGTTTTAGTCAGTAAGAGTCTGACACGCCCTCCCGCTCCACCCAGAGCGGGAGAAGTTATTTGATAATTTCCCACCCAAAAAAAAAAAAAAAAAAAAAAGGCTCGCCGCTAGGACAAGAAATGAGTGGAGTCGAACTGTCCAATATTTTTTTGTTTATACTGTAATTATAAATGATTTTTTTTTAATTTCGTTAAGTTTAATGTATAAAAAAAATTGTGAAAGCATATTTTATTTTATTCCATGGTGTATACAGGGCGGCAGGGACATCGTCTCACACACAACATCTTTGACATGCTATAATTGATATTCATTTTCTACACCTCACTGGATCTCGACCTCCACCTTAATATTAGTGTCCAAGTAAATAGAATTAACTATATACAGAGGAAAAAATAAAATAAAATATAGGAACAAATATATAACAACAATTTTTACATGTACTTAGTCAAAATTAAATGTATACAATCTTACTATAATATTTACAGCAAAGAAGTCTCATTAAACTAAAAAAAAAACAGTGGCACTAGGAGTGAAAACTTCAACAATTTTACTGTGCAGGAAATACTTTTAATGAGGTGTTGGTAACGGTGTCGCGAATTCAATTGTTTTTCGCATCTCGAAAATGCCCAACGCGCCTAAAGAAGCTTTCACTTAAAAAAAACAATCATTCTTTAATAATAAAAAATAATAAAAATAATAGCGTCTCCAACAAATGGAAGAGAGTACGATTAATAGGTTTAGTAAGAGTCTTTACAATTGAGATGCTTTATAACTCCTGCTGTTTAATAAGAATTAATTTTGAAAACAGTTTTTACGATGATTTCTTGGCAAAATATCAGCATTTACGGTACAGTGATAACAATTATATAATAATAATATTAATACTTATCGAAAATATGAAACTCCATCCTTTTTTAGCGTCCTGGATGTGTGATTTTTACAATTTTTTTACGAGTTGTTTACAGTTGGAGCGTCCGAATGCTACTAAATGAAAAGAACACCCAAATGTTCAATTGGGTGCTCATTCGGTGAGGACATTTTTTGACGCTGATTGTGTATCTAGTTCTTTATTAGTGATCGATGCATCTAACACTAAAATATGTTAGTCATGTACAAATATACAGAGAAGAAAAAATAAAATAAAGGAACAGCTCATTGGGCATCAAAATATTCGTCCGCATCGCTGTATTGGGAAAAGTGCCCAAAAGACTGGCAGCATTGCCACGTTGTATGGCAATGCTGATTCTTTCACCTAAAAATTGGCCAACCCTATGGTCACGTGAAGAGTCGACCAACCGCTTGACGATGTTCCGAAATACTTGATGAGCACTCGGATCCCACGGCCCTAATGTTTAAACCAGCTCAAAAATATAGCTACCAATAAGGTTGTTATATTCAGTGAGATGAAAAAAAAACAACACTTGGATATGGACTGAACCTGCAATTAAAGCTGTAACAAAAATTTAAATCTAAATGTATAGATATTTTTCCTAAATACGCATAAGCGTAAGCATAATCAGCTTGTAACGTTCCCCCCGCAGCTGGGACGGAGGCCTCCGCTCTGTGAGAGGAATTGGACCATAATCCACCACGTGGGCCCAGTGCAGGCTGGTAGACGTCACATGTTTTCGAACTTTTGGTTCCAAGACATACCGCTTTCCTCACAATTTTTTCCTCGTAAGTTGGGGCTGCTACCACTGCTCTCCTGAATGTGGGTTTGCCCCAAATCAACAAAAACAATCCTCTGAGGAGTTTCATAACCTCAGCAGAACCGAGATAGGAAAATATACTGTTCTTCCGGTGGTAGCTCTAGTTAAGCAGATGCTACTGCAGACGATGCTGCTGCTACTGCATCTGCTACTAAAGAGACAATTTCATAATTTTGCGCCGTGGTCACTCTGGCCATCGGTCATCAATCATGCAGTTTTACAAAATAGTATAAGCCGTGTAAATGAGAAATCCCATCAGGCAAAAATAACGAACTTGCATACAATTTCCTTTTTCTTTTTGACCACTTCGAGGAACTTTTTGGCTTGCACACCTGATGATAAGTGATGATCAGGTTGAAGGTGGAACCGAGCTAGGCGGACTAAGAACAATCCCTACTACCAACCAAACCGAGCAGAAAATTTTGCCCCCACTGGGAATCGAACTCGGGACCTCTGGGTCGAGGGGTGAGGCGGTTTAATCCGATTCCCTATTTAACCCCTTTGGAGACGAATTTTCGAAAATCCTTCCGTAGTGCTAGCTTCCTTTACATATGGAACTCTTGTGCAAAATTTCATGTTCAGAAACATGAAATTTTGCCCAGCTGTTTAGGTTCTGCGATCTGTCAGTGAATGAATTTAAGATTTTGATTAAGTAGAAGACGTGTCGCTCTTAAACATGATATTCTTAACATTTTCCACACACATGCAGTTACAAACTCAGTCTAAAAATTCTCTTCGAACACAAAGGCAAATAACTCATATAGGAAGGTGTGCTTACCGATACGAGCAACATACTTTTTTTCCTTATTGCGGTATGGAGACACCACTGAAATATAAGCCAACCAATTTTTGCACGCACCATTTTCCATGTAGGGACAATGTTGTAAAAAAATATATTTTATACTCGTAAGTTAGCAACAACACGTATCATTTAAAGGCATGTATTTAATCGAACCTGAAATAATTTGGATTTTGCGCTCCTAAAAATACTAAATAGCCAAGTAACTACAACGAACTTCGATGTAGCGCTCGCCGGCTGCTGCCACGGCACCGCTCGCTTTGCTCGCTCAGCTCGCGTGCGGTTTGATACTGTTCCACCCTAACCTAACTCGTTTGGTCGGGGTAGCCTAGCTTAGTTACTGCGACCAACTGTGAGAAAAGGCCAGGAAGTTAAAAAGTTGTAAGTGCACAAATTTTTTGAGGTTCATTCATTTAAAAAGTATCCATCATTACAAGATCAATAAGTTTTTAGAAATTAAATATTTCCCTTATTTAAAAAAGTTTAAGAAAGTCTTCACATTTTTATTGAGCCTGTGTGAAGATACTTTGTCAAACGCTCTGTGTTCCGTCTTTCCGACTTGTGTACTAAATAAAGTACAGTAGCCAGAACAAAGCACGTTTGACCCGTTATGCTTCTGACGTGGATTTGTCGCCAGTACAGTTGTCGTGTCCAGTAAGATTTCAGCATAGGAAACCAGGGTCAAAAATTAAAGTATGAGGATAATTAATGTTTTTTTATGAAAATAACCAGCCAGTGTTAATGAGGAAGGATCACTTAAAAAAATACTACCTTCATTCTCATAGAAAATTATTTATAGAAAATAATTTCAAAACACATTTTTGGGCAGGAAATGTTCCTTATAATATAAGTGCCCTCAGTCCCGAATACTCGTAAAGAAAATTCCAGTACGAACCGAAAACAACATCCAAGTATAGGCAACCAAAGTTTGAAGTAACATGTGAACGTGAATATGTTAACTATGAGGTATTAAGTTAAAGGGACTGGTACCTTTCGAACAATTAGGGTAGTTAGAACCGAGGTACTTGATTAGAAGGATGTCCGTGTCCTCGCTCGCGGCTACTTCCTGATATTGTTTCTAACAAATGAACTTAACACAAATGTTTTAATAAGCTAAGTTATCTTGTCGACGAAATATATTGATGAGAATGTGGGCCCTGTAGACATGATCAAAATTTAATTAGTTTTCATCTTTTTTTCTCGTATCAGCATGTCAAAAAATATCGGCTAAGTTCTTTTTATGTTTAGTTTATATTTTTAATTTCTTCTTGAGTACAGTTCTCGATGTTTTTGGTTGGTATGTTGGCGTGTGCTAGCTGACATATGGCTAATAATTTATAATTAAAATTATGTTTTGTGTTGCATAATATAAATTATTTTGCATACTATTATATATATATTTTCTAACTGAAGAGACAGCTGTGCTGCTGGGGAGTTTATTGTTGCGCCACTTCTTATTCCCAGCTAAAGCACTAGGAAGTGGTGCAGGGTGGGCTTTTTGGGGGACTGTCTTGGGTAATTTTGACGTTCGAAAAGTGCTGATTCTCAGCCTAGTTTGAATAAATGACTTTTGAATTTGAATTTTTGAGTTAGAGCTACCCAGCAAGGTGGTAATGGGACTGACTTGCCTAGCCATAAAGTTTTTTTCACATTCTTCTCCAAACGAAACTACCTTTTGGAAGGGGCGCCTATTTAAAGTAAATGATTTGACTTTGGACAGACATTTCGGAGGTTTTTTTATTTCATGTAATGTTAAATATGCTTATTTTTATAGGTGACGAAAATTTATAGTAAAATCACTCTTATAACATAATTAATAGATCACTCATCAAAATGAAGTCGTCTATATGACAGTAATATTTTCGGAGGCATTAATTTCAATATGAAGTGAAATTCACGGAAACCTATGTAGGCTTTAAAATAGACGAGACATTTTGATGAATGTTATTTAGATTCAATCACTAATTAACTCCTCGTACTTTAATATAGGCCTATAATGAGAGCCATCTATCGAATACCAATAATATTATATCTATCGACGAAATAACGTGTCCTACGCGTGTTTTCCCCACTACGGTCCACTTGCACCACACATCACTAAATCATTTAAAGTTAAAGAAAAATAAACAAAACAGTAGATCTATAATCATGAGCAGAGCAGCTGCACGTTGTGACTGTGACAAGATGGCTTCCACTTAGCATGATACTGTGCTATGGGGGCCCATAGCACAGCGCTGATTTAGGGTCACTCGAAAATGACGTACGGAAACCAAGTATTCTTTATTACCAATTTGTACACAAAAAGGTAATAAAGTAAAATTAAATTAACACTTCATAACAAAAGGTAAGAATAATAACAAAAAGAGCGCTTATGAACGCAATAAACAGCTTATATGTGAGAGCTTACGGCTTTTGAGTTAAATTTTATTTGATTGCAGCCTCGTCACGCCGACAAGGCTGATTGATGTATTGCCGTCGGGCCGGCCTCCTGGTCAAAGATTACTTAATTGATGCATCGTGTTTGCAGATATTCATATTAGGTAGTATATCACTTTTGTAAATGATTATGGTTTTGCATGTGTTTTAAAAAGTGTTGATTTATGATTTTATGGGCAATGTTTGTTGTCACGTTAAACTAAAGTCTTGATTAATGTTTCAGCACAGGCTTTTTGTTTTCACAACTTTACTCGTTTAAAAAAAGCTGAAGGGATATACCTTGGTACCAAAAGGTGAAGACACGTTTAGGAAGCAATGGAACGTATTTTCCGCATAAAAACCCAATAAATTTCATAGTAGAGAGACACGGTCGTTTTCTTTCATATCGTGGTATACCATAAAAAATTTTGAGTTAAAATTAGCCACTCAGTGAGGTCGGTGGCATGGCTGACGCAAACTCAAAACATTTATTTAAAAAACCAATAGAAGTCGGTCAGTCAGAAAGATGAAGCTAGTTGCCCATTCCATTGCGTAGAAGGCGCCTATGGAGAAGAACGCGCAAGAAACTCATTGACATTCTTTTAAACAAAAATATTGATTACATTCCTCATTTTGAAATTTTACATACATATATCGTCGCTCGCATGACTAACAGTCCTATCTCCGTATTGTCAATTATTAAGGAAAAGCGTTTTGCAGTTACGACATTTCTAACTAAGATAAAATTATAATCTATAGGTAATTCTACTTTATTTTTACGATATAGCTACTTATTTATTTTCAATATTGGTATTTATTTTTAATTATTAAAACAGATAGAACACTTTGTGAAAACTTTATTTATCAATCCGAACAGAATTAGATAGGACTTTTAGTCATGCGAGCGACGATATGTGCGAACGATATGTAAAGACTTGCACGTTAAAACCCTCTTGACACCAATCAACCCTACGTTGCGACAGTTCGAACCTGCAACAAACATTCCCTAACCACGATTTTCCACAATGCCAACAATAATATAATCCCTTAGCTGATAGATCAAAAGTCACACATACTACCACTAATCATCCCACGCTCCCTAAAGGCCACGACACACGAATCCGCGATTGAGATAAAGCAATAGCGCCCCTTTCATACGACATTAGCTGCGTTAGTAACGCCACATTTCCTAACAATCTGCACCGTGGCCCATTCGCGTGTGAATCCTTAGATACAGACGCTCATTTCCTCTTACGTTCGCGGGTTAATATTGTACATGAAACGCGATCGAATTTAAGATTTATTCGCTGTGTGACGTGGTATTAATAATGTGACAATGTATTGTTGTTATGTGTTTATTAGAGGGCGTATTGCCTGGGAACGGAGAAGGAGGTGACGAAGGAATTATAAAATTTCCAAAGTAGAACTCATGTACTAATAATGCCAACTCACGAAGTATTTTTTCTGTATGTGTCCTGTGATAAGCGTGGCTGACATGATAAACCGCAAACAAAATGAATTAATATTTTGTTACATTATTCTCTTTATTCGTTCTGGATAAGCTATCGCAAATATTGATTTGCGTCGTAAGTCTGTCTTTTAAGTTTTAATGAGGTAATCTCCTTTCTTTCCTTCCTTGTTTCCGTTTGCGAAAACAAAACAGGCTTCCCGAATTTAGAGGCGAATTTACTTCAAGTTAACTTCAACCATCCCTGAAAACGTCTTAAATATGGTTTTACGTATATCCTCATTCGAGCGGATCGTAAATTCCACATAGTTTGTTTCATATACACTGTCATATTTGGTGTCAAAGAAGTCATTTTGTAAAGCATCTCCTTCGCCCGATACGATAGTTATTGCCGGTACGTTTGCATGGTAGTAACGTGTGTGAATTCCGTGAAAATTTTAAAGAAAGCAATAACATTTCATAGCTTTACTCGGCGGGAGTGACAATAAAACTGCATCTCGATTCTGATCACACTCGTTTCAATATGTAGATGCGGGAACACCTGAGACGTCGGCCCGCTTGAAAAATGCTTATTATATTGCTTTCCCGTAAATAAATGTACATATACGTGCTTATTTGAGGAAAGAAATGACCCAATTATCATTAATTTTGCCGTTTCGCACTTCAGGCACGTTGACATTGTTTCACTTGAATAGTTTTGCTACCGTTCTCGCTTGGTAACTAATAATAATGGTATTCACAAACTGGAAGTGATTGTTACATTCATTTTGTAACTATTTTATTTTGTTACAGCCACTTGAATCAGAATATTCCATTTAAAATAGATGTGAATAAAAATATGACATTAACTGCTGCTGGACCAATTTTATCTCAATAAATGTTCCTTTATATATCTTGCCACAGAACATTACTAATCACGTGATATCAATATGTAACCTGCTCGTTAGTTATGGCATATCATTAATAATTAATTATAATCGGATGCAAAGGTCTTCGTATACCTACATCAGTACAATCGCTAAATCAAATCTGCAACTTTAGCTTCAAGAAAACATTCAATTCAAAAGTGATATTTGCAAATTAGTCTCAAAATATGGCTTAAACGAAGAGTAAAGCACTTGAAGTTTCATATCGTAATATCGACTAAGAGAGATAGCTCGATACAGAAAGCATGCACTTACATTAATGGTTTCGAAGCGAGCGACTATTTCTGTTCTACGTTTTTTGACGGCTAGCAGATTAAAAATTCATATGATCAAAATACCCTGGACTCTTGTCCTTACTGCAGAAAATATCAAAGTTGTTTTTGAATTTCACAGTTCATTCGATTTTCTCACGATGAGTTAAGTTGAGTCTCGGTTCTAAGAAACGGAGACAGTTAGTTAGCAGAAATAACTAGTGCTAAATGTGTACCTATGTGTAAATTGACTTCAGGTCCGGTACATTAAGATTCAATCGATAGCTAAATTATATAAATCAAAAGAGAAATGAAATTCTGTTTTAGGATATAGTTTAAAATAGAAATGATATATTTGAACTGTACAGCATTCATTGGACGGAAAAATATGACAATTGTTATGGCTTCTTATCAAAAGATGGTTCTGACTATATCGTCGACCATTTCGCTCGCCAAGACAACTACGTTCTCGGTTCGAAGTTAAATCACTTTTCAGGCAATATTTATAAACCACTCTCATCATCGCGTTTGAGAATTGCCGAATATTAAAAGTTGTAACCAAAAAGGGTTTGCCGAATAGTAAAAGCCGTTTGAAATCACTTTACAAAATAACCATCATGATCTTTTAAATTGAACGTTAATCTCGTTGTGGAAGACTGTGTCCACGCAAGCACATTCCTATTTAAATGTTACATAAATGGATGTGCTTGCGTGGACGCGGTGACTCAACAAGCCGCGACACTCAACAGTGTCAAGTGTCACAGGCTGCTATTGACAAGGTTTTGTAGTTTTTAATCTCCTGCTTGATTATGCATTCCGCACACGCCTATTCCTTGTTGGGTTGGGTGCGTTCACTTGACTCGCCCGAAGCTGAAGCAAAGCTCAACTTTTCCAGCGAAACTAAGTTTTTGGATTTTTATTGCTTTTAAACAACGTGAGATGAAATAATATTATTTTACATTTTAGTAGGTACTCTAGGTACCGCGGTATGTTGGATGGATCTTTTGCTTAAATAAAGTTTTATAGAATACGTAATATGCATCCGGTTGCCCTTGAAGAACTTGAAAAAAAGAAAGAAAATCCTTTCCATCCAGCGTATGATGGCAGCAAATCAATTCACAGCTTCAATTTATTTGAAGATAATTGAAATGCAAGTATCCGCAAAACCAATTAACATTCACACCCACTTCAAATCAAACGGCCTCCCTTCAAATCACGTTAAACGATATTTTAAAAAATCTCGTAAACATCGGTGTCGATCCACGTCGCGAGATCATTCGTCTCCCGCACAATCCGTCTGCAGAAGACGTGCGTCGTACTTTCGCTAAAAATGCAAATTGTACGTCGAACAGACACCACGCCCAGGGGTCGTGGAGCTGACTTAGGGACTCAGCGGCAAGGGAGGCTCAACATTTTTCACGAAACGAAAATGAGCAAGACACACCCCTAGGACTCGTTGTGTGTGGAGTATTCCTGTGTCAGTATTTCATTATGTGAAGTAATTTTGAGCTGAGTCCTATTTACATTTTAAGCTCTGATGACTGCCTGATTTCACCTTAGCCAGCTCATTCGTAAACTAATAAGTAGAATTATACAGTTAGAAAGTTAATCCAGCATAGACTCAAATTACGTGTGATGCTCAAGGAAAAGCTTTGGTCACACGGTACAGTGCTCTGATAACGACAATAAAATACCTAAGCACAACTTGGACAAAACGCTTCACTGTTAGACCTCTACAAATCCTTTGATATTTGTAATTGTCTAATCCTAACAAACCATACTAAAAAAAACTACCTATCCTAGACGGTAATACCCCACACACTGCTTCTTCAACATCACAGACAAACAAACACATGTTGTTCATTATTAACTCACTTATAAAACAACAAGGTACAGCACGTACATTTTGTTCACTTATAACTTAACCACGACTTCAATTTTCTTGCGGTTTTCTTTATTATACGGAGCGGCTACGGAATGCTAGTGACGTCATCTAACAACCTTCATACACTGTGTTAAGTATCAAAGTTGTTTGTATAACTCATTTAAACAATTCCTTGTTTAAAACAGACATGCTTTGTACAGTATTATTGTGTACCTAATATAATTAGTTAGGTATTTTTTCAAATAAAGAACAGTAGTGCTATTCTGTAAAAATCTCACCGTGATAACATAAGTGAAGTGAGCTGCCAATAGTGTCAATCCTTAGCAACTGACAGCTCACTCCAAGCTCACTTCACCTAAGATAACACGGTGAGATGGTTACAGAATAGCACTACAGGAATCTGTGTGAACGAACTCATATAAATTGTAAGTAAGAAAATAAGTTCCATTATAAATTATGTATGTTGTGATTTATCTACTAGGTATGCAATATTTTATGTTAAATATAAAATATGTTAAATAATATAATATTATAATTGACATTTCTTATAGGTACATGTGACATCGTTGGTGGACGTCACATGTCTTCGAATTGCACTGGACTAGCATGGTGAATTACGGCCCACTCTCTCTCACAGGGTGGAGAACCTGTGTCCCAGCAGTGGGAATATTATACGCTGAATATGGATTACTTATTTTTATTTAGTTCGTGCCGGTAACAAAAACAGTAACCTTCAAACAAAAAAGCGTGACAATTATGGAAATAAGAGGTTAATCTATAGTCGTAAATAGTGGTCAATTTGACAACGTATTCACTAGTTTTCAGTATAATTTCTACTTAAAAAAACTCGTACGTTTTGATCCTTTCCTTCTACATTTGAGATAAATTAATTCAGCTTGAATCAACTAAAGTTAACATTCCCTAGCGCAGCGTGTTCAAGTTTGAATTCTCACTAACCCTACTTTGTATGATAAATCTACATGGTACATTTTAATCGTGATACCTGGTACTAAATGTTGTTAGTAAAAATACCTACATACTTACATTACCTACCTAAAACTATGACAGAATTTTTTTAACTAATTAATCAAAATGTTACCAAGTACAAAAATATTCGGGTGCCATAATATGTATGACTATATATGCTTGTTTAACGTAGAAATTAAGTTTACTTATATCTAGTGGAGTGTTCATAAACATAAGTAGCTAACACAGTCAAATCAAAGATTCGTTTCATCCCAATTATCAATATAAATAAATTTTCTGATAGATTCAGCAATCAGTATAACAATTTTGCATATAAATTTAAATGTTAATTTTCTAAGCTATTAACACATTAGGAGTGCACAACGGACGCTATCGTAAATCAGAAGTACAAACAGTGTATTAATTACAAATGCAAACAGCGAGTGTGGTCCGCCGCAGCCGTCTCTATCCTGCTAATGATTTGCAGTGTAGCTGTAGCCTAACGCACACACGGACCACCGAATACTACGATACGACACACGATCATATTTCTTTCTTTAGTATTACAGAACTTTTGGGATAAGAATTTTTTAGACTTCTATGTGGGAAGTAGATATAGAGTGTTAGAACTGATATTTGATTGATTAATAAAGTATGTAGCAGTAGTCTAACGCTCACACGGACGACCGAATACTACGACACGACACACGATCATATTTCTTTATATAGTATTACAGATTTTTTGGATAAGGCTATGTCAGAAGTAGATATAGAGTGTTAGAACTGATAGTTCATTGATTAATATAGTGTGTAGCAGTATATATAGTCAAACGAACACACGGACAACTGAATACTACGATACGACACACGATCATATTTCTTCATACATACAGTAGATATTACATTATATTTCGAGAAAGGCTAAAATATATTGGTTCTGGGAAGCAAGGTTGTTGTCGTGAAAATTGTAAGTTCTTTAGATGTTCAGCCAGCAATGAACTAGTAATTCATTAATTAGTATTTGTAAATTAGTAGCACATGTGATACGACAGATTATCAAAATTTGTTTATAAGGCCGTTTTAAAATTTTCTGAATGTAATAAATTTTCGATTTGGCTGTCCTTTCACTGATTTTTATATGGAGAACGTTTAGTTAGTTTAACTAGATAATAATATAGTAGGTAGATGAAAATCCGAATTGTGCTAAATTCCTAAATATTATTTAGGCAAAAAAGTTAACCGTAGTTCGAATTGATTAATCGGTGATACTTATAGTTCTAATTTCAAATGCAAACAGCCGGTGTGGTCGTGCACAACTTCCTCGCCTACACACAAAGCAATACAACTCTGGATCAAATTGCTTTGTATTACTATCAGCAAAATAATTCGTTATTTTATAATCTCCCACTTTTTAACTGATTTGCCGCATCAAGTAACGAACTAATCGGGAAATGATAATTTTGGCTATAAACGTATCTGCTGCGTATATTTCCATATTGTGAGATATCAGATACGACATACGATCAAATATTAATTTCACATACCAATGCATTTTGAATAAAAGCCTATTCAGGTTTAATATTGACGTTATTCCATGCAATACAAATGGATTTCATCACATAACGTCAATATTACTAATGTAGGGAATATATCAGCAGTATTATAGATAGTGCTATCCACGAAGACGCGCCCCACTCCGCTCCGCTCCGTACTAAAGTACAGCTTACAGTGCAGTAATCGCGGAGTGGGGCGCGTCTTCGTGGATTGCACAATCTATATCCTACAAAATGAATGTTTCGCAGTATAGCTGCAGGTCTGTGACACACACACAGACTAGCCTTTTCGACTAACCATTACATTCAATTCCCGTCAAAATCAACAACGCTTCAACCGCCACCAATTTACCTTTTGACGTTAGGATTTAAATTGATTCTGGTATGAGCATTTTATTCAATGACTTACGGCATAAATGGTTTGATAGGCAGCTGATACGCTCCTTTGTTTTCCATCGAAATGAGTTTTTCACTGATTGTTACTGTTACGAGTATTTATCGAGTTTCAAGCAATTCGCTACGATAATTACTCAATTGAGTATTGTAAAAAGTAAGAGGAGAATTTGTGCTTGTTGTTGGAATATTAGTGATATTTATACACGTAGCAGAATAACAGTCAATACTCGCAACTTCGTATTATGTAATGGAACCTTAATAGCCCAGGCTTACTCATAATCTGTCGAACATGAGAAAATATCCCCTCAGTTTACACCCGACTGTGCGTTTAGTTACTGCTCCTTTAATCTGCATAAATTGGAGCGTTACGCATATTGCGGAATGAATCCAGCTCTTTAATGCAGCCGTTAAACGTGATTCAGTTGACGCAGTAGCCATTTTGAATAGGAGAAATAGGAGAATAAAATATATCTTAAGAATCAAATTAAAATATCCGATTTCTTCCTGCTTGGAGGTGGATTGCTTTTTTATGTGTTATGGCTATATTATGTAAGGAGTTCGGAGGATCATGCACTTGTTTGTATAAAGATCTATTTATAGTGACTTGTATTACAGAAATCCGTAAAGTGTAGGCAGGTATATTTTGCTCGTGGCATATGCTTTCCAAACAACACACTTTGACACTGTCTTAGTACAGACGCCAGCACATCAAGCTACTACAATCTGTCAAATTTATTTAATAGATTTTCAACTTTATCGCTGAAATGTAAGGTTCAAAGTTGATTGGTAAAATTTGACAGTTTCGGGTAGCTTGGTGTGCTGGCGTCTGTACAACCACTTTTAAAATGTGTACCGGTAGCTAGCTCAATTCAAGCGGGAGGAAACGCCCGGGTGCCGCCATTGTGGGGATCGCCCGGAGGACACGGTGGAGCATACGGTGGAGGTCTGCCCGGCTTGGGCGGAGCATCGCGGTGTCCTCGTGGAGGCGATCGGCGGCGGTGATTTCTCGCGTCCGGCACTGGTTCGGGCGATGGTACCGAGCGAGAGGAAATGGGAAGCCGTCACCTCCTTCTGCGAAGCAGTAATGCTCGCGAAGGAGGAGGCTGAACGCGTGAGGGAGAGGCAAATTTCGCGCCCTCGCGCCCCTAACCGCCGCAGGAGGAGACGCCCTGGGCGTCGGGAATCACAGGCAGATTTCCGGCCACCGTAGGCGCGGGCTTGCGGACGGTGAGCAATGGGTAGCTCGCCGTCCGATAAGGACCAAACCCGGGTCGACGGCGCGTTGTGTTTCATGCGCGCCTCAAAGAGATGTCAGCAGAATTGACGGGGTCCGCTAGGGCCGATGCCTGCCGGGGTTGCGAATAAGGCCGAAAGGGACATCGTGGCCCCTCGGCAACATGGTGACTGAAGGAACACGGGTGGGTTTTAGTCAGTAAGAGTCTGACACGCCCTCCCGCTCCACCCAGAGTGGGAGAAGTTATTTGATAATTTCCCACATTTTCTATATTCCAAACTGAGGCAGATGACAAGTGCGAAATAAACAGATATATTACAGATATGCCATCCATTTCCGAGATGAAAAAATAATGATCTTATAGAACGGAACACCGAATATTTAGTTTTAGATATAAAAAAGTATTTGGAAACTTTCCAAATGCCTTTATACACCTGAATCAGGTTACAACATCAAATTCAATGTCATAATTGCAATTTGTCATTAATATTCTAGTTCACTAGTTAGCCATATTTCTTATTTCCATACGGCCGTAAGAAATATGTCAAAGGTGTCAAATGTCATGAAATCATGACATTTGACACATTTGCTAACTTATGGAGTTGTATTGCTGATTGTAATGACTATAATTGAGTTAAGCCGCGATTGTTACGGCCGCGAATCATATTTAAATCAACATAAAACCTGACACTGACCTGCAAAATGCAAAAAACGTAAGAAAATTTGAATTTCGCAGGCTACCCTGACGCTTCCTCCTTAAACGTAGCTGGCGAAATGTGGGTGTACACTGTACTCTAGGTACACGTCTGCCTAACTATTTGGGATTACAGGCGTGATGTTTTGTGATGTGATGTTATGTTATGTTATTATCTTTTATTAATTTAAGTGAGAATTTGTTTTTCAGTAAAGTCATAAGTTATATTTTATGTACCTACGTACATAAAAAAGTACAAAACAAGGTTAACAAAGAGACTACAGAGCAATGTCCTTGTAATTTATTAACTATGTATTTGTCTACACCACATATTGTGCATAATAGCGGATAAATATATTTGCTACCTATTTCAATAGTTTTATTTGGTTGCAGTGTCCCATGGCTTTACTTGAGAGCAGAGTCGGTCGGCGCGACTGGAAATATGCGGCAGCTTCGATGGTCCATGTACAATTATACATACTGGTCATATTCATGCTAGGACTTGACTCGAAACACGTCGGTGATTTTTGTATATAGAATGTAGTTTTGACGGAACAATTTCTTAGAACTGAAACTTTTTAAAATTTAAACTTCGTAAATAAATAAAATACAGGTTTCGGAAAGTATAATTTTAATTTACACTTCTGAAAGAACTTATAGAATAATGGATTTTTGTGTTTTGCGGAGAAATATAGGTACCAATTATAAAATACAATTGGGAAAGCCAATTTTGATTATAAAAACGTGCTAATTTTCTATGACAATATTTTATATTTTTTCTTATGTAAGTCAGTGTAAGACGATCTAATACCAGTAAAAAAACTTAAAAATTTAAATTTTCCTTTTAATTAAAAACTGAATTACTTTTCTCAGATCGGATGTGTAAAAGCTTTAGTTTCTACTAAAGCGATTCAAGTGATACATGTTCACGTAATAACAAACAATCACCGTGTAGGAGTGTCTCATAACGGTCAGACCGTTTGGAATTTACACATTAGAAACGTCCAAGAGGAGGACCGCCGGGATCAGGTCAAAAAAAGAAAATAATGAATGGATGGATGAAAAGTCAAGTACGGTAAGGAATAAACTAAATAAACCTATGAATAAACTAATTTGACCCCATAGCGCTCCAAGATAACTCTTCATCCAGTGACTCCACGCTGGAAACTCTCTTTGCCTTCGTTTTACACACCAGGTTCTGTTTCTTGTGATAACCACGTATACGAACTTGTCGGTACAGAAATTCTCTCGTCATTATTTCAGGCACGAACATTTTCCTACTTCTATACAATACCTTATCCCTGGGCCCCCAACTTCCTGTAGCACTAAATAGCGCATGAAGCTCACCACGACGATAAAACTTTATCACTTGTGCTATTATTCCGACCACAATGATAACGAGGTATATGATTAATATAGTATACAGTAAAACCAAATCACAACTCATAGAAACTGATTCAATGAAATATGAGTCCTGAAACTCATATGTTTCCATAACTTTCCATTGAGCGTAAAGAATAACGCAAATAAAGATCGGATTGAAAAACCACGCTAGCTTCCAAAAATAATTCGTTTTGATCCCTATCATGAAAATAATGTCTACGTTATGGTTTTTGATACCATAAAACCAATACAATGAAACAGAAAGAAATAAACAATTAAGTGATTGAATGATTTCTGTTGCATTTGTTAGTACACCAGTCAGGTCAGAACATAGAAATGGAAGAGTACAAACTATTAAAAATATTAACATGAACATACAAGATAATTTTGTGTACTCTTTTGCCAAATCCATGTGAAGCAATAATTCTTTTAGAAACAGATACAAAATCCAAAAATTAATATATAAACTGCAGAATACGATGGAAAACCAAAAAAATCCCCAAATTGGCAACCCATCAAAGTAACTCAAGATTTCGGACATTGAAGCAAATATTTGAAAAAATGAACTGGTGCCGATTTCTATAACGTTATCTTCTTCACCGTGATAATAAGACATCGTTTTGATTCCATTAAATGCAATAAGTGCGAACATAAATGATACAAATAGTGCAAATAATGGCGTACTTATAGCAGTCATCGTGGCAGGGCTCCGAAATGACACGTCGCGAGTTAAGAAAATTAATATACCGCACCCAGTGCCTACCGACAGAAACCCTCTGGAAATCGTACTATAACAAATGAGAAATGTAAAGTTAGTCCAATTTATAGTAATCTTTGTAGCGTACCAAGTACCGCTGGTCGACTGCGAAACATAAAACAAAACCAGAATGACACCACAAACATACATTGCTGCTAGTTTGACTGCTACTTGAATTAATCTTTCTTGCTTAATTGATAAAATGTAAACAGATGCGCATATTCCAATGACTGCTAAGATTGTTTTCCAGGGAATAACACATTTTAATCCCATTTCTGCAGTACAGTTTCCGCCTATTTCACGTTCAAAAAAACAGTTGCTTGCAGTTTTCATGCCGCAGTCGTCTTGAAATACATCTTGAGCTTGTATACAATTTTGGAAAATTGAAACATTCACCCTTTTCACCATACATTTGGTATCACCATAGTCATCACAACTGAGCCAGGGTGGGACGTCCCAGGCCGCATAAAATGTGTACACCAAATACCAAGAAGTTAACACCAGCAAATATAATGATTTCAAGAAAATCAAAAATAATGTGCCATATCCAACATTCCGAAACAGAGGGAAGTAATTCCACATAGTGAATATATTGCAATTTGCGTACTGAGCCAAACACATCTCTGAATATGCCAGTGGCATCCCGACCAAGATTACTGTCAATGCTTGCAGAGCTGCATGCGCATAAAATCCATTATGTGATATCTCGGATGGAGAGATCATTATTGTGATTTCGTTCATCATCCACGCCCATACGATAAGTCTGTAATTACCGTAAGTATTCCATCGACTGTTCACTTCTGGGCTATAAGATGCATCAAATTTGATTTTTTCTTCATGTCCCATTTTTTCAATACAACATTAAATGCCAACTCAACTGACTGAATTGAATCGTGACCATATAGATTGAACCTAATTAATATCTTATCGTGTCATTTATATAAAAGTGGAATGATAACCTGTTTGGCGCAGTATATTAGAGAAAAAATTTAACTTAAAAGAACTAAAACCCAACTAGGACAAAAAAACGAACTAAAAAGGTATAAACAAGTACAAATCCGGAGTCACACGTCTTGTTAGGTAAATCGAACAGATTACGTGTGACTCCCGGATTTTTTTAATGTTATAATAGAGATATGTCGGAAATACGTTACTGGGTTGATTAATAGGGACGCCAGCGCCGCCTAGCAGCGCTCGACAGAGTCTACAACATAACGCTCGACCGGAGATAAGCAGAGTTCATCGGTGGAGGTCAAGCAGTGAACACGATTAGAAACTGTCGCGCATTCCAAATAGTCGTGTCGTGTACCTACAATATGTGAATTGCTAGAGTGATTGATTTGATAGTAAATAAATAAATAATAAAAAAATCTTTATTGCTAGAAAAAATATTATTACAAAGCGTTTACATTGGCCCCAAACTAGGCAAGCCTGTATATTGGGCACCAATATGGAGGTTTTACCATTTAAACATTTATTTTATTTTAAAACATGTTCGGTAGATAAAAGTAAGAAAAAGTATTCTTCAAATTACAAATGAAATAAAATAAAAAGGCGCAGTAAAAATCTAAGAATAAAAAAGAAAACATAACAAAAAAATCTAGTATATAAAGAAATTAATAATAATAAAACTAGAAAAAACGCTATTATGTAAATGAGTGTGAGTGTAAGTATGTGATCAGGTTTGTGAATGGGGGTGGTGAGTGTAAGTGTGTGACCATGTGATGGTGAGTTTGACGGTGTTTAAGCAAAAGTATGTGTGTGTAAGGCAGAAACTGCGAGTGGTACGAACGTATGTGTGCAAAAATTTATTTTACCACTGTAATTATTTTTTCTGCTTCGTCATATGACAAGTTTAGCAACCAGAATGTTAGTTTATTTTTTGTTTGTGAGTGCAGTTTCTTATATTGCACTGTTTGATCACCTCGTTATAGACGTGAATATGCAGAAAATGTCGAAGTCTTTGTGCATATGCGGATTTTAGTGGGGTAGTTGGAACTTAAACTTCAAAAAGGAGTGATTTAAATAGTTTACAGGCCAAACGCAGATTCAGAGTTCCAACTCCCCCAGTAAAATCCGCATATGCACAAAGACTTCCACATTTTCTGCACGTTCACGTAGTAAATTATAATTTTATCTGAACTGTAAACGGTTTTTCAATTGCGCAATAACCAACACTACCAAGAGACCTTCTCCGTCAGATGTATATATTTTTGAAATTCATTTGATATCTAATATGGCATAATTTCCGAGGGTGCCATATTCAATTTAATATGACGTCACATAGCCTATAATTAGCGGACGATCAAGACGCTTCCAACGATACCTCATTTGTCAAATTATGATGAGTAGTTTAGAAGTTATGAGGAAACAGATGAACATACATAACCCTCCTCCGTCGTCGGGTAAAAAGCCTTAAAAATAAAATCTCTCTATAAAAGTGGAGATAGTGCGATACTGTTATGAAGAAACGAACAAAACATTCGACTAAAAGCTCCATTTTAATTTCATCACCATAACTCAGCCGTGTAAAGATACGGTTTTGCATGAAAACTGAAATAAAAAAGGTGCAGGTACGACGTCGAAACAATAATGCACGATTGTAGTTGCTTTTACAATGGCAGTCGGAGACATGCGGGCGGGTACCGCGGTACAACCGACGTAAAGTGAAAACATTTTACTGCGAGCTTGAAAAATAAAACGGTGAAGCACTATTCAACTACCCACAGTGGTCGTGGGTAAAGTGTCCGCGATAAAGGGCCTTCACAAAAAAACTCGCCTCTGTAAACTGGGCCGGCTCGCACGGTAATCAACTTTATTCTAGCTTGTGTTTGGTGGTAAAAAATTGAATGGCTTTGTAGTGACGTTTTAGTGGTATGAAGAACAGGGTGTAAAGTTCACTCATCCACCATAGAAAAGGGAGGATCCTCCGACCAGACGGGTGTTGTGTCTGGCGAGCAACTGCCCATCGGTTTGAAGTTGAAATCTTGTATATATGTCGATCGCTCGGTAAACTCAAATTGCGCGATGCAGGATTTGTATGACGTGATATCTATGATGCGTAGTTCGTATGTGGCGGTATAACGAATCTATCCGCGAGTGTAAGGTCTGTTGTTTGACTTCGCTTCTTATGACGGATGCAACTGGCTCAAAGTGTCAAAAGTTTTACCTATGAATAAATGGAAGCTTCCACTCAGTCATGAGTTAATGTGGAGTTATATAATAATGTATGGTCATCGATCACTAATAAAGAATGTGTATGGCGTATTAATAGTAATATATGATGTAGGTATTTAACACACGAAACCATTACGTAATTCATTCAAAAGAAATTTAAAAAAGAATAAGAAGTGTAATAAGAGTAGTTTACTATCAAGGTGTATTAAATACTTAATACGATTTGAATGTGAAAAACAAGGTTTTCTGAACACAGAGGCTATTAAAAAGAATAAACAGTACCCTGGAATGGTTCAGATTGACTTTGACTCCATCCTACCGATACCAATATATTTTTCAACATCCAAATTCGATGTATTTCGCCAGAACACTCGGTTTAAAAATACGTTCTACCTAGTTGGACCAACTAACCCGTATAATATCCGAATTCCGAAATCGAGTTGGAAGTCTCGCAAAGGAACCGTCACAAAAAAGATGCGTACAGAAGGCTAGGTCCATACAATGAACGAAAACGGCGTGCGCACACAGTCGTGTCGTACGGCGATCTCAAACTGTGTCAAACGAATGCCAGTCTGCTTGTTGCGCTTGCTCTACGTTGACGCGTGTCTACGTGTGCGTGCGTTGTCACTCACTGAATCCGACCTTCTGTACTTATCTATTTTGTGGAACCGGGGTCGCATTGCCGAGCCCCACGAATATTCGATTCAATCGTCTCCGCTTCACCTTGCCTTAAGTGTACGAGAACTATTTTCGTAACGGTGTGATAGCGACACATTGGATGAAGAAAGTTAGAGTGTACCAAACTATTTTCTCAGTACAATTTAAAAAGTAATATCTTCAGCGTATCAGGTCGTGTGATCAGAAGATGAGGTTTACTTTTAGCGACCTTATTTTTGGTGTGAGTACTGTTGAAATCCTAGAAGAAAGAAAGAAATACTGTCCTTTATACAATAATTTGTATAGAATCATAGAATGGCTTGGAAGGGTCACACATAAGGACCTCGCGTATTACGTGGCCACGACCACGACTTTTATCACAACTTAAATTCATGCACTAGGTACGTATTTCCTGATTCACAAACAGAATAATAAAATACGTATTTAAATAGCATTGCCATGTTTTACGGAAATTTTGTCTTAATTTAAATTATATTATGCCACAGCTGGGCTGCTTTCACGGTATTTGAGTTCAGAGAATCCAGATCAAATCCCTGTTCTTTGAATTCTTTCTGTTGCTAGCTAGACGCGAGAAGGTAATGTAATATGCAATGGTGGGTAGTATTTTTTTCAATTGAATTTAAACAAGACAGTAAATTCTTTTTAGATAAAAACCAGGGATGCGATGGTCCGATTTGCAGGAAAAATATGTTATTAACACCCACGCTGCTGTTTTTTTTTTTTTAAGTACTTAGGTATTTAAATTTTGCTCAAGTTCAGTCAACTACAAAACTAAAACTGTAAAATAGTTGGTATTTCCGGAAATGACCAAGTGTACCGCTGCCACATATTGCAGTTTGGCTACAGAGTGACTTTTCTGTTTGCGAGCTGCATTTGATCTATTTTTATCTCGCGGATGCTCTGTTTATCTTTTAAAAACGATCAGTACGGCACACAAGCGAATTGCAAAAATAAATCAATTCCATTTTTTCACCTTGTATGTCCCATGGCACATAACAAATACGTACGGATGTTTACAAAGAAACTTCCGTGTCGTTTTGTTAGTTTATGATCGCACGTTTCTATGTTTCAATTCAAGGAAAATTCAATTTAGCTATGAAAAATGGATGACTGTGTATTTTAGTTGTTCAATTTTATCACTTATTGCGTTGTCTCCTACCGAATAATCGATCATCGCTTTTCCCGAGGGCTCACTGTTCGTCCAATAACATTCAAAAACATATTGGCGTAAGTGCTCGATATGAAATTGCATTTAAGCCAATAGGTGCAAGTATTCATCGTCCGTCATATTATTTGTCACCAGCCGTCAGAGGCAGGCGCCGCCGGGCGTCGAGTGCGCCCGACGTATAGCGTATATCCAATTACCCATTCGCAATATTTTCTATGCGATGACGCATATGGAAAACGCAATCAATCTACAATACGAATATTGTCTAAAATTATTTGGGAAGAGAGCGAGTTATGGAAATTGTTTTCCGATAGAATTGTAAACGGAGTTTGACATGAAAGTCGAGAAAATTTGTGTAGATAGGTACGATGATTGTGCAGTGTGCTCGAGAACGTGTTTTTTTTATATTTTGAATTATTTGAGCTGGCCATATCTGTCGCATGTCTGAGGAGCAATGGGCCCAAATAGCAATAAACAACTACGCGGTAGGCCCAGATAGAGATCCCTTCTTAAAGGATTGGCTGGCAATCGCAGAAGAATAGGAAAATTGGAAAGAGGGAAGGGAGATCTTTGCCCTGTATCGGGACATCACAGGGTGATTATAAAAAAACCTGCAACTATAGCGAGGGTAGACTTGGTATGCCTAGAGCAATTACAAACAGGACCACCTAGATGGATTTATGGAATTTAAAAGGGAACTTCGAGGAATTTTCAAACTTCACTTCTTAGTAATACTCTGGAGGGGTCCGACAGAAATAACAGTACTAGTTTTGATTTCCAGTTCTTCGTAAGCACCTATTGTAAATCCACGATTTACGGGTTATTTCTAGGCAAGCATACTTCACTGCTGACCACAACGCTTCTTTAATTGTTAAGTCTATGACATGTATTATTTATAATTCATCAGACAATTTTATTTTATTTTTAAACCTTTGATATTTGTAGTATTCTGAATTTATTTTATTTCATAAAATTTTACTTATTTTTGAGTAATAATTTTGTAATGTTATTTTAATAAGTATTTAATTAGATTCACAATAATATAAATATTTGCACACCTTATTAGATAAGGATACAGACTGTTGATTGATTGATCAAAGGTGTTCAAACTTTAATAAAATTACCTACTACCTAAAAATAATACTAAGAAACATAACACAAAAACACGAGTTCAATAAGCTAAAGATAGTCATAAAAATATACGAATAAGAAAACAAGGAACATTAGATTAAAAACCCAAATAACAACAGTTTTGTTGGCGCGCCTAAGAAAACTTATTTTTCCTCTTGGACGAACTCCAGAGCTGGTAACAAAGTGATAAACGTTATTATTGGACTTGATACTTCATTTTATAAAACGCGTTGTTATAAATGGGATTACAGAAATTAATACGGGACGATTTACGTCTTACGATTCGTTTTAAAGTTAATTCTTATTTGCGTTTTCAGTATTCAGTGTGATTCTTCATAATGTGCACATATCAAAATGAGGGAATCTATGCTCAGTATTAACGACAGAAAAATATTTAAAAAAATCTAAATATTTTTTTAATTATTTATAAGGAATTAAAAAAAAATTATAAAAAAAGTTACACCTTTTAAACTAAATCATCTATCGCGATGAAACAAACTCCATAATGATTAGAAGTATTTAGGCGTCGACATAAAATGAAAATTGATAAAAAAAACGACCTTCAATTGAAAATAAACATGTTTTTTTAGCAAAAATCTAATTTTTTTTCATTAATTTTTACAATACCTAATCAGTCTGCGCTTGGCGCTTGGTGTGGCAACACGCCGTGTTCGAGTTCGCGACAAGTATATCCTGAGGATGCCGCGTTGAGAGGTGAAACACGTGTCGATTTATTTCAGGGGTATTTTATGACTCTTTAGAAATAGCTAAGCGGAACAGGTTACTAAATATATCCACTTCTATTGTTTTTTATAATGGATTTCCGCAAGGTCACGCCTGAATCAAATAACTATTTACAATAATTGTAAAATTTATAAATAAGATGCCAAAGAGAACAAAAAATTATTTTTTTATATTTTTTCCTTCGGTAAAATTAAGCATAGATTCCCTCATTTCAGTATGTACACATTATGAAGAATCACACTGTAGATACACGGGATCATCTGACAATCTTCATCATCAAATTCCTATCCTTTTCCCAACTTCATTGGGATCGGCTTACAGTATAACCGGATGAAGCTGAAAACCAGTATTTTAAATGAAGGTACTGTCTTTCTGACCTAACCCTTGGTAAGACTGGTTGTATCGTATCAACTGATAGTACATGTAGGTAATTATTAAATTCTATTACCTATTCAATATTGCGTTACAAGCACTATCTAGTTTAGGAACCACTGTTCAAATAACCATGTTAATTAATCTAAAAACAGTGAGCAAAATTATATTGTAATTATTATTAAGTTATATTTTGTATTAACACGTTCAGTGCAAGGAGCCCTCCTGGAGGGTTCACCTAGTAGTAGTAGGTTTTTCTTAGCGAATACAGCATTATAAACCGTGAAAATAAAATCTGATATATATATTAACAAGATTTATTAGTATCTGTGTTGGTTTTAAAATCCAAGCATTTATTTTTCACGTTTACAAATACCTATTCAATAAAAATTTAAAAGGTTGGAAACTACGTATAGCGACAAGACCCCCTGAAAACACTATTTTACATTGTTTCACAGTGTTTTATAACACGGTTTTAAACCCAATGCCGTTGACCGTCTACGATGGTTAACTTTTGCGCAAACGTAATAACAGGAACCCTCCCGGAGGGCTTACTTCCAATATGTATGGCGGCATGGCGTATGAGTTCTATGAAAAGTGGGTGGAATCGAAAGTGTTAATGGACCAATAAAGAAGATGGAAAATGTTGGGCCCAAATGTAATAAGTTGAGATATTATCTAAAAATTAGTCATATTTTTTTATCCTTGAATATCAAAAATCTGCTCAATTCTTAGTCTAAAAACGGAGAAATATGATAAAGATAGTTTTCGTGAAATTATCGATTAAAGTAATCGATTACACAACTACAAAAAAAAACAACCGACTTCCAAAAAACACTACAAAGTGAAAAATAACTTTAATTTCGGAAGTCGGTGTCTTTCTTTGGTTTTTTGTCACCGACTTCCGAAATTAAAGTTATTTTTCACTTTGTAGTGTTTTTTGGAAGTCGGTTGTTTTTTTTTGTAAAAAGTTTTTATTTTTCACTTTTTAGTTGTGGTACCTAACCCCACAAAAATTCGAAAACCACTACTACCTGCTATGTAAATAACAGTGACAGGAACTTATCATATCATCCACATACTAAGTGGGAAAAAGTACGTATTATTGAAGCTAACTCAAAAACTATCAAAGCAAAGTTAATAAAATTTATATGGGACCATTTCGAGAGCATAACCTTTCAAAAAAAAATTTTTTAAATCGGTCCACAATTGACGGAGAAATCGGTGGACATACATAAAAAAAAAGATAAAAAAAACAAACATACATAACTCCTCCTTTTTGGAAGTCGGTTAAAAAAGAAAACCTACCTACTAGGTAGCACTAGGTAATATAATTAACTCAAAGTAATTAAATGCACTAAATATACAATATAGTGAAATAAAACATAATTAATTACTGGAAAACCAAAAGAATGATTTCTTATCAATTTCATATCGATTAAAATCAGTTTTATTTTTTTGTCTATGTCACTGGTAGTGCATATTCTGCACTGGCTGACTGACAATTTGACACTAGACATTAATGGTGGGTCGTTCTCGAATTTTTGACGGCCAAAATCGTTTTCCCGACGACGAAAACGGTTGCAAAAAACGATTAAAGGACGAAACTTATCCAACGTGGAATAGAATTGCGTTTTCGTCGAGCGCAGTTTCTTAAAATTATCAACGATTTGGAATGTATGAAATGGTTTTTTCGCATCACGAACGACAGCTTAGACAACTGGTAATACATTACTGACTGTATTTGATTTCAAAGAGTTAACTTTTTAAGAGTTCACTTTTTATTGGAAGGACTGTTTTACGAGTGTGATAGATAGTTGAATCATTGTACCCGACTGTATATTCTTAGATGTTAAATAAAAAATCTAAAAAGTAATTCGAAGAATGGTTTGTGCAATGAAGACTGAAGTTGAAACCAGGACGTAAAACGGTTTCATCATCACAAAACACAAAACGGTTTTTGAAAACGGTTCTTTGTCGCAACGCCAACCCCTACTAGACAGCTGTCACTTATTTCGTGTTTTCCTATGTGTTTTGAGTGCTTTCCCAATTATTTTTCTTTTTCAACGACCACTGCTTTGATTTTTATGGATACTGACCCTGCCTACCTTGTACAACCCTTGCTTTCACACTGGACACCGAAGATGGCTCACATGATTGACTTGGAATTGTTATTTTGGAAATTACTGCTGCTTTGTGGATTGGATATTGTTGTAACTATGGATCGCTGTGTGAATTTTGGGATAGCAACTAGTCACTGCAATACTCTAATGTATGTTTGAAACTTTGGATCTATAAATTCACACCATTTTCATCTCGTTACATTCAGACCCAAGAGTGTATGTAATCGTTTCCGTTTCCTTTTTAGGGTTTCGTAGTAAACAAGGAACCCTTATAGTTTTGTCATGTCCGTATGTCTGTCTGTCCACTATACATATTATATACCACCACCAAAGTGGTAAAACAAAATTATGAAAAACATTACTTTTTAGGGTACCTACCCTCCCATACACGTAAAGTGGTGATGTTTTTTTTTTTTATTCCATGATGTGGGGTATCATTGGAAAGTTCCTTTAAAAACATGTGAGTTTGGGAAAACCATTTTTGGATTCAGGGATCCGTTTGCGAAATAAAAGTGCTAAATTTTGTTAGAGTCAAGTTTGATCCCCCCTCCCCCTTCCAGCTAAATTGTTGGTTTTGGATGTGTGAAAAAAATCACAGTAGTAGTTTATATAACGAATTTAAAAGAAAAACTATCACAGCTATATAGGCTTTACAAGTTAACGAGTAATAATCGACCAACTTAACTTTGCAGTTGCAAAAACATGTTTTCCCATACATTTCGTATGGGAGAACATGTTTATCAACTACAAAGTTAAGTTTGTTTTTGGGATAAATTCATCCCAACTACGGAACCCTTCATTGTGCGTGGTCCGACACGCACTTGGCCGGTTTTCGTATTATTCTAATTGTTGTTCTAATACACTACAACCTAATCCTTCCTCTATATTGCAACAACAACTTTATTACGTTTAATCAATAAACCTCTCCACGCAGCCTTTATCAAACCCTAATTCAATCCAGCGCTCCTAATTCTCATCACCCATTCATTACGGCCCGTCTAATTTGTTAGTATTCTCCTAATACGATCCAATTGGTGCACATCTCATTTGCACCCAATCTCTTTGTATCTAACATTATCAAGCCAGAGTTACTACTAGCATTCACATAATCGTCGCAATCAGTAAACACATGTATTGTCGCTGCCTCGTCGAGGCACGAAACTAATGAAATCGTAAATCAACGAGCATACATCGACAGATTTTCAGCGTGCAAATATTTTGCTTTTCAACATAACTCTCGACTCAACTGACGCCTTGTTAATTAATAGAATTAAAACCAGACTTGATGAACAGCTCAACAGCGAGCCAATTAAGCACGGCATATATTTTTTTCTGTCTCTTTAATCTAAGTGGAAATATTCGAGAGTCGAAAAGAGTCAATTGTTGTATGTAAATATGTGATGAACTGTGGCAAAAACTTTCAAATTCTATTTTAAAAGATATAGCGTAAGACCCGAGTTCACCAGCAGATGGTTAAATTTAAAACATCTGTTTTAACCATAAACGGCTGTTTAACAATATTTTACTGTTCACCAAGCACTAACAATTGGTTAAGTACTGTAATCGGACGGTTATCTTAAACGAACTAGCCGACTCAGTTTAACCGTTGGTTTACACTTTCTGACGTGAAGTTTTGCATTGTGCATCTCTTTTAGTTACAAATTAAAAATGCAAGACGCTTTGAATTATATCTTTGAAGAGAATAATGTGTTAGATGACTGAGAATATAGAAAGAATTTCGCGCACTCCCCGTATATTCCAAACACGACGCAATTATTTCAGGGAATATGACGAAAAAGCATTCGCTACAAGATTTCGTTTATACAAACGTAGTGCTTTGGAATTACTTGATTTAATTTAAATTTACGGTACGTTTGCGTTTATCTTCTATAATCAATTAATCACTGATATTATTCAAAAGAAAACTAACACGACACGACGTAAAAATATTATCTCATCATCTGTTACGACGCCTTATTAAGGTGGATAACAATTAAAATTCTATTGTGTCTCGTTAATGACAGTTGAAGGGGAGTTTGTCAATGACATTTGATTGACGTTGACATTCAAAATTCACAAAATAATGTTAAAACATTCGATCATTCGGTCATTTTCGACTCACTCATTCAAAAACGCTTGGTTATTTAACCGTTGGTTAGAAATGAATGGTGAACTGGAAAAAAACGCGGTTTGTTAAAACAACTGTTTTATGGTAACAGAACGGTTACGTAATCAATGGTTATGTTGTAGTTGGTGAACTCCAGCCTAAGTGTTACAGAGTGCTTGTTTAACAGTTATGGACATTTAATAACTCGATGTCGACTTTTACGATGACCGTCGCGCCAGACGGTGCCATCTTATTTTTTTGTTTTTTTTTCCTCTACCTACTTTTTGTTTATAAACATTAATCTAGATGCTGTACAGTTCATTCATGCAAAAAAACATTCGTAACAAACGAAAACGTTTATAACCCGCTATGATTTTTGGCAATGGAACAAGAAACATCTACATGGTGCATTTATTTTAAAGTTTAGGCTTTTGTCCCAACAATTTTAAACTGGCTAAATCTTGATTAATTTAACAATCTTATCAGCTAAGTGCCAATTCCACAAATGAAACTGAACGCGATCAGCACATCATCTATTCTGCGTTCAAGAGTTGTCAGTGTCAATATTCCACAGCAGTGTCAACAATGACAACACGGTTTAGATTTGCTGATCACGTTCAGTTTTATTGGCGAAAGTTGAAAATATTTCGGGTTAACTTAGGGTGGAGCCTAAGTTAACCCGAAATATTTTCAACTTTCGATGATAATACAAATTCCATAATACCACATAATTCCTTCTAAATAATCTACATAACAATTTAATTAGGAGTAGGTTAGTGTACCCGCGCGAGTGAGCCTGGGATAACGCAACCACAACTCAGAGAGTCAGACAACCAATTTTGTTCAGCTTTAAATCAACTACTCGTATGTACGATTAACGTTGTGGATTATTTATATCGGATAGCTCTCGGCTCACACACGAGCATGTCTGTCGGCACTCGGCCACTACATCAAAAACGGTGCACTCAAACTAATTGCATTTGCTATTGATGTGAGCCTATAGCCATTGCTGAATACCTAGCCCCGCTCTGCTCGCTCAGCCCGCTCTTCCCGGCTCTGCCCGCCCGGTCATCGCATGTCGACTATTAGCAATATAATTTCAGGGCACCGTGTGTTTATTTGGCACGGCAAAATAGAGGAAGGCATGCATTTGCTTTGATTCGATGTGATGCATTAATATGTGCCCAATGTCATTAGCTAAATGAATTGATATTCGTCACTAAGTGCGTTGATATTAGCTGAAAGGGCAAATGGAAATGAAGCGTATTACGATGCATAATTAGCAGAATTAAGTAGATGATTGAATAGTATTGACTCGCCCGATCGGTAGAAACCCAATATAGACGAGAGCACTTTGTCTTTTAATTGGCAACATAATGTTTATTTATATTTTAGAGGATGAGTGTACGTTCTGGAAGGCATTCACTTTCATGTCTTATTAGTAAGGGGCGTGTTTCTGTACCGAATGCTTATGTAAGGTTAATCTTATGTTAATCTTCACAGGAACAGTGTTAGAATCACTGCTCCTGTGAAGATGTCCTGTGCAAAGTTGTAATGCGGAAAATTTTAAACAAGAGGTACTGCTATTGACGGGGACTTTCGTCTTTCTAGTTCCTATTTACCATCAAGAAAGAGAAATTATTACTACTTGAGTACAACAGAAAATTTAACTAAAAAGTAAAAATCTAAAATCCACACACGAGTAGTTGTAATCGCACTGTGGTACACTAATATCGTTTCCATGGCAACGTAAAAGGTCCTAAACGTGCCGCAATTCGTACCTACCTGCCCCTCAAATTACTTAGTTAATGCTTATTCAACAACCTATAAAAACAAAGAGGTTGCCACGACAAGGAGGGTCAGAAACTCTATTGTATATTAATGTAACCGGCGCCATTTTCTCGCTAGTTTTGGCAAAGATGCAATTTAATTTGAATATTGTGCAAGACTGTTATACTGCGTTATAGTCGTAACTGGAACACTTTAAATACAAAGTGGTCATAAAAGTAGTGTCTAGTGTTGCTTTTAGATGGTGTTAATTGATATTGGTGTTGTAGTATAGAAATAGTGATGGGGTTCAGTTATTGGATTCAGCTCCACTGTGATTCATGTATGCCATCAATCAGGATAGGCAAAGTCTTATAACACGCTTTCTAAGGTCAGTCTAAACCACGACCTACATTGTCACTTAGGATTTGTAAATAAGTTTATTTTGATTAAGTTTAAAATAGTTATCATGAAAATTTATTTAAAAAAAAACATATTTATTGTAAAATCACTTCGAGAAATTAGTTTTTTATTATATCAAAGTCACTGCCCACGTTTCCTAACTACCTTTGAAAAGAAACGTCTGAACAAACTTTAGGGTCAAGGTCCAATTTGAAGTTCTGACATTTTGACGAACCAAAAATACTTAGCAAAAAGCTTTTTATTTTAAATTATTATATTTAATAAAAATTCTCGCTTCTAAATAGAATTATACGAATGGCAATGCCTATCCGTATAAGGTAACAGGACGATGTCGTACGTTCACGGCGAGACAATTAAAAGGAAATTTTAGCGCTTGCGAGGCGCACAGAGCGTATATGTGACTCATTCCGCGCGTAAGTGCGCCTTCTCTCGTCACCGTGTCTCCACGATTTATGCGAGCAGTATTACACGCCATTCGACACGTTGCCAGTACACGAATGTAAGAAGATAAAATATAACATAGGAGCAAAAATTAGGAACCTAAGCTTAGGTTTCCTAAGACTCCGGTGGCCGCCACATAGCGTCCGCAATTTACCGTTGAATGACGTCACTGAAACATTATTAATACAAAGTAAGTTGGTGTGACTGCCTCGTTGGTCTAATGGTAGCAAGCTCTACTGCTGAGCATGAAGTTTTGGGTTCGATTCCCGGGTCGGGCAAAATGTTATTGGGTTTTTCTATCATAAATTTCTCAGTAGCAGCTCGGAGTCGGGATTTATGCCCGGTTGATGACAATAGGCTCGCCCCCTATTACATGGGACTTAAACATAACTGGCGAAATGTGGTAACTGCTACAGGGACACTTCTGCTCAACCCTTCGGGGAAACATGGCGTTATGTTATGTAAGTTGGTGTGTTTTCCTAAATAATGTTTTTGACACCGTAAAGTCAAATCCATGTGCCATTATTTTAATGACGCCCGTCACTGCGGCCGGTATGTGGCGGTCACCGCTCTTCTACGAAACCGTAGCTTTAGCGGAAATATCTGCAGAGTTCTTGAAAATGACCAGTTTTGAAATAAAAAATATACTTAGTTTAAAAGGTATTTCGTTGAAATTGTATGAATTAAAATTGTTGCAGATGTGCATATATTTCAAGTTTGCATTGAATCTTCTAGAAGTCCAAACGACATGTAAAAAGTACGTTTGTAGCGCAAGTTTTTAACAAAATATATTTACTTTTCCGTTCATGACGAGCTATTAAGCCATTACCAACCTTACGAATAAGCAATAATAACACACCGGATACAAATTCAAAATCCACGCAGTATACAAATAAAGCTCGCGTCCAAACCAGCAACATATTGTTACCTGCAAATCCAAAAAAAAAAACAAGCAAAAGCCGGATAATTGTAGTTCCTTTCCATGGTTGTAATTCATATCCGAGCCTTCCCATAGGATACTTCCACATAATTGTATGTAACATCGTTTACCCCCGCCTTAGGTAACGGGACCGTCCTTGTCATTCCATGTCCCAACTACAGTCATTTAATTTCGATTATTGTCTCATTCATTTGATTTATCTTGTTTTCCAACCCTTCTTTACGCCAGGCGTAATTTTAGTAGGATACGAACTTTCACTTCCTCACCTGTATCTGAAACTGATAGAAAAATACTTGAGAACTTGTAACAGATTAAAAATAGTTAAATGGCCGAGACTGCCTCTTTGATTTTTCTATCAGAATTTTTTCAGTTGCAGACTCTATGTAGATTGCCATCGACACGCTAAGAAGAAGAAGAAGTAGCAGCTCGGAGTCTGAATTTGTACCCGGTTGGTGGCAATAGGCTCGCCGCCTATTACATAGCTAAATTTGGGTGTACACGTCTGCCTAACCCTTCAGGGATATACACGCGTGATGTTTATATGTAAGTGTTAGATCGCCGACAGTTACCACGAAATCGTATGCGATTAAACTACGCTACGAGAGCATAGCCGGCGTAGCAACTCGCTACGCTGTAGCTACGTCGTAGCGACACCGGTTTTATTCTTGAAGTATAGAAAGTTAGAAACTAATACCGCTGTTTCTATTGAAGTTGGACATTGTAAAATCTATCATCACTGCAAAATAACAACAATCAATCTCTAGTTATAATCTCTACCTGAAAGTTATTAAATATATTGAAAGTTATTTGAAAAATGCCACATCCATACACTAGTGCCTCCTCCCCAGCACCTCTAGGATGATTGTGCCGCTTGTCTAATTGTTTCTTGCAACGCCGCTATATTAAGCAGTGAGATGCCGCCGACTTTATGACTTCTTGAATGAGTCATTAAGTTGTCGAATCAATTCGTCTTCGGCCTCGGCACTCGGCATTCGGTATTATTTCTGCCGAGACGACTTAGGGGAACATTATACCTCAGTTATTTTACAACTATCGTCGACGTTGAGTTTGATACGTTTATGTAAGGAGATAAATCAGGGGAATTTATGATTTTCAATTGTTTTAACTTGCTGCTGAGGGCAATTTAATGACGAATTCTTCGGTTGAAGCTATTCAGTCTCTTAATATGAGTAAGTATACAGGGTTATTGGTTATACGTCGGCAATCCGTTAAGGGGATGTAGGATAGGTCATTTGCAACCAAATTACCTCTGATGACTCCTATGCAAATGTCAACTGTTTTTGAGTAATTAGACATTTTTTTAATGTAAGTAGTAAAAATATAAAATGTACCCAGTAACCCTGAAATACAGGGTTAATGGGTATATTTTATATTTTTACTTACATACATAAAAAAAGTCAAATTACTCGAAAATATTTGATATTGGCATAGGAGGCATCAGGGGTAATTTGGTTGCAAACGACCTCTCCTACATTCCCTTAATGGATTGCCGACGTATACCCAATAACCCTGTATAAATTGTAGAAGCCACGCCTTTTTTACTTCTTCTGTTATTAAAAACAAGTACATAATGTTTTGTATAAGAGCCCAAACGCACTTAAGTAAAAAGTATATAGATTGCGTATCATAATAAGTGCATTATAATATGTTATTTTACCCCCAAGGGAAGAAAACATGAGTTTATGTATTTATTACAGAATATTGTACCTATACAGAGTGATGAACAAAATAGACCAGTACCCTAATTACGTAATACAACACAATCACAATCTGTTTCGATTTGAAACAGATTGCTAATCCATTGCTTCATAAGTTGGAAAAAAATCTGCTCAACAACGTAAATAACGCAATGAATGTTGTTGATCTGACAAAATGAAACAAATTTGGCAAAATTGTTTACGAAAATAAGTTACGCAATTAGGGTACAGAGCAATAATACCAAAATCTTCAAAACTTTGCTTTGAAGTAATCCACAAAGTACTTGATCACTTTATGATTATTTATTTAATGAAGTAAATTCCGCTAGATAACGAGAACATAAAACTTCACTTTTAAAATATAAGCTAACAAGCAAAGATGAATAAACAAACAACATTACATTGCAACATTCATAACGCTTTAAATTCATATGAATTAACTTTATTGGCAGAGTACAACTCAAGAAAAACAGAGCAAAAGAACTTGTTAATATTCAAAGTTGAGTCGGAAGAAAACTTAATTAAAATAGAACATTTACATAAATAAGATGTGTAGAAGTTACGGTAACTATTGCAGCATTCGACACTAAGTTGTAACTTAAAACTGCAACACTGGACGACAGTCACAAAATTTTGTAACTTGGAAATTATTGGGAGAATATCGTGTAAAAACATTAGCCTCTTACTGGGGCAGTTGGGTTAAAATATGGCTTTGTGGATACGCCAATCATTCATCATCATCATTTCAGCCGAAAGATGTCCACTGCTGGACATAGGCTTCCCCCAAGCACCGCCACTTCGACCGATTCTGTGCTTCCCGCTTCCAGCGGATTCCTGCGGCCTTCACAAGGTCATCGGTCCATCTTATGGGACGCCTTCCAACGTTACGTTTCCCGGTAAACGTCGCCCCTCCAGAACCAGCAATATGCCCTGCCCATTGCCACTTAAGTTTGGCAATTCTTCGGGCTATGTCGGTTACCTTGGTTCTCCTATGGATCTCTTCATTTCTGATTCGTTCACGTAGGGAAACTTCATGTATAATCCTCTCCATTGCCCTTTGGGTGACTTAGCCTTCTGATAAGGCCCATTGTGAGCGACCACGTTTCAGTGCCATAGGTCATCACTGGCAACACGCACTGGTCAAAGACTTTCGTCTTGAGACACTGTGGTATGTGGGATGAGAAGATATTGCATAGCTTTTTGAACGCAGCCCACCCGATATGCGATTAAAATATATATAACAATGTCGCAATGTTTCGAAAGTCTATGGGAACTTTCTATTGTTACAAGCGAGTAAAATGATTTTTTGTCGTATGATTCCTGGTTAGGATCAGATTGAGCCAATGAGCACTTGAATTGCACGCGGTTACTTATGAAAAAAATGTTAAGGCTTGGATAAAAGGTAGCAGCTTTCTTCTCAACAGAACACTAACCCGTTAGCCAAGATTGGTGAATACTGTAGCTTCTCTCTTAACCGTTCATAAAAACAATAATAAGGAGGCCTATTTGTTTATCAAAGACACGGTTTCCCACGTATACTTTAATCTGACCTCCCCTAATCGATAGAAGCGTGACCTTAACGAAAATAAACCTCCATCAACCTCATGCCCTTTCCAAATTACTACAAAAGAAACTTCGTGGTCTAATCAATTTTATAATCATTCTCTTCGGCATCGAACAAGTAAATTGCTCTAACAATCAAACCGAATCAGCCAACAATATCCTGTTAAACTCAATCACAAGAATTCACAACTTTCAATAAATTTCATCACACGAATTTGTGAAGACGGCCAATATTTATATTGGTATAAACAAGTTCCTTTTAAGTAATCATTGCTGCTGTGCGGTTTGTATCGTAAAATAAAGAATAGAATGAGATCTTTTTCTTTTGGTCGATACGTGCTCAGGCTATCAAACAACTACGTAAAGTGGATAAGTAGATGCATCAGTACCACTAAAGCACGTTCTGCACTTCAACGTAATAGTTGCATGAGTCGCTTTGCAGTAGGTGCCATTATAACAAGCCATGTGCCCGAAGGGGTTTCCGTTCGGCAAAAATGACGCACTTCCATACAAACTTTCAACCCCAATTTGACCCCTTTAGGGGATGAATTTTCAAAAATCCTTCCGTAGTGCTCACTTTCGTTATATATGGAACTCTGAAGCAAAATTTCAAGCTTAAACCCAAAGGTTTAGGCTGAGAGTTGTCTGTCAGTGTATTTAAGATTTTTAGTATGTTGATTTAATTAAGAGAGTACTCTGTTTAATACGATGAGTTACAGTTACATAACGGCAACAGCGTGGCAGCGTGTTAAACTCGCACTAGGTGTACCGATCACTAATCTGTTTACCTAGTGTGGCTTATGGTAATATTAAGGAGTATTCCAATAATCACAAGTTGTTAAGCCCTTTAAAGTCATCTGTGAGAAGCTTGTATTGTATGTAATGATTGAATGTATGTACATTTTTAGATGCTATAAGCAAAAACAACTAATTGTCAAAAAGATCACAGTGCGTTTTACTTTAGCCCCAAACTAGGCAAGCATATATCCTGGATACCAAAATAAAGGGTTTAACCATTTTAAAAATTGATTTTAAATATACAACACGCATGTTGGCTTACAATTTTATTGGTGGTACTAAAATACAATAGACGTTGATACATTTAGTAACCTGTTCCGCTTAGCTATTTCTAAAGAGCCAAAAAAAACCCTGAAAGAAATCGACACGTGTTTCACCTCTCAACGAGGCATCCTCAGGATGACGATTGACTTGTCGTGAACCCGAACACGGCGTGTTGCCACACCGAGCGCTGAACGCAGAGACTGGTACTACTAATCTACTCCGCCTATTCAATTTCAAATGAAAACTATCTCCAGTTACGTACCAAGTTAATCAACGTACTTAGGTACAACTTGACATTATTTTCCCGAAATAACGTGTAACCAAGCGAACAAAACTATCAGTGTCATGGGATTGGTATATTGAGTTTATCTATTGGTAGTATCTCCGCGGTCGATTGCCTGTCCATTAAACTTGCTACCACTTATGTTATCCGGGTTTAACCAGTGAAAGGCTCATTATCGACATTGGAAGCCAAGTTGATTGTCGACTTATGTGAATCAAAAAGTACTCATTCAGATATATCTTTTCCCTGTTGAGAATATGACTGGACAGGTCCACTCAAACCTGTGCGGTTCTTTCCTCAAAAAACCTTTTCAGACACTAATCTACATGATCCTCACATAATCTGACCAAGATTATGTCTGTACCTTAAAAAAGACTGTGACTTCTCAGTAAGTTTCAGCCCTTCTTCTCAGAGTAGTCGGATAGGAAACGCTGACCCCATCTAGTGTTTTTAATATGCTTGACGTGTTAAAGTGTTTGTACAAACCTACTTATGGAAATAAAATCATTTATCGACATTGGAAGCCAACTAGTTATAAATAAATGAAAATTTCATCTCAGCAGTATGCTGCGATATTACCATGCCACAGCGCTGTTATGCCATGCATTTTCCTACTATTCTGCCAGTTAGGTCTTCTAAAACCCGCATGAAGACCTACGTTATCCTTAAATGGCCCTAAAACCACACAGTGTATCTAAAACCGTAAATAATTCACAGCTACAAATATATCACAAATTGAATTTAGCTTCATGACCCTCATTCATGTAACACCGATTTGGGAACGGTTTTTTCCATTCAATGGGCTTTTTCGGTCATTAAGTCTGACGTGTATACAGATGCAAATTGATTAGCTTCCAAAAGATATAATAATAAAATTGGTGTAACGATGCAATAACGTGCCTTTGTATTTACGCGAATTTCGTTTAACAGAACAAAGCCAGTTTTTGTAGAATAATTTTCGTTTTTAAATGGCACTTTTTTATCTCATTTTTCAGTTTTAGACCGCTTTCTGTCCTTACAGATTACTATTACTATTAGATTATTATTACCGAGAACTATTAACTTTAAACACAGTAACCCCTTGGTCGCTGTGTTTAAAGTTAATTTGTAATTTGAATAAACGGACAATGAAAATCAATTTGCTTATAAATTAATTTTCGTGAATGAAATCTACCTCAAATGAAAGGTTTTTTTCAGAGAGCAGTTATTTTTATAACGGAGAAAGAAAATAAAAACTTTGTTTTTCTGGATATATAAACTCCTCCACCACTTAAAGTAAACACCAAAACCTTTCACGTGCTAGGTCCATACAAAAATACCCAAGGTTCCCATATCTATTTGTTCTCGACATTGCACCCCCAAGATATCCATTACAGAAATGAACCTTCCCCTAAACCACCGCGCCACTGCCCTAAACTATCCTGAGGGTCATTTGCCATAATTACAACGGCTTGGATCGTTGGCATTTGCAGCATGATATTATTACACAACATCTAATGCTACAGTGCAGGGGCTCGTGGTTCATGACGTAAATAATCACAGCCGCACGGGTCGATCGAAGGTTAAGCTACGCTTGCCGCGGTCGAATCTAGGATGGGTGACCATCCATTACATATGTGAGCCCTTCGTGCCTCGAAAAGCGCGTTAAGCCGTTGGTCCCCGCTGTTATTTGTAGATTTTTGACTATCATTACGGGTAGTCAGAAGCCCAAAAGTCTGACAACCAACCTTACTAAGGGGTGTCTTGTAACCCAGTAACTGGGTTTCGGAGGGCAGATAGGATAGAATCGCTCCATTTAAAATACTGGTAGTCAGCTGCATCCGGTTATACTGGAGGCCGACCCCAACATTTTGAGAAAAAGCTAGACAGATGATGATCTAATGCCACATAGCAGCTGCAAATAAGTTTTGATGTCCCCGAGGTATAACCGCGAGGGTGCACGTTTGAAACCTTGAAAATAGTCACACAGCTGTCATAGGGACTTAAAATCTTAGAAACCGTTTAGCGTAATAGAAAACATCGTGAAATCACGTACACACGGCTACACATCAAGCTATACATTTCCAGTTTATGCTGATCTCGCATTGTATAAGGTCAGCTTATACTGGAAATATAAATACATAGGTACAGCAGCGTGATGATCAATGCTCGTGCTTTCTCTGTAGGTATGTGAAGAGGTATTTACCCTGCAGTGGTTCAAACACAGGCGCATTTTATATTAATATTACATTACCCATACCAAACGCCGCTGCATCTCTTTATTCTCCTATTATGAACATACAAGAACAGATTTAGTTTAAACCACAAAAACAATACGATGTATCGCGTAGAGCGAGCATAAGTCTGGATATAAAATGGTTTAAATTATGAAAACATTTTCTTTTTAAAGCTTTTATTTGGGACCGGGGAGTAGGAATTAATAAAAACAGGGCGGGAGAGTTCATAAAGAAAAATGTCACTGCATTGCAAAGTAATGCTCTCTCCTTCTAGCGTCGACTAAAGAACGCGAATTTTCAAACCCCTGTTCGTTAATATCCGAAACGAATTTGATTTTATCCCTCCCTTGTAATAAATTATGCACTCCGGAGTATGCATTGCCGTTTTGTTTTATTTTAATTTACAAATAATTAAAATAACAGTTTCGATCGTTCCATAACGCTATTCTAATAATATTCATCTAAAAATTCATAGAAACCACTCCTTACTTACGTAGAAATGATAGAAATTATCTTCAGTAAGCTGTTAAAAACTAATAGAAAATTCCGGGTAGCATAAAACCTCACTCATTCCAGACTATTCATGGAAGTGGCGTTCGGAAAAGCGCCGCGACCGGGCTGGATGTCAGTATTTTGTTAATACATGAATACATTACAACAAGTTCGAGGAAACTGTTTCTCGCTAAATTAAAATCTCTCACGGGCGAATTAAAACTGGAAAGTTTTTAAGCTTACGAGGCGTAGCCGCTTAATGATATTAAACTGTTGATTTATAAACAACAGCGCTATGAAATACGAGGTTCTTGTGCTAGTTTTACTCGCTTTTACAGGAACGTAATCTATGGTAGAAGTTCTTCGATAAAAATGAATAAATCATTTTCAATATGAGCAGCCTTCTACGATTTTGTTCTTGTGAGTGAAATTAAATTAAATCGAGCATTACTAATTAGAATCTTACATGCAACAGAAAATATTGTCGTAATGTGTGGTCACTTAAATACAAGTACTTGGGCGACCAAGCTCTGATCTAGTGAAAATAGACAATGCTCATTTTAATAGTATAGGATAGTACCTACTAACTCCATACTGCCATGATAGTAGGTAGGTACTTACTAATTCCATACTGCCATGATCATTATTCTAATGTCAATAATGTCATGTCATTATTCAATATCATGTTCTAAACTTTGGGCAACCGAGCTCAGCTCGGGTGAAAATACTGAGATTTATTTTTTTCCCAGATATGAGACCTAGCTAGATCGATTTTTCGCCCCCGTAAACCCTTATATTGCAACTTTCGTCGAAATCGTTAGAGCCAATTTCGAGAACGTGAGTAGGTACAAATATATATAGAAACAAATATATATGTTGTAATAATGTATGGTCACTTAAATACAATTTTCATTTTGAAAAATAAATCTATTTTACCGTGGTCAGAATAATATGATCACCAACGAAAACGCGGCTAACGAACCTACAATTGGATGTTTGATTTTCAATTTAATCTAAATACAATAAAAGACTAGAATTCTCTGTTCGAAAACTTTCTACTCGTCACCTCACAAACTCAACGTTGATTCGCACATCCAAAGCTCATAGCTCAAACACTATATAAATTCAGTTTTTCAGTCTGTTTAGTAGGTGTGGTGTGTACGCTAGTTTATAAGAGGAGCGGGGTTCGGGCGGCGCGGCGGCGACCCGGTCCGTGCCGTATCTGTCATCTCGCGGCGCAAACACGCCGTTACCTCGGCTCATTTTATTAGGGGCCCGTGCCGACAAGCCGAAACCACTAACGCGATGCGCTAATAAAATTGAATCAGCCTTCTTTCTACTTCGGAAGCCGGAATAGTAATGGAATAAGATGGTTTAATTTTTTTTTTGTGGAGTTTTCTTGTTGAGTTGGCTGTTTGAGAGAATTTTCTTTTGTTTTGAAAAAGATCTTGACAAGAGCATTTTCAGAAAGCGAGGAGCTAATTATTAGGTATCTCGTGCATTTCATGATGACAGTGAATTAGATATTCATGTGATCTCAGAAACTTTATACCACATAAGGTATACCTGCACAATATACAATGTCACAGAAAACACGACTTTACGATACAAAGCATTCCAATAAATTCTGATTACCAAGTAATAGCTCTCCTGTGGTAACTCAAACACAGCGTATAGGTAATTATCGGTTTGCTAAGATACTGAGGCATTTCCAGTACACGCATACGAGATGATGAAAACTGACACGCTATCCAATCAGAGCTGTCTCTAGCCAGCCGAATATTAATGGACATGCATTGCCACACCTATGTACCTTTATGTAAATGATACACAAAGTCAATGTAGAAATCCATACTAATATTCAAGGTGAACCGTAACATGAAATGTAACACAAATTAGCCGTCCTAACTCCTAATAATTATGCAGTGCAACGTGAAATGTAACATAATAACTAGTGTCACTACAAGCCGGGAAACGCGAGCTATTTGGTTTGACCAATGATCGCGCGCGGTGATAAAGTTGGCCGTCAGAAACGACCTTTACGAGGCCCCGCTCCTTTAATGTTGCTTATTACCTTAATTTTATTTATTGCCAAGGTAAGATGTCAGATGTTACACATCATATGCGACTACTGTAAGGTTCGCTAGTTTTTTTTTTACCAATCTGTACTATGGTTTACCAGCGTGACGTCATCACCATGCCCATGGGGCCAGTCCATCAGCAAGATAGAAAAGTCACCGTTATAGAGTCGTAAACTTCCATTTTTGAAATATTGTAACAGCTCCAAGTGAGCGTATTTGGAACTAATCAAGTGTGACAAATGTATGGAAAGACTAGCCTGAGAGATTCACGTTACTCTAACATTCAAAAGGTGCTAATGTCTGTTCTAAAAGTCTCGTAGTAAGTGTAAACAAGCCCTGTTCAGGTTTTTTTACGCAATCACTCACCAAGTAAAGGAAATTAGTAACACATTCATCTATATTTAGAAGGATTCAACTTTATATCTCACAATTTTTTCCAACAATTAGTCTTTGAATAACATTAATTACTAAAATATATTTGAAAAATAATCAACTCAAACACGAGGTTATCAAATTAACCTCAACAGTCTAATGAAAAAGCTTTTTAAGGTGATTAAAAAAAATCGCGTTTAGGTATTCAAATAAACAAATCAAAGCACACAATTTGTAAGTGGTACAAATCGGCATCCACAGGTAAATTTTCTTATCTTTGCTTACATTTACATCAGATACTTTTGAAATAGACTATACATTTTCTCGTGCTTGAGGATACAGGTAAAACCTAAGTATAAAGAAAGTGATCCTAATAATTTTGCTTTTTCATACTCATGCATTAACATAATGCGTGTTAGTTGCGAGTGCGAAACACACGACCTTTTGAAGGGACAGCGCCAAAAAGGTCAGTGTATGTCCTTTTAGCACTCCTCACGCGTGTGCTAATGGGAATGTATTATACAAGTGAGTTTTCCTGCGACTTTGCTTCGATTATGTAAAGTTATGGAAATTTATTCTAAGAAAATTGACTACCAACGTAAATTGTCCGTATATTCAAATCACAACTGTCATTCCTCGACAGTTGTATGAAATGTACAAAACGACAAATTGACGTAGGGTGAAAATCTGCTTAGCAATTAATTGGAATGTTTAACTGTCTCTGCGTTACAAACTATCTGAGTATCAAAAGTCATGGCAAACCGTTGAACCGGTGCAGCGGGATAACCAATTTGACAACCTACATGTTTAATTATTTTTACCCATCGAAATGTCATACTTTGGCGGATGAGATGCCAGTCTACAAAGCAGGTCACTCGTGAAGGCATCCCAATTTCATATTAACAACATGACAATACACCAGAAAATAAATAAAAATAAAAATTATATTTAAGTAAAGTACCTTACACGGCATGAAATATGCGGCTACATAAAGGTTCCGTGAAAAATGTCGCACTCTTAAGAGAATGAAAAATATTGGCAACTCATTGTACTCAAGTTATCTGTGGACCCATTTATATTTTACTACGAAATTTTATACGACATCGATCTTTTATAAACCAACTGGCATTTGTATTTCATTATAGAGAAAAGATGTTTAGAAAATGTTTGATTATTTCTGAGTGAAAAGAAAGAACTAAAGAAAATGATTTATTGTGACTCGCACAGGAAGATCACAAACTAAACTAAACGCAATCATAAAAATGTAAAATGCATAATTATTTGTAAATAATAAAGTAAAAAAACAGAAAGTCCTGTACCAGGTCAAAAGGCTTTTATCTCAATATGATGCTGCGAAATATAAAAATAAGTGTCGCAGAACGTATAAGCAGAACATTTTTACTGTGACATTGTATCCAAGACTACTGAAGGAATATAAAATATACAGATTATATAAGTATATGGAATGGACTACAAAATAATCCCACGGTCTATTAATTACAATATCGACATTCTATAGAGTTTTCATGAATACTTGTCAAAGGTTTAAAAACGTGCACTTTGGAGTGACATTGCATCGCTTCAGTAAAATCAGAAATATGCTTGGTGATTATGTCCATATTTTTAATGGTGAAGTATTGTTCTGAGCAGACATGAGTATGCTTAGCAAAACAACACCGATGGAATCAGAAATAAAAGTTAATTAATTAAAAAGCAGAAAATCAAATGACCAAAACCACAAAGGTTACTGAAACCAACAAACATACCTCATAAAAACAACTAAAAGAAAATACGATACGAAAATGAGATGCTGACGAAGTTTCCCTAGAGGCGTCAAAGCGCGCGATACGCCATTGCAGTCGACTGCACGACTGAGTTCACGAACGCAGTGACGCTCCATCTCACACTTAACCGTCACTGCCAGTCCTGCCACATCCAGTACTAGGGTCACATAATTTTTTGACGTATCGTCCCCCTGAGTGTACACCTTTTTTTCTTTGTCTTCCACTGCTCAAATAGGGTTGCTTATTTTCTTCTCTGATGTTATCAGTTTTCTTTGGCGGTTTTTGTTGTGGCTTTTCTTTTGAAACATATTGAATCTACGTGTTTATGAAGATCATTGATAGCATATTTTTTTATGGATTGAAAACCAAAAGTATTTCAGAAAACTATGTGAAAAATCTGCGAAAACGTTTTAGTACACATTCTCAAAATCTCCCGAATCCCACAGAGTAAAAAATCAAACTAACAATAAATCGATATATTTGTGTTGGCGTACGCGAGGTATCTCCTGATCAGCAATTATCCGATGGTTAAGTGTACACAGCTCAACCCTGCAAGAGCCGATTGCGATCAAGAGCGGCTCCGTGGAAATGAGAACGGGCGGCCGGGGACCGCACAGATAAAAACTTTCACTTTTTCCGACAACTCTCCGCGGCGACATTCGCTGGCGACAATAACGCCGGCTGCGGACGCTCTTATTACGTTATTGTTTGCGTAATTGTGATAAACAAGTTTCGTCATAAATGTGGAGGTGTCGTTTCTTACTATATTTGACCGCAAGAAATCGTACAAATGGTGTTACTAAACCTCCAGATCCAATAACGCTGAATTGTTCCTTTTTTGCACGTCTACTAAATGCTATATGAACAGCTTTCGTATTCAAATCTTGAGAATAAATCTGGAATTATGAAAATATCAATATCTGCTTCCGCCGGCGTACTTTACCCGAGTCTTCTTAAGGTGATAAGTGGAGCTTTCGCACCGAGAGCGGGTAGTTTACCGCGGTGGCAGTTTTATTTACGATCCAGAGCAATATCTGGAGAAGGCAGCGTCGGGTATACTAATATCGGTCGTGTGGGCGCAACCGATAGCCGCTCGATAGAATAATATGACGGGCGCGCGACCGGCCCGCTGGCACGTAGGCAATAAGCCGCCGGCAGAGCGCCAGCGAGCCGCCCGGAAAAATAAGATTGCACCCGACGCTTCTGACCCACCGCGCGTGCTGCCACATGCCCGACGCTGCCCGGCGCTGCCCCGCGCTGCCCCACAATGCCCCACAATGCACGGGCGAGCTCGCAGGGTTGTCTACGTACTCCACATTCCTTTTGTAACAAACGACTATTTTAGAACGTTCCAACTATCTTGTTACCAAAGAAAAATACACAAACTTAAAAAATTCCCAGACAAAGTTCAGCTCAGTAAATGCCGTCTAAAATAAAAAATTGTGTAATTGCGCTGAGAGTTAAATTGGTTCTAAGTAATACATATTCCTCCTCATCTACTCCATTCATAAAATAAAGTAAATCCATTCCAATAACTCTAACCCGAATCTAATATCAGAAATATATTCAGTGCCAAAAGCGCAACTGTAAGACACGAGAAAATGAGCCAAGTCAAACTTTCACATTTTACACCCGTACGTGGGCAATGTAACTAACGTGTAACATATTCAAAAAGAAAACGTCCCGCCGAGGCGCGCCTTGTTTCATTTTACGATCTTATCGAAATAATCCGATCTCGCTTGTTATTTACTGCCGCCTTCCCTCGATTCCGGCTCTCACGGCAAACGTGACTGCTAACCGCAAATAATTATCAACCTTATTCCCATAACATTCGACGCTAAATGCGTTATCCTAATCCGACGGCACGACTCCTTACACTCTCGACTTCATCCTGGAAACGACGACCCGAAAGCAATATAGAAAAGTACATACAGTCGGACTTAGTCCCCGGTAAATATAATTCATTTTCGGAAATTTCTTTGAAGCGCATACGATCTTTTTCCCTGAAATGTTTCCGCAGACGTACCTCGAGAGATTGAGAGGAAAAATCTAGGTGTTTTATTTCACATGAGACTGCGGTTGTGAAGCCAGGCGCGCTATCACAATAAACACTTTGCGGTCGCGGCGGTCTTGTAAATTATTCATAGGCCAAAGGTTTGTGACAAGTCTTGGAATAGATACTGCCAATAACGATGCTTCCATCTAAGTGTTGCCTCGGATCGGAGAAGATAGTAAGGCATCGCTTTCAATATGTGAGAATCTTGCAAGTTTGGAGTGAATTTATTTTTAAAATACAATTTTTATTTCATTTTATCGATTACAAAACTGAAATTAGTTTTTCATTTAACTTCATAATTAGATAGAATCTAATATTTTTCAATAAACAATTGTCTGTCAATCAAAGTCAATATTTAAAAAAAAACCTGCTGCGAGTGTGGTCACTTCTAAAATGACCGCTTTTACTTTTCTAAACAAGAGATCAAAACAACCTAATCCTGTTGACACATACACATATAAACAATAAGGTACTCAGGGAATAACCCTCTGCGCCTCCACCACACTATGAAAATACTATTATTTCAGTGTATGTAACGTCACACTTCCACAACGTGTTGCAGCAACATCGTCTACGTGACACCGAGCCGAGGTCGGTTACTTTTTAAGCTGAAACAAGAACAAAGCGCACTGGGATCTAATGCTAAGGCGAAAAATTCAATATGGCAGTTGCAAGACTCGAGTCTCTTGCCACTACACGTCTGGAAGCACCTAATAAGCGTGGACGAGGATGAAGTAAAAATTCTCGCCATTGTCATTCTTACCGCGTACCACTGGTAATGAGCTAAGTTCGCCGTAACGCCTCGTAACTTACATACCAATCGGTGGGCTCCTTACCACCCGACCTCCATTGGTAATCTTGCCATAAACATGGAAAACAGGAAACTTCTGATCATGTTTTGTACTGGATTTGAAGGCTATTAGTGTGTGGGTAAACTTTTTTGTAACTTTAAATTAATTTTCAGAACTGTGTTTTCAGCGTTTTATGTATCTGTTATTTCTTGTAATTTCTTTTTGATGATTTTTTTAACGAATTCTGAAAACGAGTTTTTTTTTTATTTATCGTGGAAAAGTTTATTGTCTGTTTGTTTGAGATCATTGAGTTTTCTAAAAATCACATAAAACGTAGTTCACAATAAAAATTACACGGAAAGATTTTATCATTTGCGAAAAACGTTAGTTAAATACATTTTTGGTAAATGATTAGTAGAAAAGTTACTTAAAAATACAAAAAAAAAAAACGTTTCTTTTTTAACAAGTTGTATATTTCTCATTCTGGATTGGTCTGAAACGACAATAGACAGACAAACTTTATTTTTATTATGCTTTATATGATAAGTGAGTAAGGCATTACAGTACCTTTCAAATAAATAAAAACAAAATGAAGACTTTCAAGGTCCTATTGTTCTAGACAACGCCAAACACGAATACATTTCCTTACCATATTAACATTAAACTTTTAAAACCACGTGATATTTGTAATGTCCCCAAATGTTTTCCCAAAAGCAGTATAGAGATGCACAACAAACATATATTTTCAATGACCAGACCACAATTTAGGTAACTAGTCAGTTTTCGAAGCAGACAGCCACCAGTTTCTTTTGACGCCTGGCCGCCGACTTTGTAAATGGAATTTGCAAGTAATTTCGCCACCACCCCGCCCCTCTGCCCCCCGCCCTTGCCTTGCTCTCTTGTCTCCGCGTGTCGCTTCCATTACAAATTGTGTTGGAATAAAAATATGGCCAGATTTATATTGAGTGGTTGATAAGTGTGATAAAATTATTATTGGTGTGCCGGGTTATGTAACTTATCATCTTAAACACAGAAGATTGACTCTCTGCAACCGTTCAATAAATTAGTCTACAACTAGATTTTTTTTATAGATTTCCTTTATTCTTGCAATAAATATAGCTGTTCACGCATCTACATTCTACCTATTTAGGTAGACACAGTGGGCCGCACCGCACGTCAGTGGAAACTCTTTGACCTTGAGCTGGTCTAGCGTAGTAGCTATAGAGTTTCAACAGAATACAAGACCAGCATATATAGACCGAAACCATTGACGTAGGCAGCACGTACCTACTAAAAGCGAATCCGACATAATTATACTACTACCATATACTTATTTCTCGCAGGTTGGCGTCCAATGCATCACACTATTTGCATTTGCTATCACGTATTTCTCAATAACGTAGAATATTCGAATCTAAGCTCAGACACACACTTTATATCTCCATCTAACTAAATCTCGTCAATTTCAATTTTAAATACAGGGTTATTGGTTATAATATGTCGGCAATCCGTGGGGATGTAGGAGAGGTCATTTGCAACTAAATGACCCCTTTTGACTCCTATGCCAATGTTAACCATTTTCGAGTAATTTGACTTTATATATTTTAAAATTAATGAAAAAAAAATGAAACATTTGCATAGAAGTCAAAAGGGGTCATTTGGTTATAAATGACCTTTCCTACATTCTCTTAATGGATTGCCGACATATGACCAATAACCCTGTATAATTTTACCCTACAAATCCGGTATTCTAACAAACCACTCTATATAAATCGGATTCGTTCACGGAAAGAAGTGGGCGTGTAATAGGAAATGTTCCGCATATTGACTCCGGCGACGTTCCCGAGATCTCTAAACAATGACACACAGATCCAACTTACACCATACAACATGCATTGATTCTTGATCTAAATCAACTCACTTTTGGTTTTGATTGAACACTTCAAACTGCTTTTGGGGGTAACTTTAAGACTTTAATTTAAAGATTGAGATTAGATAAAAATTTCATTTTTTGATAGGCAAGACTTCTTTTTAAAGGGTGGTGTTGTGAAAGATAAATAAATGATTTATAATTTTTTCTTAGATTCAAACTGGCGAATGCAGTCAGTTTTGTACGCGGAACATAAAAATATGCTAAGGACATTAGGCTCGGGATTCCTAGAAAGTCTGAGGATGGTTTTTAAAATCGTCAGCAGCCAATTTATTGCACATAATTATTATGTACTTATTGTATCCCAATAGTCGATCCCTTTATAGCATTTCACTGTTCCCTTGCCTTCAAAGATTCTCGACCGTTTGTTGTTAAAGGCCAGTTGCCACATTAATTTTGCAATAATTTTCTTTTAAGAAACTGGCCCCCAGTCATGCATACGGCTTGTTCCCGAAATCCCCCCTGAAATCCCCCCTAAGGGGGAAAAGTGGAATCTATAAAAAAAAGTCTAGAAATCCCCCCTGAAAATCCCCCTTGGGGGGGAAAACTGGAATCGAAAAAAATACTTATTCCACAAATCCCCTCTGAAAGTGCACACTGGGGGGGAAAACTGGACTCAAAAAAAAAAAAGTCTGGAATTCCCCCTTGATAATCCCCCTTAGGGGGGAAAACTGGAATCTGAAAAACCAACGTCCAGAAATCCCCACTGAGGTCCTTAGAATTTAAAGAGTGCCTCTGCTACCGGCGCTGGGCGTCGATTTGTTCGCCGGTGCTGGTTGCCAAAATATTTACCGCGGACGCCTGCGGATATTTTACTTAGATAACCTAGAATTCAGGAGCGAGCGAAGCGAGCTTGGGAACATTTTGACTTACCACTGGTATATGTTTCAACTCATATTTATTTTCTATTCCGAATGGATAATACATAACATAACATCACGTCTGTAATCCCCGAAGGGTTAGGCAGAGGTGTACCTATCCCCGGTCACCAAGGAGAGTGGAACCGGCAAGAGATGTCGTGCGGTGTCCCACAGGGTTCGGTCCTGGGGCCGCATCTGTGGGACATCTGATACGACTGGGTGCTGCGCGCCGACCTCCCTAGCGGCGTCAGCGTCGTTTGTTACGCTGACGACATGCTGGTCCTGGCGCAGGGGAGGTCGTACCAGGCGGCGGCCGATTTAGCGACACGCGGGGTTGCGACAATCGTTGACAGGATCCGGCAGCTGGGACTCGAGGTGGCCCTGCACAAGTCTGAGGCCATGGATTTTCATGGTCCTCGGAATGCGCCACCGTCGGGCTCCCAGGTAATGGCGGGAAGGGTTCACATCGGTGTCGAGTCGACGATGAAATATCTGGGACTCGTCCTCGACAGCCGGTGGAATTTCGTAGAACACTTCCGACGTTTGGCTCCCAGACTGGAGCGGGCCGGGGCTGCATTGAAGCGGCTCCTGCCCAATCAAGGGGATCCAAACGCCTCCTGCCGGAGGCTCTATGTGGGGATCTTGCGGTCCATGGCCCTTTACGGGGCACCGGTGTGGGCGCGTTCATTGACGCTGCGGCCAGCCCGCCGGGTGAACGCGTCCCAGAGGGTCATGGCCATCCGGCTAGCCCGAGGATACCGCACGGTCTCCTGCGAGGTGGCGAGCCTCCTTGCCGGATTACCGCCATGGAATCTGGAGGCAAAGGTCCTCGCGCCACTCCCAGATGTGCGCGAGGACCTTTGCCTCCAGATCCCATGGCCTCGGCGAAACGCCGGGGCTTAACTCGTGACGTGTGAGGGAGAGGCAAATTTCGCGTCCTTACGCCCCTAATCGCCGCAGGAGGAGACTCCCGGGGCAGCAATCGCGAGCCGATTTCCGGCCACCGTAGGCGTGGGCTTGCGGACGGAGAGCAATGGGCAGCTCACCGTCCGATAAGGACCAAGCCCGGGTCGACGGCGCGTTGTGTTCCAAGCGCGCCTCAAAGAGATGTCAGCAGAATTAACGGGGTCCGCTAGGGCCAATGCCTGCCGGGGGTTCGAAGAAAACCGATAGGGACATCGTGGCCCCCGGCAACAGGGCAACCGAAGGAACACGGGTGGGTTTTAGTCAGTAAGAGTCTGACACGCCCTCCCACTTCGCCCAGAGCGGGAGAAGTTATTTGATAATATCCCAAACAAAAAAACAAAAAAAGAGGTGTACCTATAGTAGACCCACATTTCGCCAGTTATGTTTAAGTCATGTCAGTCAGTCAGTATGTGTAATAGGGGGTGAGCCTATTGCCATCAACCGGGCACAAATCCAGACTCCAGGCTGCAACTGAGAAATTCCTGCTGGAAAAACCCAATAACACTTTGCCTGACCTGGGAATCGAACCCAGGACCTCATGCTCAGCAGTAGCGTTTACAACCACTAGTCCAACGAGGCAGTCCACCGAACGGATACTTCTCTTTAAATAATTAAATTTATTTGCGAACGAATACTAACAACTTGAATTTGGTACAGTCAGCTCAGTCAAACCTAAAAAATAATAATGATTGTTTTATTCTCGGTGCATTACCTATTATGATTTATTTTTACTTTGAATTGTTAGTATTTTTTATTGTTATTAGCAATACTTCTTTTTATTGTTGTACGTATACCTAATAATGTATTTTTTTTAAGTATTCGTAAACTGTCTAATTACTAGTCAACCGTGTTGTCGTCTACAAGTGATTGTTTTATATTATATTTTCTCTTTATCTGTGTACTTCATTGTTACTTTCTGCAAATTGCCGAAAAACTTGATAATTGTTACATATTGAAATAATTATGTGATGTTCCGGGGCCGGGGGGGGGGGGGGTTGTATGCTAAATACTTTAGTTTTTCTAGGTAAGTACTTTGTTTAAACTGTTTTAATTATTATTTTTACTAATATCGACCGATTTCCCTCATCGCTGTTTGTTTGTGATTGTTTTTACTCTGCATCACATTTTATTAGGTATAACAAAATTCTACTTTAAGAGCGTAGAAATCAAAACTAAAAATAAGGGGGAAAAGTGGAATAATCCAAAATGAAAAGGGGGATTTCTGGATTTTTTTACATTACGGTTCAGTTTTCCCCCCTGAGGAAGATTCTCTCAGGGGGGAATAGTGGAATAACTCAAAATGAAAAGGGGACTTTCTGGACTGTTTTTACATTAGAGTCCAGTTTTCCCCCCTGAGGGGGATTCTCTCAGGGGGGAAAAGTGGAATAAGCCATGCATACTTGTATGTTTGCAGCCTGCATCACTTGGGGAATGGAAGGTGGACTGTCAAGCAGTGTAGTAAAATGGGCCTCTTTTCTGATTATTCCTTCTTTTTCTATCGTTTTTATTTTAGCACAACACCGTTTATATGTTTTTACCCGACTACGGCGAAGCAAAAAGGAGATTATGATTTTGACCGGTATGTATGTATGTTCATCTGTTACATCATAACTTCAAAAATACCAATCATAATTTGACAAATGAGGTATCATTGGAAGCGTATTGATCGTCCGCTGGTTATAGGTTATGTGACGACACATTAAATGCAATATGGCGCCCTCTAGAGGACATAAAGCCATTAACTAAAAAAAAATATGCCATTTTGGATATCGAATGCAAGGGCTTGTCGAGCACATTACAATATGTATACGTTCAAAAGTGCCATACATGGGCCTATCTGAAATAAATGATTAGACTTTAACTTTGACTATATATATCATATTGTCTATGTAAATAAATATGTTTAAATTGTTAAAAACAAGCAAAGGTGAGACTGTGCTACATACGGCGCTACTGTAAAATTAATACCTATTTATACAATAAAGCCCAAACAACAAAAAAAAATTAAGATGTTCTGCAAATACTTTATCACGAAATTATAATCCCAAAATAATTTCAATAAAAAGTAAGTTCTAAAACCCGACAACTGAAAAATCACGCTCTAAAAAGAATGAGACAAGAAAATATTTCAGGCAGAAATCAAGACATTTATAGGTACAAAAATGGTCAAGGTAAAGCCACGGCTTTACATTGACCATTTTTATTTTTATTTTAGTCATTTTAATTCTAGTTTTCAGTCCCTAATTCTTGTGCTTAGTATAAAACAATCCAAAACTTAACTTACCTAGATTATAACTAATTATAACTTATACTCAGCTATATACCTAATACTGATCACTTACCTAATATGTTGGTGCTGCAAGATGTTTTTCCATTCGTTTAAATTTTTCTATAAGCTAGGCACAATAACGTCGGCTATAATGATAACGACGTTGGGCGCTGATAGGTACCTATAATTACAAGATATTAAGTTATCTTAGCTTAGGTATTGGCTGCAACTCTATAACTTACCTATTTTTATTGTAAACCATATTTTTTATCACAGTCAGCAATTAGGGCATTGATGGACGATCGTGAAAATGTGGGTTACATAATAAGTGAGTCCATCAATGCCTGATTACGGCCAAGTCTTGTATAGTACTTTTCTCAAACAATCCGCGGAAATTCAAAACTAAGTAAATTAATTATAAATTCCAGAATCAATGACGAACAACGAAAAAATTCACGAGCCAATATGGTCATTTGTTTCTTCTTTACTTTTAAACAGCTCTATTTGTTAAGCCAGTTCGAAATTTAAATAAAATCTTTGATAGGTTACCTCCTTGGTTGTCATGTGTTGAAGTAAAAACTTAGTTCCATTTTTAAATAACACGACAGATATGAGTTTTCATAGTAATTTATTTGGACGCTAAACACGACAGTTAAGGATTTTCATAGTAACATTGCCGGCGCTCGCTTGTTTTTGACCGCAGCAATTTCGATTTATCTCGAAGAAGGTTGTCAAATTAATGTTCCAATTCCCAAGCATGTTTGAGAAAATCTTCTTTTTTTTTTTTGTATAGTGAAATCCATGTGAAAGTGGTACCTATTAATTTAACAGTAAATGATTCTATTCTATTGTAATCGCCAACCTGTCTTGAGCAAGCGTGGTGATCAATGCTCGTGCCTTCTCTGTATGAGAAGAGGCCTTTCCTTTGCCCTGCAGTGGGACACTAATAAGCTGCTATTATTCTACTATCTCCTTCCACAATGACGAACCTAACCAAAACCATTTACAAGTAGCAACTAGAATTTATTGTTTCTCATGTTTATTCCCTATTGTTTGCGACTTGGAGTCTTTAATGAATAAATCTTAGGAGTGAATTTAAAACAATTCACTTCCGCGTGGTTCTTGGACAATTTCTTGTGATTTGCATCTTTTCAGCAATGTAGAATTACGGTACAGCTTGCGAATAAACCTTTGTAAGGAATCGGAATCAGTTCATTTTGTTCAAATGGTTCCCTATTTCTTGAATTTGTAGATAGTAGATATACTTGTTTACCCCTTGTATAGCTATGTGGCCAGCTTCTTTCTTTAAAGATATATTATGCGTTTGCTAAGCGTGGTAATCTATACTTTATTTATTTATTTAACAATTTCAGTACACACATATAAACAGACAAGAAGAAAGGAACAGAAAAATACGTACAAAGGTGATACTTATTTCTAAAGAAATCTCTTCCAGCAAACCTGCGATAGAAAAGTAGTTAAAGAGATGTAGACAACGTAAGTAAGAGTAGAAGAGAAAACAGAATACATTAAAAAAAAGGATTGTGTGGTTTTATGAAACCACGGTAAAAGTGAAACTTTTAAGCGAACTATAGGCGCCGCCATATTGGAATTGGCTGCTCTGACGAGCGCCTTTCACTTTATCCCTACTCCGCGGCCGACCGTGACGCGACATGCAACACACAGACGAAAAAGTTTGAGACGATGTAATAAAAGTTTTACTTTAAAAAACTTAACTATTCACTAATTTAAATATAATCATACAATATGAGAATATACTTAAATACAGAGCAGTGGTGACCCAGTGGTAACGGCCGCGACTTACGAGTTGTAGGTCGTAGGTTGTTTCATTACCACTGCTCTCAAAACGGTGAAGGAAAACATCGTGAGGAAACCGGCATGTCCTAGAACCGAAAACTCGAAGACATGTGACATCTACCAACCCGCACTGAGCCCGCGTGGTGGATTACGGCCCACTCCTTCTCACAGAGAGGAGGCCTGTGTCCCAGCAGTGGGAATATTATAGGCTGATGATGATGATGATGACTTAAATACATACTTTTAAAATACATTTCACAAAAAAAACTTTTTACAAAAAAAAAACTACCGACTTCCAAAAAAACACTACAAACTGAAAAATAACTTTAATTTCGGAAGTCAGTGTCTTGGGTTTTGTGTTTTCGTTTTTGGCCACCGACTTCCGAAATTAAAGTTATTTTTCACTTCGTAGTGTTTTTTTTGGAAGTCGGCAGTTTTTTTTTTTCACTTTTTAGTTGTGGTACCTACCCCACACTCATTCGAATACCACTACCTACTACCAGTGTCAGGAACTTATCATATCATCTACATACTAAGTGGGAAAAAAAATACGTATTTTGTAGCTAACTCAAAAACTACCCAAGCAAAGTTAATAAAATTTATATAGGACCAATTTGGGAGCATACCCTTTCAAAAAAAAAAGAATTTTCAAAATCGGTCCACAAATGACGGAGAAATCGGTGGACATAAATAAAAAAAAAAAAAAAAAAAAAAAAAACGAACCCAGACAGGCGCTTTACTTTGTGTAAATTATTTCATCACCACTGCTCTCAAAACGGTGAAGGAAAACATCGTGAGGAAACCGGCATGTCCTAGAACCGAAAATTCGAAGACATGTGACATCTACCAACCCGCACTGAGCCCGCGTAGTGGATTACGGCCCACTCCTTCTCACAGAGAGGAGGCCTGTGTCCCAGCAGTGGGAATATTATAGGCTGATGATGATGATGATGACTTAAATACATACTTTTAAAATACATTTCACAAAAAAAAACTCTCTGGGCCCGCGTGGTGGATTACGGCCCACTCCCTCTCACAGAGAGGAGGCCTGGGTCAGTGGGAACATTTATAGGCTGATGATGATGATGATAATGATAAAATACTTAATATAATAACTTAATTATAATGTAATATTAATATTTAAAAAAGTTATAAAATTTGTTTGTTTGTAAGTTTGTATGTAGGGGGTAAAATCTGGAACTAACACTCGGATTTAATAATTATTTTTACATTGGATAACCCAATTCTTGAGAATTTTTATTTAACATCATCTAAACTACAGGAAACAATAAAAGTATTTCATGGAAAAGGAAATATCTGTCATATGAATAGAAATCTACTGTGTGTGAATTTAAATCTCAACTTCATGGACAATTAAACACACAGCGTATATTTTTGCGTCACATATGAGGGTTGAAAGAAAATATTATATTTGAATAAATGTTATAACAAATGTGAGGGGACGTAAAAACCGTACGATGATCGAGCAAAAAACGCCGAAAAAAAACACATTTCATCTATGGGATACCTCTTTAATTATTATTTTTATTATTTGTTGTTTTAGCGGCAATAGAAATACACAATCAGTAAAAATTTCAGCTGTCAACCTATCACGGTTCATGAGATACAGCCCGCTGACAAATAGACAGACGAACGGTCAGCGGAGGCTTAATAATTAGGTTCCCGGGTACGGAACCCAAAAAAATGCAGTAGATAGTTAGGTTGACTACAAGCAACACAAAACGAAATTTGTGGTCCAAATGAATAATGTGATTTACGAAACCGTGATACCTACTCTCAAAAGAAACATAACGTAACCCAAAATCTCTACAATAATGCCTTAACCCTTTGACTTTCAGTAACCCATTTCTCTAATATAACCCCTCTAATAAAAAGTTAACCTCGCACAAAAAATAAGCAGATAATAATCCATGCTGTTAATATGTAAAGTAGAATGTAATATCCGAATAAAAAAGTAAAAGTAGCAACCTCTGTAGACAGAGCTTTGAAAGATAAACAGATTTTGATGAGCCCGCCAAAGAGGAAGATAATTCGAAAATCGCTACTGCTGCTTGGTTAAAGCAAAGTTAAAATTGGAAAACCGTCTTGATGATCCGAGAAATACCTTCGGGCGAACTTTAACTTCAAACCCTTTGAAAACTGTAAAGCTGATCTACACGATAGACGTTATTGGAGAGTGTTTATGTTAACCCTTATCAATATATCTTTACGAACTACTTACTGGTCTGTAACAAGCTTATAGATCAAGCGTGATACGGAAGTAAAACTTACAGTCAACAATATGGTTGAAACTATGTTGGATAGCTCAGGAAAGTTGCTGCAAAGTTTTAAAATATTGTTAAATATACAATATTATTAAAAGCCTGTGATGTCCCACTGCACAGCAAAGGCTTCTCTACTCTCTATTTATAGCTGCTAAGGACCGGTTCTTGTTGAAGGAGTCCAACTCATCCTGCTATCTCCGTCTGGGCCTGCCGCGATGTCGCTTGCCATTAAAATATCAGATAGTATAACACACGGATTATACGAAAATAAAAAAAGTTATTGTTCAAGAATGTACAAATTCAAATTTAGAAAGGAATGGTAAAATTTAATTACGTGGTACAGACTATCAAACTAAACAATTTTTTCCGTGGGACCAACATGGTAAACGCAAAAATAGCAGCTGTCCTGTACAAAACATCAATACCAAATCATCAATATAAAATGATTATTATTAATACCTACTCGACCCAAATGTATGGGATGGCTGATAATTTTTTCGCGATTACGATGTTGGTTCCATGAAGAAAAGTTGTTCAGTTCGATAGTCTTTAGTGGCAACAAAGCTTGTTAAACTTTCTTGTGATTATGATTTTCTTTTTTTTTTTCTTTTTGTGTTCCTGCATGTTACTAATATAGTTTTTAAGTAAGATGTAATACTAACACCCTATGGGCCTTGATGCCCGACAATTTTTTAATTTTTTATTGTAGTATTATAGACTATCAAACTGAACAAACAATTTAGGGGTGGTCAAATTTAAGTGTGTGGTATATACCCTTTCTTTCTGATACCTTAACCTCACCTTACCTTTCTTTAACGATCCTAGATTTCTAACTGAATTTATCTAAAAAAACAACTCCACGTAACCTTTTTCTATTCTCTAATACATATTCTATTCTACATTTAAAGTGCTTGTGAAAAGGATTTCCTAGGGTAAAAGTTTAAATAAGTTTAGGCGAGTTTCTCAGACCCCTTTTACAAGTGCGAAAGGGCAAAGAAGGCAAATGTTTATTCAAAGATTTTATAGATTCTGTGGAGTGAAAGGGAGACGAAACTAAAGTTCATAGATCTGTTGAGTGAAGAATACGCGTAACCGATACATGTGAGCAAGTACGCATATGTGGTGTACTTACAAGATACACACGTGAACAAAGATTGTAAACCTTTGGGAAATTGTGCTAAGCAAAGTTTTTCGACATTGCTCCCATCTTTACGATCGTTTGAAACAGTAAAGAAAAATTGATAACGATATTCCCTTTTTATTTTCCAAATTATACACGAAACTTTACTATATTATAAGTATAAAAAGAACGTGATGCCACAATCAACATCCCAACTTTCTTGACACAAATTACGACGGATATAATTTAATCTTCGCGAACTTCGTTAATTTTATTTTTCCTTTGAATTAATTTAAAAATTCCTGCTGAGATCCTGGCAGTTATCGAACTCGGGACGTCGGAAACTTTCAACACTAGTAATATTAGCGAAGTCATTTCGAGAATTTCCGACTTTAGAATCTAGGATTGCAGGCGTTCATTCTTTCACACGTTGGAAATCTACCTTATATAACAGCTTAGTTTACACAATTTGAATAACAAAAGTTGAAATGGATATCTCAAGATCTGATTGTATTTGCGTCCGGAAATCCGAAAAGCACTTCAAGTTTTGGTTATTCAATTCGGCGCTCTATTTCGCTAACGTTTTTACGCGGCAGTAATGCGAAACAATATCGTAAACGTAGTGTGTCGTTGAGAATCAAAGCTATAAACTGTACGTCGGTAGCAAATCGGTGAACGTGTCGCGGAGCAGGGAGACAGTAAGAAGGCTTTAGGACAAGCGACGTGCGACAAAGTTTTTATTTCCCTGGGGACACACCGATCCTAGTGCCGCCCAGGTGCTCCCCGCACCGACGGAAACCTATATTATTTGTTTGAACGAAACTTTCTGGTCTCGCGTGAGATAAGTAAATTATGTTTGCGTCCCGAATGCCGCGTTGTATTCAATATCTCGCACACCGTGATTTGCTTATTTAAACTATAAATATTTATTTGCAAAAGTTCCCGAATTAAAGTTTTCGAAACCAAATTAACTCGTGAATAACTAACCTTCTGGTCAGAGTGGGTTCTGTGGGTAGTCAGCAACGCCATTGAGCTGGAACAAGCTACAGACTTTGAAGAATTTTATATTAAACAAAGAAAGAAAAGAGATTATAAAATATTATCCGGCATTCTTCTCATATTCAACCAAAGTAAAAATGAAAAAAGTTCTCAAAGAATGCGAGTAATAAAAAATTATACAAACGATCGTCATACATTACCGATATTAAGCGTTGATGAAACTGTTTAAGCGGTTCCGCACACTCCAGATATTCGAGGAAATATTGCTGAAATAAAATATACAGACTGCAAATTATTCCGACATAAAGAAGCTTGAGAGGTTTATGGTTATACCATATAATCGCAATTTAAGAGTGCCAGTGTTGGTATAAAATTGAAATACGATGGAAATGGTTAGTCTTGGATGAGACGACGATCAAACAGTTTGATCTTCTTCTTCTTTTCGTGTGGTTAGTGACTAACCTGGTGTCAGAGTTTTAAAGCCGCCCATGGACCTCTGACTTTAGCTTCACATGCTGTCAAGAAATATCTCTCAGGCATACCGGTTTCCTCACGATGTTTTCCTTCATCGTTTCTGAAGCAGTCGATAATTATACGAGTACAATACGCACATTAATCCGAAAAATCAGTGGGCGTGCCTTGGGTTCGAACTCGAGACCTATGTTAAAACAGCACAAATGTTTGACTGTGCTAATAAACTAATAAGTTTGGTGAATTTTTTGAGCAATGCAGCCTTAGAAGTACCTATTTATAAGTAACAAATTTCTACAAACATTAGTCGTTCATCTGCCTGAGCCCTTAATAACAGATCATTTACATAACACACACATCCGATGCGTACCTACAGTCCCAACATTAATACTTACAAAGCAAAATGCAAAGTAACAAAAGTTAACATCACATTGTTCACGCGCTCGTTACGAACTCGAATCGAATTGGTAGCTTCGAGAATGTTTCGAGCCAAATGTGCCTGGAAGGCTGATGAATCTAATTTTTGTGTCGGGGCGCAGTGGCGCGTTTCTTATGAAAATTATGCCCCATTCGAAGGCGCGGAACAAGTTGAGAAGTTGAAATAAACTGTCCCGCCGTGACTGGCACACTGATCGAGCCGCGCGTACGGAACGCGGCGATTCGAACGCTTATTTAAATTTCGTTTACATTGTTACCGCGACGTGTGAAACGCCCGTTTCTATTGGGTCAAATTAAAAGATGAGATCAAAGCCTTGTCAAAAGTTTCCAGACTGAAAAGGTAAAATATCTGCTTCCACAAATTCTCTGATGAGTATTGTTATTTTAGAACTCTCCTAACAAAAAATCACAAAAATTTACTTGTATTTTCTTTTTTTAATAACTTTAAGAATTTTTAATAATAACTTTTTAGTTTCTACACGAAGGTACAGAAAGTTTGATATCTCCTTTCCGTGTATTCTTGGAAAGAATTTAGCTATCTGAAATTCCACTATTACCTACCACTAAATGTTGTAATTCTTATTAAACCCTAACAGGCGCTGTGCAGTGAAGCAGACGGACCGCGAACATGCCATTATCATCGAGGCGGACGAAAGGATGAAAACAGGTGGCCCCACCTGAGTGGATTGAACCGTGCAACCGCTGATAACGAGATGAAAACATGCCAATGATGCCTCTTTAGGAAGCGAAATACCAACAACTTGGCCCAAACCTATAAATAAACTCGTAAATTAACGTTTCACTTATTTTAGAAGGAGTAATGAATTATTCAAAGATAGCCTGTGTGAAAGGAAAGAACGAACACAAGAGAAGCCAAGCTTGTCGTAAATGATATTCTTGCCCGTTTTGACTATCCTTTCGAAAATCTGTGAATAAAGACAGCCATAGGCTTCAGTTACTAATAATACCTATTATCATAATTTTAAGTACAATTTTGATTAGATCTTCTGAAATAAATAAATAATAAGAACTCTAGGTCTGTGCCGGTAGAGTTTACTTTTCTGAAACAGGTTTACCAAGAGACATACAAAAACCCGCAGGGCAGCATGTGGCGAGCTGTTGGGCTTTAGCGTCCCCACGGACCCTATCTCCCCGCTCCCGGGAGAAGTCTTGTTCGACTGGAGTTAACATTGACGAATAACAGAGCTCCCACCTCTTTCTTGCCTTTATTAGCCGGCTTGAGTACAAATTCGCTAGAGCAAGGAAGGAAGTATTCCAGTATGATGCTGGTAGGGATCTTCACCGTATACTTCCAGATTTGTCCTGATGGCCGTAAAATACCTACTTGCTCCTCATAAGCACCTCAGGACATGTTGCCCTCTTGTCGTTACGACACTATGTGCTAGCGACCGGTTCCGGAGACCCATTATTGAGTGTGCAAGTCACCCCCTGGCATTTTATCTGTGTATTTTATATTAAACATTGGTCAAACATTGGTCAAACATTGGTCAGGCAGGGGCTATAGTCCTACCATAGTTCCAGGTTACCAGTCCACTTTAGCCACCCAAACCCATAGTCCAATATATTTGTTTCCATATCCTGCAATAGTCCAACACCAACCGGGGGTTGTCCTTGGGTGCCCTTGGCGAACAGGGATAATCGTCGGTTGGTGCCTCATTTAATTAAAAACATCTAACGGGCCTCTGCGTGTTGGCTTCGGCCCCTCGTACGCCTTCCAAATGTTCGGGAGCCCAGGGTCCTGAAAAATGTCAAGAGACGTAAAAATAATATTAAATACCTAAGCATGCAAACTGGCACAAACAAATACGCAGTCTTTATTATACAGTATACCCGATATTTGCACATTACACATTGCTTAGCTTTCTGCTCACACCGCACACAAATCCAAACGATTCACATAATTATAGGCACAGTAGGCGATTCGGCATGTGATTCACAAGCGGGCTATGTGTTAACGCGTTGTGCAGACAAACGCGGCACACGAATCGACCGCAGCTAACGTGGGAAGAGTACATTTATTATGTCGAGTCACGGTACTCATTTGGGTATTAGAGATAAAATTAAAATTTACGCTTTGCCCAAAGCAATTTGTAACCGCCCGCTTTACTTCGCGCAGAAAATAGGCTTTGGTTTATCCTCGCTTTACATTAATTTTCATAAGTGGCTTACATTCAACGAATGCGGCTAAGGTCCGGTTAGAGGGAACGTCGCGACGGGCTGGGGAAGTCCTCCACTCCTCCTGTCGCTTTTCACATTACACCGCTGTGTTAGCCACTTAGGTTTTGCGAATTAAATGTTTTTGGTAGACTGCTCGCTTTTATTTTATGCATGAAGTTCATTTGTTAGAAATAATGGAAAGTATGTAGATGCAGCAATGTTATGAGAAACTCGCATCATTATGTGTATGGCCAGTAGGAACGAGTATTTTATGTAGGTACATAAGCAGAGTATCCAAGCACAAGCAAGCTAACCTCACCTAAGTCTTAAGCGTCTATTAGTCAAAAGAAAGGACCGTAGAACAAGAAATGCCAAGACAATTTGTCAATGAGAATTCATTGTTGTTTGGTTTAGTGTAACCCGCTAGTGAGACTGATAAATGTCCTTTCAGAGTGCGCCGTCAGTCAAATCGCGGTTGCCTGCCCACAAGATATATTGTGGACCCAAGGCTCGTTCTTGTGGAACACCCGACCCTGGCGTTACTTTAAAATTAACCGTTTCAGTGATTATTTACTAAATAAGTGATGAAATGTCGAACAGTTAAGTTAGACACATACTCGTAGTATGGTCCAACTTTCGTAGGGGTTGGGGCGAATAAGCCGCACTGAAATGTCAAAATACCGCACGAGATCTAAAAATTTATTTTTGAAATATCTTGCGATGCCATGTCTAAATTCTTCACTGCATAGAGAGCCGTATATAGCAAAAGATCGGTGGGGTGTAGGAGCTTTCCCATTCTCTTATTTTTCTCGTGTGCTGACCAAGTTGATTTTGTCCATCATAAAAAATAGGTACGTGACATTATTCTCTCTAAGAGTATTAGTATAGTATGCTCAAAAATCTGTACTGAGCGTCCTTTTGGGTGTTACGTTACAGGCTTACGCCACCTACGCATTCTAGGGCAAAGGCCACAGGTTGATTGCCAATCAATCACCCGAATATCGGCATCTGACACTTACCTCTACAGTGGCCAAGCTTTAATTATTTCGTTGTAAGCATAAAACTATTCACTCACTTTGACGTGGGTAACGTTTAATTTGCGAATGCTAACAGTTTTGGAAGCGTTTTCGACTTAGGGCGACCGCAGCAAGCATCGGAGGCTGAACAAGAACAAACAAAGTAATTAAACACATCAAACGTTTGAAATTGAAGCTGTGACTCAAAGCGCGGCCGCTGCGGAGAAATGGCAACAGTCACGGTTCAGATTATGAGCCGGCGGGATCACAAAGCACGTCACGATTACACGAATTATTATGAATGGCTAATAGAAAACCGCTCCTCCACCGAACTCAGCTGTTACTACACATACGAAATTCTAAGGTGGGTTTGCCGAGTTATCTGTTTTGATTCTTAATGTCTACATTGAGAGTGACCTTTGCTTTTTGATACTTGAATAAAAAGTTAGAAAGCGAAAGCATAATTAAACTGGATTTCAGTTTTCCTGGAGAAGACCTTCCTCGTATTTAAGAACTTTCTTTACGAAATAAAATTAATATGTAATATTCTTGAAAACTCAACTATTCGTTTTCCAGAATGAAAAACGTATTGCCCGTACGATATTAAGTAAAAACAGGATTCTTTTCGACTGACACTTCTTTGTTTTAAATCAGACTGATGTAAAAGTAAATTACTCTACACAGTCTAAACAGAAAATTGTGGCGCAATTCGGTCAGAGTAAAAGATACGTAGAGGAGCTTAATGGTTCTAAATACAGCTTGAACAGAAGCCGACCACAACCAACTAAATACATAGGACTTATGTACGTCCTGTGACTGGCTTTACTAGTTGTTGGTACCTATTCATTTTGTTGAAAATATTGTCGTTGAAAACTGGCATATTAATTGAATAGACGATAAAATGACAAAATAGGAATTATTTTGTGACTTAGAAATGATGTAAAACTTTATTGAATTGAAAATCTAACTTACTGTGGGTGTCTTTTTACGTTCTAAATAGTCTCACTAGTTTCGTGTGTGTGAGTGTGATTTACAAAATGACGACCAAATACGGCCGTTCAAAATTATAATAAACATCTAAATACAGCTACAATCTGAACTAAACAAAAACGTTGCGGCACCTCGATAACCATGATTAGGCTAATGCCAACGTTTTCACGAATAAATGAGCATAATTTTATGATGTTCAAGTATTTATAGATAGGATTCTAATTTAAAATAGATACGTGATTTGTGCAATTGTCGATGTATTCTAAAAATCTCATCGTGAAAACTTAAGTGAGCTTGAAGGAAACTGTGACAATACAATAACATCAAGTGGAATGACAGCTTACTTCAACGTCGCTTCGCATTTTTAACCGACTTCTAAAAAGGAGGAGGTTATAATTATGTTCGTAATGTATGTACATTTTCATTTTTTTAATATATAAAAAAATATATATATATATTTCCACCGATTTCTCCGTCAATTGTGGACCGATTTAAAATTATTATTTTTTGTTTGAAATGGTATACTCTCGAGTTGGTCCCATATAAATTTTATTAACTTTGCTTGAGTAGTTTTTGAGTCAGCTTCGTAATACGTATTTTTTCCGAATTAGTATGTGGATGATATGATAAGTTCCTGTCACTGTTATTTACATAGCAAGTAGTGGTATTCGGAATTGTTTGGGGTAGGTACCACAACTAAAACGTAAAAAATAAAAACTTTTTACAAAAAAAAACAACCAATTTCCAAAAAAAACACTACCAAGTGAAAAATAACTTTAATTTCGGAAGTCGGTGGCTAAAAAACGAAAATTCTAAACCAAAGACACCGACTTTCGAAATTAAAGTAATTTTTCACTTTAGAGTGTTTATTTTTTTAAAGTCGGTTGTTTTTTTTTTTTTGTAAAAAGTTTTTTTACGGAATAGCATTGTTTGTCTTTGCGGTTTTTTATTCCTTAACACCTTACCTTGAGCTGTTACCTTTTTTCAGGACACTGTTCTGTTTCATTCGTCACCGGGAACTGCAAATGATAATTACATTGTATAATAATCGTTTCGGCATGCATCAGTTCCCACAAGCTGAATACTTCAGTAACATGACAGTGATATTTTAATTTATTCAGTTTTAAATGAATTTTATACTACATCCTTTACTACTTTAACACTGAATATAATTCTTACCTTTCCTGATAAATTTGTCTTTGTTTAATCTGATTGTTAAGAATAATATAAACGTACTAGCGACCCGCCCGCGCCCCTGCTACGCACGGGTTTTATAAAACATCGAAATTTCTTTATTTTATGTTAGTGTTGACGACCACAGCGCAATCTACTGGCAACAAATAATATCAATCGATGAGACGAATGCAACGCACGGGGAAGGGGCAGACACCACTACGCGACACTAGCGATGTACTGCGAATTTTCACTGTCTTGGTGACATGATAACGAACTCACACAAATTGTAACTATAAAATTTTGGAAAAGACATCCATATTGTAAAACGATATTATTACACGTTATATAAGTATCATTAAGGAACCTTGTGTCTAATTTAATTCCACAACGCTGACTCGACGACGACCTGACGCAGAAACCCCAACAGTAAGTTGAATATAAATGTAAACACATAAACATTCCGGAATAAATTCTCTAAACAAAAATGAAAACTACCTCAATATCCGCTGCGTAGTTTAGAAGAACAACGCGATCACACAAGCAGACACGAAGAGCGACTTTAATTCATCATATATAAAGATAGATACAGGAAATCATAGAATGTGGATCCGAATAACGATGATTCTATTCGAACCTGCGGTCACCATCACCAATCCGCTTGCGCTGCATGGTCACTGCGGCAGTGCACTGCAATATGCTGAGTTGATTGGTTGATTGATTCTAGTCCGGATAGACCACACAAGACCACATTGTAACAACGACAATCATTCTACTTTTTTAAATTCTATGGTAAAAGAAATCGGATTTGAATATTTCTCAGTTTTTGTTGGTTCGCATTTCGAAATTTTTAATAAATAAAAAAGCCTTTTATTTCATGCATTAGAAAGAAGACAAGATTTAGATTAAGATTTAAAGTAACATTTTGTTTTTTAAATTATTATTTTTTACAAGTATTATGTATGCAATACAAAGTTGTTTTTGTTATCATTCCATAATAGTTTATTAGTATTTTCATAACATCTTTTAATATTTTTAGTTTCCTATGGTAATTAAAATTAAACAAAATGTGCAGTGATATTAAACTTTTAATATCACCCTCTTATTTGATTTTACTTTATTTATTATATTTGACAAATACATTATTTTATTTAACAGTACATTCCTTGGAATTAGTATATTGATGAAGGCAAAATGTATCGGAACTCTCATCAAAATAACCATCATAATGTATACCTACATTAATGGCAAATAAATGATTTATATTTCTATTAACAAAAGTAACTTCTAAATTCAAATTTCAAAATATGTTTAAGAATAAAAGGGCCAGTCCAGACATTTTATTGGGGCGAACGTTTAAGCCGCGGTCAGACCTGCTCGAGAGGGCTCGCGGGATGGACCCACAGACATTTATAAAGCAATTTAACCACGCCCCGACGTCTTGACCGGTCTTTGTGGAGTGATACTTGTAATGAGGCTGTTTTAACTAATGATTGTGGTAAGGGAATGTAGGTGAACGTATTAGATATGGTGGGCGGGACAAAACATAAGCAGGTACCTACAACTAGGTAACTTAACAGCTCATCTGTTAATTTATCTGGTTTTATAGCCAAACGACAAAATCGTTTTATTTGAAGTGAAAACTTCTTTGGCGCGTTGGGCATTTTTGAGATGGGAAAAAACAATTGAACTCGTGACACCGTTACCGACACCTCATTTTTGTAAACGCGATTGTGCTGTTTATTTATATTACATTACGGATCAATGTTCTATGCAAGTATTTTTACTTTAAAGGTTTTGGATGTTTTTTGTGTGTGAGTGTAAACTCGATTGAGCTCTTTATTTAGGATAAGGTTACGGCCCAATGTTCTATACAAGTATTTTTCTTCCACCAAAGCGATGTTGATCAAGTTTTCCCTTCTGTCGGCACTCCCGGAGTGCCAGTTTTTTTTAATACAATAAACTGGTTAATATTCACACATACTGTTGGTCCTTTTCAGTGCAGAAAGATCTATTGACTTGAATTGAAACTCTGCCTATCTAAAAACATATAGAAACTCTCTCCTCTCAGAAACCCTGAGTTCGTTTTTCCTTCTCTTGGTATCCTGAGTCAGGATGCCAAGAAAAGGGAAATAAGAAATTGCTATATTGGGCACTATCAATAGCGAACGGCAAACTCTGAGTAGATTATAAAATGGGGTACCTACAGACAAAATATGGAAGAATGCCCCAACCCAAGTTCGGCCTAAGACACTTATAAGCTGTTTACGTCTTAATAAGGTTTATCCGTAATTTGAGTGACTGTAGGACAAATCCTCTTCGACCGACTGCTTAGATTGATGGTTATCTAAATTTAACGCCTAATCCCTCATGCAGCTTCGGAAGCGATATTGCCATTAACGGATAATTATAATGGGCGGTGCTGTTGAATAGTATATGTAATCGATTTACAGAGTAGGTATGGTATGGTGTTAAGAGTCTAAACTAGGGGCGGGTCGTTACGTGATTTTCGCGAAACGTAACGTAACTAGTGACTTCGAAGGCGTCGCCTGTTTTGAAAACACGTGATTTTAGTAACTAATTATTTTTCGTTTCTCATACTCGGAAAGTTGTGTTTGTCTGATCCGAGTAGCGGGTGCAAGACGCTGCTTCCCATCCTTGGGCGGGAAAGACTCATAGTAATGGGGATAAAAACTGCCATTTGCTCACTTCAGATGTCGCTATCATTGTCCGTCTTTAAATTTGACAGCTAGCTGTCAATATCCATACATTTTTTGTAAACAATCAACTTATTTTACGCCTAATTAAATAATATGCCCCCTTGCACAGCTGTTGACTGTAAAAATCCGGGGACCCATGTATTCCCCACAGATCTTAAAAGAAGAAAAGAGTGGGAGAGAGCTCTCCGAAGAAAAAATTGGAAATTAAAACCATTTTAAAACTGAAGACTTCTATCAGACAAATGCGTATACAGGTGATGCTCTTTTTCATAATACAGAGAACTAAGTGTGTTTTCATTATAGGCATTTGTGGATATTATTTATATACATTATACTAAGGCTGTGTTGTTAAGATTCTCTTTTAATCGACCAAAATACTCGTATGTCTAAGTAGCAAGCTTCTATGCAGCATTCGCTTTATTGCATTGTATTTAATACCTTCATACCAAACTACCTACTGCCTAATATTAACACATCATATCCTGCACTGAATCCTACCAAAAGGACTGGCCTGCAGTGGCAGTGGACAAACGTGTGTGGAAAAGGGAATGGGAGGCCTTTGCCTAGCTGTGGGACACTACGGGCTAAATAGATACATATATCTTCCACTCATCATATTTGTATTTAATGTTTCGCACATAGATAAGTAGATCATAGATCCTTTTTGTCTGTTCTAGGTGATGAAAATATTTACAAAAGGCTCAGGAAGACTGCTGTACCCTCTATTTTTTCTTTTACTAAAGTCAAACCAGTCAACCCCTTAGCTGAAGATAGAGCAAATACTGTTACAGAAAAAACAATCTTTTGATACATATTGTGATCAAATTGCTGGACCTAGCCATGTTCAAACCCGTGATAGTTATGAAGAGCAATATAAAGACGAGGAACTTACAATGCTTAACGAAATATAAATTTTTCCTAGCACACCATTGGAGCCAGATGATGGACCAGAGCGGGACCAACATACTGTATCATCAAGGCATCCTCAAGTGAATTTTGTGTACATTTATGGATCTATAAAGAACTATAAAAATAATGACAGTATCATTGCTTTCTACACAGGTTTTGAAACCTATCAAAAGTTCTATTTTGTGTGTTCGACATTAAGTGTAATGGCTCACAAAATAAAATATTATGGAAGTCATGTAAAGAATATTATTATTAAAGATCAGTTTTTCATGATAATTATGAAAATAAGGCAAAATAAATGCAATTTCGAACTTGCACAATTTTTCGAAAGCAGCCCAACAACCGTCTACAATACTTATATTCATTACATGGATTAATTTTATGGACCAACTTTGGAGGAAACTGAATATTTGGCCTGCTAAAGACTTAGTGAATTAGGTATTATATACCAAATAGTTTCAAACAATATGTTAAGAATACAAGGTTCATAAATTGCCTATTTATCTTTAATTTTGACCACACAACAACAATAACTATAATCTACTCTATTCTCATTCTAGGGTAATTATATTTAATTATTCATTCACATATTATTTATTGTTATTTATTTCAATGTAATTTAATTTTTAATATATTGTTTAATGTAAACCAAATATTTGATTCTAGTCTAGTTATTGCATTATTGCTTTGTTTTACATAATTCTAAATCAGCCATTATTAGAAATTAATTGCAGTCATAAAAAAGTAAAATTCAAATATATAGTGCATGTGGTGTTAGCCTTTAAGTAATTGTTGCACTTATAAATGTATATCATGTAGTTTTAAAAGAAATGTATGTGTATAGAATTGCAGGCTAACCTATTAATTAATTAATTAATAAATAAGTCAACGCGTTCATATTGAGCGTTTGTTAGGTTTGACAAAAACATCACAATTTTGTGCCCCTTGCATTAAATATATATTTTTTTTGTCTAATATTTTTTTTTGTTTAATGTATTATGTAATATGCATTGTGTATAAGGAGATAAATAAAACATTGTATATAATTTTAATTTGGTTTTATTACGGTATCATAGTATTTATCTTATATTGCTGGTTGGAGATACTCAGTATAAAATGTTGTTTTTGGTTGTTTGAACATCATAAATTTTTCTATGCATACTTTATGCATAATTATAATCTTTGTATGTACTATATCCTCTATACCATGGAGGACTGTGAAGATATGTTTACAGTGTGCCTCCAAGCCACTTCCAGCTGCACATTTGACCGCTGACTTTCACATATCATACCAGTTTTATTCATCTTGAGTATAACATTATACATTATTTTTTTCATTTGTGCCTTGCATTGTGCATGAAAATAATCATGGTTACAATCATTAGCTTGACCAAGCTCCTATTTTCATAGAGGATTTTCCCTTTATTAGGTACCTATTTGAAACCGCCCCTAAGACGACCCACTGATCGAAACCTGGAATAATATTAACATTAAATTAAGCATTGATGTAATCGATGAAATTAAGCATATTTCATAGTTGAACTCACAAAGGAAGATGAATGCATTATGATCACTGAATGAAAACTTACCTTTCAGCAAACTCTTGAATGTGGGTTTTAGATAGCGCTGGAAGATCAGTGCTAGAATTGACATGAACTTTTCCAGGGCAGGAATGTTAGGGTTATTATCCTCATGCTCTTCTTCAACTCCGATCAAGTTATTCCTGTCGTATGCCTCCAGTCTTCAACAAAAAAAGGACTTTTAAATAATGTAAACAAAACAATCTATCAAAATATAAAATGGTCATATTTACCTCTCCACTGAAGCTGCTTTTTTACCCATGGTAGACGCATCTCTTTTCCTTAACTCCACTTTTAATTGTACTACACTCCAAATCGCATAAATTTTTGTCTAGTTTTCGTATAAACGATATCGACACAACAGTGAAAACATAAACAACAACGGCGGACTAAAGACGCACAACTGTGCTGCCATCTGCTATGAGCTTTCAGTTTTTAACCCCATTGCTTCCCTCTCTAGGGTGGGAAAGAATTTTAAAAATAGAACTTTTGGTTAGGTAGTCAGCTACGAAAAATTTTACTATAGAAAAATAACGATTAAAAAAATGCCGCAGTCTTGACAAGACTGCAGCCAGTGTGAATAAAATAATAGATTGTTATACAAGGGTCGAAAGGAATCAATTCCCATACGAGGTATTTAGACGCCCGAGCGCAGCGAGGCTATAGTCCGAGTAGGAATTGATGACTTTCACCCGTGTTAAACACTCTACTTTTCATTTCGAATATAAGGAAAGTTAAAAGTTGTAGTTTTTCTAGAATATTAATTGATAATAATACCATGGGTATTCTAGTATCTATTAGTCTTTTTTAATATTGAATATGGAACACATTGCGTCACCGCCGCGCGTCGTCCCGCTTATGGCGCATCCACACATGCCGCCGGCTTATGCCGCCGGGTTTGCCGCCGGCTTTCAGGCTGCCTTGTCGCTGAACAGAAAAAAAAATGTGTGGATGCGCCATTAGGTATTTTTTTAATTCACACTGGCTGTTTATACAATGACAAGACTGCAGCATTTTTTTTAAATCAGTATTTTTCTATAAGTGGGGTATTACATCATCATATCTACGATCACAAATCCATGATCAAAGAAAATTAAATTGTAAAATAGACATAACATGGGTAATTTGTGAGCTTCGTAGATAGGTATATGATATAACATGATAGTGTAATATCCCCCATGAGGATATACCCATAACAAAGGTCTATTTTACAATTCCATTATATCTTCGATCGCAGATCCATGACCACAGAGTCGACAGTGTAACACCCCCTTAGTAATTTTTTTTGTAGCCGACTACCTAATCAATATAGTTCTATTTTTTAAATTCATTCCCGCCCTAGAGAGGGAAGCAATTACTATGAGTCATTCACGCCCAAGGGTGGGGATCAGCGTCTTCCACCCGCTACTTGGATCAAACAAACACTACTTTCCGAGTATGAGAAATGAAAAATAACTTTATGTGAGATGACCCGCGGCGGTGACGCGGTGTATTCCATATTTAAAATTTAAAAAACTAGGTAATAGGTACTAGAATTATATCTCTTTTATTTTCAATAATTCTTAATATAACTTTACAGTTTTTAACCTAACTAACTATTTACACTAGGTACTAAATTAAAAGACGAACTAACTATATGTATAAATAAAATTAAAAAACGACACTTAGGCGTCGAAGTATTCGTCCGCATCGCTGTCATCCGGAAACGTGCCCAGAAGACTGGCACACTGGTACTACTTAGAATAGATACTCATGTTATTATTTTCAATAAATATTTTAGGGAAACAAATTTTTTTTACTTTCCTTAAATTCAAAATGAAAAGTAGAGTGTTTAACACGGGTGAAAGTCATCAATTCCTTTCGACTTGTATAACAATCTACTATTGTAGCTACATATGCAGTTACATCATTAACGTAATAATGACACAAATAAACTTCCTTTCATACTTTATTTAGGCTTATACTGTCTGCATCGAAAATGTCACTACTTACAAAATAACGTGTTTACAGTTTGACTCGAAACTAGCCATTCGGCAACATGCCTCGTATCTACTAGTGACGTGAAATAACGCCCATACCTTGTCTAAACTAAAGCTAGTGTGTTCTAAAATTGCGGTGGCTGCCAGTAGCTTCCGCGATTTGCCGTCGAACGACGTCACTTGTCACGTTATATATGAAAGTAAGTTGCTGTGTTTCCAGCGTTTTTTGACACTGTAAAGTCAAACCCCGGTGCCATCATTTTTAGGGCGGCAGGCGTCACTGCGACCGTTATGTGACGGCCACCGCCCTTCTACGAAACCGTAGCCTTACCCAATGCCGTCTTTACCATAAGGGCACAAGGGACCCGTGCCCAGGGTCCCCGAACTCACGGGGGCCCCGATACAACGCTTGCACTTAAAAGCGTTTTTTTCTTCTATTTTTAGATAGATACTAAATACTAATATAATAGTTCCGTCAACATTCTAAATAGAAATATTAATCGGGCGCCAGATAACATTTTTAAACTTTTCTTCTATTTTTCTGACAAACGTTTTAGTTTTCTTCCTCAGTTAATAACAATCGATTCTGACCAGTTGACAAATGCAAAGAATTTGCAAAAAATATTAATGCTTATGAGCTTAAATCAGAATGTTTTCATCAAATGAATCAGCGGATTTGAGTATCTCAAGCCTTACAAAATCCGATAAATTAGAAGAAACTGTTCCAAATGTTGAAGTCACTAAGTACAAGAAAATTCCTGTACTTGTATTCTTGTTCCTCATTTTCACAACTAAAGACAATAATAATGAGTTACGTACGACATTGTTACAAGAACGACTAACTAATTTGTCAATTATGTGCATAATACGTGACATCCTTAAAAAAAGAAGATTTTGTAGAACAGAAATCCCGAAAGAAACCACTATCGTAAATTCGAGATCAACTCAAACCTGCAGCATTTTATATAATAACGTACCTGCCTAAATTTCTTAATATTTGATTTGTACCAATTACCCATAGTAAACATAAAATAATAACAGATTTTTTTTGTAATTGACTTTTTTTTCTTTCTTAGGGGGCCCCAAGCTCTTGTGTGCCCAAGGGCCCCGGCTTGCCCGAAGACGGCCTTGGCCCCCACTGGTTAAGAAACAGGTATCATATTACGATCACTAATCTGATCAAGGCCATTGATTTTTGTTTTTTTTTTCCTAACGGCCGTTTTTCATGGCGACGTAAACCCTACGATGAAGCTTCTACTAAAAGAATCCAACCACCACAAGTGATGTTTTTCTAATTTAAAAAATCCAAATCGAAGCAAAAAAACTGGCCAAGTGCGTGTCAGATCACGCTCAATGAAGGGTTTCGTAGTTGGGATGAATTTATCCCAAGAACATTGTAGTTGAAAACATGTTCCCCCATACCTTCCAACTGTAAATGTAAGTTTGTACGCGCAATATTGAAAGATTTACCATGTTATTTTAAGACTATAGACTTCCTATAGGTTTTCCTGTAATCTATGAGTTAAGAACCATTCTCTGTATGTTTTTCAAAATTTTAGGCTCAATAGTTTCGGATAGGTAAGAATGGTCAATTTTCATCTATTTCCTGAAATATCTTTAAATTTATATTATTATAAAAAAAAAATTGAGATCCTAGCAACAAGCCCTTTTATTTAATCAGTCCATTAGATTCCGAGCAAATTGGCTGTGAGAGACGGACAGACAGACAGACACACGAGTGATCCTATAAGGGTTCCGTTTTTCCTTCAGAGGTACGGAACCCTAAAAAAATTGGTAAATACTAAACTATCCTAGACTACTCTGTAACTAAGTAGGCATTAGTTGTAGTAACCATGTAACATAACAGAAACCTAATACACACAGTAGTAATTACTAATAACGAGGCATCGCGGCAAGCAATAGGTATATTTTATCGGATTACACACACGTTATCAAGCTCGCCGGCACACACCCTCAACGTTTGTCGATGATGTACTAACACCCTTATAGCGTTACTTGTCGTCGTCAAATATAATATATATCGTCTTAGGGATAAAGCTGTGAACTGTGGTCGGCCTTTTTTATTTTATTTTTCCTAGTATAGCGGCAATTAGGTGTGTTCCTGTTTATTTACATAGTGATGTCAAAATAGCTCGTTAATATTCGTAGTAGAGCCACCCTCAAAAACATTTATATTATCGACGTGTTCTATTATACTATAGGTACCAATTTGTAGCAGCAATTATGTACCCAATGTGTACTATGTTTTGTGGGGGTGTGTAATGTATGATATAATAACAAATGCTCTAATTTCACTTGAAATAACGTTCATATAATATAATTTTCATATGCTATAAAATCATATAACCTAATTTCATATGACCTAATGTTTCATATGATATAATTTTCATTTAATATAAAACATTTAGTATAACGTTCATTTTATATAATTTTCAATATGTATAATATTCTTTTTATATAACATTCATTTGACCTAATGTTCTTTTGACCTAATTTTCATGTTTAATGGTCACAGTTCTAACCTAACTCAAATGGCACCTAACCAAATCTTAAAATATTCAATGCATGGTCGAGGGTGGGCTTGGTCGACGGAGCCCCGCTTCGCGGGGCTCCTATTTCTGGATGGTTTATAAAAAAATAACCACGAAGGGGATGGCGGGGTCTATTCGCTCGCTTCGCTCGCTCACACGACCCCGCCATCCCCTTCTAACCTAACCTGTCCGAGTCGGGGTGCCCTAAAGTCCAGATTGCATCCAATTTCTACTGGTTACAATAGTTGAGGGTGGTAGGTGTATAGGGTATAAAGCGAAGAAAAAAAAAACAGTACAAAATTTTTAATCGTATCAGATTTTCTAAATTATATTAAAAGTTATTAGAGATTATGAATATTATAGTAAATGAATAATATACTACATGAATATTATGTTAAATGTGCATTATAGGAAATGTTTATTATATCATAAGAAATTAGATAAAATGAAATTATATCAACAATTCATTATCTCAACTGATCGTTATATTAAACAAAAGTATATTAACTGAAATTAGGTCAAGTGAACGTTAGATTTTTTGTTATTATATCAACCGTTACACACCCGTTTTGTGGCTACAAATTGATACAATATTATGGAACAAAGATTGTAGAAAATAAAATGAATAGGTTAGTTGCCTAGGTAAAAAAAAGAAATTTTATTTAGTCCGTGTTTCAGATAATAAAAATATTAGACACGTATTTTTTGCTTTATCATATTAATCAAAAATAACTTAGAAAACACGCATTAAAGTTGGGGAGTGGGGGCTCGCTAAGTCACAACGCAGTATTAAATCTAGCAAGGCGTGACGTCATGCCACATTTTAACTCAATGTATCGCCGTTATCTTTTCATTACGTCAAAAAATTTAAAAGACGTGTTTAATATTTTTTAATAATCTACAAGACGGCCAAAAAATATTTGGACACAGGTCTATTCTCGTCAATGTACTTATACATCTTTTTGACGCTGGCTGTACCTAGATAGCCTTAAGATATAACTGTTTATAGGTAACATTATTTTCACGAGTTTCTCATACCTTCATTACAGAAAAATAAACTCTTATCACAGAAGATTTTCCACCTCGTTACCCGCCAAATGTTCGGAATATAAGAAACCTGTTAATATTAGTTACGTCCTCATCTCAATAAACTTTGGAGCGAAGCTTTTGATAAGAAAAAATAATAAAAAATAATCGCTCTTTACATCCTGAGTTTGGTCGGAGTTGCTATGAGTTTTAAAACGTAATTTTAACGCTCCTCTTTCAATAGTTTCAATACATGTCTAGTAACTCTAGTCTAGGGTTGATAGTTATGCTTTTAGAGATGGAATTTACTGATGAAAATGGTACCTTTCTGTGTGTGGTGAGATCCTCATGGATACCCTCTGTCTGGAGAGAACGGAGGGTTATGTGGAATTCCTACTGACTAAATCCCACTGTTCCTTTTCGGGTTCCATGAGTCGGGTTCCATGAGTCGGGAGCCCGGGAAATACTTGTATGAGAATGGTACGTAAAATACTGTCTCAATTTAGGCTCATTCTGATATTCTGTAGGCGTACGCAATGTAGGTACTTACGCGTTCATGAGTCATCGTCATCAAAACCTCACAATAACATACGAAACATCTTCTATGTTATGGGGTTTTGGTTTCCGCACTTAATCCATAAGGTGGATCATTGTACGTGGGCCATGGCGGCCGTATGGTGGTTATTCCAACCAGCCCACCTCCCTCCAGAAGTTAATTAAAACTCCTGGTCTGTTCAGAACATCTGCAAATGATCTGGGTGACCCGAGGGTTTCTGTTCTAATCTGGGTGACGCCTGTGCATTCAAAGAGCACATGCGCGACGGTTTCCTCAGCCTCCATGCACGCCCTACACAGAGGACTGTCCGTTATGCCTATTGTGTGGAAGTGTTTGTTTAGCGAGCAGTGTCCCGTGATGGTCCCCGTCACCAGACGCAGGCCGTTCCTGTCCAGGCGTAAAATACGCCTGGTTAGCTTGTTATCCAAAGATGGCATGGCTTCCTTGGACTGCCTGCATCCCGGTGTTGAGGTCCACCAGTACTCCGCTTGTGTGTGGGTGTACTCCTGTAGCCACGTGCGTATTTGGTTGTAGGGGATTGGTACGATAGGCTCGAGTCCACAGACTGCCATGCTAGATCCTCTTCTAGCGAGTTCATCAGCTGCATCGTTACCTAGCGACCCGCTGTGTCTTTTTATCCATTGCAGTGTCACAGTGTTGCGGCTAGTAACAGTTACCTGCTCCAGTGCATTATGACATTCTAGTATTAAGTTCGAGGTAATATATTTTTAGGGTTCCGTACCTCAAGAGGAAAAAACGGAACCCTTATAGGATCACTCGTGTGTCTGTCTGTCTGTCTGTCGGTCTGTCTGTCTGTCTGTCTGTCTGTCTGTCTGTCCGTCTGTCACAGCCAATTTACTCCGAATCTAATGGACCGATTAAGTTGAAATTTGGTATACATATGTATTTCTGTGACCCAAACACGAATAAGTAACGTAAATAAATTAATTTTGAATATTGGGGTCACTTTTGGGGCGCAAACAAGAAAATTAAAAAAAAAAGTTTTGCTGACTGTACCGTGTGACATATCAAATGAAAGGACTTGTTGCGAGGATCTTAAATATATTTTTTATATAATTTTAAAATAAATACTTTTAAAGATATTTAATAAATTCAATGAAAATTGACCATTCCCCCCCCCTTATCTCCGAAACTACTGGACCAAAAATTTTGAAAAAAATACAAAGTATGGCTCTTTACTCATAGATTACAGGAAAACCTATAAGAAGTCTATGGTCTTAAAATAACATGGTAAATCTCTCAATATTGTGCGTATAAACTTACATTTCGTCGCTCGGCATCCAATAGGCCCATCTCTCTAGCTACTATAATATCAAAAGTGTTTGACCGTCTGCATAATACACAAATAAATAAAACTGTAAATGTTCATGACAACCAATTCGGGTTTCGGCGTGGTTTGTCAACAGAAAGTGCAGTGTTGTGTCTTAAACATACTATCACATACTTACTATACACAGCGTGGGACGCCGATTTATGCTAGCTTCCTCGATTTATTCAAGGCTTCTGATCTGGTTGCTTATGACGTATTGTGGAGTAAGATGGAGAAGGATAGGTTGCCAACGGAGCTTTAAAAACATCTTTAAGTAGTGGTATGGTATCCAGATCAATAGTGTACGATGGGCTGGAGCTTTTTCCAGGCCATACAGGTTGGAATACGGGTGAGATAAATTTAAACTAGATTACGTGGGGCACTCAGAAAGTTTTGTGATACTAGAAAAAAATATACTACAGGTTATAATTATTTTTATTATATCTTTTCAAAGAACTCTCCATTGGCGTCTATACACAGTTTTATACGTCTAAACCAATTTTCATAACACATTTTCCAGTCCGCATCAGACACCTCTCCAATCTCCTTCTCAAATGCAGCCAGTGCATCTTCAGGTGATGAAAACTGTTTTCCTTTGAGTTTTATTTTTATTTTGAGGAACAAGAAAAAGTCGCACGGAGCCAAATCGGGACTGTAAGGGGGATGACCTATAAATTTGACCGGTGTGCTGTCCAGAAAGTCCCTTGTTTTGAGCGCCGAGTGAGCCAGCGCGTTGTCGTGGTGAAGCAGTACCCCACGGAGGCCAGTGTTCGGTCGCTTGCTGCTTGCAGTAGTAAAAACTTCTGGCAAACATTTGGTAACATACCATTCAGGATTGATACTCCTTTGATCTCGTCAGGGTACTGACACCAGATAAACGGGCAAAAAAAAAAACTTGCGATCAAAATTTTGCCGGCACTTCTGGCTCGCTTCACTTTGGTAGGCGTTGGTTCATTTTGAAACAGCCACACGGTCGACTGATGCTTCATTTCTGGATCATATTGATAAATCCAAGATTCATCACCCGCAATGATATCTTAAACGCGCCGAGACGAGCCTGCTACAAATTTTGCTATCATGTCTCGGCACCATTCTACCCGAACCTCCTTCTGAGCCTGCGTTAGATTTTACGCTACTAGCGTGGAACTATTTTCCATAACTGAAGATGCCTGTGTAGAATTTCATGCACACTTCCCGATCCAATCGGCAGTATATGCTGAACCTCTTCATATGTAATTCGCCTATTCTCTTGAATTAAATTTTTCACAGCCAGCACGTTTTGTTATGTAACAACCGTCATAGGGCGGCCACGTCTTTCTTTGTCCGCCAAAATTACTCGACCACCCATAAATTCGTTGAACCAGCGGAAAACAGTCGCTTTAGAAGGGCTTTTTTCTATGAACACCATTCGAAGTCTTTCAAACGATTCTTCTGGTTTTAGTCAACATTTGAAATCGTACAAAATCATCGCGTGAAAATGTTCTCGTTGTAAATCCAGTTTTCAGTAAGACAGAGTATTTTGATTTTGCTCGTAAAAAAATGTGGAGGGAATTTCGAATTTGGAATGTTACGTTTTTTTGTAATAAATAGTCATAGTTTTAATTGACATCAAAACCAGCTAGTATCGTATAGACAAAAACTGTTAGTCGCAAAACTTTCTAAGTGACCTGGTAAAATAAGTTAACATAGTTCATAAGTTTACTAACACAATGAGTCCTTGTTACTTGAATAAAGAAAAATATCTGGATGACCATATTTTTTTGAACAACGTTTTCTAAAAATGAAACCTAGCTAGATCGATTTATCGCTCCCGAAACCCCCTGCATACTAAATTTAATAAAAATTCTTGGAGCCGTTTCCGAGATTCAGATTAAATATACATATATACAAGAATTGCTCGTTTAAAAGTATTAGATTTAGATTATTATTATATTAAACCGCGAATGTGATTTTTTTTACGAAAATCAGATTTTTGTTTTATTTCATTCTACACGTTCAAATAAATGATCCTGCAATTTAAAAAAAATGTAAAAGTGTCACATTCGCGGTATTGGATGCCGAGCGACAATTTGCATTTGGAATGTATGGGAGAACATGTTTTTCAACTACAATGTTAAGTTTGTTCTTGGGATAAATAAATTCATCTCAACATTCTCAACTACGGAACCCTTCATTGTGCGTAGTCCGACACGCACTTGGCCGGTTTTTTTCCGTAAGGATTGGAGAACAGAAGCGCTGTCGGAGATTATACGAACGTGGGTGTCAGTAACTTTCCTGGCTTCTATGGCGTGGACCGCTTGTATGATGCCCACACACTCCGCCACGAAACATCTTTATACCATACGTGATTGTTCCTAAGTTACTCAGAAATAATTTTAAATTATAATTAACAAATAAGTATAATATATTAAATTTTTTTTGGGACGGCTTCTCGGACGACAATAATGAAAACACTAGCACACATACATTAGTATTTTAGACTATCAAATATATTCTAACAATGAAATAAAAAAACAGACTTTTTCAATCAAACTAAATAGTATTATGATATTTAATTATCTATTCTTACTAAGCCCGTACTTTGTTAATAATTTAGGCATCTTGAACTGGCAAACGTTCTTTTATAACTTTTGCAGATACTTTTTCTGACACATGCATTCACAGATCTGGAAAAAACATAATGAACGCTATGCTGCCCCCGATAGAAAAAAAGACGCATCTAAATTTTTTTTCCAGATTTGATTTATATATCAGGCAGATGCGGATTTTCTGATTCCGGCAATGTATATAACTCAAATCTGGAAAAAATATTAGATGCGTCTTTTTTTCTATTGGGGGCAGTATGGGTTTTGCCGATCAGCCGACTAGCTATAGTGACTGACTAAACAATTGGATATATTTGATTGCATTTTTGTATGCAGACTGAGAACTTCATTAGATATACGAAATGAGTTCTCAGTATTAATAATATACCTAAATACTTGAATTCGTCATCCCTACGCTAAAGCCCCGCGGCCCCCGCTTTGTACGGCCTTTGATTGGCAGACGACAATCCAAAAATTGTTTTAAACAATAATTTTATTGACGTTAAATATTCCACTTTAGTTTGCCTAATGAATTTTATCAAGCGCAATAAAGCGCAAAGCTTCAAAGTTTCAAAGGGCTGGATAGTGATTTTGAAAGCTTAAACAGTTGTGAGATTAGCAATATTGTCGGACTATTATTTCAATATAGGTATTAAAGTAACTAAAAAGAACTGTACAAAAATATATTTTTTAACATTAAACAAATTAAAGATACTGTTAAAAATAATTAAAACCCACAAAAGTTTCGAACACGTCTTAAAAGTTGTAATAAATAAATTAATAAATATCTATAATTAATATATATACGTAGAGAAATCCCAAACGGATCTCCTTGAAAATCTCATTGCTAAGTAACAATGAAATTGATATAAGAATAGTCTGTATAACAATGATTATTACACGTAAAACACTGCATATCTCCAAGCATACAATAGACACCGATTCCAACAATACGGCCATAACCATCATATAAATATTGAGAACAAAATCCTTACAAAGGCGCTCTATAACTTAGTCGAACCGCAGCACCACACAACAAGGATCTAATCAGGTTATATACTGCAGCAATATTTACCGACAATTTAAATATTGGACACTAGCCACTTTATCTTGGCATATGGTAAAATAACGAACTAAATTCAGATGTACTGCATTTGACGTAACGTTGACGTTTGCTGTCAAAAGCAGCGCCGCCATGATGGATCAAGTTAAACTGGGCGTTCTGTAGGCTTGTGGGTAAGCTGCGGACAGCGATGCGAGTCCGAGGGTCCGCTGACACGGCTCTACCCCTGACTAATGCGGGGCATTAATATTCCCGGTAATTAATTGTTTGCATGTCCGCCGAAGAAACGTCCCGTCTCATGAATTCTCTCGTATAATTTAAATTAACGAACTGAGGCTACTTCACACGGACGCGAAATAAAATGATGATCTAACTGTCGTACAACAATTGTTTCTAATCCGTTTGTAAAGGGTTACAGTTTAATGTGTTTTAATAAATAAAGGAACGCTTGAGTTTTCGTAAATAAACTGGGATCTTTTTGATTAGAGAAAATTAAGCAGATATTAATGATCTATTCTTACCAAGCCTGTACTTTGTTAATAATTTAGGCATCTTGAACTGGCAAACATTGTTTTATAATTTTTACAGTCACTTTTTCTGAGACGGCATTCACAAATCTGGGAAAAATATAATTAACGCTATCTTACTATGTTTTATTGTAGATTTTTGCAATTTTATTGCTAGCAATCGGAAGGTTAAATTTTCTGGAAAATTCATAAAATATTCATCATACTATCAATGAAAAAATACATAAATCTCTGAGTGAAAGCTCTATAACTAGAATATAAAAATCAGCAGAAATGGTTCAATGGTAAAACAAGACTATTAAACTTGTAAAACAGGACGAAGGTAATTTTGTCCACTCGATACGGATGTTCGCCCATTGCTTCCGTGGAAGTACCCTCGAGCGGGATGGATCGTAAAATATACGACACTCCAATATGTATGGGTGAAAGCTGCCCGTTTACTGCCCACTTAGAAAAAAATGCTGGCTTAATTTAGCACGTCATTTTCGCTTCCCCCTCCCTCCATAAATACGAACGATTCATGCGATTTGATGGCGGAACACTTGAACCGGTAAAGACTCCGAAGGGGTAATTAGCTTTTACCTCTGTACATTATACTGCAAAAAAAATTTGTTCAGAAATCATTCTATGCGCGTCCGCGATCTCGTCAGCGTATTTTCTTTCGTTGTAGGATGTTTGCAAAAAGGGGACTCGCATTTCTATTAACATTAGCATAATTTGAAATGGAAACGTTATTTCTTTGATACTCTCGTTTCTATGTAAATCGTATAATCTTAAAGCTTTTAGTATAAAATTAATTCTTGTATATACCTACTTATTGAACCACACTAAAAAAATAAAGATGTAGTTAAAAACAATCGTGTAAAAATATAGAACGTCAGTGTGATGCGAGGCAACGAGGCGATGTTAGTTTCAATAACACGTTATATTCGGTACACGTCATCGATTTCCTACTCGAGCGGCGATCTGGACAATGAAAGGAAGAAGTGTGGTCCCGAGGCGGGAGAGCACAAAGGAGTTCATACCTGCCGTGGAAAAATAGTGACGGTATGAAAGTGTACGTCATGCGGACGATCATATGCGGCCCTTTGGCGCACCGTCTGCAAAAACACCGACATAATAAAAATAGATTCTTTCTATTTTTCTGTTCACTTTTAACGGTTTTGCGTCAAGACACGGGATCGTGGAATATTTGTGCCCGAAATCGGTTTTGACGAGTGGTTTTTTAAATTTAATGTACGGTATCTTTCCGTCCTTTCTAAACGCAGTACTTTTAATGGTAGTGTCATAAAATAGCGTGACACTACGGCTGTATTGAGGAACAGCATGTACAGTTTAGAGCTAAAAGTGAGCACTCAATGTTTATTCGCTCGTCTCCTAAGAGCTGTTTTGTGTTCAGACAAAATTTACGAGCTGCAAGTAAATACTGGAGTAGTACGAAAGTCACTGCACCTTTTTAATAGCAGATTAATAGCTCGTTTTCGTGGAATGCCAGAGTATATCCACTTTAAAGAATATAAAACAATATTTTGATATCTTATTATGTACCGAAAGAACTAATAAAACATAATTTTACGTTAACCGCGGCTTGCTTTACAGACGTCAGAGTTTCACAAATATATTCGAAAACCAGCGCTGGGGCTCTTTCTCGCATGGGGTCGCAGCATTATGCTGAGCGATGGCCGTTTTGCGTGGATGTGACGCATATTTTCCCCTAATTTGTTATTTACGTGTTTTTTTTTTATCTTTCTTTGCGTCATGTTTACCGCTAATAAACTAATTTTCTTTCTTCTTTCACACTGCAGTACCTCAGCCTTATTTTCTTTTTTTCCAGTCGGTGTCAGTGATCGGCGTCAGAACTTAAAAGCCTCGATACAAAGGGAAACACACATCCGGCCTCAGGACTATTGTGGACCCACCTCGCTCCACACACCTCTTCGAGACGCCATATCGCGTCGCCTCCTCCTTAACACAGGTTCTATAAAAAAAGTTTGCTGTAGACGTTTATGAGGTATTTAAATTCGATTACCATTTTAACAGGAGGCATCAAATTTTAGTGTATTTCTGTGAATCTGCAAGAGTCTCCACTGCAATTAATTTTTGATGAACATTATCGATAGATGTACGTATTCAGATCTCACTACACACAATAAAAACAATTCTGTGTTATTTTTAATATTGAAAACCACTGGTCACCAGACAGTTTTCATACAATTCTCGTCCGAAACTTTCATTAAGCCACTAATAAAATTCATATTAAAATCCACATTGTAACAATATACGAACCTTGTGTCAACCTCAAATATTAACATCGAAAACATTTTACTTTAAAAGCAAACGCTTTTTATTGTACCGAAAAAGTTGCCTAAGCATGTATACTATGCGTCAATAAATACAACAATCGCTCTGACCCTAAACAAATGCCAAATAAACTCAATTAAATAAACATCACATATACTTTATGCCCATTGAACATGAACTGGCCTGCGTATTTACAAAACTCGACCTCATATGTGTACAAATTCATTTCAAAGGAATTTCTAAACAACCGGATCCCGAGTTCCCAATGGTATTCCAACAAAGCCTGGAAGTTGTAGAGGTATTCCAAATTGTTTACAAAATTCAATCCTAAAGCTTCGAGCCAGATTAAATCTAATTTCAACTTCAAGGTAAGTCTGAAATAAGTCTTCATAAAAGCGGAACCCTTTGATTTAACCCTTCCCGAAGTTGAGCTTGCTGATTGCCCGAAAGTTAGTCCCGCTTGTATTTCGCGTTGTCTTTTTTCGCAGGAAAAAACAAATCGAAAACAAGCAAGTAAGTAATGGCTTAAAAGTGACTTCTGGGTTCGAGACCGGTGCGTCGCGGATCCGGGGGTTAGCGGGTGCCTCTCGAAACGTCTTAGCGTAGCGATTACACGCTGCCACTCACGTAATCACTTCTCCTTGTTTGCTGTACTGTTATCTCTTGCTAAACTTGTTTGATACTTTCTTACTGCATTGACAGAAATATTTTATGTTAGTGAATAATGGTGTTCTTTTAGAGTAAATTGAACTTAGATTGAGTAAAGACAAACAAAATATTGTGTTACTTCTTCGAGCTACGCAGTAACATTAACAATAGTTTTTACGACAAATTTATTCATAAATATAAGGTAGCATCTTCTAAGAATGTTTTTTCGTCTTCGCCCAGTAGTCGCTTTCGAAAACCACTAGGTACTCCGCGCTCCAAATAGGGCCCAAAGGAGCGTTCATTTTTGTAACGCTTCATTTGCAACCCAACTTTTAAGTAGTTGAAGCTCGCTCGCTACCTGTTTCCTCAAAACAAATACTTAGTAGGTAGGCAGCTTTCTACTCTATCCTCAACTAAATGTTACGGGGGAAAAATTCGCAAACTTGTAAATAAATTTCAAAGTTAATAAAAATGAGATGAAAGAATAAAAAAGTAGTTAGCGGGACTTTTTTATTTAGTTCGTAAACATATATCGCACAAGCGATAGCAAAATATTAAATCTTAGAAGAGAAAATGGAACACAGCTTATGTAATCGTAATAACTAACACTTAATTGAAAACCTAGTCATTACTATTGAACATAACAGCAGAAATGTGGGTGTACTATGGTTACCTAGACCTCTGCCTAACCCTTCGAGGTAAACAGGTGTGATGATACTTATACAATATGTCAAAAAACCTGTCCGATCCGAAAGGGGCACATAGATATTGCAATAACATTACCTAAAAGTAACAAAAAATCTTATTATTATTAAAAATAAAAAAGTTATTACTACCAAACCAAATCCATTAAAAAAAAGCGTCCCATGTAACCGTCCGGTAAATTCGCCATTTAAAAAAAAGTGTCGAACTTTTTTTTTCTTTTTTCCTGAAAATTACCACATAAATACCCTGTCAGTACGATACCTAAAAACACCCTCACGGATCGGACTGGGTTTTTTTTTTCATGATATATTATATGTTACTACTATTAAATCGTAGTTATAATCAGCATTGACGTTTACAAAAGGGTAGTATTTAAACGCAAATCAAAAAATATCCTTTTTCTATGAAATAAGATTCCGAATTCCCATCAAAATTACTGATTGCACAGCAAAATATTCAACTCAAAATATCACTAAACACACTACAATTTATTTTCGCAGCGTACAGCGATTTTTCCTAAAGCAAAAGCTTTTTCATCAATGCACAGCTAATAATCTTAATGCACATTACACATGTTAACTCTTTTTCTTTTAAACATAGCTTCTATTTTATATTATGTACAGCAGTTTTCTAGTGAGACTGTTTGTTCCCAACCTTTGTTCCCACTAGTACTACCGAACTGAACCACCGGTGATACTAGCGATAGTAACTGCGATGTCACCATGGGTAAATTTACTTTTCCGTAGTACAACCAACTGGTTGTACTACGGAGAAGTAAATTTACCAACTTGTAATTTCAACTGGTTGTTCTATGGGGAAATATCTTGGTAAACTGCACTCGAAAACACGGTGTTCGCACTGGCACTCGCCGGCCGCTGCCGCGACACCGCTCGCTTCGCTCGCTCGGCTCGTGCGGTATATTATGTGGTCACAGTTCTAACCTAACCTAACCTACCATTCAGCCATAGAACAACCAGTTTTGTTTTTTTATATTTTATTTATATTTTATATTATTAATTTGCTGTGCTGTCAGTATTTATGCTATGTATGTAGTATTTTTGTACAAAAATAAATTTAACTGTATTGCATTATGAGGAAAAAGTAATGTTATATTGATGTATAATTTCGAATTATCTGCAGTTTGAGTTTTGTTAAACATTTAGTTTATTTGTAGTGAAGTAAGTTATTTGATGTAAAAAAAGAATATAAATGATGAGTATGTATTGATAGGCGATTATTTATTTGATATGCAATTTATAATATCCCTTTACAAAATACTAAGCATCCTCCAGACAATACAAATAAAACTAATTGAACAACCATGATTTTCCACTAAAAAGCTGGGAGATCTTTCATTTTAATTAATTTTAAAAACAAATGTGCTAAACAAGCAACAACAATTCACTGACTTCTATTCGAATCCTGAGATTTATCCTTATACAATGTGTAAAAAAAAACATGTCAGATCCAACAGGGGCTCATAGTTACTGCAGTAACATTACCAAAACAGTTTAAAAAATATTTTTATTATTAAAATGAAAAAGTTATAGTTTAAAATTCCTGATTATTTAGTACCCCAATTTCATTAAAAATGAACAAAGTTTCAACAGAACTTATGACTTGTAGACACCCGCTACACGACGACCGCCCGCGCGATTACCAGGTAAAACTCCCCATTAAAAAAAAGGGTTGTACTTATTACTTTTTTTATTCTGAAAATTACCACATAGCCTCAGTCTTAGCAAGATACTTAACACCATCAGGAACCGGACAGTGTTTTTTTTTTCACATTGTTGTATAGATCCAAATTTAAAATTGCTTCTCTAATTAATGATTGTTTTTGCTAGAAATTCTATCTTTCAAAATAATCAAATTTTATGTATCTCACTATCTATCAAATTATAATCCTTCTTAATTCTTAATGTATTTTTCAGTCTAATTTAATAATCCAATTAAAATAAATGTAATGTCTAATAATATGTATGGGTTGTGTTTAAGTGACATACTTGTATTTACACAGAACTTAGATTATTATGTCAAATCAAAAATAAAATGTATTGTTAATCGGTAGTTGATGTTTCTAATAAATAAATAAATAAATGTATCTACCACCCCAAAACACCCCAGAAAATAAAAACGGACAATACCAATGCACGTAATAATTCGCCAACAAAGAATAGCAAACATAAATATTTGTGAAGTGCGCTCGTATTTTACACATGAGCTGCCGACAATGTTCTAAGCATCGGAGTTATGAATCTAAACCGGAGGTTGACTGCCGGCAGCCCGGAACCGGATGGGATTCAGCAATTGACGCGAGTCCCGCTGAGAACCTCTCTGATCATACTCGTATATATTTTCTTAAAGGAGATATTGACACGGAGTTTATGTGACATCCTTGGAGGAGGTTAGGAGGGAGTTTCTAATTTAGAAAAATGGTAAGTAATTTTCTTGTGAGTGGAGACTGTTTTGACAGTGCGTTTAGCATGTGAAAATATTATGCACAATATGGGATGAAGCCAATCTAAAAATTGATTATGTAACTTGTCATCAATATGGATGTCCCAATGGTCAATGTTGTTTTTATCAACACACTAGCTTCTGCCCGCGACTTCATTCGCGAGCCTTAATGCGTATAACCTTCTTCAAGAATTGGGTTATCTAATGCAAAAATATTTTTTCAAATCCGAATGGTAGTTCCGGAGATTATCCCCTACATACAGACTTATAAATTTTACCTCTTTATAATATTATAGTATACCTATAGATTTAGTAGATAAACTAAAATATAAAATTTTATTTCTGTAAGTAGGTTTGTACAAACACTTTTACACGTCAATCATATTTTAAAAACTAGATGAGGTCGGCGTTTCCTATCTGACTACTCTGAGAAGAAAGGCCGAAACAAAATCAGAGGTCACAGTCTCTTTTAAAGTCCAGACATAATCTTAGTCAGATCATGTGAAGACCATGTAGATTGGTGTCTGAAGTGGTCTTTTGAGGAAAGCACCACACAGATTGAGAGGGCATGTCCAGTCAGTGCATGTATTTGTCAGTTATCGTGCAGGTCAATTCAGAATTTAAGGAGCTCAACGATCGCAGTATCTATCCATCGTGACTACAACAACTTAATCAAACAATATGAAGAGTTAACATGACTATATTTAAAAAAAACACACCTTACTTAAGTAAAAAAAAACTTTTAATCCTACAGATAATTATGATTTTGGCGACTCGGAATTCACAAAATAAAATATCATAACGACAAAAAGGAAAAGTTTATTTATAGCAAGTTTATTGCGTGTTTGATGACACCAACTTGAAAGCAAGTAAACGTAAAAAAGTTTTCTGTAATGTTACTTCCAGTTGGGAAGAATATTATGTTGTCTAAAGTACCTACCTATACTGAAATATGGCAACAGGATTTCATAAAATATCTCCGAAGGAGCTAAACTCAAGACTACTGGCGTATTGAAGTCAGATGTGACAAACTTGTAAGTTCGTTTAAACTTACAAGTTTGTCACATCTGACAACAATGGGTAAGACAGCACCCTGGTAAGAAATCTTGTACTACAAAACCTCGTGCTTCGAAACCTCTTGCTACGAAACCTTATGCTACAAAGTGTGTTGCTAGGTAGGACTGTGCCACGAGAAATTAAAATTAATTGTCACTTTTCCGTTACAAATTGCCAAAAAAGCTGTAGAAAGGGGCTTGCAAAAAAAAACTGGCTATTAAAAATTGCTATGCTACGGAGGTTGCTACGGAGGTTGCTACGAAGGTTGCTACGGTGGCTGCTACGAAGTTAGCTACGAAAGTTGCTACGAAATACCAATGGTAGTAAAATATACTGTTCAGCATAAAATTCAACCACTTAGCACAAGTAGTTAACCAGTGCAGACAGACATCCCCCGGTACCGGTATTATCCTGAGCATGTGCTCATTGAGCGCGAGACATCGAAACTGTTTACACGTAGAACCATAAAGTAAATAATACCGACAAGGGCGGGCCGGCGGCGAGGTTTGCTGGTTCCGTACTGTTAAAAACTTACTTTGCTGGGCAAGTTTATCTTATTACCCGATTACGGCGAAGCCAAAAAAGGAGGGTTATGAGTTTGACCTGTATGTATGTATGTGTGTGTGTATGTCCGGCTCTATGTTCCCTTGTATCTACTAAACGGCTGAACTGATTTTGATGAAAGATATGTCATTAGATTCGTTTTTATTGCAGAAACAATTCTATTTTTTGTAAATTTTGACGATCAAAAGTGCCTTTTTGTGGCTAATTGAAATAAATTATTTGACTTTGGCCATTTTAGAACGCAACTTGGTCAAGATCAATTAAAGGTCATCTGTAGACAAAAAAGGGTTTTAAAAAACGATTACAAAAATATATTTAAATAGTATATTTAAATGTAATTTGGAATAAGAAATGATAAAAAACTAAAAAGAAGAAAATAAAAAGTTATTAAAAACAACAAAAAAACCGGACTGCAAAAAAGTTCAATTTAGTTAGGGAGACAATGCAAAATATAAAGAGAAATTAATTAACTTAAGTTTCTAGTCCGCGGGAAGTACCTACCGTTATTTTTAGTACTATATATATCCCAAGATTTTTGAAGCAGTTTTTTTTTTGTTAGGGCCGAAGCTCTAGTTTTTTTTTTTTTTTTCAAGATATTAATGGCTGTATACGACTTTACTTACGAGACATTAATTTGACCCTTGTAAAACCTATAAGGGTTCCCCGCGATTCCATTGTTCGGTCTGGAACCCTAAAAGAAACAATGCGGTCGGCTGGCTGTCGTATTGTTCCGTTTTACGCGACGCATTTAGAATCGCTTTCAGTTTAATGTGGGCTTTACTGCAATGTGCATCGACAATAGGTAATTTTATCGCTCCGCTTTGGAAAGAAGGTTTTGTCGAACAATACTTAACTGATTCGGTCTGCCACTTAATGTTATGGTCTAGATCCGTGGTTCCCAAACTACATTTTCATTATATTTGTATGAAGTATGTATGTGTGTTAAGAAATATAATATTGTTTAAAACAGCAGAAGAAATAAGTTCTCGAAGTCGCCGTGATCAATACAGACTTGTACTAGATGAGCTCCCTAGGTTACCAAAATATAATAAAAGCTGTCTGGCTATGTGTGTACGTGTTTATAATAAATTGCCTAATGTATTAAAAATATTAAATTACAGATTATTCAAAATTAAATTATATAAATGGCTGAATGAAAATAATTTCTGTAATATTAAGGATTTTTTTGAACATTATAATGTTGGTAATTTCAAATTTGTTTATTCGTTGAAGTTTGCATGCTTTAATTTTTAAGCAAAACATGTATAATCTCATATGCTTTAATAACACCTATGTATACCATGTTTTACGCAAATAAATAATCTTATATTATCTTATGGTTTGCGACCAACTGGTGAGTCGCGAGCGAATATTGGGTGGGCCTTGAAAAATGTATTTTCAGTTACGATTAATTTTAAAGCTAAATACCGAAATAAATTGGACGTATCAAACTCATTGGGATTACAAGTAACTAAAATTCATATAGATGCTAAAGCTATAATGACAAAAAATTGGAAACAAATACATGAAGAATGTATTTGTTTCCAATTTTTTGTAATAATTAATTGTAATGTAATAATTAATTGTATTTTAAATGTTTATTATAAAAATTGATTATATTCTTTATATTGAAATTTTTGTTAATTTATATGTAATATCGATTTTAAATTATTATATTGTTAAATTGTGTATGCCCAATGGGTAGTTTTTTGAGTTACCATAACTAACGTATCACCAAAAATCACACTAATAAATACTTTGACTTTGTATTTAATTAAGTATTAAAATGTTCGATTGTAACTGAATGTTTTTTTCTTATTTTTGAACAGTCCTTCATTTATATAGTTAAGTTTGCCCCTTTTTTCACCATGACAGCCAAGAGGTGAGTCCCGAATTTCGAAGTTTTTGTTAGGTGGGTCGCGATACAGTCAACTTTGGTAACCACTGGCCTAGAGGTACGTTGATGGCTTCTGTGCAATGCCGTGGTTGAGTTTATGTGCCTTTGCGTGTGCCAGACAAAAGAAATTTCAATGAGGCCCGAAAGTACTTAAAATGGGGTAATAAAAATAAGGACTCTACTTGCAGTTACATGAATATTCATTTCACAAAAAAGGTGGAGTTTAGACTATTTTCAACTGCCTGCAATCCTCCATCATCGCCACTTTATTACCACACTAGCTTCTGCCAGCGACTTCGTTCGCGTGGAAGTCGATAAAATACACCCCAGGTTACTCGCTGATAATGTAGCTTTCTTTAGGTGAAAGAATGTCTTAAATCGGTTAAATATTTTTTGAGTTTATTAATTACCTACATAAATTATCATTTTATCTTAATTAATATTTGTTTTATTTTATTAAGTGAATTGTTTTGATTTTATGTATTTTACTTTCTCTTTACTCTTACACACGGTGTCTACATCTCTTTTTATCCTCTGTCCTATCGCAGGTACGCTGGAAGAGATTTCTTTAGAAATAAGCATCACCTTTGTACGTATTTTTCTGTTCCTTTTGTCTTGTCTGTGTATATATGTGGGTACATAAATGGTTAAATAAATACAAACAAACATACAAAAATCAAATCTTTTCTCTTTATAATATGAGATTTTTGTTATTAAGTCTTACATTTAGTGTCCCGCAAAGTGTTAAATGTCAAGCTACGCAAAATGGCCACCATCCTAACTCTTATTTTAACCCTACTACAGCTCCCTATTTATTTATTATTTCTATAAACAATACCCCGTTCTGACGTTTCTGCCGAAGCGCACCTCCCATCAATAAGGGTCAATAATTTGCCTCTTATTTTATCTGCAGCCCTACGGTCTTGTACTGACAGATGGGGCAATCAGCCCGACCCTGGGCGATGCTGACGCAGATTTCACACCAAAGTCTCACCCTGACAGGGGAATTTATTTATCACGTTGTAAATCCACTCATCTTGTTTATGTGCTACTACTGCATGCGGAAACAGGGAATTTCGATTTCTTTCCGGAGTTTCAGATGAGAAATTGTGACGGCATAGGTTGGGAGACAGGAATTTCTTTCTATACAAGCCGTGTGCCCGGTAGGAAATGTCATCAGACAAAAATTACGAACTTCCATATAAAATTTTCATCCCCTATTTAACCCCTTTAGGGGATGAATTTTCAAATTTTTTTTTTATTGCTCACCTTCTTTATAAGAGAAACTCTTGTACCTACAAAACATTCTTCTAGAGCCAGCGGTTTAGGCTCTCCGTTATCTGTCAGAGAATTTAAGATTTTTACTATAGTACTTAACTACATTAAGTTTTTCAATCTGAGAGAAAACTACAAAAACCGAATTCGCTACATATCCTTTAGGGGTAGCCTCAGGTCGAATGGATAAATACGTAAATCTTTGCAGAACAACATAGTAAAACATGCTTTGCCGAACAATACAGTGCCTTAAAAGTACACGCATTCCAAGCATCCCTAAACTTACATAAGAACATATCGGAATCCCGAAGCACTAATCTTTATACGAGAACGAATCAAACGAAAGGAGAGTTACGTGAGGAGAGGAACGTGTGGGGGGTGACGACTGCCCTACCTGTTCCCGACAAGCTGATTTAAAGCCACGGCTGCTAATAAAATAAGCTGCCTATTAAGAGCCTGATAACATCAGGTTAGAGCTTCCTAGTGGGTATAACGATAAACTGGCACTTTTAATCGATTTAAATTTAATCGATAGTTTCAGTACATAATAAACGAATTAAAATATACAGGTAGATACAAATTAAATGAGCTGTCAAAATCTCGCAAACGTGATAGCTATCGATATCAATGATGGTAACGCAAAAATAAATATTTTCTAAACAAGTAGGTAACTACAACTGTTTACGAGATCAACGGCTAGTAATAGTATATGGTATAGTAGTTGATGCTGGTGACCTGTAATACAGGTTTTTTTTAAAACCTACTTCAAGCACCACCTCTCACAATGTGAATTTTTATAATTCAAAACTGTTAGTCCAAAACCATTGTGAGAGAAAATAAATAAACTTATCATATTATAGTAGTTTTTTAGAGGCATGAGGAACAGGGTGTAAAGTTCACTTATCCTCTATAGGAAAGGGAGGATCCTCCGACCAGACGGTGTCGTGTCTGGCGGGAAACTGCCGGACGATTGATGTCGGAAAGTCTTAGATATGTCGTTCGTGCGGTAAACTCTAATTGCGCGATGCAGGATTTGTGTGACGTCATGTCTTTTGATACCTAGTTCGTATTTGGTGGTGTAACCGCTACAATTTCTTGAAATTATGAGTTTTTTTGATGTATAATATCTTTCCTCTCGCTTTCCTGCAATCTGTGGGAGTGATTTCGTGAAAAGGGACGGAAGTGTGTAACAGGAAGCCGAAGAAGCGCGCGCTATTTGATTTGACGAATGAGCGTGCATCATGATCATCATCATCAGCCTATAAATGTTCCCACTGCTGGGGCACAGGTCTCCTCTCTGTGAGAGGGAGAATGAGCGTGCGCGGTGCTAGAATTGGCCGTGATAATGATGACGATGATGATACCAACCCATTTTCCGAGAGGTTGGTACTGTCAGCCAAGATGTCAGATGTTACACATCTTATGCGACTCCACCAAAGCGGTGACAAGACGAGTGGAGAGGAGATGAGTTTAAACCCTGCAGTGGTCGCGCGGATTACATATGTAATCCAGGTTGCTTAAAATTTCCGGGGTTGCGAATAAGGCCGGGGTTGCGAATAAGGCCGAAAGGAAAAATCATGGCCCCCCGGCAACATGGCAACCGAAGGAACACGGGTGGGCTTTAGTCAGTAAGAGTCTGACACGCCCTTCCGCTCCACCCAGAGCGGGAGAAGTTATTTGAACATTTCCCAAACAAAAAAAAAAAAAAAAAAGGTTGCTTTAAATTAAATTTCTCATAAACTATTCAAGTTTGCTAGTTGGGACTCCTTGTACTTTTTGTACTTTAAGTGTAGTACTTCCGCCCCCACTCAGTTGCGCTCGCGCATTGGTAACGTATGTTTGTGTCAGGAGAGGGTATTTTAAACTCGGCCATTTGGTCCAAGGAACTACTAAGTAGTAAAGGACCTTTAGAGGACAAGTTTTTGTCATAGCTGATTTGAACAAGACTTTTAATGATTTATGTTTATTTTTTAATTGTAATTTAATTTTAGAAGAGATATTTTGTCATATTTTGATAAATAAATAATAATTCGATTGAATTTAATTAAAAAAATGACAATACAAATTGGCCTACATCACGTCCCCCCCATCGTGATCCGTCACGTCTGCGAAGTTTCGCTAGCTAGGTAATTTAATTCAACCCTCCATTTACGAGTAATAACGGAAAAGACACAATTTACTTTCCTATCTCCATTTTCACGATAGTTACTTATACTCAACCGCAAATCAGTGGTAGCAATTTGACATTGACAGTGGCTTTATGTCTTGGTAATAAGAGCATTTATTCTGAAAGTGGGCAACGTCGCAATAGATGTCAAATATTTCGCTGTTTTGATTAATTTGGCAATATTACAATATGGAAATAAAAAAGGTGGTTAACTAGCGAACTAGTATATTAATAATGAATTGCAATTATAACACTGAATTTTATGTTGTAATCGTTTAAATAGTAGAAAAGGCATTTGGAAATTTTCCGAATACTTTTTTTACATCTAAAACTTAATATTTGGTGTTACGATATTAATGATTGCGTTTCATAATCAATATTTTAGTTCCCTAGTTAGCCACATTTCTTAATTCCATACAGTAATATTGCTAAATTAATCAAAACAGGTAATCATTTAACAGCTATTTACGACGTTGCCAACTTTTAGGATAAACCCTCATAAGGGTGATTTTCGTAGTAGCTAGTGTTAGTATGGTATGCGGTACCAAATTCAAATAATATATTTTCTCTTCACAAACAATGGCATCTGATAAAAGGTAAGCTTGAAAAACTATGTGACACTAGTTTGTGAGAGACTGGTGTCTGTACTAGGAATACCTGTATATCAGATCACCAGTATAGTATAGTAGTACCTACCTCAAATACCGCAGCAATAAATCGGTTACAGAAAAAATATACAGTTGGTATATTTATTAAGTAGTACCTGGGCGACTGATGAAAATAGAGAATGCTCATTTAATAGTATAGGATAGTACCTACTAATTCCACACTGCTATGATAGTATGTACTTACTAATTCCATGCTGCCATGATCATTATTCTAATGTCAATAATGTCATGTCATTATTAATTATCTTGTTCTAAACTTTGGGCGACCGAGCTCTGCTCGGGTGAAAATACGGAGAAAACTTTTCTCAGATATGAAACCTAGCTTAGCTAGATCGATTTTTCACCCCTATATTGCAACTTTCATCGAAATCGTTAGAGCCGTTTTCGAGAACGTGAGTACAAATATATATACAAATATTGCTCGTTTAATAGTATAGGATTTATTTAATAAATTAAGCACACAAATGTACAGAGATAACATAACATCACGCCTGTGATCACCGAAGGGTTAGGCAGATAGTACAACCACATTTCTTTTAATTCTCTAACTATGTTTAAGTCCCATGTACTTAATAGGGGGCGAGCCTTTTGCCATCTACCGGGCACAAATCCAGACTCCGGGCTACTACTGAGAAATCCCAGATGGAATAACCCAATAACACTTTAACCGGGGAATCGAACTCCTGGGTTCAATTCCCCTCATGTTCAGCAGTGCGATTGCGACCACTACACCAACGAGGCAATTTAAATTATAAATATAAAAGTAAAACAAACGTAGGAAAGGGTAGTTAGATATAAAGTTAGATACTATTATTCCATTCTCCAACCAATCATTAAATGACCGTGAACGGCCCTCGATATTCACTTAAACCCAGAGCATGTTTCTCGAATGTTCGATATCGACACGGCTCGTCACTCGCGATCCCGACCCGGGATCAGGCGCACGTCGACACTTTTCACCCCATTTGGGGCGGTTTTTACGACAGCCACTCATCCGGGTGGCCCTTTCACAACAAACAGCGCGATCAAACGTTTTCGTCCGAATGCGATACTAGCATCGTACGATGATTGTCGTGCTTGCATTGTATGGAAACATGGTTTCGAATATTTTGTTTTAATTGAACCGAATTTTTATGAAAGTAAAATGGGAATTCTGCTTTGTTATGTGGATGTAAGCTTCAAGAGGATCAGTAAAATATTTCCCTTATGTCATTAGGTACCTACTTACAGCTGTTTTAATTTATTTTCTAAATCGGAAACATCTAAGTACCCTACGAGAAAGAATACCGTTCATTGAAGTGGTCTATTCAATCAAACCTATCCACTGTCTTATAGGAAAGTATAATGGTTCTCGTTATTTATTTACCACCCGAAGGCCACGTGTCCACCGCACGTCTGTCAACGGGACGTCACGTTCGATTCGAATAATCTCGTTTCTCGTTGAAGGTGGCGGTGGACAAACACTGTGGGAAAAAATCAATAACGATCCAAATAAGTTAAAATCACTGCCTCATTGGTCTAATGGTTGCAAGCGCTACTGCTGAGCATGAGGTCCTGGGTTCGATTCTCGGGTCGGGCAAAGTGTTATTGGGTTTTTCTATCTGAAATCTCTCAGTAGCGGCTCGGAGTCTGGATTTGTGCCCGGTTGATGGCATTAGGCTCGCCCCTTACATGGGACTTAAATTAATGTTTGTAATTTTTTTTGGTGTACATAATAAAGAATATTCTATTCTATTCTATAACTCGCGAAATGTGGGTGTACCTGCTACAGGGATACCTCTGCCCAACCCTTCGGGGAAACAAGGCGTGATGTTATGTTATAAGCTAATAATAATCCTCAATTGCGGCGATACTCTAAAACGTACTTGATCCCTAGACACTTTTGTCGTGTGTATTTACGCACGTTAAACTTGTTTTTTTGTTATCATTATTTTTTTTTTTGTAAAATGTTACTAGAAATACGTACATAAACTGAGAAGACCTGGGGGGCCATATTTTGTTTTGCCGCCCTGGACCCAGGCTTAGTCCGCCACTGATCGCCATAGCCTGTCCTAACTGGACCCCGACTATGTGACCCCGAGGCTGGATCCGCCCTTGTGTCTATCAACAAGCTTCCATAGTGATCCATAAAACACTGACAACCGTGCCTACATACGGCGAATAAACCGTAGTTTTTCACGGCAAGAAAAACGTGTGTGTACAAAGGACCTACAGTTAATTGTCTCTTACTCACATTATTGCTTCCAAACCATTGTATAGCTGGCAATACGATAATTACAATTATCTTCCCAGTTCCCACTGGGATAATATCGACGCTTGAAAGGCAAAATTGACTAAGCGACATGGATTCCCATGTCGCTTAGTCAATTTTGCCTTTCAAGCGTCGAATATAGCAATTGCGAGTTCAACTATACCTCATAATCAATCAACCTATAATGTTCCCACTGCTGGGACACAGGCCTCCTCTCTGTGAGAAGGAGTGGGCCGTAATCCACCGCGCGGGCCCAGTGCGGGTTGGTAGATGTCACATGTCTTCGAATTTTTGGTTCTAGGACATGCCGGTTTCCTCACGATGTTTTCCTTCACCGTTTTGAGAGCAGTGGTGATGAAATGATTTACACAAAGTAAACCGCTTGTCAGGGTTCGAACATACGACCTACAACTCGTAAGTCGCGGTCGTTACCACTGGGTCACCACTGCTCCTGCGACTATACCTATCTAAACATATCCCTAGCCGATTCAGAAACCCGAAAAACAAGAAAATTCATCTCAGTTTGAATGTGGCTTGCTTAAACTAGCTTGCTTAACCTATGATGAAGTATCATAGGTTTACAAAAAGCTCCTATTAGCCATAAATTCAAAACGTTTCATTTTGCCGTCGCCACCGACTTTGGTGTACAATGCAGCATAATTCACGCCTACTGTATATTTCTATCGCAAAGACTACGAAAGAAAATAAAAATATTTAAAATATGTTCTACGTATCAGACGCGCATTTTCGTTGCCAAGCAAAACTTTTTCTTTGTTCCCTCAATTCTAGATGAAATAATTGACCATTGGGATAAAATTCCATGTTTGCTTTTTCGAATCAAGCTAATTCATACGTTGGTATTTAAGATATTAGGTTCCAAATTCACATTTAACTACATCCAAATATGTACTTATACTTACCGTTTCATAATTCAAATTCAAAATATTTTATTTCACATAAAGGCTTGTGCAGACCAGCGCGACACGCGACGCGACACAAAGGCACCGCCCGTCGCGCGACGAGCGGTGCCTTTGTGTCGCGTCGCGTGTCGCGCTGGTCTGCACAAGCCTTAAACCTACAACGGCACTTATGAAACGTCAGAAGCTAGGTGCACGGTTCCAATTGGTCGCTTCCTATGGAGAAGAGCCGGCAAGAAACTCCACTGTTACTCTTTTCAAAATAAATGGTTTCTACGAGTACAATGTTTTCAAATTACAGTGTTAATAGGTATGGGAGCACAGTGTAGGCCTATCAACAAGTACCAGGTACTTAGTAAAAAAGAAAATGGTCCACAAGTCTACAGCCTACAACGTTCTCCTACAACATTCACAAAATCTAAAAGAAAATAATCTATATAAAAGATAATCAAAATAATAAAAATAAGGACCTATATATTAAACCAAATGACAAGATTGCCACTACAGCTGTAACAAATCTAATTTGATTAAAAAAATATAGAAAATTGTAGGTATATAATGTCAAATAATGAAAAGATTGTCAGTGAAGTATGTAAAATAAAATAATCATCGTAATTTGGGAGCAGTTAATAGACATTTACATTGTTATGCCGTTAATGAGGTACCAGGGAAGCGACATGTGCAGAAGGAATTATTGCCTAACTTCCTTGTCTTCAACGTAATCTTTAATCTTATAATAATTATGCTTTATATTTTGATTACCGGAGAATTTTCAGTGTTGATTGATTAGACAATTTCCAGCGAACGAAGTGAAATATAACAATTTTTTACGAATAAAGCCACCACTGGACATGAAAAAACCGATGTTTGACAGTTTTAGGAACAGTGAAATTGGTGGTCAACCATTGAACCCGAACTATCAAAACTTTTTCATCAAACGGATTTCAAAGAGATAAGAGACAGAAGAGATCATTAAAATTTATTATATAGGTAACCTAACAAAGAACATGAACTCAATTTAAAAGGAAGATTACCTACCTATGCTATGGCCAATTTATCGCGTTTTCACGAAAAGATTTCGTGTTCGCCAGTGTTAAAAACGATATTCTAGATTCGCGATGTGAAGAATTTGTTGTTCAGACGTATTGCGACAACGCGAATCTTCGCTTTCCCACGACAATGTGCCGTAGCATTATTGGTACCTACTTTCAGTATAGACGGATAAATTATCTTTTAGTTTTGATCCGAAACTTCTCATACGCAATAAACAAACATCATACGACTTCCAAATCTACAATACCTAGTTCGAGCAGTTCAGCAAAAACCTTTGAAACACGCGGGTAGGTATACAAGCATAGTAGGTACATTTCGATTGAATTTGCAAATGGGAGAGAAAGAATATCGTAAAATATCGTCGCTAACGTAAACGCTGTTGGTTGCGTTATTTATACGCCGCTTTTGAACGGTGCCCCTTTTAACGGCAGTTTTAAGTGCTACCCATGGTCCGACCGGATCGGTGATCGCAGTAAGTGAACTGCTTTGAGCGATAGACAAAGCTGATTTGCATAAACCAACTGTAGGTGGCATGGTGGATGTATTGTACTGACTTGATATATCGGTGGGAACTTTGGAGAGACGCAATTTAAATCAGGAAAGTTCTTTGTTTTTGAACTCTTGTGTCACACTTCAGAAGACTCTGCTCTGCTGAGTTTGTGCTTGGAACTGTGTCGAATGATACTTAGGTAGATAATTGGAGTGCACAACGGTCTCTTTATTCCCAGAGCACACAACGTAGGTACGTACGCGTGGTGTGTTTTTTGTTTTTTTTTGTTCGAAAAATATGTTAATTTTGTTAGTTTTAAATGCTTCTTTTTATGTGTTCCAAATAAAATATTGTTCTTTCTTCAAGGTGAAGATTACAACATCCCCTGACTGTCACACGTTTCAGCTGAACATCTGTAGGTATTCAATTTATTAGATATCTACCTACTAGAAACAAGTTTGACTAACGAATTTTACACAGGCTGATCATTTCTATTGAATTTTTCGCGCTTTTTTGCTAAACGCTTTTCAAAATAAAATAAGTTGCCTATTTCAAATACGCTCTTGACTTATGATTCGCACCAGCCGATCAATTCAATGGAAAATGTTGTAAGTACGTACCTACAACATAATGTACAATATTTTTATTTAGTATTGTTGTCGATTTTTTATAATAAACCCGCGAGTGAATCGTAGCCATCGACATAGGAAAAAAATAAAAGCGATTCTATTGGAAATAAAATTTTAGCATGAGTATCCAGAACTACTTAATATTATTATATCAGTCTTAACACGACCTGTTAACCTACTGGTTTAACATTGTTAATTTAGGTTTTTGGTTAGTGTTAAACGGGTCAACTCAAAGCTGCAATTTGCTCTTTCTTCAAAAGACCCTTCCAGACATGACCCTGCATGGTTAGACTCACATAATTGTGAGTCTAACCATCTTAATAATATTTATTTTTGGAGTTTAAAAGAATTTGTGTCAGTATTTCTTCTCATGTTTGCACGGAAATGCCGGAGCCATCTCATAATTATGTCTCACCTTGTGGGAGATCTTCCAACGCTACGTCTTCCGGTACGCGGTCGCCACTCCAGAACCTTTCGGCCCATCGGCCATCTGTTCTGCGAGCAATGTGCTGTCCATTTCCACTTATGTTTGGCAATTCTTCGGGCTATGTCGGTTACCCTGGTGTACCTGGCGCCATCTAGTTTTATAATATTGACCAAAAAATTTACGTGTAAAAAAAAAGATCTACTTAAACAAATCAACATCATTTCATTTCACCCGAATTTATTCAAATAAATTGTGGTTTGGGTCAAGCAGTGCCATCAGTTTCTACTTCTGCCGTTTTGCATAAAAGTGTCTTAGCAATAAGCATAGGTAGGTATGTTCAGCGCAGCATTTATGCCGCATATACCTTGGTCCGATCATCGGAGGCTACACTGCTGGGTAATCATCAGATGCGCAGGCGTAAGTCTTATTGAAGTTATCAAACTCTGACATTAGCCTTGAAGACGCAACCCGCTCAACAAATCATGTTTAACTTCTATTTCAATAAAACATCAAAGATTATTTTGGCAAAAATATTAGAAAAATATCTCTAACAGGATGTAACATACGTGGGTGTGAAGTCTCGTCGCCAGTTCGTCGGCGGCGGCACTTCTGCACTTCCAGCCGTGTCCGACAAACTCGTTAAAAGTTGGCGAAACAACGGAAGCACCGTTACTTGGAGACACCGAGACACCGACACACTTGCGACTCGACGTTAAGTAGAAAAGTATAACACGACAATAATATGAAACAGTTTGTTGCCAGACAAAACTAACGCGGGGATATTTAAGCTGATATCTCCAGTTCAAGAAGTTTGCACTTTTGTATTTTTCATTTTGTTGTTTGTTCTTATGTTTGTGATGGTTTGAGATAGCTTTATGATGGGACAAATTATTTCAAAATCTCATTCAACTCACTTGCGCACTTTCACCCCGAATGTTTCGATTAAGTTGCGTTGACTCTTACCGCAGACACGGAAAGTCGAGGTATGTTAGTGTTATCGTCATCGTCTTGAGCAGGGTTAGGTATTTCGAACTGGGTGGTGCATTTGGTTTTGTAAAATGGTTCTAATTTTTTACATAATTTAAAAAAAAATACTATATTTTGAGTTCGCTTAAAAATGTTGTAGGAATTTTTTTTCATGCTGCAGGAAAATCGTAGTCAATATTCAATACGCAGTTTAAACTGTGAAAAGAAAATATTTTAACAACACAAATAAATGCGTAGGTAGGCATTCCAGCAGTAATCTAAAGAACAATAGCGGTTCAGTGTGGTCGTCGTTAAAATTATAAATACCCCCAGCTCACTAACTGCCCCTGTATTCCGTTAAGAGGATTCCCAAAGCTGTAAATTGCGTGCGCGAAATATTTACGAGACAGGCTTTCGCGGCATTACAACGACTATGTGCATACATTTCGCCGCGCGCTTGTTGCAAAAATGCAACAACATGGACCGGCTATTGCATTAACAATCCGCCACCAACTAGATAACTGCGCTGTTTATTGGCCATGACGCTTTAGTACGAGTTTGCAGCAATTGGCACTTACCTTTACGATAAATTCTGTTAATAACTTTACATGACTATTGCTGCTAGCAGTTCAGACTAAATAAAAGAGAGCTGCACTCTTTAAAAAGTGTGCAACTCTTTTATTTTGTTTCCATTTCAATGCACTTCTGTGTTTAATTAGTAAAATAATAAATTCTTACTAATAAAAGCTAATATCATCTGCATACGCTATTACCAACACACGAACGAACGAACTCGTGAAAGCTAGCAAAAAGAAAACGGTTTTAAATAAAATAAAAAAGTTCAGATTTTTCTGTTTTTACACTAGTCTCGCTGCAGCAGGAGTACGGTCAGTGAAAAAAGGGGAACCAAAAACGATTCGGCTAACCGCCAAGCGTTAATAAATTCTTCGAATTTGCGGAGAGAGGGCTGCGCTGTGGAAAACGCTGTGTCCGAGCACGGCCGGCTGTCTGCCAACACTGGACATAGCACACAGGACACACCACAGCACTAGCATTTAAAAAATGTATGTTTTACACTTTAGTTTTATGTAAAGTCAACCCCCTCCTTACAAACCAGTTTCAGATCTATACATTAAACTTTGCGATCCTTAACATAATTACAACAGACTGCATTTTTGTTTGAGGAAATTGATTCAACGCTGGGATGGATGGATGACTAATGACGAGGATAATCGATGCTGATAGATATAACTAGGTAACCTATGTCTAGGTATATCATCATCCGCCTACACACTCTTAGAGCTGACACAAAGAAGATAAATTAAACGAACAACCATAGGGCGTAACAAACCATAATGGGCAATCAGATTAGTAACCGCACTATCTAGTTAAATCTGCTACATGCCCATTGTCCATGTGTTTATCCTCTATCCCATAATCAATCCGAAGTCAGTAAGTATATAAGTACCTACATAAGAGCAGGAAGACGAAGTTTAAGAGTTTTAGCCACTTTTAGCATACCCTACAGTTCGTTTTTTAATCCGAGACTAATTTGACAGGTGCAAATGTCAAACTCCAAATTGAAAAAACAAACAACAATCACTTGAAATGTCAAATAGTCTACGAGATTCAAAAACGAACTTTACACAATTAAAATGCATTTTTTACCCAATGCTCTGACTTGCTCGTGGCTAAGTACTAACAGCCGCACGGGTCGATTCATCCGCTTAATAAGCTACGCTTGCCGGGGTTGGTCTGTGGATGGGTGACCATCTTTACATACCGAAACTCCTCCGTGCCTCGGAAAGCACGTTAAGCCGTTGGTACCGAGATCTTTGACAGTCGTTACGGGTCGTCAGAAGTCCGAGTCTGACAACCAGTCTTACCAAGGGGTATTGTATTACCCAGTTACTGGGTTGTGAAGATCAGATAGGCAATTGCTCCATGTAAAATACTGGTATTCAGCTGCATCCGGTTAGACTGGAAGCCGACCCCAATATAGTTGGGAAAAGGCTAGGCAGATTGATTTGATTGCCCTGAGACGCAAATTGATCGAACTTTTAAAAATAAAAGACATCGAGGGATTTTCTTAAAACAACAGCAGCAACTTAGCGAGCGCAAAGTAAGTTCGTAGCATACTTCGAACTTATCAAATAGCTGTTTAATGAGTGCTATAAAAAGCTACAATAAACGTTCAGTGTCGAAGCTCATCTTTAATATCTTCCAGTTCACCATTAGAAACTGTCTAACTTTAATGAGACCTGTCAATTTTGTTCCTCTTGCCGCGGTGTCAAAAGATCACAGATTAAGCTCAGGAAATCTTTGCTCTCATTTCCTATTAAATCAGGGCATCGATTAAATTTAAAACTTCTTAAGAATCGTCTTCGAGTTGGTAATATTAGCTGACAAAAATAATTTTAAATTAAAAGAAAAGGAACAAACGTTATTGAGAAGTTTTGTTAGGGTCGCTGTAAAAATTGTTTGGGAAGTACGTGGATGTCAAAATTACGCAGCACTGTGGTGTTTCAACGTTCCACAGGAACACAAGAAAAACTTCTAAAATGATAATATTATTTTGGGTGTTTCTTGTTCTTTATCAAAGTTTAATTTATAAATTAAATAAACTAGCTTTTGCCCGCGGCTTCGCCCACGTGGATGTCGGAAAATATCCCACGGGAACGTACTACCGGGCAGTATCGGGATTACATACCTAATACTCCAGGAAAAGGTTGTTGGCTCCTACCGCTGCACTCCAACCATAATTATTTTGTTACGCGTACCTAATTTTGAATCTGATATCTTTTAAACCATTCATATAAATGATATGATGTCAAGGCATATTTCATTTCATTTCATTTCGTACTACTACCGAGATTTCATACCTAATAAATAACAGAGGAAAAGGTCATCGACTCTTACCGCTGCGCCCACGTTACTACACGTAATTTTGAAACTGTGATATCTTTAAACTATTCATTTAAATTTTATGATAAAATTCATATTTTAATCTAAATTAAATGCCCAATTTAAATAACATATTTCATTGGATAAGGATTTTTTTTTAATTTTTTTTTTTAATACATATATATAATATAAAATTTTTATCAAATTCTGAAAGATAATAATGGTTATTGTGGGTTATCCCATATTATATTTATATTTATTTGTAACATCTTTTTATACCTACCTGTATTAAGCAAATAAATGATTTGATTTGATTTGATCCTTAGAAGATAGACATATGCCATCGCGGACTTTTTTGTTGAACTTTTTAAGATCTTCAATCCTGTAGAACATAAATTTGATGTATCTCTAACGGTTTACGCGGCGCACGCCAGTAAAGCTCCCAGTCGACATGATTTTTTTCCGATATGTCGAGATATCGGAAAAAAATCATGTCGACTGGGAGCTTTACTGGCGTAACTAAGAAGCCGAAGCCGCTGTAAAGCGCCCGAGCTCTGCCGAGCCGTACCGTTGCCGACCGATAGTGGGCGCCGCGCCTTAGTGATCTCGCGCACTAGACGGCCTCGACCACGACCAGTGGTCGCACCGACCAGGTAAACTATAGAAACCGCTGCGAATCGCGCACAAGATTTGGTCGCAACGGCCAACGACCGACTGGCCAGAGTCGTGGCCATCTAGTGCTCGAGAACCCTAAGAGGCCACCTTATACTGGTTTTGTTACCACTGACGTGCGGGCTACCGTACATAGAGTGGCGTGATCATTGATACAGTCAAAACCGTTTATAACCGACTTCGAAGGGACCGTCGATTTACGGATGTTATAGCAGATAGTCATGTCCATGACTACCGCAGGACCACTAACGACAATCGCTTCCATATTTAGTAAATAATTAGTATCTACCCAATTGATACTAATTAGTGCTCGAACGACAAAATTGGTACCTAAGTAGTTTTCGAGAAACTCTACTTTGAAGGTCGTCCGGCGGTATGCGGTAGTCACGCTCCCTTCAGCAGGACCACCATGAGCGCCGAAAAAGTTGGCATGCTGCAGCTATTCTAAGTATAGGTACAAATAATTAGTACCCTTAAATGTGATTCCTTGCGTAAAAAAACAGAACTGAAACATTTGTATATTACCGAGAAATCAACGATGATAACTTTCGCGCGCTCATTCAGCAGGACCACGACTTTGAATGTTGATTCCAAGTTTGAGGAGCTTGTCGCTTTCCTCAAACCTACATAGAAAATGAGTACCCTCCAAGATAAAATTAGTGCCCAAAATTCAAAATTAGTTCTTCAGTAGTTTACGAGATATACCATGCCATTGGGTGGGGTGGCCGTAGTCACGGTGTAAAATGGAAAAGTAATGAAAGCTAATTTCTCTTAAAATACAACACTTAGGAATCTGAATTTTTGGTCGCTATAACTTCTTTAGGAGCACTAATGTTTGTATAAATTTGGGAAGAAATCAGAGTTTTTAACAGGGAAATCTTGAAATAACAATTTAACACCGCGACTACCACCACCCCACCCAATGGCATGGTATATCTCGTAAACTACTGAAGAACTTATTTTGAATTTGGGGCACTAATTTTATCTTGCAGGGTACTCATTAACCGACTTCCAAAAAGGAGGAGGTTATATGTTCGACGCGTAGGTATGTTTGTTTTTTTTTTTTTTTTTTTTTTTATGTATGTCCACCGATTTCTCCGTCATTTGTGGACCGATTTTGAAAATTCTTTTTTTGTTTGAAAGGGTATGCTCCCAAATTGGTCCCATATAAATTTTATTAACTTTGCTTGGGTAGTTTTTGAGTTGGCTACAAAATACGTATTTTTTTTCCCACTTAGTAAGAAGATGATATGATAAGTTCCTGACACTGGTAGTAGGTAGTGGTATTCGAATGTGTGTGCGGTAGGTACCACAACTAAAAAGTGAAAAATAAAAACTTTTTTGTCTGTCTGTGTCGGTGTCTTGGGTTTTGTGTTTTCGTTTCTTGCCACCGACTTCCGAAATTAAAGTTATTTTTCACTTTGTAGTGTTTTTTTTGGAAGTCGGTAGTTTTTTTTTTGTAAAAAGTTTTTTTTCTATGTAGGTTTGAGGAAAGCGACAAGCTCCTCAAACTTGGAATCAACATTCAGTCGTGGTCCTGCTGAACGAGCGCACGAAAGTTATCATCGTTGATTTCTCGGTAAAAATATAAATGTTTCAGTTCTGTTTTTTTTACGCAATGAATCACATTTAAGGGTACTAATTATTTGTATACTTAGAATAGCTGAAGCATGCCCCCTTTTACGGCGCTCATGGTGGTCCTGCTGAAGGGAGCGTGACTACCGCCGGACCACCTTCAAAGTAGTTTCTCGAAAACTACTAAGGTACCAATTTTGTCGTTCGAGCACTAATTAGTACCAATTGGGTACTAATTATTTACTAAATATGGAAGCGATTGGTGCTGGTGGTCCTGCGGTAGTCACGGACATCAGATAATCGTTATAAGCATACACTATGTTAAATAAACAGAAATGCTGGGACCTCAAAATTCGTCGTTATGACCGGTACGTAGTTTTAAGCGAAGTCGTTATAACAGTCTTGACTGTATTACAATGGGTCGTAGATTACAAAGGCCTGCATGTTATTTGTGGCATTTGCGTCTAGTAAGTTTGTTTCATATTACTTTTAAATCTGCCCTACCGCCTACCCGATTATCGAATTATAATATTTATCATCTATTATCGAAAAAGAACACGGGGCGTGTAATTTTTTTCTGAGACGACTGATGAGTACAAATTAAAATACCAAAATATTATAAACATCGATTTATTATCAACAATTACCTCATATATTCTAATCACAGGATATCAAATTACATTCAATCAAAATATACCAATCACAATACATTATAAAAACTTTTTTTTTTAACGTCGAATACAAAGAACATTAGAAGCAAAGACACTTAAATGTACAGATTATAAGTCGGCCATATAGTTTTCAGTGTCTCCATCACGAATATACAAGTCATACTTTGGCTACTTGCGAATTGTTAGAATATACCATTCTAGTATCTTTAAAATCAGATTTATAATACGGGGATTCAGTTGAATTTGACCCCTTTATTTACTGTCACAATTTCATTTACTGCTTCAAAACAATTACGTCAATTTTTCTACACGTTTTTTAGTTTTATTCCACCTAATAGTTTCATTCAGTCCTTATTAAAATGGACGAGATTTTAGAAATCTCAATAAATTAAAAGGTCAGTAATATAGAAAATTACAATGTTCTGTTTCTTCATGTACCTAACACAAATTTTCAGCGAAATAACAAGCTGTATTCATAAATATAAATAATAATAAAAAATACATTATTGGTTGAAAATAGTGGACACACATAAATACACATTATATTACTACCTCGTCAATAACATTTCTAAGTCTCCTTAACACAAAATTATGTCTAAAAATTAAACTATTTCTAAATTAAAACTAGCAAACAAACCAGGTACCTAAAACAAACCTTATATCAAATTCAGTCCTTTGTCACAAACGCCTATACATAATGCGTCACATGACTTAACATACTGTTCACACACAAAATACTTGCATATTATGCATATAAGCCTAGGAACTTGGCGGCATCTTAGCCAGCTCATAGATAGCTTCGCCTCTTAGCTGGTGTAGGCTGGATACTTTGGCCAATGACGTGTCCAAATATTTGTTATGCACTGCCCTATATTTGGAGTTGTCTACATTAATGACAATTTTCGCCAGTTTCCTGATGATGGGGTCAATGTGTTTGAGGGAATATCCTGAGTAATATGAGAGAGTGGGTGTCCATACCTCTTCAAGCCTCTTACTCGAGAGCAGGTATAGGGAAAGACAGATGGCGGCGGCAGCTAGCTCTGATGGCCGGTAGTGGGCCATCGTGTACTCAACTAGGCAAAGATCTACGAAGTATTTGGCTAAGTGGTGGTTCTTTGATGTCCCATGTGCAGCTTTTACAAACCTGGAAAAAATACAAGTGTTAGCAGCATCCTCTTTGGCAAACAAAACAAATCTGAGACTTTTAGATACTAGTTATTTAGGTACAAGCTATTTTCCCAATAGAATTTCCCATCAGCAAAAATTACAGACTTCTATACAAACTTTTATAGCCTATTAACACCCTGGATAAATTTTCAAAAAACCAAACTTGTGCAAAATTTCGTGCTTCTATAAAATACTTCATACAGTCGCAGTGGCGTAGCCTCATAAACTTACGCAATGTAATAATTATACAGCTTGTCCGAGTTTCCATAAAATCCACAGTAAAACAATACATAGAAAAGAATACAATACAAAGAGCGAGCGTGTCCTAGAATTAGACAGTAGAACATTAGAAACATGTAATTAGTACATACCTTCTCAAAAAGCTGAGTGGAATAGGTCTAGCAAGGCAGAAGCCTAGCTTCGACATGATGTCTCTCTCACAATGGAAAACATCGGTTTTGGAGTAGGCGTTGTCGGTCACATACACGAAGTCGCCGACGTCGGGAGCATAGATCTCTTCGTACTTGCTTGCGATGAACATCGCCGTCACACCGACCAGCTGCAGCTGATTCCGCTGAATGTTTGGCACCGCCTGTAAGTAGGGAATTGTATAATCAAACTATAATGTTCCCACTGCTGGGAGAGAGAATTGGCTTGTTTCAAAATGTCTGTGTGAAGAGTAAGAGTTACAAATTCGCTTACGTGAACGTGTTTATTTCTACAGGAAATAATAATTTTCTTCCATCAACAAGTTTTAACAAACACTTTCTAGCGCTACGCGGCTACCACACCCAGATTTTTCGTCCTTTGATTTTGTTCATAACAAACGAAATCCAATATAAAAAATTATCTAGGAATCATAGAAAATATGCAGAGCGCCTAATTTGATAGTCTGCTCATTGTAAAGACAAAAAATGAGGAACAAAAATACACAACAACCACACTACCAGAGCCGCTCTTCACTACACCTACACCACTTTGAGCAAACTAAATAAAAGAAATAAATAAAATATATTAAATAAAATTAATAAATATACCTGTAAGTATCGGTCAATGATTCCAACAGTCAGATGGAATGTCTCCAGCACTAAAGAGAACTGTCTCTGCACCTCTACAAGCCAATCAATCAAAGTAGCCCTCATCTTACCAGTGATTACAGTCTGGAAGGGAAAAATATGTTCAAATTACATTAAAATTTATTTAAACATGATGGTAATTTATAAACTTCAATGGGGAGTTAAAATTATGAACACAGCTTTCATAAAATATAGTTTACAGCCCAGCTACCAAAAAAGGTACTTTAAAAATATTGAATCTATACAAACCTGTTTCCTTAAATGGTCGGTCTCAATAGGATACTTCTCTTCTAACTCAGTCAAATATTTGTAAATGTCCTTAATGTAGATGGACATAAGCAGCGGGCTGTTATTATCTCCAGCGTCAATATCTTCAATGTCATCTGGCAATTGAGGAGTAGCATTGAGGTCATTCAAGTCATTATTTAATAAGGTTGCATATCTTTCAACCTTTTTCCTGTCAATGATTGAAGTCTTTTCGTAAGCCTCTTCCAATTTCAACTTTCCAAGTGATTCTGTTGATTCTTTTAGGATTGGTTTCAATGCTTTGGTTTCTTTATTTTCTTTTAGAGTTGGGAGCTTAGATGTCTTTTTGGTTTCTTGAACTTTCTTTGTCTGAATGTAAATGTTTATGGATTCCTTCAGTTCAGCTGGCTTGTTCTGGGCATCTTTCAGGATAGCCTATAAATGAGTTTTTTTTGTTATAAACTAGGTAGAATAATGCTGAAGTTGTTATCGGGGTAATTCATATCTAAGTATTTTGAAAACAAAATCCCATGCTACCACCCCTTTTTTTCATAGGTAAGCGATACTATAGCGGTCAAGCGCTGCAAGCAAGAAGTCCTTACAGTGTACAGATATGCATTTATTCAATAGTACAACATTGTCCCATTACCATGAACAGTTACAGGTTTTTCATCAGCAGTGTATTATTACTTTCAATTAACAACTGTAGCTGTAAATCACCATGTGGTTGCATAGAAACCTTAATCATCACATCCTAGAAAATTAACAATAATATGGCCTCATTTGCTTGCCAGTGCCAACATGATAACCATAAGGAATTATTATTAAATTCCAAACATTCCTACACATGTCCATTTTAATAAGTGTTCAAGGTTTACTGGGTTAGCTGATGGACAACATAAAACTATTTTATTGGTGTACCAGTTTTTACAAAATTAGCTAACAATCAGTACTTATTCCGAAAGGCATCTAAGAAAAATATAGTAAGGATTTCTATCATCCACATTTTCATTCATATCCACAGGTGATCACTAAACCTGCCTGGTAACAACACAAAAAATTAATTTGCCTAACAAGTATGCTACAATTTATAACTTACCCTGTTGCGAGCAGCAGCCCTAGATGCAAGGCCAGCCGTACTTTCCTCACGGCGCAGTGGAGGCCTAGACGACGGCTGCACCGCGGCTGCCTTGGCTGCTAGTCCAGTATCCACCTTCGACTGGACATGACTGTAATTACTGCAATAAAAAAACATTTTGTACTTCTACCTACATGATTTATAAAAAAAACAAGTTTGAATGTAAATACAACACGGCACAATAGAATTATAACGTAAGAATCATCCTATCGTACCCATTTAAGGAAACGTTAAAACAACAAAGAAAATATACCAGCTGATTACCAAAATAAAAATGTGGGAGTGACAATAAATCTTAATAATTTTTTCTTACGTTTTCGCAGCAGCCCGACTTAGCGTCGTTTTCTTCTCAAATTCCGCTGCAGCAACAGCGACTTTGCCACCGATTTCACGCTGAGGTTGAACATTAGTGTTAATATCCCCCAAAGCTCCTCGAACGGTCAAACCTTGCTTCTTGGTAGGAATCGCCACGTTAGCTTTACCCTTAATAGCATATATATTTTCCTGATCCTGGATCTGCACCTAAAATGTTAGTTCACCATTATAAGTGCGGTCAAACACCAGAATCAGCTAGCTTTAAAACGTAACGAAAATTTCTTACCGTTCGGTGTCTCCTCATCTGGATGTCCATAACGACGCGTTTGCTTGTTTTGCCCGTACGCAATTTAATAAACAGTCTCGGGCAAATCCTTGTTTCTGCGTATAGTAGTTTAATTACATCTAGCTGTACAGTCGAGTTAAAGTTTTAAAATTTTTTTCCTTCGCTTGCTTGACTCCGCTCAACTCAACTCAAAAATAACGGCTTTAATTTTTTTAAATTTTCCGTCAATTCACTATGGTTCGCTACTATTGGTTGAATATCTTGTAGTTGTTCATTGGTCCGTATCCATATCCGGAATGTCAAACTGTAAAATACTTATGCAAAAAAAAGCGCTATTTAAATAATTTGTAAACTCAGTTTAATAAAATTTAGAAAAACGTAGCGCAATATATTTTTTACAAATTCATTTGCAGCAGTTCTTCAGTAACAAACTTTATTAATTCATTTATTGATCTCAATATCCGCCATATTCTATGAAACTTTACTTTTTGTCTATGCGTTTTTGAATGATATTCTCAACGAATCTGCATAAATTTAGATCACAGAACATCAGTCGACGCACAGACGATGCACCGATGCAGACGATTCACTTGACCAGAAAAACCAGTTGGGCCACAGTATTTTACTACTGTATCTGTATGGCTGATCGAATTTGCATGTTTTCGTTCTCATTACTGGCGAAACATTCACATTAGGAAATAAAATTAATTTGTGAAGTAAAGTATAGATTAGGACATGCAATAAATAATATAATAAATACTGAATATTTAGTTTTAGACTGATGTGAAAAGTATTTGGAAACTTTCCAATTGCCTTTTTTACCCTTAGAACGGTTACAACACTAAAATAATATTGCAAAATTAATCAAATCAGCGAAATATTTTACATCTAGGCTTGGGCGGGGTATCGCCGTGTCCTCGTGGAGGTGATCGGCGGCGGTGATCTCTCGCGTCCGGCCCTGGTTCAGGCCATGGTACGGAGCGAGAGGAAATGGCAGGCCGTCACCTCCTTCTGCGAAGCGGTAATGCTCGCGAAAGAGGAGGCGGAACGCGTGAGGGAGAGGCAAATTTCGCGCCCTCACGCCCCTAACCGCCGCAGGAGGAGACGCCCGGAGCGGGAATTGCGAGCCGATTGCCGGCCACCGTAGGCGCGGGCTTGCGGACGGTGAGCAATGGGTAGTTCGCCGTCCGATAAGGACCAAGCCCAGGTCGACGGCGCGTTGTGTTCCACGCGCGCCTCAAAGAGATGTCAGCAGAATTGACGGGGTCCGCTAGGGCCAATGCCTGCCGGGGCTACGAATATGGGCCGAAAGGGAAATCGTGGCCTCCCGGCGACAGGGCAACCGAAGGAACACGGGTGGGTTTTAGTCAGTAAGAGTCACGCCATCCCGCTCTAACAGGAATAAACCAGAATATAAACAAAATAGCTGACCTATCAAAAACAAGAAGACAAAGTATCAAATTCTTTTTCGTAGGACAGGATGGTGTTGCCGTCTATAGATTTTTTTACTAATGCAGACTTAACTTATTTTTTTTCGTGCACTTGATTTTCAACGCTCTGCTTAGCACCGAGAGTTGAACATACAACAGTGTATTTTTTCAACGCACTGGAATGAGAGTGCGTCCCAGCGCGTTGGATTCTCAACGCTCGCCTTAACGTTGACGGTTGAAAATCCAGTGTGCGACAAAATCCCGCCGCGATTTTATTACGTCCGTGTCCGTGCAATGTCGGCTAAGTCTGCATAAGTAAAAAAATCTATAGACGACAACACCATCCTGTCCTACTAAAAAAGTATTTTATACTTTGTCTTCTTGTTTTTGATAGATCAGCTATTTTGTTTATATTCTAGTTTATTCCTGGTGTCATCGTATGGAGGTAGAGCATAGGTACGACATAGTCTATTACACTTATTCTATTAAACAAAAATCAAAAGGCAAAATATCAAAATCATTAGATCTACTTAAAACTACGAAACTGACATTGATTGATGTAAAAGTATACCATATATAAAACTTTTTGGGGTTTGCATTGCATTTATTCCATTGCAGACTTAGTGTGGCCAGACTATATTAGCGACGTTGCCCACTTTCAGAATGCATGCTCATAAAGTTCCCTTAAATTAATTTAGCAGGCAATATCATGATAAATAGCAAGTCACAAGTCATCAAGTAGTGCCACTATTATGCTGGGGCTACATTGTCGCATTATCGCGAACTATATTTAGTGCGCACTCTCTCGCACACCGCTCGACGTCTCGCTGAGCAACAGAGAGCACGTTAAGTATAGTTTGCAATAACGCGACAATGTAGCCCCAGCATTAAAGCGAAATCATAAAAATAAAAACGAATAACATAAATCAGTTAAATAATAGACTTTGGGTCATAACATAAGTCATAAAAGTTTATACTGTAAAAGCACGCCAAATTTAAAAAAAAAACTGCATAGGTATATCACTGAGCGTACAAGAATAAATCATTTTGATACTTACAAACAATAAATATAATTATTCTACATAAGGGACTATTTTCTGTCAGATTAATTTTATTGAATAATAAATGGTTTGAAATATTTTCTCTACAAAAGCTGCTGAACTGAATGTATGTGTACACAGAAATAAGGTTTCGACTAAATCCCAGGATCAAGTCAAGTGCCATACTCTACCAGCGACTGGCCTCAGTTATGCTAGATACAAGATACACACTCAGTGACTTTAGTCACCAACGACTCGCTGGCGATTTCAATATTTCACGTCCACACATTTGTCGCTAGATATACGTACGACGTCAAAATCTATGCGTGGGCGTGATATTTAAAGAAAAGAGAAAGAAAATACATCAGCAAATCGCTGCCTGTGTACAGACGCCAGCACATCAAGCTACTACAATCTGCCAAATTTATTTAATAGATTTTCATCTTTACAAAGTTGATTGAGAAAATTTGACAGTTTCCGGTAGCTTGATGTGCTGGCGTCTTTACATAAATTAATTTGGTTTCCTATCCAATCATTATCCTTGGCAGGCAGGAGTTGAGATTCCGAAATCTGCACAGAGTACTTTTAAGGCCGTCACAGACGTAGCTATAATATATATAAATCATAGCTAGGAATATTACGATATATTTTTCATAGTAATGTTCGAGCGACCTCAGACGGAGCTATATTATATATATTTATACATTTCTAGTATGTACGTCACCAAAAACTATGCAAAAAAAAGTATTTAATATATGTTATAGCTACGTCTGTGACAGTCTTTATACTGAAATAGATCACTTTCTTTGACTAGTATATACGTTGTTCGTTTCTTTTAAAATACTATGTTACTTAAGAAGAGTTACTAGTTTTTGGTCATTCTTTCGATTGGCGTTATAAAAGTAGGGGTGTTTTTTTTTTTTATTACATTTAAGTCGGTTCGATTCCCAGACGAGGCAAGTAATTTTTAGAAAATCTTTGAATGCAGAATTACTAACTTTTAAAAATAACATAAAGTCTTCTTTCAGCAAAATACCCTATCTACGATATTTAAGGTACTTTCCCTTCATGTCCCATAACTTTGGGACGCCCTGTATAGTTAACTGTGTTCCCAATACAGTGGTTTCAGTCACAGAGCATGTAACTTGTTTCAGTGGTGTGTCCACGTTGCGTTCAAAGAGTGCCAAGCTGTTAAGACTGACTTAATATGTAATTATTATCTTGTTTGAAAATAAATAAATAGTGACGATGAATATTTAGAATTCCTACCGCTACTGGATTATCAAAAGCCTACGAGGTCTACGAAAACGTTGTTTGGCATGATCAGCCTGTAATAACTGCACTGGGTTAATTAGGTTCGTTTAAACCTAGTTTAAAATGTATTTTTCAAACCTCAACAAACCATCATAAATTCAAACGTAGTTGGTTGGCTTGGCATATTAGCGTTGACAGCATAGAGGAAAGTAATATAAATGACAGCTAAAGTAGTTGGCTTACGGTAGACTTGCAAACACTGGCTGCCCTTCTGTTGATCTTTTGTTCCGATTCTGGATTCAATCGAGTTTTGCTTTTTGTACACAAATGAAAGTAAGTGCGGCAAGTGCCCGCTCAGTGTGTAGCACAGGCACAGATAACTATATACTAGTCAGAGAGCACGAGCACAGGTGTGTAGTGCCGACTTTAGTTTTTAGTTGGTCTCACTGACGTTCCGTTCTTCAGTATTCTTCACAATTTCAAGAAGTGAGTTTTATTTCACGCAACTATCATTTTGACAACTGACAGAACTCGCTGCGCGGCTGCGCGTTAATATATGCTTGCCCCGTGCCGTCGTATTACAAGGTCTGTGGTGCTGTGCGCTGATTTCGTACCATTATTAAATTATTGCCGGGTCGATTTTCCTCACAGAGTTCTAAGTTACTAAGTTCCATCAACTTTCTCCACGACGATTCCACTAAGATGTAAGATAATTTTTTACATATCCATTCAACATTAACCTATGCGGCTTTTGTAACGTTATTTATTTGTTCATAGTTTTCTCAAAAATGGTGCAGAAAGGTCCACGTCCTTTGGTGCTGTGCGGACCTTCGGGGTCGGGCAAGAGTACGTTGTTGAAGCGCCTTCTGAAAGAGTTTCCGGATAAATTCGGGTTTAGTGTGTCGCATACTACAAGAGGTCCACGTCCAGGCGAGAAAAATGGTGTGCATTACCACTTTACAAACAAAGGAGACATGACCGATGCTTTAGCAAGAGGAGAGTTCTTAGAAACCGCATGTTTCAGTGGCAACATGTATGGAACCAGGCAAGTAAATGTGTTTTGTGAAGAATTTCACTTGGCCATGTGCTTGTTGTTTGGGGCACATTGGCATGTTGCCAATAATGAGGTGTTCTAATTCATAAAGTCATTGTTTTGTTAAATGCATTTACTGCTAATATCTCAATAATTCCTCAGTAAATACTCATTGCAACATTATCTCCAAGTCCTTATTCTAGTTGGGTACCAGAAGCCAAAACATAATGCTTACAGACCTCAATATCGTTTTGTGACCTAATAATAACTAAAGTTATTTTGAAACTTTCAGTAAACAAGCTGTAAATGATGTACGATGCTCAGGAAGGATCTGTGTCCTAGATATTGAGATGGAGGGAGTCAAGCAAGTGAAGAAAACTGATCTCAACCCGCTGCTTGTGTTTGTGATGCCACCTTCCATTGAAGAGTTGGAGAGGCGACTGCGTGCACGCAACACTGAGCAGGAGGAGGCTTTGATGAAGAGGTTGGAGACAGCTCGCAAAGAAATCACATTTGGTGAGTGGTTCTTTAATAATGATATTTTTCAATCAATATGTTCATACTGGGTTACTGGGTCTTCCATAGTATAAATAATATTTATAAAAACTTTTTTGCCTAAAAGATTACAGGGGATTTTTTAATAACCCCAAACTAGGCAAGCCTGTATCTTGGGTACCAATATGGAGGGATAATACCATTTTAAACATAACATTAATTTTAAAAACATGTTTGGAAATATAGGTATAAGTATACCTACTTATTATTTTATCACACTTTGTCTACTTGTAAATGACTAGTCTGACTAGTGATAACCAGTGATCGGAGTAGGTAGAGTGATTTTATGTACTCACATCGTGAATAGTCATAGAAATCACAACATGGATAAGCCTTTTTTCCGGGATTTCATTTTGGTACTTACGGGATTTAAGCAAATATTGTTAAAGTAAGGATTTTTAAACTACTACAGTAGAAATTTATAGAATGCGATTAGATAAACATTTAAAATATATTATATTATTTTTATAGTATATCTATCCTTTTCTTGGGAGTCCGATCAATTCAATTCAATTCAAATTCAATTCAAAAGTCATTTATTCAAATTAGGCTGAGAATCAGCACTTTTCGAATGTCAAAATTACATAAGACAGTCCCCCAAAACGCCCACCCTTCACCACTTCCTAGTGCCTTTCGCTGGGAAGTGGCGCAACAAACTCCCCAGCAGCACAGCTGTCTGTTCAAGTTAGAAAAAAGTAATTCTAAACAATAGTATGCAAAATAATTTACATTACGCAACACAAAACATAATTTAAATGATAAATTATTGGCCATATGTCAGCTAGCACACGCCAATATACCAACCAAAAACATTGATAACTATACTTAAGCAGAAATAAAAACTAAACGTAAACAGAACTAAATATCTAAATAAAAGCCTCCAGGCGTAAAGGGCGTGCCCGCTTACATAATGCTATTTAAAGCTGTAATTGGCAGTTATAAATGATAAACTAGGACCATCGAGGTAAAAATAAATAAACAGTTAATTACTAGTTACAATAACAAAACCATGATCAGCAAGACGACCAGTCACCACAAGCAGCACCCGTTCACGAGCATAACGCAAAGATCAGCCATTACCCCCCTCGCCATCACCATTGTATTGATCACCTATGTACTATTCCGATCACCTATATACTATTAAAAAGATAGCAAAAGGGTTAAATATTTCTTATTCATATTGATGTATTCTTTATTCTACACAATACAACATTTAACATTCCTCAAAATAGTCTTAATAATTTCAAAATCCCGGAATCCCGGGGGCATATCCATACTGATATATACGTGCCAGTGCATTGACCCCAAATCACTCTACCTACTCCGATCACTGGTGATAACACACTGCTAGATTACATTAGTAAATTCTTATATGACCAGTAAAATAACCAATTATTCACTTTAACTAAGTGGAGGTCTTAATTGAAAATGATTTAATTGCCTTTAGTAATTACATGCAGTAAAGATGATAAAGCACAGTAATTCAAAACGCAAACTACATAACAATGTCTACCTACAGTGGTTTTTTGCTTTTGGTGCCTAATTATTATCCTAAACAAAATAAAATAAAAAAACTTAATATTAATTATTTATCATTAATTTATACATTTGAAATACCTTTTATTTTTAATACCTACTATTGAAGGTAGATTAGCAGACTAAAAACCTTTAAAAGTGATTAAACACAATTCATAAAAATATTAGCTGTTGAGAGTAGTTGTAGAGTTGTAGTTGTTGTAGAGTACCTATAGTTGGGCCAAGGTGTTATTAAGACATTTTATGTAACAAAGATTTCAGCATGAATTTCACAGGAAAGAATAGATGTTACAGCAATATCTGTAATTCAATATTTTACAACAGGTAGAATATGTTTTCTTCAAAGCAAGATGGAATTTTGGAATGGAAATGTGTATTCTCAAAATATTTCTCCACTCTTTAATCAATAAACAGTTTCACTTACTAATAATAACATTGATATTATGATAATATTTTTGTTGCTTACGCAACTCATGTTATTATAAATGCAATAATGTTGTGTTTACAATCATTGTTAAAAATATAACACAGCCATCTGATGCAATGATTTCAGGTCAGGAGCCAGGGAACTTCCACATCATTATTCTCAATGACAATTTGGACAAGGCATACTCAGAGCTGCGTGAATTTGTTTCTCATAATATGGAGGAGAAAGAGCGAGGTTTGTGCGTTTTTTCTTTATGTTAATTGATCCTCTCGAAAACAAACTAATAATAACATAACGTAAATAAGACTGTGAATCAGCAAGTTGTTCAGTTATGTTGAGATGTGTGATGGTATGTGTTTATTTGCTTGTTTGTTTGTATTGTGTGTGTGTGTGTGTGAGACTACTTGGAGAGTTTGAAAACCTGTAGACAAAATTATCTGCAGAAAAATTTTGTGCCTAAGTATTAAAATAATCAAATTTTTAAAATCTTTTCGATGTAGTTAAGTTATCAAATTATGTAATCAGAATAATCAATAACATACCAAACAAAGCACTTTAAATGCTTTATCAATTAACCTTTCATTGATAATAAGAACACTCTTAATAACTTAAAGATATGGAAGCACTCTATCACGTAGGTACTTTAATATAAAACAATTAATATTATTAACTAAACTACAGAACAAACTTATCAGCAAAAAGTATTAAGTACCACAATTAAAATACATTTAACCGTAAAAATAGATCAATTACATGATTTAGATAAATATTAAAATAAGAATCTATAATTACATGGTTATTTCACTAACACTATACAATAACCATGCAATTCTAGATAATTTTTATTCCCATACAAACATAATTATTATTGTTTAGAACAGAGGTGCCAAACTGGTATTGCTCCATGGGCTATTTTGAAAATCCCGACATGATGCGCGGGCACCGCCGAGTTCATAAAAAACCTAACCAAGATAAGGGAAACAATTTTTTTTCATTACATCACTTTTTATTAGGGTTCCGTACCCAAAGGGTAAAACGGGACCCTATTACCATGGGGTCTCAACTCGAACAAATTATAATTAGTCATGATAAAAATTTCATAGATGGCAGCATAGGTAACAATCATGAAATTAACAATGACTAAAAAGCGTTAAACGGCAGATTTTGGCTGAATTAAGATGAGTAAAAATCAAAAATGCCTTGTTTAATGTTGATATATCTATTTACACTCCTAAATCACGTATTTTCAACAAAAAGGATAAATGAAACCTTTTACTTCAAATTCGAACCCATAGAGTGATTAAAGTAGTGAAAAGTAGCCATCTGTTAATCATTTTGCTTAGAGGTATTTGCAATAGATGGCGCTTTACTCAATTTGTCTTGTCATAATGTGTGTGTGTTTGTGTAGCAAGGAACTTAAATCCTGCCTGTGTAGTCGGTGTAGTCACAATCGTTGCAAATTTTACGTTTACAAGTTTCATTAAAAATTTAAGTATTGAAAAAATCTATTAGCATGTTTTTGGTACATAATTAACATTATTTTCATATTCCTGAACCCAGAACTATAAAACTTTCTTTGCAAAAGGATTGTACGAAACGTACTTATAATAAAGAGACATTTGATTTTTTGTATGTAAGTGTACATAAATAGATAAACTCACGCCTTCTTCCCATGGGGGTAGGTAGGCAGCAGTGTTGCCAACCCCAAATAATGGATTACGGTGTTCCCAGTTTATAAATACGGTAGATTTTAAAAAGTGGTGTAAATTAAATTGTAGTTTGAAAAAAATAAAAAAAAGAAGCTTATTCCATATTTTAATTAGTCTGAATATGACAAAATAACTGTGTGATCATGATCATTTCTATACATTTCAGTATTATGTCTCCTAAGGAACGACCTGCACCCTAATGTCTTTCAACGCAATTACGCAAAGAATTAACTGAATGAAGAAAGTTGGTAATAAATACGGAACCCTAAAAAGGTTAAGAAGTCTGTCAAATTAGGCAACTCTATAGTTTTTACGTATTACATTGGTTCAAACTTTTATCTATGGTTTGGGAATTCCCCTTAATCCACTGCTATTTAAAATGTTACCAGTTATGACATAAAACAACGCTCAATAATCCATCTGCCCCATTACGGTGTTTTTTGACACCGTAATTACATTGTTACGGTAGGTGGTAGATCTATGCTGATTACGGTGTTTTTACCGTAATTACGGTGCAGTTGGCAACACTGGTAGGCAGAAACTACAGAACGCCACCTGCTACGAACCTTACATACCTACTCCTTTTGCCACGTTTACGTTCATACATCAGTGGCCCTTTTTTTGTGTGGGAAATTATGAAATAACTTCTCCCGCTCTGGGCGGAGCAGGAGGGCGTGTCAGACTCTTACTGACTAAAACCCACCCGTGTTCTTTCGGTTGCCATGTTGCCGGGGGCACGATCTCCCTTTCGGACTTCTTCGCACATCAGTGGCCCTAGTGTGAGTTTCTTTTAACCATCTCGACTTTACGTATTGACCGCGTTCGATGTTCGATGTTCCGATTGGCTCTTTACTGGCCTTCACTGATGAAGGGCCAATCGGAGCGCCGAACGCGGTCGATGCGTAAAGTCCAGATGGTTAAAGAAACACACTAAGGCCTCTGGTCATACACACACGCTGGTTGCGAGTACTTACGCACCAGACCTATGTTTCTTTGTAATGGATAAACTAGTTAACAGATTTTAAACATTATTTCACCTAAAGAATGCTACATTATCAAAGTGTAACATGAGTGTATTAAAATATTAATTGAAGTATTAAAATATTTTTTATAAAAATATTCCGTTAGTTTTTTTGGAACGAACGGAAAAAATTTTGACCAAAAGTTGTAACGACACTTTTTTTTTTGGAACGAATTTCCTTATCGCGCGTTGTGAAAGGGGGCTAAACGGAAAAAATTAAGACCAAAAGTTGTAACGACAGTTTTTTATTGTTTAACGACACTTTTTTTTTTTAATTTTAAATATCTCGGAAACGGCTGGGAATATCAAAGTTTTGATAAAATTCCCCCCCCCTCCTAGTACCCCCTCTCAGCTAGAACCTACATTCAGTTAGACCCCTTAGACCCCATTTTTGACCCCCTTTCTTTTGACCCCCAATATCTGTAATTAAGTATATCTTACAACTCTCTTATATATATAACCTCCCCCGAACCCCCGCCTCGATATCCTCCCGCGACCCCCTGATCCCGATACACCCCCTGCACACCTCCCCGCTTTTAAGACCTCTTTTTTGGCTCCATTAAAATCACGGGAAAACGCCGCATTATTCCCTATTTTGGTATTGTGTGGTGCTGCGGTGTACGCTGTGTGTGGCGTATGCACTCACTTACCTACTCATTTTATTACAATTCCTTCACTAATTAATCGAAAAGAAATTCGTTCCATCCGGATGTCCCTTAACACCTCTCAAGTTTATTTTTATTTTAAATAACTCTGAAACGGCTGGGAATATCAAAGTTTTGATAAAATTTCCCCCCTCCCTAGTAACGCCATCTCAGCTAGAACCTACATTCAGTTAGACCCCATTTTCGACCCCCTTTTTTTTTGACCCCCAATATCTGTAATTTCTCAGCTAGAACCTACATTCAGTTAGACCCCTTAGACCCCATTTTTGACCCCCCTTTTCTTTTGACCCCCAATATCTGTAATTAATTATATCTTACAACTCTCTTATATATGTAACCTCTCCCAAAACCCCCCTCGATATCCTCCCGCGACCCCCTGATCCCGATACACCCCCTGCACACCTCCCCTCTTTTAAATTTTAAATATCTCGGAAATGGCTGGGAATATCAAAGTTTTGATAAAATTTCCCCCCCCCCCCTAGTAACGCCATCTCAGCTAGAACCTACATTCAGTTAGACCCCATTTTCGACCCCCTTTTTTTTGACCCCCAATATCTGTAATTTCTCAGCTAGAACCTACATTCAGTTAGACCCCTTATACCCCATTTTTGACCCCCTTTTCTTTTGACCCCCAATATCTGTAATTAATTATATCTTACAACTCTCTTATATATATAACCTCCCCCCAAACCCCCCTCGATATCCTCCCGCGACCCCCTGATCCCGATACACCCCCTGCACACCTCCCCGCTTTTAAATTTTAAATATCTCGGAAACGGCTGGGAATATCAAAGTTTTGATAAAATCCCCCCCCCCCCCTTCCCCCCTAGTAACCCCATCTCAGCTAGAAAATACATTCAGTTAGACCCCTTAGACCCCGTTTTTGACCCCCTTTTCTTTTGACCCCCAATATCTGTAATTAAGTATATCTTACAACTCTCTTATATTATGTAACCTCCCCTCGATATCCTCCCGCGACCCCCTGATCCCGATACACCCCCTGCACACCTCCCCCCTTCCTTCCTCTTGTCACCCCTTCCTCCGTGTCCCTTCAGGGTTACCTCACCCCCCCCCCGGGTCTTAACTTTGGAGCCAGAGGTCGTAGACCTATCAAGTTTGGGGTCCCCTTCCGTCTAGCCCCCTTTCGCAACGCGCGATAAGGAACTGCGCTCCAAAACCGGCCAAGTACGTGTCGGACTACGCACAATGAAGGGTTCCGTAGTTGGGATGAATTTATCCCAAAAACTAAGTTTGTTTTTGGGATAAATTGTAGTTACTTTGTAGTTGATAAACATGTTGTCCCATACGGAAAGTATGGAAAACATGTTTTTGCAACTGCAAAGTTAAGTTGGTCGATTATTACTCGTTAACTTGTAGAGCCTACTTAGCTGTGATAGTTTTCCTTTTAATTTCGTTATATAATAAACTACTGCTGTGATTTTTTTCACACATCCAAACAAAACCATTTAGCTGGCAGGGGGGGGGGACACTTGACTCAAACAAAAATTAGCACTTTAAAGCTTAATATTTCGCAAACGGATCTCTGAATCCAAAAATAGTTGCAACAAACTCATTATGTTTTTGAAAGACCTTTCCAATGATACCCCACACCAAGAGATAAAAAAATGTGTTTTACATAATTTTGTTTTACCACTTTGTCGGGCGGCGTAATTAATATGTATACCTATGCCAAATTACAGCTTTCTAGTACTAAGGGTCTCGGAGCTAGACCGCGGACAGACAGACAGACGGATATGACGAAACTATAAGGGTTCCTTGTTTACTACGGAACCCTAAAAATGGTCACAATACCAACTGTTTACTGCAGCTGCCATTTGTCATGCCACCAAAGCAATAGAAATCAAAATCAGTTGAACGAACTGTAAAAAAGGTTTATTTATATGTCTAATTAATAAAATTAGACGTAGTGTAGTGTTTCCTTGTAAATTACAAGGAAACACTACAGTCGTTACGGGTCGTCAGAAGCCCAAAAGTCTGACAATTAGTCTTACCAAGGGCCAAGGGGTATCGTATTACCCAGTTACTGGGTTGTGGAGGTCAGATAGATAGGCAGTCGCTCCATGTAAAATACTGGTATTCAGCTGCATCCAGTTAGACCCGAAGCCGACCCCAACATAGTTGAGAAAAGGCTAGGCAGATTTTTTCCTTGTAAATTACAAGCAATTTTATAGTATTGATTGATTTGACTAAGTAATCAAATTTAACAATGTGAATAGGTATTTATTGAAAAATTCACCTTAAAATGCGACTTAGGCGTGTTTTCAGTTTTTGAGTTTTAGCAATAGTAGATTTTGGTATCGAAGAGAAGAAATCTAGATTTAAGCATTGAAATAGGTACAGTAAGCGCTCAAAAGTGCATAAGCACGCTAAGAGTCGTATTGCTGTGAACACGCGGTATAGCTCGTACATTTGTATGAGTAACCAACACGATACACACACCACAGATAACGCAGTTTTGCACTACACGAAACAACAATATATTTCCGTCGCTTTAAACATGCTAGCACACACGCACTATGCGCGTGAACTTGACCAGTTAATGGCATTGCTAAAATTCGATAGTAACTTAACAAGTGCAGATAGCAGAAAGCGTTAAGCGTTGGTATGGAATTCAAACTGCCTCAGGTTCTAATCTCGTAAAACACAGTGCGGTTTTTTGCAAATATTATTATTTTTGTTTTCGATAATAATATTTTTTAAATATTGCTGCTTTTTTATGTTGTTATTGCAATAAAGGTTTTAGAATAAAAAATGCGTGATATATGATAACAAAATTAAAAAAATATGTTTATTCGACTGCTACAATTATTTATCATTACTTCAGCTGAATAAGATGTGAAATAGATGTCAAGAAACTTAGAAGCAGTTTGTATTATTTTGACATATTTAAATTATGAAATATCTTAAATTTTTAATGGATTTTTTCACCATAAATATTAAGCTTTGATCATGGTCGAAGTAATTAAGTAATAAATAAGAATATTAGACTACTTAAAATGTAAAAAAACTACTTACAGAATAGGTAATTTTAAGGTTAAATATGGGCAGTTTGTTTATATTTTATTTGTATTAATTATTTTACATTTTATTTGACTTTAGTAAATATTGGTTGTTATTGAGGTTAAAGCTTAAGTATTCATTTTCTTTACGAAAAGAAGATTGAAACTAAACCTCAAATTTTAATCCTAAAATAATACTATTACTAAAATAACAATTTCGGTATATCTGCAAGAAATACGACAAACACCCTATTGAAACGTGCTTAAAAAATTCGTTACCATAAATTCATGCAATAACGAATCTGTTGTTTATTAAGTTGGTACGGTCAATATTTTAAGGTCAAAAACGGTTTTCTAGCTGGTCTTCAGTGATGCAAGCCTTCAGAGTGCACGGCGAACGGTTCATAATGACGTGTTTTTAATAATTCAGCAAAATATCTCGTTGGTATGAAACCATTTGTTTCATTCACCATTTGACGTCGCTGCTACTCGATAATAAGCCCCTTCCTCATATCTCTTAACCCTCACAGTATTTCTCTAGAACAAAGAAAAACATTGTTTTTATTACACATAATACCTTATTATTTATTATTCAATAATCGAATTAAACCTCACAATGAATTTAAAACTTTAAAGGCATCTTCTGTCTCAAAAATACCTCTGTTCTATCAACAATACCCTTGATTAAGATTTATGTTTAGTAAAATATGAAATATATAAATGATAACACTCACACTTAGTCCGGTTTCATTAGATATTCACTTCACTTTTACGCAGCGCAATAATATTCTCTGATCTGATCTGATCTCTTCAATATATTTTATGCCTGCTTTTTGATAATAATAACCACAACACTGCGCTAAATACTCGTCACCAATATTATCCACGAACCAACAAAGTTCTATTAATTAAATACTCGTAACAAACTGCATCTACCCCACAGAAATCGAAATAATTTACTTAGTTTTTTGTGGTCTACCTGCTAAACTTTAATATTTATGTGAACAAGACGAATGAAACTAAAAACGAATGATGATTATTGAACTAGTCATTGGTTGCAGACAAAGTGAGTGTGTGTGTAATGTGCGTGTCTACAGTATTGTAACAACTTATACATAAACGAGGCATTCGCAGCAGCGTGAAAATTGCTAGCACAAAATGAAACTATTCCGCCAACTCGAGATAGTTTTTTTGTTGTATTGTTATTACTTGTCCTTGAACGCACGGTGCGATGAGTATATTCAATGTACTCTGTGGTGCGATGTGCGATGAAGAGAATCTATTTAAAACGACGCCATCTAGTAGTATCGATGCCACATAGTATGGATGCCACCTAGTATCTATACGGATTCCTAGATGGCGTTATTAAACTACAGTTTTGGCAATTAGTGAGTCGCTGATGCTGCCATCTGATGAAAAAATAAAGAAAAAAAAACAGCCAGTTGAATAGCCAGATTTAGGGTGGTGTCATTTCTTTGTATGGGATTGGGTATCTGTAGTATATGTAATCTGTGCTATTCGTCTAGACATTACAGAACCGTTGCCTTCGGAAGGCCTCGCGAGCCCCCTGGTTTGTTAGGAATGAGATCCTCCATCTCGACCTACAAATCCCTACCATCCACCAATTTTTCAAACGCTCTTCCAAGCGTTACTTCGATACTGCCGCCAAACATCGCAACCCTCTGGTTGTCGAGGCCGCTAGTTACACTCCCTCTAGTATTAATCGAACTCGCCGCCCTAAGCGAATCCTTACCGACCCTGACGACCCCATTACCCTCCTCCAGGAGAGCAATAAGGAAACCAGCACAGTGTACAACAACAGACGCCTCCCGTCATTCCTCGCCGCCGAGGTCCTTTGCGATCGCGACCGCGTCCCCGAGTAAATGATACTCCCCCCGACCCTTGCTCGATAACGAGGTGCCAGCAGTTGTTGCAACTGAGCACGTAGCTTTAAATTCCCCAACTAATAATCATGATCAAAACTGATCCAGCCCGTCCCATCCTTAATGTCCTCCCTCCGGTTGACGCACTAACCCGAGGTTCGTACCCCACAGGGGGTGCCCTTAGCGAGCGTTCACCTAGTTTTAATTAGCATAGTTGAATAACCCCTGGTTGAAGGTTTTAAGTGTAGCAGCTTAAGGCACCCATAGGAAAGCCCGGTTAAGTAGTCATGATCTCAGAGGTCAACTACGAGATGCCATACATAAAAATATCCCTCCGTCTGTCACCAGGCTGTATCTATGAACCGTGATAGTTAGACAGTTGAAATTTTCTTGCCGTTTTTATAGATAATGGTACGGAACCCTTCGTGTGCGAGTCCGACTCGCGCTTGGCCACATTTTCAGATACTTAGACTGGTCTGGACTTAAAGTCTGGTTGGTAATTTATTTAATACTTTAAGCACACAAATTTACAGAGGCGGACTTAATACCATATGCTTTCTACCAGTCAACCTTTGTGTGATGCAGAGATAAACAGTAATTTTCTGTACAACCCTTTTTTTTTGTGTATGTCTGAAGGTGGTTTTATACCGGCGAGGCGAGGCGTGGATGGTATGGGCGAGAATTAAAATCACGCTTACCCTTTTACACCGAAAGATGTCCAGCGCTGCCTCGCGCCGGCTCGCGATGTCTCGCGCCGGCTCGCGATGTCTCGCGCCGGCTCGCGATGTCTCGCGCCGTCTCGCGATGTCTCGCGCCGGCTCGCGTTGTCCCGCGCTGGCTCGCGATGTCTCACGCCGGCTCGCGCTATCACGCGCCGGCTCGCGCTATCACGCGCCGGCTCGCCAGCCGTGTCTGGCGCACCGGCCAGCCGAGGATTATAGTATGCAGAGATGTCTCGCGATGATCGGAGCGAGCCGGCGCGTGCTAGCGCGTGCCAGCGCGAGACATCGCGAGACGGAGAGAGACCGTGCGGGTCCTCGATGGCCGGTGCGAGATTTGTATATTCGTTTTACAAAGTAAATAAATGCTCTATTCATACAGCAATAAAGTTCAATATTGTACTAACAAATATTTCAATTCTCGCCTCGCACATCCTCGCGCATCTACCACCTTTTACACCAAAGATGGGCAGGACGTGGATAGAAATTTTGCCATACAAATTTCAATTCTCGCCCATCCCATCCACGCTTCGCCTCGCCGGTGTAAAACCACTTTCAGTGAATAAGTCGTTGTTGAAGTGCCATATCAATAAATAAATAAACCCAAAATAATACAATATTTGGCGTGCTCGTTTGTTAACATACCTACTTCTGTACTTTATTTAATCACTTTTAGTTGAGAAAAGCACCTTCACTTAAATATGTTGACCCGAAAAATGCTTTAATGATGACTGCACAGTTACGTACCTACGCTGTTGTATTTAACAGGGTCCATGCGCTTGAAAACCTCGTCGCTTTTACTGTTTGTGCTTTTAAGGATGATATCATTGCGAAGTGTAATAATTTCTTTTAGAGTTTGGTTTGTTCGCGGGCGCCTAGAAAACAGACCGCGGGCTACCAGGCGCCCGTGAGCTATGTGTTGGGCACTGTTGCACCCTAATTGCGTAATACACGATCAATCACAATCCATTTCATTTTGACAGTTCAACAATTCGTTGCGTTATTTACGTTGTTGAGCAGACAAATTTTTCTAACAAATGAACCAATAGATTAGCAATATCCTTCAAAATGATTCAGATTGATTGATCGTTACGCAATTAGGGTGCTGGTTTTTAAAGATCCCTAATCCTTTTGGCGTGAGTTTAATATTAATAGTGTGTTAATAACTTCACTAACATTATTCAACAGACGTCAAGGAGAAGAAGAAAGATGATGAAGAAAAGTGAACAGCCTGTGCATGAAGCATGATAATATCCCTGGGATACATAAGATGAGCGTAAATGTTACCCTCTGTTTTCGATATTTTAAAATTATTGGTGTTAGTTGTGTGTTTAACACTGAAATATGGCCCCAATAAACATAAGCATACATATTATAACATGGTTTAAAATCAAATATATGTGAAACTACCTCCTATTATATGTTTAAGTACACAGTATTGTAAAACCATAAAATGGTGAACTTCAAAGGATTCAAACAGATATTGCTTATAATGATTGTTGTTCGAGTTTATTAGATGTTTTAAATGTTAGAAAACAATCACGTAAGCAGTGTGTATTTTTGCAAAATATGATCAATAATTTCTGCGTCTTGACTCATTTTGATCAGTAAAAAGCATAATATTTATGTAAAAACCATATTCCAATCGTATCGAAGCTTCAAAAAGCTTTAAATGTTTCAATGTTTGAACATTATTTCTTGTAGGATTTAAATAATGACTTGCATACACAATATCGTCGACCGTAGGTTCAATTGAGGTAAGGGACAAAATAAGATTTTTTTTTTCATATTCACCATTCGATAGAGCGAAAAATTCTGAACAAAACTGTATACTCAACTCATTTTGGGTAATTTTGTCCCTTACCTCAATTGAACCTACGGTCGACGATATTTTGTAAGATTACAAAATGAGGAAAGTTATGATTACTATAGGATGGTACTTGATATTTTGGATATAAAGCATTTACAGGTGACTAAATTCAACCTTCCCTGTTTGTTGTCCTTCTTGTATATATAGACTAAAATATTGTGTACTATGTCCGACTTTATACAACCTAGTCTAAGCTTTATCATTTAGTTAAGTGTAAATTATGTAGTTAAAATTTATACAGGGTGGCAGGGGGACATCGACTCGAAAACTGAAACCACTTATTATAAACATACTATACAGGGTGTCAGGGACCTGACACCCTGTATAGTATGTTATTTATAATAAGTACTAAAATCAAATGTCGTGTTACTATATTGACAGTATGCATTTAATTTAAAACACTTTAATTACTTAATCTACATAAATCTACACGAATCTCAAACCAAAAACATACCTAGCTATATTTTTGAAAGATTTTGCACTTGTGTCTTGACTATAACTTTTTCTGTTGCTGTAAAACTTCAGTGTAATGTAATCTATCCCTTAAAAGACATTCCATAATAAAAGCCTATAACTAATAAATTAAAAACAGAGTTGCAATATTGAAAAATCAAACAAAAGATTTTTATTCTAGTAATTAAATGTAGTAACCTACGATTTTTCGTGCCAAATTTTTGTGCAATTTCGGCTACTTATAAAATATTACCTATGAGTAAACAATTTTGCAATTATTGTATTGCGTTATTACGTGTACTTAGGAAATGGTAGTAGAGAAATCAATGTGTAAGTCAATAGTTTCAGATGTAACAATACACCGTGACATTTCAGTCGTCTTACAAAAGCAGCCCACTTCATTTATCCAATGACTACTAAACTAGTATTATCTGTGACTAAACTAAAAATTCATTTAAAAAATATTGATATATTGTAACAATTTTTAAATTGTTTCTAGAGGTATTTTATGTCGGGAACATTAAGTGGCCCTTTGTAGGACGACAAAAATTTCACGGTGTATATATATTTTTTTTAAATAAATTTTTAGACTGAAATGTCACGGTGTATTGAACTAAAAAGGGACCTCGCGCACTAGTAGTTGCAAATCCAAGAATACAGGCCTCAAAGTTCTGGAATGTGTTGAACTTGGACTGCTAGGGGTTTATTTATAAACGTTACTTAAAGCTATGTAATGTTATGCGACTGTTTAACCAATATTTTTGACGTTTGAATGTCACTTAACTTTATGCAACGTTTTTAAATAAACCCACTGATGCGCGTGACCCCTAAGATTTAGCATTTTCTTTTTCTCTCAATGTATCTTAATTAAAATAGAATTCAAGTTCTTGAAATAGATCTTAGACCTCATAATTCTTGATGTGTAGGCATAAATTAATATCGAGGGGTGAAAGGCTATTTGGTTTAAGCGACATTTTCGCAACTTTACAGAAGAGCCATTTAAAGTTTAAAATTGCCACTGCCACTTTGGAAACAACCCAAAAATAGAGTTGTTTAAAGCGCCAAAAAAGTGCTCAGATTTAAATGAATCCGGCATCATCCGACGGAGAAAAAATTGCTGATTCCGAATATGTATATAACTCAATATCGCCCAAGATGTCGCTTAAACCAAATAGCCTTTCACCCCTCGATATTATTATTTGTATGGTAGTTCATCATTTACTAAAAATTTGCATTGTGTAGATTAGTTTATTACTATCTAGCTGTTGATTTTTCAAATATTTATGCAAGATGAATAACGTTATTCTTATGTATTTTTGTTTATAGCTGTTCTTCGAGGATTCTAAAGGAACCAGGTGCTGAAAGATTCTACTCAATTTATTTATATGTTAGTATTATTGCTAATCTAATTAAAATACTCGTCGGTTAGAATGTATCGCCTCGAAATGCTATGATGTATGTAGATACAATGTCTAAAAGCCTGCAAATGTGGACTTTGCGAGAAGTTACATTCTACAGTAGTATATTTTTATGGGGCTTATTTTTGTATAACTATCTAACCAATAACCATCTCCATTTTTGGTGTTCAATTTTAAACCATTCCAAGAAGCTAGCAACGCTGTAAAGTAGTGCTATTAAACATGAAAATTATATTGTGATTTGCATAATTTTTATTATTTATTAACTTGCCTACAATTTACTCCAAAAAGATGTTTTGCGTTTGCAATATTTTACGCAGATTGTATGTATTAAGTGTTGTCAGTATAGAAAATAAAACGATTGAAATAAATTCTTGTTTTGATTTGACTGAATTGTACCATCGAAGAAACATGTCCATGACCACCGCAGGACCACCAACGCCAATCGCTTCCAAATTTAGTAAATAATTAGTACCCAACTGGTACTAATAAGTGCTCGAACGACAAAATTGGTACCTTAGTAGTTTTCGAGAAACTACTTTGAAGGTGGTAGTCACGCTCCCTTCAACAGGACCACCATGAGCGCCGAAAAAGGGGGCATGCTGCAGCTATTCTAAGTATACAAATAATTAGTACCTACCCTTAAATGTGATTCATTGCTTTAAAAAAACAGAGCTGAAACATTTGTATTTACCGAGAAATCAACGATGATAACTCGCGCGCTCGTTCAGCAGGACCATGACTGAATGTTGATTCCAAGTTTGAGGAGCTTGTCGCTTTCCTCAAACCTGTATAGCAAATTAGTACCCTGCAAGATAAAATTAGTGCCCAAAATTCAAAATTGGTTCTTCAGTAGTTTACGAGACCACTGCCACCCCACCCATGCCATTGGGTGGGGTGGCAGTGGTCACGGTGTAAAATTGTCATTTCAAGATTTCCCTGTTAAAAACTCTGATTTCTTCCCAAATTTATACAAAAATTTGTGCTCCTAAAGAAGTTATAGCGACAAAAAATTCAGATTCCTGAGTGTAATATTTTCAGAGAAATTAGCTTTCATTACTTTTCCGTACTAAAACTCCGCGTTTAACCCGACCAAATTAAGTTGACAATTGTATTGAGCAGTCCTATCTATTCTGTAAAAATCTCACCATGAAAACTGAGGTAAAGTGAGCTCGAAGTGAGGTGACAATAGTGCCAATCCCTAGCATCAAGTGGAGTGACAGCTCACTTCATCTAAGTTCTCATTTTTTTTCTATGTAGGTTTGAGGAAAGCGACAAGCTCCTCAAACTTGGAATCAACATTCAAAGTCGTGGTCCTGCTGAACGAGCGCGCGAAAGTTATCATCGTTGATTTCTCGGTAAATACAAATGTTTCAGTTCTGTTTTTTTTTACGCAATGAATCACATTTTAAGGGTAGGTACTAATTATTTGTATACTTAGAATAGCTGCAGCATGCCCCCTTTTTCGGCGCTCATGGTGGTCCTGCTGAAGAGAGCGTGACTACCGCCGGACCACCTTCAAAGTCGAGTTTCGCGAAAACTACTAAGGTACCATAGATATAAGAAAGAAGGAGATATGCCCGGTAGTTGAAAATGTATCGAAACCCAATGTCTCCACTTTGTCCCCACTACCTCGCCACTAGTCGCCACAACTACACATGCAGATCCAGTAAACCAAATAGATACGAGGCTGCGCTCACTCTTGCAATTCATAAATCAGAACGTACTACACAATCAATTATAAACCTTATCCCATCAAACACAGCGTGCATTTACCATGCACCGTACAACTCACTCACACGAAAACATCATTTCTATCGTTGTGCTGTACAGAAACAATTTATTTTACATATACGCTAGTGATTGACTAAATCGGAAAGGTATCGATTCTTCCATTTAATATTATCGACGGTGAAGTTTCAATATCTAATAACTAACATTTTGGCGGTTTTCACTTACTAATGTTTACTTCAAATGGTCAAAAACTATAGAAATTAAACGTTTTTTTCTCCTCCTGTAAAACCATGTTTTTGTAGTTTTTAGATATTGATACTTCACCGTCGTTATACTTTAAAAAATTTGGTGTCCTGAAAATAAAATAAATAAAACTATAAGTCCAGAAAATATTATAATAAAAATAAATAATAAGCAAAAAATTCAAACAATTAAAAAAGTCAGTTACGTTGGTTTAACCTGTCATAGTTTATTGAAACAGTAGATATTGTTGAACCCTGCTATGATGTTTACTCACTGACCTGTAAAGTGGAGGTATTTGTGCAGCACTTGACGCTTTGATATTACTGGAGTGGCGTTTTTAAATCAAATAATGTAATCTTAAATTAATATATTTTTCCATGACTGCTTTAATTAGAAATATTATGTGATTATTCATCGGAGACTGCTCAAAAATAAAGTATAATAGCAATAAATTCATTCGCCAAACGACATTGTTGTCGATAGCCTACGTTAGTGGATCTGCACAACCACATCACTAGCTCGTCGCCGTACACAGCGGACGTACTGCGCGATGCATCCGCAGTCACAGTATCGTTTTGTGATTTTTACATTGCTTGTTGAGTCACTGAGCGACATATTTAGGTAGTGGTTAACGAGCAATGTATGTAGTACAAAAATAGTACAGTCGCTGTGATATTTGGAAACAAAAATAACGTAGTAAAAGCAAGAAATATTTTACGATTTGTTGTTTTTCATTATTTTAAAGACAAATATAGTAAAATATTTGTACTTACATATGGTAAGTGATTCCATGATTCACAAAGTTTTTGTTTTGACTTCGGTTTTTACAAGAAACCACTGAACAACACGGCATTCTTGTAAATTGTCCCGATCACGGCCGAAAGCACACTAGTTCGCGGAGACGGTCATTTTCGTATGCAATGAGCACTTTGATCATTACGCGTGGACACAGACACGCCCCCATGCCACTTCTCCTGTTTTTTATATTTCTATGGTACCAATTTTGTCGTTCGAGCACTAATTAGTACTAATTGGGTACTAAGTATTAACTAAATATGGAAGCGATTGGCGTTGGTGGTCCTGCGGTAGTCATGGGCATGAAGAAACGCATATATCTATACACCGTAAGAACTATTTCTGCTTGCAGCACTCGGCTGATATAGTGACGCTTACTTACGAAAAAAAAGTGTCGTGCGTGTGCACGGGATTTTGTTTTCAAACTGCTTAGATATCTGTTTTTTCGATGGTACACACGGCTACACATCAAGCTATACATTTCCAGTATTAGCTGACCTCGCATTGTACGGAAAACCAATGCGAGTTCAGCATAAAATGGAAATGTATAGCTCGATGTGTAGCCGTGTGTACAGACGCCAGCACATCAGGCTACTACAATCTGTCAAATTGATTTAATATATTTTCAACTTTATCGCTGAAGTTTAAGGTTCAAAGTTGATTGGGAAAATTTGACAGTTTCGGGTAGCTTGATGTGCTGGCGTCTGTACCTTACTGTTGCTATGAAAACATCTTGTAAATGTCATTAGCGATCCGCAAGGCTGTGCCATACCACAAATGAATACAGATGGTTCACTCTGTATTTCAGGGGGCCAACCACAAGCTCATAAAGCAGTATTATTTTTAAATTACTTCAGTGTGAGAAAGAGATGAAGTTCTACAGGACTCTTAACTCTTTCTCCTAGGCCCCCAGGCATGCAGCTGCAAGTAGGTACGCGACGGGCTCGACTTGTCGAATTTAGTGGGCGTAACGTAGTCATAAGATATGAGTTGCGCGATAGAGAGGCAACTTCTGAGTATAGCTGTAGGTAATAAGCGCTGTGCGACCTGAATTGAACTTTATGTGTCGTAGCAAGAGTCGCTTTTTATTTAAATGGTTTTGCAGAGTGAACCAATCTTTACTAATCTGTGGCTAACATCCTACTAATATAATAAACGTGAAAGTTTTGATGTATGTTTGTTACTCTTTCACGCTAAAACTACTGAACGGATTTGGATAAAATTTGGCACATAGATAGTTTATAACCTGGATTGACACATAGCGATGCTTTTTATACCGATATTCCCACAGAATCGAGACTTATGCGGGTGAAACTGCGGGGCGCTGCTAGTCCTACATAATAAATTCTCTGAACACTGCTGCACCACTGGCTCACCGATAGCGTATGACGTCGTGAAGGAAATTTGCCACTAATTCGATTGCCGTTTTAAATATGTATCTACCTACCAACTATTATTAACTAGATACCTATATTCCTAATTAAGTCAGAATTCGTGATGTTGTTGCCAAGTTGTCGGTGTGTGTGACCCCATTTCTTTGTGTTGTATTCGTGTTATTTAGAATTTGTTTATTGCCGATCTTTGCGTTGCCAGTGCAATAAGAATAAACCAGGGGCCAAACTAAATTTATGTCTGTTTATCATTAGGTACCTACATAATTATGATGTAAAAACCATACATAAATATTTATTTTCAAGTCTGTCAATGCTGCTAGGAAGAAGATAACAAAATGAGTTTTGTTTCTTTTATTGAGAGTCAAGAATTACTTATTGTAGACAATAATAATTGTTAATTAATTTCAAACAATAAAGCAAAGCATGATGTCAATACAAGAAATTATTCATTCTGAGCAATGTTATTCAAGTCACATTTCACAAAAAACATAATAGTAGGTAATATAAAACAATTTCCAAGTTTGAAGAATATCCTACAGCACAGTTGCTGCTGTTGGTTACTATGAATCAATTTCAAAGTACAATGCTATTGTCTTTATCCCAGCGATCGCGATGTGAATGGGGAGGTGTATTCTCACAATCTCCACCTAATGCTGCAGCTTTAGAAATATTTTTCAAAGAAACACTACTCTCTGCAGGCATCAAATTGGACTGCTTTGATAAACACTTCAATCGTGGAATATGTGACACTCTTTTAGGAATTTTTGAACCAATCTTCTGGTTTTTGGGATCATACAAAGTGTTGGCTGATTTAGATCGTGTGTGTCCCACATCTGCCTTGTTCTTCATACATGACAGCGGAGTTCTGGAGCCACTGTTACTTTCAGATTTTGACTTCTTGGGTGTCTCATTCAGATCAGTTGCTTCATCTTCATATATGAGCAGCCCATCAAGATTTTTGTCTGTCTTGGCACCAGTTTGGCGAAGTTCTGCATTAGTGCTCTGTAATACTTTAATCAAAGTATCATCCGACATTGTTTCAACATTTGAATCATCTTCAATTTTTGCTACAACAATAGGTGTTCTCTCAATACCTATTGATGGTGACCGAGGATCATCATCAAGGATCTGGAACACTGGGCCATCATCCTCATCTTCATTTATAGTATCAGTTTCTTCAATACTGTTTATATTTTCTTCACTATCTTCAAATTTATCCTCATTTTCTACATACTCAAAGTTTGTTTCCAAAAACGTTAGTTTCTGTTGATCTTTGCTCGACATGTTGTTTTCTAATGCTTCATAAGAAGCTGTAGATGATCCCAATGGCTCTTCAGATTCTTTTAATGTATCATCTAAAGTTATGTTATAGAATCCCTCACACAAATTTCGGGATACCACTAAATCTGGGCTCTTTTCATATGCTTCAGTGCAGCTGTCGCAATTGTCGTCAGATTCAGCATTCAGCACAGGACTGGCACAGTTATCACTTTGTAGTCTTAATAATTTCTTTTCGTTAGCTGGTTCATCAGTCTTAGACGAAATTATAATAGGTGTGCGCTCAAAGTCCTGTGTAGGAGAGCGCGGGTCATAAGACTGCAAATGGTTCTTTATCACAGCAGAAAGAATAGGGTTGTTGTGTATCAGTTTTTCTTCACCATTACCATTTTCGAAAGTTTTTCGCAGATCAACGTTTTTAGTGATATTGTGTTTTCCAGTTGACTTGTTCTGCAAGCCAAAATGCAATAAATTAGTAAGATATTATGAGACAAAGTCAAAAAGGCCAGACGTTCCGACACAATAAAAAAAGAAATGCGAGGAAATACTGTACTATTTTTAATTAAGAATATTCATAATGTAGAAATCATAAACGCACCTGTAGCGGAGTCCGTGAAATTTCTGGTGTTGGGGATCGAGGATCAGGGTTATTACAAACGTCTGAAACGTCTAACTCATTCTTTATCGAAGCAGCAGTTGGAGCTTGTGCTTCATTATTATTTGGTTTACTTGTGTTGGATCCCATTGTTATTTCTAAATATAGCGAACACGTATTGTATAGAATCCGATACTGTTGTTTATTACAAACTAATCATTTTAAATATCAGCTAACAACGATTATCTAAATTATTACTTTTTTTCTTCAAACAATCCGGTTGACGAACTCAAAACATTTAACGGCCGCAAATGTCACACTGGATTCTATTTTTGAAAATGTTTCGTTCGGAAAACCAGACTATAAATTAGTATGGAAAATGATTTTTTTGCTACTATTATCGATCTTATTCTTTCAAAGTAAATTATGAGGAATTCTACTAAAGAGATTCAAAGTAAATTATGATGATTGTTAATAATTTTTCATAGTTAATTAGTATTAGATTTTATAGATTTGAATTTGTCAATAAGCTACCACTTCTGAACGAGCTAAAATCTGATTGCCAACCTAGAAAATAAAGTTTGATTCGATGTTTGATTCATTGAAATAGAAATAATGTCTATGGTTTGATTGCACTGGATTTCAAGACGGAATCATAGATGATTTATAAAATTTTGACCATTTCTAGAAAACATACCACATAATATGACTCTGCGCGTCGGCACAAAACTTAGTAAAAAATCACTATGGTTTATGTAAAAATACAGCAAAAAAAAAATTGCCGCTGCTTGTGGCGACTGTTGCCCTGTTGCCGATAATAAAGCGCTGTGCTTTCCATGAAAGAAGGCACAGTCCCACAGACGCAGTGAGCCATATGTACAGTCAGCACCACCATTTTCGCATTTGCAACTGTCATTTGCTGACTTCAGATGTCACTACTGTCGTGTGTTCCATGAATTTGTTAGTTTAAACTTTATACATATTTTGTAAGCAAGCTACTTCATATACCCCACGCTTACATCCACACACAAGTAATAAATTGCGATATTTGTTTTCAACAAAACTTGTTAAATACTTGTCATAAAATATGTATCATCATTATTCATCAATTCATCATGTTTCAGACAATACATGTCTGGTTGTGGTTAACTAATTTTCTGACTAATATTTTTGACAGTTCAACAAGTTTTGTATACAACTAGTCTTCACAACTTGATAAAGTGTAAACGCTAAACGACAACAGTAGATACAACACGAAGATTAAATGTTTTATACTTTGGTGTAAACGCGACGATACGAATAATATAATTATATTATTCGTATCGTCGCGTTTACACCAAAGTGTTTACACCTACGACCTTTTGCACAGCGGTTGTATGAAAAAATACGGGAATCGATTTAGTTCCCGAAAATGTTATTAGAAGAAAACTATGGAAGAATGATCAGCAAAAAAAAAGAAAATTGATTTTTCAATAAATCTGCTTAACTCATATCTTATTGTAATGGGCAACACCACTCCAAGTCACATACATTTTTAGTGTTTATTTTTAATTTATGATTAAAAATAAAAAATGCTTTGTTTTAATCTTAAATTAAAAATAACAACTTTACAATATAATGGCGGATAAGGAACACTCAACAGTTTTGCCCGAAATTAAGTATTTAATTGGCTTTCGTTGCTGACTGCGACACAATGTTGCCAACATCTACCGTTTTAGTACCTACCTGTGGTACCTACTGAACTGGACTCTATCCATCTATGGACTATTTAAAACATAGCCTATCATCACGCCTGTATTCCCCGAAGGGTTAGGCAGGAGTGTATCTATAGACTTAGTAGGTACCTACACCATAGTTTCTATTGACCTACACCCACATTCCGCCAGATATGTTGAGTACCATGGAGTATTCTATCATATCAAGTAGTTCCACTAATTGCTTCGGGATTTTACCCAATTATTACTTTTTCATCATCATCATTGGCAGTCTTATTCCACCCGCAACCCAGGTATCATACATTCTTCGCATACCTACATTTGAGCGCAGCTGTAGATATATCACGCTTGTTGAAAGTTTTAGGTTCAGCTGGACTCAGCCCTCAGCTAAAATAAAAACCCAGTTTAATTACCTACTGGTTGCGTAGTCTGTAATCTTTACAATCCGATAAAGGCGCTTTTTCATATCGATGGGATTCTCATTTTTTTGTAGAATGTTAAAATTAAGCCGCGTCTCCTGTGCATGTTTTTACTCAAAAATATCGTAACAAAGAGGTGTGGCCATACACATTTGTGTATGCAAACACGATGATTTGTATGAAAACAAATGTTTACGTGTAAGGTTTTTTGTGTAATGTTTCGAAAAAAACACGCGCAGGAGACCCGTACCCTAATTGCGTAACTCATTTTCGTAAACAATTTCACGAAATTTGTTTCATTTTGACATTTCAACAACATTCATTGCGTTATTTACGTTGTTGAACAGATTTTTTTTCCAACTTATGAAGCAATGGATTAGAAATCTGTTTCAAATCGAAACAAATTGTGATTGTGTTGTATTACGCAATAAGGGTGCAGGTCTAATTTAGTAAGATAAGTCGATCTAATTTAGTAAGATAAGTAGATCTAATTTAGTAAGATAAGTCGATCTAATTTAGTAAGATAAGAAAAATTAAAACACGTCTTAAAAAAGTATTTTTTATTTAATTAGGTCTAAAGAGGGTATCACAAATTAGATTATAAAACTTTTGCTGAGGGTTTATCCTAAAAGTTGGCAACGTCGTAAATAGCTGTCAAATATTTACCTGTTTTGATTAATTTAGCAATAATAAGTACAGTATGGAATTAAGAAATGTGGCTAACTAGGGAACTAAAATATTGATTATGAAATGCAATAATTAATATCGTAAACGTAATACCGAATTTTAATATAGTTTTGGAAACTTTCCAAATGCATTTTTAACACCTAAAATTTTTATAACATCAAATTCAGTGTTATAATTGCAATTACATAACATAACATCACACCTTGTTTCCCCGAAGGGTTGGGCAGAGGTGTCTCTGTAGCAGGTACACCCACATTTCGCCAGTTATGTTTTAAGTCCCATGTAATAGGGGGCTAGCCTATTGCCATCAACCGGGCACAATTGCAATTCGTTATTAATATTCTAGGGAACTACAAGTACCTACTTAGCCACATTTCTTATTTCCATACAGTAATATTGCCAAATTAATCAAAACAGCGAAAAATTTGACATCTATTTGCGACGTTGCGCACTCTCAAAATAAACGCTCTTAGAATCTGACTTGGTTAAAGGTAATAAATCATTATTTAATTCTAAGATTCATTTTAGGTAAGTATGTAGGAATTAATTATTTAGTTTAAGTATAATGGCACGCACATTGATCCGAACCTACCCTAATTGTTATTTAATAGGTAAGGTAGGTATAGGTACTCCATTGTAATAGCGATAAAAATGGAGAATACTAAATACTTATTTCGTGCGCTTGGGCACACAACCTAGATCGTAGGTCCAAGCGCCGCGTCTACACACAGCGCTAGAGCGGGAGCTCCACTTCCAGCCGCGCGCGCACCTCACGCGACAACTAGATCCCTCATTGAGCCCCCAACCATTCGGCGACGTCACTCCTTTACAGCTGACCCTGCCATGCTCGGGAGGCGGCGGAGGGTGACACCACGTGCGAGCTGAAATGCAGAGAGATATTTGTAAATACTTGAAAAGAACGCTGCTTTAGTCGCAATCCTTTCCGTGTAGGAATGTAAACAATGAGGAATTTCAGCAGCGCTACCTAATGTGCAATCTGCTATTAATGCTATACCACAGAATGGGCAAATGGGCAAGATTGCGATATAGAACAACCTTGCATAGGTACGACAAGAGTTCGTATCACAAGTCCATCTAGATACTTATAATATTATGTAGGTGGCTCTCAGACCAACAAAAAAAGAAAGACGGCGCGCCGCGAACATTAAAAGTGAAGCCAGAAAACCGTGCTCCTGCAAGTAAATACACCCGCTCACGCACACACCTACACTAAAACCATGCTCATCGCTCTTAGTACGTCATGAGTCGTCGTCTAGTTAACATTGATTAAAAAAAATATAATTATGCTTTCCTGTGTAGTGAAAACTTATAAAAACAATAGCAAATCACAAAAAAAGTCTCACGGAATCACTTTTCACCCCTAAGCATTGATGTACTTGAAATAACATCGTTTTTTATTAAACGAATTTTAGGTTACTTGGAACAAATAACCTCAACAAACGAAAGCAGTGACTTAAAGTGCGATTGTTGCCATAATATGATTTAAATCTTTCCCATTCGATTCAACAAATTTAAATGTGATTTCTTACTTCGAGTTATATTCATGTTCCCTTTTTTATTTATTTAATATTTTAGATTTCTAATTAATACTGAATTAAAAAGTAAATGGATAGTAGATATAAGATAAAGTCGGAATGATCCAGAATGGCTGCCTTCGAAAACCAGCGTGGTTTGTTCCGATCATTTTGATAATAACGACCTTTATTCAACTAATCGTGGACCAAAGGCTATATTATGGTTAAAAAAACTTTTTGTTTGTTACGATTTATCTTGATATTACTTTTTCTTCAGAGTCAGTGATTTTGTTGTTGTGATCTTTTTGTATTTAATAAAGGTAATTGACAATATAATTACCTATATTATTTCAAAGTAATTTACATAATGACTTCATACATACCTACGACAATGTTATGATTTACGCTTCAACAAACTTATAATTGAATTTCTATGTGCATGGTTATCGAAAGAAGCTGTATTTCACTTCTTTCAATCCCAAGACACTGTCGCGGGTAGGGTTAACTTACACCTAAAGATATACCCTATAGTAGAACTAAATATATGCAAATTTTAACCCTTACACACTTCACACTCTCGTACTAGCGCACTCTCACCCACACTCGCACACGTCACACAATTAGGCGCATTTTTGCCTTTTTCTCTGTATTAAGCTCGTTCATTTATATAAAGTTATTTGATTTTTCTATAGTTTAAAACTAACCTATTTATTTATATTTTGAATTTTTTACATTCAATTGCAAATTAATGGATATTTCTAAGGCCCGTATTACAGAACCTCACTCAAAACTCAAGCATTACATAAAACTCGTTTAAAGCCTTGTGATTGGTTAAAACTAGCTTTAAGTAATGCTTGAGTCTTGAGTGAGGTTCTGTAACACGGGCCTAAGTGGAACAGCGGAGTTTTCCAAGGCCCAACACAACAATTCTTGCTTTAAGGTGCACTTTATAATTGTTTTTTTTTCTGATGTAATTTTTTTTTGTTTTGTTCGGAATTGAGGTTCTTCTAAACAATTTTGGTACAATGCCATACTTAACAATATCTTACTTGTACAATATTAGCCTACCCATAAAATATTATTACCCAAGTTATGGGGTATTTTTTTTTACAAATGGCAACCCTTCGTATCACACATAGATAAAAAGGTGGCTTCAGTTTTGATGTTCGCAGCGCGCCGTCTTTCTTTTTTTGTTGGTCTGAGAGGTGGCTGTAATTTTTTTATTAACTGGACGAAAGCTTATACCTACTTATGTGTACATAGATATAATAATTACGTAGTACTAGCTGCAGCCCGCGGTTTCACCCCATAAGTCTCGATACCGTAGGAATATCAGGATAAAAAGTATCTTAAGTCCTAATCCACGTCATGGTCTACTCATGTGCCAAATGTCATACAAATCCGTTAAGCCGTTTTAGCGTGAAAGCGTAATAGACAACCAAACTAACTTTCGCGTATACACCGTGAAATTTTAATCACAGTTTTGCTAGAACAAACGTTGTTCAGACCATGGTCTATCAATAAAAAAAAAATAAAAAAAAAAGTTTTTGAAAAAACACAAAAAGACAAAGTTTAGAATGTCGAGATTATCATTACTCCCTCCAACACAGACACTGCGGCACTCTCGTATCAAAGTAGTTGCGGCGCAGCACGCGGCTCACGCACGGGACACAGCATTGTTTAGGGGGAAATGTATGTTCCTCCATAAACGAAATTTAGTAAGCACTTATTTTTGTACGTCTTACTAGAAAATACCAAAGTTAAAAGTTAACGGTAGGTATTTTATCATAGAAAAGTGGCGAAAAAAATTATGGCTTGGTTTATGGCTTTGGGTATGGTAAACTTTGATCGGTATTTTCACCGTACCGTCGCGACGGCGCGGCGAGGTGGCTGACCTCTAATTTTATCATTTCGTTCTAGGTGTGAACTTACGGTAGGTACTATGAGGCTACTATAAGACATGGTTTTAATTCTTTCCTGGAGGTAATAGGTACGGGTACCTAGTGTATCAAACGTAAGATTTCTAAGTATTATTTATTTATTGGGATATTACAGGAACAAGACAAAAACAAAACTTCCACAAAACTTCCATTTCTTTTGTGGACTGCCGCGGGCCGCCCGCGCCTCCCGGTCGGTAGCCAGTCCACCGTTAGTTATCTCTCGAGCGGGCCACGCGTATGCTTCCGTTACAGATACGTATCGCGCGTTTTTTGTAAAAATGAGTTTTAACTGTTTGAATGTGGAGTGGTGTTGGATATGGTGCGTTTGGCGTGCAATTTTATACCTATATTCTGAACTGAGATGTAAGAAAGTAACTAAGTAGGTAAGTACCTACTTTACTTACCAAAACTAATAATTTACTTCAGCTAGAATTTCTGACGGTCCTAAGCCTGATAAGACTGAAGCGAAAATTGGAGTCAATAATGGTGCCGATTTCCTTGTTCACAAACTAAACTAAATTTAAGTTCAGTGCATCTTTTTCTTTCCATTTCATTAAGAAAAGGACAGAAGATAAATTTTAGTTTAGTTCTGTCAAATCAATCAGCGCCTGTCACTACTCCATACACGTTTAGACGCGATTAAAAACTTGCCTACTTAAATTACGTCAATTTACGTCAAGCGCTGATTAATTTGACAGGACTAAGCTAAAATTGGATGGACCGATGACCTTTTAAGCGTTTAGTCGCTATTTTGGTAGAGTGTATTAGGGTACTCGTAAATAAAACTAGACTGTACTGAAGAACGAAATCGAATAGACTTATCTTTATTCTTAAAAACACCTTATTTTATACTATTCGTACATTGGTACTCTTAGGCACTAGCATGTTACTTAACAATAAATTGACCAATAGCGACGCGCCGTAGGGAGCGCCGCGCGAGGGGCGCGGGGCGCTGCGTTGCACACGGCACTATTCGCTGCGAAGGCATAAATAGAAGTCGCGCGCCGAGCTCGGTCCTTTTCGCCGTGAGCCGTCGTCGAGTGAAGATATCCATCTGCTTGTCCATCTGCGTGGTCTCGAAGCGTGAAGATACGGAAGGTGCTGGTGCTTCTGCTTGCTTTGCTTGCGCTTACAAACCGCTTCTTTCGAAGCGAACCGGCGAACGAGTGCGGCGTTGTGATAACGCTCGTGCCGCGTCGATTATCTTGTTTCTTTATTACGTACTCGTCTTTATCAAGACGATTGCTTCTCTGTTTCATGCGGAATGTCAAAAACGTGGTAATGGTTCAGTGGTATGTGGTAAATGGTTCGGTGGTATATGGTAGCTGGTTCGGTGGTATGTGGTAACTGGTCAGTGTTGCCAACTCCAAAAGTTCAAATTATCGAGTTCCCATGTCAAAATTATCGTATTTTGGACAAAATTATCGTACAAAAGAAAAATCAAAAATAAAAACCCTAAATTCAAATTAAATTCTCAATATATATAGCAAATTGCTATCAAAATATGGATAATTTTATACTAGAGTCAAAGGGGAAGCATACCCAGTGGCGTAGCGAGGGGGAGGGGGGGGGGGGGGGGGCGGAGGGGCGGACCGCCCCGGGCGCCACTATTAGAAGGGAGGCAAAAAAAAAATTGTGCTGTCACTGGCGGTCAGTCAGACAATAAATTTATCAAGAAGTTAGCTTTTACCCACTTGCACATATTAAATGTCCCTCCCGCACAAAAGAATTGTTGCAAATCACGAGTGGCGGTCGGCCCTTGTTTGTGTTTAGACATGTACATGTGCGGTATTAAGGTGTGCGCGCGAGGCGTGCGAGGGAGGTGTGCGTACACGTCTAAACACAACCAAGGGCCGACCGCTCTCGTGATTTCCAAGAACTTGTACCAGTAACTTCTTCGTCTGCCGCGCTGCCGTTTTAATAGTAAGTTTTAGTTTGTTTTTTATTATAAGTAATTTAATTATTTTATTTTTAATTATTTTTACGACGTCAAAAGGGCGGCAAATTATGACTCCGCCCCGAGCGACAGTGACTCACGCTACGCCACTGAGCATACCTATGCCAAGTTTTACCAGTAGTGGTGCTAGCTCAGCACAAACCTTAAACATGCTTATTCATAGTTTTTAGTTGAAATTTTTGTGTTTTCACTGTAAAATAAAATAAAAAACGGAAAACGAGAGAGATACTTACTTGTTGTTATTGACACACTTGACAATAGACATTGACATTTTTTGCGTATTTAAAAAATACGTTTTGATAATGGAACTGAAATTTTTTTCAGCAAATCACAAAATTATCGTACGTTAGACATTCATTATCGTACATCGTACCATAGGCCAAATTATCGTACGCCCCCATAATTATCGTACGGGTTGGCAACGCTGTAACTGGTTCTCTGGTGACTGTGTGACAGGTACTGTGTCACTACATCACTCCCCCCTAAGCGAAGCGTACTTTCGGTTTCACTGCGCGGCCGGATCGAGTGACGTATGCGTCGCGCGGTGGACTGGGGGTCGATGATCGCGGCTCGACCGTCAAGGTTGTGCTCTTAGTGGGCGGTTTTTGTTGTTGCGCACATGTTGTAGTAGTGGTAAACTCTTCTTCATTGAGTAGGTGCGCTGGCTTGAGTCTGTCTATTGAGACAACTGTAGTTCGAAGTGGCAACTGTAAGGTGAAATGCTTGCTCTCACGATGAATCACCTTGAACGGGCCGTCGTAAGGCGGGGTCAATGGACTTCGCACGGTATCATTGCGCACGAAAACATGACTACACGTCGCTAGGTCCTTGTAAACAAACGTGCTTATTTTGTTGCCACGTGCCTTGCTGCTTGGTGTGAGTGATGCCATTGTTTCGGTCAGCTGGCGGACGAATTCGGCGTCTTCATTTTTCGGCTGTGTAGGCTCGAAGAAATCTGACGGTATTCTTAGTGTCGATCCGTAGGTCATCAAGGCCGGGCTGACTTGTGTGTCTTCACGAAGCGCTGTACGTAGTCCAAGTAGCACGGTCGCTAATTCATTGCTCCAGTGTGTGCCGGCGCTTCTCGCCATGAGCGCGGCCTTCAACGTTCGATGCCAGCGTTCGACTTGACCGTTTGCTTGTGGGTGATATGCAGTAGTTCGAATCCTGGTGATGCCAAATTTCTTCATCAGTGCGTTGAATAACGACGATTCAAATTGTCTTCCTTGATCCGTTGTTACACGTAACGGACAGCCAAATCGCGTTATCCATCCGCGTAAATCGCCTTAGCAACAGTGTCGGCGGTGACGTCACGAATAGGTATTGCTTCTGGCCATTTAGTACAGCGGTCGATCATCGTTACTAAATATCTGTAGTCGTTAGATGGCGGCAGTGGTCCCACGATGTCAACGTGAATGTGTTCGAAACGCGATGATTTTTGAAACTCGCCGAGTGGACTGATGACGTGTCGATGTATTTTCCCGCGCTGGCAACCGATGCATGATTTTGCCCACAACCCAACTTCTCTGTTCATACTGGGCCAAAAAAACTTTGTAGCCATTATTTTTCTTGTTGTTCGCACACCAGGGTGACTTAGTTCGTGTTGCGCTTTGAATGCTACTAAACGATAAGTTGATGGTAGGTATGGACGAACGTTGCCGGTTGATGTTTCACATATAATGGGTCGTTGACCTCCAGGCAATGTGATAGGCGCGAATTTTAGACTTGGGTTGGACATGCAGATCTTCAGTTCTTCATCATTTTCTTGGTCTTGAGCGAGTTGGTTGTAGTCGATCGTGGAGTGTGACAAGTTGATTTCTTCGATGCGTGATAAGGCGTCCGCTGCTTCGTTCTTATCACCGTGAATGTATTCGATCTTTGCACAGAACTGACTAATGAAGTGTAGCTGGCGTTCTCTTCGTGGTGTATCGCTGCTACTGGGCGTTCTTGTCAGCGCGTAAGTTAGCGGTTTGTGATCTGTGAATATTGTTAGGTCACTGCCCTCTATCAGTCGTCGTAAGTGTTGCACGGCGGTGTACATTGCTAGTAATTCGCGATCGTACACGCTGTAGCGTCGCTGAGTCTCACTCATAGTTTTTGAGAAGAATGCCAGAGGTTTCCACATGCTGTCCGTTTTTTGTTGTAGAACGGCGGTACGACGAATATTGATGGTTGCGGAGTTCGGCGACTTCGAGTGACAATTTCTCTATTTGCTTCGTAAGCATGTTGATTTGTAGGGTTGTTATAGCGTTTAGCTGTACCTCATTGACTGCTGGACTTGTTGAAGGAGAGTTTGCGGAGGAGACTGCGGCGACTGTAGCGGGTTCAAAATGCTCCATCATTTTGTCTGCCATCGCAGCTAGCACTTCGAGCGATGACTCGGTGTTGACAGAGAGCACGGCGCGAACTTGTGTGGGCAGCTGGTTGAGCCACATAACCTTCAACGCTTCATCCGATAATAGCTTGCCACTGAGGTCTCTTATTTTACGCAGCAGCTGGCTTGGCTTGTTATCGCCGAGTTCGAGGCCGCTGAGTAGCTTCTGTAACTGCCGATGGTCTGACTCTTGGTATGTAGAAATGAGTCTGTCCTTGAGCGCACTGTACTTGCCGGTGATCGGTGGATGTAATATGATGTCTCCAATTTGTTCTAGGTCACTGTTGCCTAGTAGCGGGACGACGAGGTTGAATTTCTGCTCATCACCTATCTTGCTGGCAGCAACGGCGGCTTCGAATTGCGCGAACCACAGGCGTGGATTTTGGCGCCAAAATGGTGGTAGACGTGCAGGCAGTGAGACTGATGCCACATCGCTCTTCACTGTTGTGATGCCCTGAGCATCGCTAAATCCGTCGGTATCGTTCGGCATGATGATGGTTCTTCTGAGGTTCTAGTTGGATCTTGAAGGAGTTCGATGTTGCAGGAACTCAGGCTTCGGCTTCAAGATTGTGTTCAGCTTCACGGGGTCACCACTTTAAGCGTTTAGTCGCTATTTTGGTAGAGTGTATTAGGGTACTCGTAAATAAAACTAGACTGTACTGAAGAACGAAATCGAATAGACTTATCTTTATTCTTAAAAACACCTTATTTTATACTATTCGTACATTGGTACTCTTAGGCACTAGCATGTTACTTAACAATAAATTGACCAATAGCGACGCGCCGTAGGGAGCGCCGCGCGAGGGGCGCGGGGCGCTGCGTTGCACACGGCACTATTCGCTGCGAAGGCATAAATAGAAGTCGCGCGCCGAGCTCGGTCCTTTTCGCCGTGAGCCGTCGTCGAGTGAAGATATCCATCTGCTTGTCCATCTGCGTGGTCTCGAAGCGTGAAGATACGGAAGGTGCTGGTGCTTCTGCTTGCTTTGCTTGCGCTTACAAACCGCTTCTTTCGAAGCGAACCGGCGAACGAGTGCGGCGTTGTGATAACGCTCGTGCCGCGTCGATTATCTTGTTTCTTTATTACGTACTCGTCTTTATCAAGACGATTGCTTCTCTGTTTCATGCGGAATGTCAAAAACGTGGTAATGGTTCAGTGGTATGTGGTAAATGGTTCGGTGGTATATCGATGGCTTAATCTGCAAATCGGCCAACTCCGTTTTATGCAATTTTAGGGGAAGACAAAAAAACTCAATAAAAAATTAAATATTTACAATATCAATATTCTAAAATACAAGTTGGTGCTTTTTTATTTTGCACACAAAATTAACTGAAAAAATTGAAAAAATATACTGACCACATACCTATATAATAGATTTTTGGAGTTGGCCTATTTGAAAATTTAAAAATATAAAATATATGGGAGTTGTCCACTTTTCTGTGAATCCTGTATTTAGATTTATATAGATTATTTTAGATTAGTATTAGGTAATAAGAGGAAAAAAAAACTATATTTTTGTCACAAAATCAGTTTTATTACGTGTTATTTTATTATTTTCTTATAAGTCTTCACTCATGTGGTATGTTATCATAGAAATCCCTGTAGTCCACCGGTAGGGTATATTTTAATTCTTGGAGGTCTTTAAACTTACGATTTTTTATTTTAAGCCTATTTTCATGAAGATTCGGTAAGCTTTCAATCACCGTGGGTGTGATGTTTCTATCACATCGTTGTGGGAGTAACTGCCACTCATCTTTAAATCTCAGCTTATAGTGTATGTTCCCCTTTACATATTGCAACGCACGAATGTCTGTAACCTGAACACAAAGAATGTAATACTTAAATTAATTACAAAGTAAAATGTGGTTTTTACACTTCGACTCAAACCTGAAGAAACATACTAATAAAATTGAATAAAATAATAAGATCCAATATAGATAAAATCAAAGATACCTTAGCGTCTCCTGTCACTTTTCCCGGTCTTATAGATTTATAATATTGTAGACTTCCAAAGGATTTAAAAAAATTGTGCGTTAAGTAAGATACGTTGTAGGGCTTAGGATGTATGCGTGCTCCAAGACAAACTCCTACATATTCAGCTGGTACATGAATAACTTTATTTTTCAGCTTCCTCTCTATGCTGGCATGCATAGAGTCAGCCTCCATCTGGGTGTGACCAACCTCTAAATACTTTTGCTCAATTATAATATTGTTTAACGTTGCCACATTCAGTAAAGCATTTGCCAATACGACGTTCCTATTTTGTGCTGTACATCCATCGCTGTATAATATAATTTTAACATCCTTTTCTGGTTCTCTGTGAATGTTTGGCAGAAGATTGTCTGTAATAAACTTGACAATGATGGTTGCATAGTTGTCAGACGATAGGGCACCTTCAGTCTCGTTCCAAAGATAGCAAAATCCATCTTTGTTTCTCAAGTTGAATAAACAGAAATTGTGTGTGCATAGCTTGGTTTTATAATATAGAGATGAAACATTAGATTTAGGTGCTAATAACACAGCTTGTGTGTCCATCGTAAATACGAATTCTTCCGACTTCTTATCGTTTTCTTTTTCGATTCGGGCTTCATTTTTTCTTTCTATGTGCTCCTTATGTTCTGTATCAGGTACATTTCCGAGTTTATGGGACAGACATTTTTCGCACTCATCTTTCTTCGGCTTAAACAGTGATATGTTTTCAATTTCTAAAGTGTTGCTGAATGTTGCTATAGACAGAGGTTTTGTATTCCGCGATGCACACCAGTCTTTTTCGTAGAATTTGTACAGGGCTCTTTTTGATGTCCATTCTGGTAACAAATAAAGTTTCGATGTAGTTTTGCGGCAATAGTGGGATTCCATTTTTGGTATGTTGTTCAAAAACTCTTTAAGTGATTCTACGTCGGCTTCGTGCGGATTTTTTCTGGAAGACACATTCTGGTTTTCGTTGTGAGAGGTATTTTCTTTACCTTTTTTCCAGTTCCAGATGGTCATTTTGGTGATACACAAAGTGTTTTGAAACATCGTTTTGCAGACCCTCACACGACGTTCGTCGTTCAAATACAAGTTATAAATCATTGAGCTTTTTCTCTTTGTAATAGATGGGTCTTTTCTATCTCTTGGGCGTTTTGTAGGCATCTCTTGTACAAGACTTTTCACGAAAACCTTTTTTTCTCCCCAAGTCATCCCCCAAAACTTGTTATATATTACTTTTCTATCATCTTCTGTAATTTCACAGCATTTTAAAGCAGTTTTCTCATTTGTTTTACATTGGCATCGAGTTTTAAGCACTCGCTCATTCTTTTGTGTTTTTTCCCATTTCCCATCAACTTTTTTTCGCCCAGTGTACTGCCTCCCCTTTTCCCGATTAAGCTTGTTTTTGCATTCATTCCATGTTGCTTTGTTAACCTGACACCTTTTTCTTCTCTTAACTCCCCTTGGTTCTTCTTCACTGTTAGAATCTGAGTGCTCAGAATAGGGTACAAGTTGTTTATTATTGTCGTCACTATCATCGCTTATATAGTTGTCAATCAAGGTAGCATTGTTATCATGACGTGGTGCAACCTGTGAAGTTGTAGCTGGTCCGGAAAATTCCATGTATGCCTCAGTAACCGATGTTAACAAGCCTGAATACAGAGATGATCCGTCGGCTATTGGTTCCATTTCCGGGATCACCTCTGTAAGAGCATCAGATATTAACGCCCCATCAGCAAGTGGCTGAATTTCCATGATCACTTCTGGAACAGCATCAGATATTGTCGAACCAGCAGCCAGTATAACAGGCATATTGTCAATCGATTCCTTTGTGAAAAATATTATGTCATTTTGATGGCTTCGGTTGCAAGCAGCTTCAACCATTTTTTTCGCCCGCGACATTTTCTTTGTCTATAAGTAACAATAATCCCATTAAACATTTTTTAACAATAATTTACCTAAAAACCCAAAACTGGTAACTCCCAAATCAAGAACAAATTCTCACAATGACAAATGGCCAACTCCATCATCACACAAATTGCAGGTTATATCATGGTTAATTTTGAATATTCACAACAATTTTACAATATTTAAATAAACTCACTTACCAGCAATTCCATGTATTGTTTTCAGGTCAAAATATCTGTTATTTACGCACATTCACAAAATTACAAACTCAGGCCGCGAAAACCTGTTCTTTCCTGCACGCCGTCCAGTACAAAATGGCGGCTGGCACCGGAGTTAGCCACTTTGACGTGTTGCTATGTATGTGTTGGGAGATGCCCAATTTACGTGCACGCGATTTTCTCGGTAATTTTGAAAGCTAGGAGTTCTTTCTTTTTGCATACCGTAAGTGACAACTCCGCGTATTCGACGACATAAAAACATGATTTTGGGTCAAAAGTGGAGTTAGCCGGTTTGCAGATTAAGCCGTCGATATGGTAGCTGGTTCGGTGGTATGTGGTAACTGGTTCTCTGGTGACTGTGTGACAGGTACTGTGTCACTACAACCTTGTGAAGGCCGCAGGAATCCGCTGGATGCGGAAAGCACAGAATCGGTCGAAGTGGCGGTGCTTGGGGGAGGCCTATGTCCATTGTCCAGCAGTGGACGTCTTTCGGCTGAAATGATGATTGTGATGAAACTAAAATTTATCTTCTGTCCTTTTCTTAATGAAGTAGAAAGAAAAGATGCATTGAACTTAAATTTAGTATAGTTTGTGAACAAGGGAATCGGCACCATTATTGACTCCAATTTTCGCTTCATACTTATCAGGCTTAGGACCGTCAGACATTTTAGCTGAAGTAAATTATTAGTTTTGGTAAGTAAAGTAGGTACTTACCTACTTAGTTACTTTCTTACATCTCAGTTCAAAATGTAGGTATAAAATTGCACGCCAAAAGCACCATATCCAACACCACTCCACATTCAAACAGTTAAAACTCATTTTCACAAAAAAACGCGCGATACGTATCTGTAACGGAAGCATACGCGTGGCCCGCTCGAGAGATAACGGTGGACTAGCTACCGACCGGGCGGCGCGGGCGGCCCGCGGCAGTCCACAAAAGAAATGGGCGGAACGATACTTCGCGCGATTGCATGTCATTGGCTAATGATTTATTTGCATTTCGGCCTGCATTGGCCTGACATCCTTGTAGTCCACGTGGACTCATCATAACTCTTTTGAATGCCATATCGCTACCGCGATGAGTACCTACTTTGATGTTACGTTTAAGGCTCCGCGCACAAAATTCACTCGACAGAATTTAAGTAAATTCTTGCGATGCTATGTTTGTGTGCATCGTTCACGCACACATGCCTAAAGATCGAGCGTAGTTATCGCTTATACATTTTTGATCCTATAGATGAACATAGGTACGGTAAGAAATAAGTCTGGCATATTTGTGTATATTTATTTAGTACATTTATAACAATCAACATAAAAATGCTACAATTTGGTGTTAGATGCATTCAGGTACATTTAAACATCTTATAACATTGAGGTAAGCGTTTTATTTAAATACTAGTAGTGGTGCCGTCTCTTGTACACCGAACTAAAGTAACTAAACGATCACTTAAATTCCTTACTTTTGGCTATGAGAATACACGCTTGAGTAACATAAGACTTATTTGAGAACGCCTAGTTTAGTATGTTTTAATAACATATTTGATGCTTTAGAATGGTAGTAGACCATTGGTCTGAACAACGTTTGTTCTAGCAAAACTGTGATTCAAATTTCACTGTGTATAATAAGAAGGATAGTTAGGATTAAGGCTCCGTGCACTAAAAAAACCCTTTTTCGTCAATAAGTTATCCAATTATAAGAAAGCTTGAAGTAATTGAAATATTAAGTCTGTGTAACTATAGAAGTACTGTTTTAGTGTTGCTAAACTATTCATGTCAATCACAGCACCTATTAATAGTTGCATCACTTTTGCGCCCTCGAAAATATGGTTTATTTCGCCTTTGATTTACTTATTGAAGTTGTTGTATAATCATAAAATAAAGTTTTGATTTCATCTAAGGGTAGCTGAAGACTACTGTGTGATTTTTAAATTTCTTGATATGGTTTGCTAAATAATAGGAAAAAATTCATTATTGACAGGGTTTTAAAAAAAAAATGGTTTTTTCAACATAATTATTCAGCTATATTTTGTATGGAAGTTGAAAAAAGTGGTTCCCCTATGTACAAGTAGACCATACAATGATGTTGATGATATTTTTTAATTTTCAAAATCAACATTAGTTTCTTCTAACGAAACGATCAAACGTCAATCACGCGTCAATTTTTGGAAAACTTGTTGCAAATTTTAGTGATTTTTCACGAATCCTTAATTTATTTGAAAAATCCCTTTCCACTTTGTACAGGACAAAGAATTCGACTTTCCAAATCACAAATAATTTTGTTTAAATTCTGTTTCTCTTTCTCACAACTAATTAACAAAATTGATCAAAATCAGCCGATTTCGTGCACGGCCCCCCTTAATCGAAAGCGCTTTGCGTGTCTGTCTCATGACCGCTATATAAGATCTTTTAAACTAAGTAGGTACTAAAATGGCTTTTAATGCGTTTTTCACCATATTTTACAGAATTTACACATAAAAAAAGTCAAATTACCTACTCGAAAATGGTTGACATTGGCATAGGGATCGTCAGGGGTAATTTGGTTGCAAATGACCTGTCCTACATCCCCTTAACGGATTGCCGACGTATAACCAATAACCCTGTATACAACATGTCAAAAAAACCCTGTCCGATCCGTGAGGGTGTTGTTAGGTTGACTGAGAGTCTATACACCGTGAAATTTGAATCACAGTTTTGCTAGAACAAACGTTATTCAGACCATGGTCTACTACCATTCTACAGCATCCAATAAAAAAAATCATAATTGGTTTTTGAAAAAACACAAAAAGAAAAAAGTTTAATATGTCAAGATTATCTACTGCTTACAAAATTTCGTTTATGGAGGTACATTTCCCTGTAAACAATGCTGTGTCATTGGGTTGTAGGGAGTAACGATAATGTTGACATTTTAAACTTTGTTTTTTTTGTGTTTTTCCAAAAACCAATTATGTTTTTTTTTTTTATTGGATGTTGTAGAATGGTAGTAGACCATGGTCTGAACAACGTTTGTTCTAGCAAAACTGTGATTCAAATTTCACGGTGTATAACTGATAATTTACAGGAAAATCGAAAAAAAAACCGTTTTATTTTTTCAATGGGGAATTTTACTGGCTTATTACATGGGGCGCGGGCGGCCGTCGTTTAGCGGGTGTTTACAAGTCAATGTTGAAAATATTATGCTCATATTTAATGAATTTTGGTACTAAAAATGTGATTTTTAAATAGCAATAACTTTTTTATTTTCAATAATAATTTGATTTTTTATTACTTTTAGGTAATGTTATTGCATAGGCCTCTAACTAAACCTTTAATTTATATAAACTGTAAAACTAGTTTTTTAAGATTGCTAATAAAGGTTAATTGAATGTTATTGCAGTACCTATGAGTAGGGTTGCCAGGCCCAAAAATAGAAAAGCCGGACATAGATTCATATTTAGCCGGACATTTTACACTGAAAGCCTGAACCATAGCTTTTGAAAAGAATTTATTTTTCGTACTTTTATTTGTGTAGGTATTTATTATTTGGAATTTACTCTTCTCTTAATTAGGTATGTGTTATTATTATGAATCACATTTTTTATTACTATCGCGAGTCATGCGTGTCCGCGTGAGTTGCTCGCGCGCTTTCGATTACTTAGCATCTTTTGGCGGGGCAAGGTTGACCAAAAGCCGGACAAGCCGGACATGTAGGTATGTGGCCGGACACGATTGTAAAAAGCCGGAGTTGTCCGGCTAGATCCGGACACCAGCCTACCTACAAGCCCCTTTCGGATCGGACGGGGATTTTTTTACAGATTGTATGCTTTTGCTGGTCTTGAAGTTATTGATTGATTATTTTTATTAAGTGACAACTCTAAGTATCAGGTTTAGGGATAAAAAACGAGGGGAAAGTTTCTATGGTAAGGCCCTAAGTTTTATCAGGCGCCCGAGGCGCGCGTCTTGTAAGTAAGTAGGTTTAATGTACTCTGCGTTTTGCGCGCATTCTTATTTTGTTGCATTATACGAAGTGCACATGGTGAATCATGGTGATAAAAGAACATCTAAATGTCCCACGACCTTGTTGTTATGACTCGGCACCGCTGTTCATAGCAGATATATTATTCCCTTTGTTTTTCTAGTTGATGCGACTGTAGCGTGCAATACTATTAATTATATAAAGTGCGCGGTATGATTAATGACTTACCGCTACAAACAGGCAAATGTCCCGACCACCTCATGTCGTCACCACATGTCAGTGTTCTTTGTCCTCGGAATTCAGCTTTAGGATCTCGGCATGTAAAATTGCAAGCTTTATTTTCAGCTCCACAATGAGGCACTAAATACTTGGGCACGGAACAAGACTGGACCAACACATGTATCTGCATTTTGCATACTTGGAGAATCTGGAACGTACAACATTATTGTTGAAAGATGAGAAAATTTATTATCACGATTTCCACTTAAAAAAATAAACTCACTTCGTCTTTATGCGTTATCCGACCGACGACCATGTGGGAGCCTTCTTTCAGTAATGAACCGAATTTAGGTCCATACATGTGGACGAAACGTACTTGTCTGGGGGCTTTTCTTCCTGAGCATGACAATATTCGAGGATATTGCAACGTAGCACGATCGACACCAGGCTTGGTAATCAATGTTCTGTCAGGAGGACATCGCACGCAGATTCCTAAAAGCATTTTTGTTAAACTGTTAGTTGCACGGGACCTTGAAATAAAAAGTAATTATGCAAAATGTATTTCTAATTACAATAACCTTCATCGACGCTGTTTAACTCATTATCTCTCATACGAATTGGCAGCGATCTCCTGCGATTCTGTTCACCCGCTCGCACCACTCCTCGGCCGAGGAAAATGGACGACACTTCATTGTTTAAGTTCTTCCTATTAATTTCTTTAATATATGCATCAGACTGGTAGAAGAGCCGCGGGTCTTCTCTTGGTTGGTATACTTTACCCGTCTTCTCTTGGGCAAGTGATGAGGTATCGTGCCGAACGTGCAGCGGCGGCCGTAGCTTGGAGAACCGGCTGCTATAATGGTCATAATCATTTTTCCTGCTGTGATCAGTTAGTATAGACCGACGACTGTGATAATTTGATGCTCGGCTGTGATATCCTTCTTTCGGTAAAAGTTTTATTCTGAAAACCAGACAAGAATGTTAAAATATCGATGCACGCGTTTATCACTGTTATGTGAAGTGCGAATTTGCTAATGATGAGTGCAAAGAAAAAAGTAAGTACTACACGTTTCGTCAAGGTTTCATCTCAATATTTTAAATATTTACACAAAGAGAACTATTGAGGTTTTCACAACATGAAAACTAGAGCTTGTAATCTGTTTAGGCAGTCAGGTATGATGAGGTATGCTATAGGAATAGAATTGACGTATGGTTGCTATTTCAGTGAACCCTATGTTAGCTTTTCTGGATTGAATATTTTGACAGGCACTTATCCGTGTTTTGATTTAAAGTGATTTACGGTTATACCTAGTGCGTATTTCCTGGTACGCATGAAATAATAGATAAAGCCATGAAAAACCTGGCTTGAAAATACTTTTAGAGTGAAGTAGGTAACGAAGGTAATTTGAAAAAAAAATTGTTGATAACGTAGATCACAAATTAATGAAAATAGTGTAAAAGTTTGAAGAGTTGTGCCAAAAAGTTTACGTCAATTGACTAACCTGTTGATGTCTATGTCCGGCTGGCGAGCTCTCAGCGATCCTAGAAAAAAAAAGCACATAAAAATGTTATGATGGCGATATTATCTAACTCTAATGAAGTCACACTTCCTTATTATTTTACGTGCAGGAATGAAAATGATTTTACAACAGTAAGTTTTGAAAAAAGAATTGGTTGTCTGTAAAGTCGGTTTACGGACGATAATTTTACGTGATAACGTCACAAGCCGAACGCCAATCGTACCTCTCTATCGCTTGTTCCGTGCTCTCGCTTGCACGCTCGGCTCAAGCGGAACGTGACACTTTTTCGTGCGTGCAGCCGGCGTTCATCGATTTAAAAGACGTTATCACGTCAAAAAAAGAATAAGAACTATTATATTCCCGAATCTTTTTATCTTAATTTCAGTCACGCTTAAAGGAAAACGCTATCCTCGAAGGGATAGAAGATGTCCTATATTGTTAGAGTATACCCATATTTAGTCAGTAATGTTACCTAAGTCCTATGATGTAGGCATATTATGTAGACGCTGTACAATACTAGGGGCTAAACTCCTGCCGAAAAAACACATTCACATTTTGGCCAATTTGGGCATCGAACCCAAAACCTCATGCTTAGCAGTCACGTTTGTGACTACTAGAACAATCAAGCAGACAAACATTTCACATATTTAATTTAATTCTCAGTTTTTCATTGAAGTCTTTGTTGAAGTCAGTAAGACATTTTATCTACAATCAAGAAGAGATTTAAACTTATATAAAATATTTGGCACATGTCCCACATTCCGATGCGTTTGCAGGTACATAATAATTTTTGTTTGATATTATGTGCATGACGGGACGTGACCACTGGAATTAACTAGGAATAACCCATTCCATCACTCTTCTGAGATGTTCATTCTTGTGCATACGATATAATGCGTCTTCTCCATACAAAAACTACCTTTTGGAAGGGGCGACTAGAATCAATTTTATTATCTTGTAAATTTTGACGTTCAAAAGTGCCATACATATGAGCCTATTTGAAATAAATGATTTGACTTTGACTTTGTGAGCGGTGACTTTTAAATACAATGGTAAAAATCAAATATTTGGAAAATCCAAAAGTGCATGCCGCATAAAGGCTAAACAGGCGCGACACGCGACGCGACACAAAGGCACCGCTCATCGTGCCGACGAGCGGTGCCTTTGTGTCGCGTCGCGTGTCGCGCCTGTTTGTAAGAGCCTTAATGCTCATTAAAAATTAAAAATATTTAAACGACTTTTCATGAAGCATGTTTTGACTGCTTTTTTACCCATCAATATGGGTAAAATTTCTCACCTCGCAATCTTTACGTACCTACTGTCAAAGACTATTAGGTTTGCTTTGTTGGTTGCTAGGCAACGGAAGAGGGTCGAAGTTTGAAATTAGTAGGTAGTTAAAGATAATAAATCAGTTAGTTTTTTATTAAACTATTTTGAATGGCATTAAGTCCGCCTTTGTACCTTTTTGTGTGTGAGAAGTTTAAATAAATAAATAAAAGAGTCATTTTCAATAGGGTTCCTTCTATGGCTGAAACGAATCAATAAAAATAAAATAAAACTCCATTAATTGATTTTCTCGCAAGCTACAATGTCTTCAGGTTTCATACATTGATCGACGGGATTTTTTTTAAAACTATTTTGATGTTTTTTTTTAATTTCTGCTGCATTTTAAATCAATTTTTGAAAAGTACGGTATTAATCTCCATTAAATTATCTATACAACGGTAGGTATATATAAATTAAGTATGTTCTGTGTATTAGCAGGAGTGTAACAATAAAAACAGTTGCAGAAAGGAGGCAATTTTTTTTTTTTCGATCGCATAGCGCTCTTTAAGCTTCGCATTATGTATGAGTCGTGCATAAGTTTCCATAAGTGAGTTGGTAAAACTAGGTATCAGTTAACACTTTCGACTCCACCCACTTTTCAAAGAACACATGCGCCATGCCGCCATACATATTGAAAGAGACACCTCCGGGAGGGCATTACGTTTGCGCTAAAGGACGGTCAACGGCATTAGGTTTACAACCGTGTTATAAAACACTGTAAAACGAAGTTAAATTGTGTTTTCAGGGGGACTTGTCGCTATACGTATGTTTCAAACCCTTTAAATTTTTGATGAATATTTGAAACAGACGCTATTATTACCTACCTATAAATCTTGTTAAAATATACATCAGATTTTATTTCCATAATATATATACATCATGTTTATAATGCTGTATTCGCTAAGAAAAACCTACATTTAAAATGACCCCCCGCGAGGGCTCCCGGCATCCCATATGCAACTATGTGAACCCCCCAGGAGGGCTCCCGGCAATGAACATGTTAAGGACAAAAATTACAAGCAATAGGAAAACACTGTAGGTGCTTTGACATTAGAGATGAGAAGGTCTACCAATTATAATTATGTACGGACACAGATTACCTACTGCTACGGAATTGAACACACGGCTACACATCAAGCTATGCATATCCAGTATAAGCTGACCTCGCTTTGTACGGAAATCCTATACAATGCAAGATCAGCATAAACTGGAAATGTATAGCTCGATGTGTAGTCGTGTGTACCTTAAAGAGGTAGGTATTCGACATTAAGGATTTCTGTCGCCCCAAGGATTGTTTGTTGACTTCTGTGAGGTCGAATGTTCAGCTGTTGACTATTACCAGTTAATAAATGATACGAATCAAGTATGACATCAGAAATACGCACTAAGCCACAAAACAATCTCGGACATTGCAAAACACTTTGTAAGTGGTCTGGTGCAATAAATTACTTATTGACCACCCGTACAGCGTTAAAATTATTGACATCAGAATTGTGGGACCGCTATCAATAATGCCGCTTCTAATCATTGAAGCTTCAGCCGACAATCCTTTTAAGGAGTTATGATTTAGTCTTACCTACCTTGAGAGAAGGTACCTTTGAAGTACATACTACAATTTAAATTCTTATTCACTCTATGGTAAAGGTTAGCATGTTTCGTTTTTAGGGTGTAAGTAATATTAGGAACTTTGGCAACTGCAGGGCAAGATTAATAGCCTCCATCTAAGACCAATAAATAATATAAGTAGAAAGGATGCCCATGAATTCAATTTCACCCTGTATATCGAGTTTTAAATATAAATGAAGTACTAGCTTTTTCCCGGGATTTCGCTCCAAGCAGCGGTCTAACAATTTACAGATCATGAACTTTTATCCCAAACGTCCACACATCCAACACATCATCCAAACAGCCTCCTAAGAGACTAAAATGGCTAGAAACCAAACATTCAGTAGTCCAAGAATCCATTCAAATAAAGGTCTTTGTCACTAAGTAAATTATTATTTTTTGTATGCGACATCGTGGTCGCGCTCGGTAGCGATACTGCACGCGTAGTATGCCAACCATAGAAACGGGTTTGCTACGGGTTTTGTCGACGGAAGAATAGACAAAATGACAGATTGTGATTGTTTACCTGTCATTTTGTCTATTCTTCCGTCGACAAAACCCGTTTCTACTGTTGTCATGCTAAGCGTCTTGGTCCAAAGTGACTAACCAGAAGGCGGACCAGTAGGTATCGCTACCGAGCGCAACAACGATATGGCGTACCGATTCGGTACCGCTATCGAGCGCGACGGCGATATCGCATAAATCTGAATAGGCCTTTATTTAGAAAAGACAATTCATGAAAGAAAGTTGGCATACTTAAAAACAAAAGGAATGACAAAATACATAGCAATTTTGCCAGCAAGGTGTCACTAAGTCCTCGGAAATAAATTCTTGCACCTGTGAATAATAATTGGCGAGAACACGATTGCAACTACATACTCAGTATGTAGAAACATTGTAATTACGCAAGAAGCGATATGAAATTTCATCCACGTTTTGGACGAGACGCAGTGTTTTCAGACAGATGTCTTCATCTTCAAGATTTCAATTAAAATCCAGACAACCAAAAATACGATTGATAGAGCAAGGTATTAATGAAAACCAGACAACAGAATGTTTATAGTGCTAGTAATTAATGTTACATTTTAAATGCCTACCACTTACGACCCTGAGGCCTACCAGGATAAACCACAACGGAAAGCTCGGAAAGCACAAGAAAGCTACGCAGGGCCTTATGGTAACGATACAAGAGTTTACAGGGTGGCAGTGACACGGTGAGCAATCCAATGGGTAGCTCGCCGTCCGATAAGGACCAAGCCCGGGTCGACGGCGCGTTGTGTTCCACGCGCGAATCAAAGAGATGAAAAAAAAAAAAAAAAAAAAGGGTGGCGGTGACATGACATCGACGCGAAAACTGTTACCATGGATTCAGTACAATGATTGTGATACCTACGCGGCCAAAAACTATGGAACAACAGATTTTTTTTTAAATAATGGCGGAAAATTTCAACGCAGTGGGGTTCAGAATGATGTACTGAATCCATGGTAACAGTTTTTGCGTCGATGTCCCTGCCACCCTGTATAAAATAAATTTGTGTCGGAAAATTATGGAAATCGGTACAGTTACAAATTAAATCCACTCCCGTAATAGTGTAATTCCTCCTAATAGCCAATTAATAATCCATTACCATAAAGAAACGTTTATCTGCGTATGCAAATCAATTTTTACCTGCTGACAAGTATTATGAAGCTATTGAGATATTAAAATAATTGGTTACGCAGTTGTATGCAAATCGTCTGCAAAATGTTCTTTAAGTACATTTAATTTTGCTTTTAAATCGTCATTCGAATGCCTATAATGTTTCTCTTCATCTCTTTGAAATGATGTCATGTATAAAATAATAGTTGATGATCTAAAACTATATAAGTTGTTTGTTTTGCACTTCGTGTTAATTGATCGTAGATATTCTAAGCAGCTCGTGTCAACTTGTATCTTGTAAGTAGTTGATTTTAAGTAAGATATAAAAACGTTTAAGTAGTTCCTACTGTTTGTCAATAGAATCCGACCAGTCACTGGATTAGTCAGCCTTTTTTGTACATCATTTTAATTTGGAGTTGCTATATAGTTACTCATCCTTAATTGATTCAGTATCTGTAGGTAAAGTAATTTAGTTTTACAGCTCATCTATATCTATGATTTATTGTAGCATGCATATTATAGCGCTGGTGTATATCTTAGGCCGGTCCGGTATCAATCTTTGACCGGCCCTTTCATTAAAATGTATTTAATGAAAGAGTCGGCCAAAGATTCCAGAATTTCAAAGACCATCCAGCTAACGCTTAACTTTCTGATGTATCGGTGGTCGTTGATGAATCTTTCTTCTCCAAAAGTTATCTTCGGCTCAGCCTTTCCATTTTTAATTCAACTTTCAAATTAGGTAAAAACCTATCCCAATTTAGTGAGCCTATGTCAGATTGTCAGTTCACTTGGCTCCTCTTTGGGGACTACTATAGATTGTCCCGAAGAAAAATAATCCAAGCATAAGCTGGACTTGGGACAAACATTTGTCAACTGGCGTAATGTGGGTGTGCTACAGGTACACTTCTGCTTAACCCTACGAGGATTACAAGCAGGATGTTGTTATGTTATCTTTTTTTAAAGAGTTCATAGGATTCCTGGTCGTCAACCGTATCTACATCTCTTTAACTAACTACTGTTTCGGATCTCATTCCTTTAACAGTACATAACGGTAAAAACACTTCAAACCCATGTTGAATGAGGCCCGAACCTTCAGTGAGGTGCACACTCTATATCCCATCTATCATTAGTGTTTATATTATCATTAGTTGTTTATGCTGTACCTTGTCTGTCAGTCATGTAACTGCTGGTTTGTAATGAATTGGAAAAGATGGTATAGGTACCTATCCAAAGAATAGAATAACTATCATTTCGTAGCAAGGGATGTAATAATAATGTGTCACTACACTCACTCAATAGATACGCAAAATACACCAAAAATGATATAGAATGACATTATGCATATAATGTCGACCTACATCCTACATTTCTATTATCTGTAGCGATAGTACTTTATGCTACTCCAATGAGTTTTATTCACCCTGAACTTGACCAGTGGGAAATGTAAACTAGTGAAGGCGGTATCTCATTAATTTAAATGTTGTCTAGACATTTGACTGAGTCAGTGAGATAATTAGATATTTATTAAATAAAGTAAGTACCTACTCAGAATATAAATTTCTAGAAGTTGCAAGAATTCTCACACTTTCATAAATATGTTCTTGGAATTAAATTGTTTGTTTTCCAAATTGTAAAAAATAAACAATTTTTCTCCCGTTTTCTTAATAAATATGATGATCGTTCAGTTGATAAATGGTGACGCATAAGTTGATAGCTCTGAGACTCCGATGTATTTATGATCATGAATCCTGTTTATAAACAAAGAGACACATTGTACTAATCAAATACAGATCGCTACAATTTATAAATGCAATAAACACTATTTTTTTTACGTTTATGAAATGTTTGTTCATTGTTGTTATTTTCTTTAATAAATTAAGACAGTTAAATGTTTATTTATATTTTAAATGATGAATGATTTGTATCGGGCTATAAATAGCAATCAAAGTAACGGCAACATTGACTTCCTGTTTATTATGAACGATGGATAAAAGATGAATGATTTTAATAAAAAAATATTTTATGATGATTCCATAAATAATACAGTAAATTGAAGAGACACTTTGCAGTTATTTAAAACAAAGAATTTAGGGAAATGGTAAGTAACAAATTGAGAAAATTATGAATAATGAATTTAAAAAATTTAATGAATACGTGCGAAAATAAAAAAAGACTTACCAATAACACAAAAAATTAGAAGAATAAACACAACTGACATCTTGAGGCAAACATTCGTGTAAATAAAGAAATAAAAATTTCACAGCGTTATAAAATGTTTCACAAGAACGCGACAATATTGTGCACTGAAATGATCGGTATAGCGTCGCGGTAGCCAAAACCGACAAAGGCAAGTGATCGCGAAAAGCGCGCGAAAACCACTAGTGTCGGAAGCTCAGCGTGGTGCGAAGACGTGGGAGGAATGCTCACGGATGCCAGAATAGCATTAGAAGTTTATAAACAGGTTATTATTGAAGTACATACCTACATTATGATCTGCATACTCGTAAATTCATATCAATGTCACTGATACTTTTATTTAGGCGAAACAACCAATTACTTGCACATTAGCGTCTAACATTTGTTAGCATCTGAGCTCGTCTGAGGTCATAATTGCACTGATTTAACAATTACCACGTATTCAAACAAGTTAGAACCTATTTAAGTATTTTTTTTACCCACGATGGAACGCAGACGGTATATGCGTTTGGGGTGAGAGGATGTTTGTGCAAATCCATGTTGCCATTTGTCTCCAAAACTACAAGTTCGATTTTGATACAGTTTTCAGTTATGAGTTCGGGTTTGATTGGTGCCTAATCTTAGATAGGTGTTACGGTGACAACTCACCAGGGGGCGCTGCAGCAAACATTGTTTGTGTAAATACATGTTGCCATTTTTTACCCACAACGGAACGGAGACGGTATATGCGTTTGGGGTGAGAGGATGTTTGTGCAAATCCATGTTGCCATTTTTCTCCAAAACTACTAGTCCGATTTTGATAAAAAAAATACATCGCCACTTTACGTGTATGGGAAGTACCTTAAAAAATATATTTTTCATAATTTTGTTTTACCACTTTGTCGGCGTAATTAATATGTATACATGAGTTCGGGTTTGATTGGTGCCTAATCTTAGATAGGTGTTACGGTGACAACTCACCAGGGGGCGCTGCAGCAAACATTGTTTGTGTAAATACATGTTGCCATTTTTTACCCACAACGGAACGGAGACGGTATATGCGTTTGGGGTGAGAGGATGTTTGTGCAAATCCATGTTGCCATTTTTCTCCAAAACTACTAGTCCGATTTTGATAAAAAAAATACATCGCCACTTTACGTGTATGGGAAGTACCTTAAAAAATATATTTTTCATAATTTTGTTTTACCACTTTGTCGGCGTAATTAATATGTATACCTATACCTATGCCAAATTACAGCTTTCTAGTACTAAGGGTCTCGGAGCTAGACCGCGGACAGACAGACAGACAGACAGAGACGGACATGACGAAACTATAAGGGTTCCTTGTTTACTATGGAGCCCTAAAAAGGATAAAATAATTTAAAAACCCCCGGATGACTTAATATAAAACCCAAGAATATCCGTCGGGTGCTGCCATCACTATTTTAAATTTCATCGTAAATAAAGGCTTCTAAAGGTCCACTGTAGGGGCACGGCCTATCCATTAAGGTTAAAAAATCTCCCAATTATTCACGTTACTATAAAACTGCAAAACTAGTTCATTTAATGGCAGCCCCTGACGGATATTCTCGGTTTTTTTTTAGTCCCTCGGGGGTTTTTAAATTATTTTATCCTTTTTCAATTACTGTTAATTTTGCTTTTTATGTATAATGCGGTAGAACTAAGCTTTCGGAATGACTACGAGTTTTCTTCTAAACAGGCGTGAGAAAAAATTAAAAGGCAAATACTGAGGATGTCATGTATTGGACAAAACAGTTTACGATTCACAAAAACGACGTCACGGACTGCACTTCCACGAACTCACGAATAACGATCATTGTCCTTTGTTTTCAAAGCTTTCGCGACTGCTTTGAACCAAGGGATTTAAAAAGATTAACGTTTGTTGCAAGATCTACCTTAGAACTTGCAATAAACTCATGATCTCTCTCTCTCTTTCTCTGGCTTTAAAACAAGGATTTCAAATAATCAATCTGCGGTTGTCTTAAGTAGATCTTTGACAGTCGTTACGGTAGGTCCCGAAAGTGTCTACCAGTCTTACCTCAGAGCACGGAATCGCCGCGCCGGTAGGGTCTAGAGACAGCAGTACTAAAATTTTGTAGCACCGTAAATGTTTCTATTTGTGTTTTCAAACGGTGGCACTCTTAGTTTGTAAAGCGGCCGCCGAGGCGTCTTCGTGCTCTGTAAGTCTCACCAAAAGTATATAAAATACTGGTATTCAGCTGCATGCGGTTAGACTGGAAGCCGAACCCAACCTCGTTGGGTAAGGGTTAGACAGATACAAACTCAAAATCTGATCAACTTCGGCGTCTTTTCACGTTGATCCTTGTTTTGAAAACCTTCAACATTAGAAAGATATTGTTACACATCAGACGTGTTTGTTGCAGGTGTGGTAGCAACAGGGATGGTAGGGCGGGTTGGGGCAGGTGAACGCCTGGCAGGGGGGCACGCAGGGATTGCATTCGCCAGGGTACCACACTGTGCGCGCGTACCGGCCGCTTGGCCTTGTGCATGCTCCGTGGTTGAAGCAGTGGGCCTTGCACGGGAAGTCGTAGCAGCATGGTCTGGGGAAGAAGTAAATGAGATTATTTCGTGAACGTAAGGGCTGGTGTCAACCAAAGAGGAAAGGATGAGGAGACGTGTCGTAAACAACGAATATAGTTTTCGTGTTGCGTTGAAGACAGGCGGAGATATAATAAGTGAATATAACGGAAACCGATTGTTTTGAGACAACTAACAAAATACGTTTCCTTCTTGCTTTGGTGGAGACCAGCGTGAGGTAAGAGCTTACATCATTACAATAATATGTCAAAAAAGTAGGGAGTTCTATTATTCCTTATTTAATTTTCAGGAAATTATAATATATTTCAAATAAAATACAATAGACGTTGTTATATTTAGTAACCTGTTCCGCTTAACTATTCCTAAAGAGCCATAGAAAACCCTGTATAAGAAATCGACCTCTCAACGAGGCATCCTCAGGATGACGATGGACTTGTCGCGAATCCGAACACGGCGTGTTGCCACACCGAGCGCTGGTCGCAGAGAACAAATAACCAGTATTTTAACCCGTTGTTCTCATCTATGAACAACGAGCAACCTATTTAACTTTACTAATCTTAAACGGGCCATTACATTATTACCGTAGTGCCCGCACTAATCTCCTTTATGTCGTAACGACCAGTTTCAGGATTTATCATGCCTGTAAATCTTTCGACTGTCCATTAAAATGTTTGAATGCGTTTACTACCTCACCTGTCGTATTATTGTTCTACTTTATGAAGAAGAATGCATCAGGTTAGATAATAATTTGAAAAGAGAATAAAGTGAGACGTTAGAACATGGTTGATGTGGAGGGAAGAACAACTTTTTTAACTATTTGTTTTAAGCGTCAATTTTACTTCTTCAGTAGTATGTCTAGCGACAAAAAATTGGATATACCTAACTAAATGGTAGGGTAGCATAAAATTATATGCACTGCAAAGCTCAAACGTCCAGCACGTGTAGCATGACCACCGTAGAAACGGGTTATGCCGACGGAAGAATAGACAAAATGACAGATGTGTTGTTCTTCCGTCGACAAAACGGCATTTTGTCTATTTTTCCGTTGAACAACCCGTATCCACGGTGGTCATGCTACGCGTGCAGTGGATAACTACAGGCGTTTATTTCTTATTTCCAAAAAAATCCACTAATGAACTGGAATAAAATATAAAGATGTGACTCAGGCTGGCTGGACAAATCTTCAAAATAGCTCGCAGTTAACTAGGTCAATAGGGCCCTTTATGTGAGGGCTAAACACCCTTATTTCAGAATTTGTGACGCTACAGAATCTTGGATAATCGATCGAAAACGAGTCCAGCCAGCTTGAAAAACCACTTTTCACTGGTCTCTCAATCTCGGTAACGGAAGTCATTTTGACGACTTTTTGCATATCAACGGGCGTCACATAAATTTGTGACAGGCATCTAAGTTTTGTGATACGTACAGCGGTTTAGCAGAAGAATGCAAAAATCTGTGTCCAGCCAGCTTGAATTTACGTATAAAACTTTTGGCTGGCACTTCCGAATCTCAATAACAGGAGCGTTTTCGAATATGGTTCCTTTACTAACATTTAGTGACGCAATGTGTGACAGTAATAACGTTTGATTTATGGCGTCACATGTTACTGCTACCGGCCGATTAGTCGATTAAAAAGAAATCCTTTATTTATGTAAAAATTATGGTCATCTCACAATATTAATGGATGTTTGTATGGGAAAATTTAATTAAATGATCAATATCTTTGAAACTACTCTCCGTCACAAATTCAGATTATCATTATCGTCCCCGTCACAAAATTTTGAACACATTTCGAAGGCCGTAGATCACCAGACAGCGGAGGTACATGTGTCCAGCCAACTTGAACTCAGGCTGGCTGGACATTAAGTTTTTATTGATTTCTCGTAAACCTTTACATGTGACGCCATAAATCAAACGTTATTACTGTCACACATTGCGTCACTAAATGTTAGTAAAGGAACCATATTCGAAAACGCTTCCGTTATTGAGATTCGGAAGTGCCAGCCAGAAGTTTTAACGTAAATTCAAGCTGGCTGGACACAGATTTTTGTATTTTTCTACTAAATCGCTGTACGTATCACAAAACTTTTAGTTCGATGCCTCTCACAAATGTATGTCACGCCCGTTGATATATATGCAAAAAGTCGTCAAAATCACTTCCGTTACCGAGTTAGTTCGATGCTTGTCACATATGTATGTGACGCCCGTTGATATTATATGCAAAAAGTCGTTAAAATCACTTCCGTTACCGAGATTGAGAAACCAGCGAAAAATGGTTTTTCAAGCTGGCTGGACACGTTTTCGATCGATTATCTAAGATTTTGTAGCGTCACAAATTCTGAAATAAGGGTGTTTAGCCGTCACATAAAGTGCCCTATAGATAACGTGACCATTTATTTACTAATCCAAAACGGGACATTGGTTTATTTATCTTAATTAGTAGGACTGATTCATAAAGGAAACTTAATTTTGAGAATACCAGCCTAGGTTCTCATAAAAAAAGTTTTTTTTTTTTCAAATTATGTAAGTTACTAGGAATTAGGTAGGTATTTCTTTGAAAAGTTAAGCAAGATACATAATCAGCCATTTTGACATTTGTCAGCAGAAAAAAATTGTTTTAATATAGGTGATGATTTTAATAAGAATTAAATTCTTGTTGGCACGTTTTTTTAATTAAATATTCACCTTAGTTATCAACATCGCCTTAAAGACCGGAACCGGAACCTGTAACTGGTTTTTTTTAGACAGAAAAGACTGAAAACGGGACCATTTTGCGTCTCCAGGTTTTTTTCGGGGACACCGGGACGAAGAACCGAAAAACGGGACAGTCCCGTTCAAAACGGGACGTATGGTCACGTTACCTATAGACCTAGTTAAATGCGAGCTATTTTGAAGATTTGTCCAGCCAGCCTAAGTCACATATATAAAGTAATCATTACTTACCTCTCAACAGGCGCGTTACTAGGGCAGCCCCAGTAGTAGCCAGCGCACTCCCTCTGGAAAGGTTGCGGCCTGGGTTGCCCGCACCGTGGTCTCTTGTAGTATATACTGTACTCTCCTCGAACGCAGCCGAACCTTGCCGGGGGGCGGCAGCATTCGTACCCACGTGGCAACACTGACATTTTTGGGAATCGTAACCCTGTGTTTAATATAGTTGGCGATTGTCTGGAATAGAGAACAAAATTTAGTAAATTCTAGTATTACCAGAGACCATTGCTGTTAATGAAACAAGTGCTTTTGGGAATATTGTAACTATTGAGGAATACCAAGGATTTAGTTTAGCCATCTGACAAAGACTAATTTCTTGAGTGGATGTTTTTCAAAATACAGCACAAAAGGAGCTCATTTTCTCATCTGCTAAATTATCTATTGCCAAGTATCAAATTAAACATTGTAACTTGGTCAGGCTATCTACTGCCTGAATGTTAAAATGTGCTGACATTGAAATGCGGTCAGTAGTTTCAGCCTACTTTGGTATCTAGATTGAGCACTGACTGAGCGTTCTAACAGACATTTTGTTTTACTATACACCATATTATACATAATAGGAATGTGAGAAACGAGTGTTGTCGCGCCATTGATATTATGTGACGTCATTATTATTGTGAGATGACGTAATAGTAGGCTTTAAATTTCGATAGCTTCGTGATATTTATCATCATCATCAGCAGCAGCAGAACAGTCCACGGCTGGAGGTCGGCCTCTTCGATCACACGTTTAACTCGATCTTCGACTTCTATCATCCAGCTGCTAGCTACGAGCCATTTATAATTTAAACATTTTTCACACCTAGAGACAAATTTAGTTAAAAAAATACTTACCGTGCTTTTTATGGTTTATTGTTATACAATTTTCCAATTTTTTATAGGTTTAAGGTTTTTTAAAGAATTTTTTGGAGTTTAGATGTTTTTCATTGAAATGATGTTGTTACAAAAATGAATAGTCAATTTGTTTTGTTCTAATAAAGAACATGTTCTTTGAGATTTTTTTCTACTCTATGAATCATTAATGCCAGCCAGTATGACGGGTGGTGAATAGAGTTTTATAATGTTCGTATATAACTATGATTTACTAGAAGATTTTTGTTTACTATTTTTGAAGTGAAAACTTCTTTAGGCGCGTTGGGCATTTTTGAGATGGGAAAAAACAATTGAACTAGCGACACCGTTACCGACACGTCATTTGTGTAAACGCGATTGTACTCTTTATTTATATTACGTTACGGATCAACGTTCCATGCAAGTATTTTTACTTTAAAGGTTTTGGAATATTTTTTTTGTAAACGCGATTGTGCTCTTTATTTAGATTAGGTTACGGACCAATGTTCTATACAAGTATTTTTCTTCCACCAAGGCGATCTTGTTCAAGTTTTCACTTTTGTCGCCACTCCCGGAGTGCCACTGTTTTTTTTCCCTCAAGTCTTCTGGTAAAACGCAAACCTTATCACTGCTGGACACGGGGCTCTTAGGAGACACCTATGTGCAATTGTGCACTTCTGCGAAACACAACTTTCACTATTAGCTATCAATTTGCACGAACTACTTAGCTTGTCTGCATTTCCTAAATACAGGTGATACAGGTGTATGTGACAACAGTCTATCATCCTCCCAAGTAGTGCCACTCCCGGAGTGCCACTGTTTTTTTTCCCTCAAGTCTTCTGGCAAAACGCAACCTTATCACTGCTGGACACGGGGCTCTTAGGAGACACCTATGTGCAATTGTGCACTTCTGCGAAACACAACTTTCACTATTAGCTATCAATTTGCACGAACTACTTAGCTTGACTGCATTTCCTAAATACAGGTGTATGTGACAACAGTCTATCATCCTACCAAGTAGTGAGTTAGGGGACAGTCGACTCGTGCCCGTGCCCCTTACCTTGCTGCTTGTCGTGAAACCTAGATATAGTGTGAACACTTGAACAGTTGCTGTTGTAGGTGGCTTTGTACCCAGTATTATTTTGAGTATTAGTACTGGCTGCCATAGCTCATGGGGCTTAGTTTAAAATAATTCCTCAAAATGTAAATAAAAGAATAGTTATCTAGAAACATGTATTCTTACACAACAAAGACTCCACTCAGTTTTATAGCACTCTACTACCAAACGGGCATGCATGGTCCGCAGCAGCCGCAGCCACAGACGGGAACTCCTGGATAACTGCATCTCTTGGGACAGCATATTCCGGGCTCAGTGCAGCAGTAACAAGGACACGGTTTGCAGCGATTCGGTCGGCAGCAAGGAATCGCAACCGTTTCACAAAGAGGCATAGGTTTCGGCACCGGAGTCATTGGCTAGAAATAAAATAATGTTTTTAAAGTCAAGTCTAGAAATAATATTGAAAAATATAAAAGTAAACATTTTGTCACATTGCCAAGTATCGTAATAGCTGCGAAGCCAAAGTGGAATAATTTGACTAAAATCAGAATTCAAGGTTGTTTGTGTGACAGATGCTCATGGAGGATATAAATAGACGGTGGGAGCGTAACGAATGCTGGAAGTAGGTACCTTATCACATGGAGGACAGGGTGGCAGGCATGGCAAGACTGGACATGGCGGGCAGGGGGCTGGGCACGGTCGCACCGGGGCCGGGCACGGCGAGCACCCGCCTCCCGGGCAAACTGAACAAGGCCTGAGGTCATTGCACGAGGCAGCACATGGCTTCGTGGAGTAGGGGTAGCAGGCCCCGCACGGCTGCCCAGTGCACACGCAAGGATCGAAGCTGTAGAACGGAGCACTCATTTTAATTTTACGGTTTTTATGTTTGTTATTTTATTTTATTTATTTATATGTTTATTCAAAAATTACTTTAAATTTCATAAAAAATACGTCATGACAGTGATTCGTGACAATTTATTTTGTTTCTATTTTTTTTTTCTGTGGTACCGGTTTCTTCTGTTTCACGTCTAGAAGAAGTTTCAATACAAAGAGTAACAAGCTTATAGCTTATAGCAAACTACACACATGGCCCGATTGCCCATCTGCGAGCATCATGAAGTAAAGGGCAGTTCAGACTATACTATTTCGCTATATACAGGGCGTCCCAAAATTATGGGACATAAAGGGAAAGTACCTTAAATATCGTAGATAGGGTACCTACGAGTATTTTGCTGAAAGAAGACTTTATGTTATTTTTAAAAGTTAGTAATTCTGCATTCAAAGATTTTCTAAAAATTACTTGCCTCGTCTGGGAATCGAACCGACTTAAATGTAAAAAAAAACACCCCTACTTTTATGATGCCAATCGGAAGAATGACCAAAAACTAATAACTCTTCTTAAGTAACATAGTATTTTAAAAGAAACGAACAACGTAAAATGTTTGAGTGAAATTTCAAGAAAGTTATTGATTGCCGACGACAACGTTCGAAAAGTAGTGAATGTTTTCCTACTTGGATTGGTACGAATGGACCGATTAGATGGCCGGCCAGATCCCCGGACCTTACACCATTAGATTTCCTGTATAAAGTAAAGCATATTGCGTCATAAGATAAGCATGACGTTCTCTACACTATATCGCAAGCCGGTCTACTATGTATATTAATGTTGACAAAATTTGCCCAGCGATTTCTTCTCTTTCAAGCTCCATATATTAATAATAAATTTAATAATAATAATTGTATTCAATAAATCAAGTAACAAGACTCATAGTGTTAGTAACTTATAAAATACGTTAGTAAAACATTAACACAGAAAAAATTTGTGACAAAACATTAAGACAGAAACAATTAAAACACAGAAACAATTTGTGACATCACTGCTGCAAGGTGACAGGCCCAGCCGATACCTTGCAGCAGTGGTTCACAAACACACAATCTAGCCTGCTTGCTATCATAGACAGGATGCTGTTTGTGCTGCCCCGCACCCTACTAACCAGGGATGCGCACCGCTTCCGCATCACAGTGTAGAAACAGTCAACGCGAGCTTCAGCAAACATCCCTGATGCGCTGTAGTATCGAGGCAACCCCATCAGCACCCTGAATGCGTTATTGTATTGGACGCGAAGGGCGCCGTATGATTCAGCAGAAATCATACGGCGCCCTTCGCGAGAGTAAAAAGACGTGCAGTAAGCACTAAATATAGTGCGCCTAACCTCCTTAGAGGCACGCCTGAATCTGCGGGCAATCATGTTAGCTCTCACACACAGCGCCCTCCGCTCCCTATCAATATCCTCCTCATCTTTGAGGCCAGTGGTCAATAAGTGACCCAGATATTTAAATTGGTCTACCCTCACAAGGGGCAAACCGCTTAACTTAACTGAAGGTACAGCTTCCGGATACTTACCCTTGGCCCCAAAGACCATGACCACACTCTTCTTAACATTATATGCCAGACCATGCAGTCTGGCATATTGCTCGCAAGTGGCCACGAGTGTTCTAAGCCCGCAGACTGACGCGCTTAGCAGCACCATGTCGTCGGCGTAGCTCACGTTATTAACACACTCGCCATCAATATAATACCCGACACGCATGCTGCTAAGCGCTTCAATCAGATCATTCACGTATAGGTTGAATAGCGTAGGCGAGCATAACCCCCCCTGCCTCACCCCGCACTCCAACCCATACGGCCTAGACAGGGCACCCGCCCACCTCACACTATTGACTTGGTTTCCATACCAGTATTTCAGAGTATTTATCACCTCTGGCGGCAAATTTACCTTTTCCATCTTCCTCCATAAAATGTCGTAGGAAACCAAGTCAAAAGCCTTGCTCAGGTCAAGGAAACAGGCGTAAACTGGAGTGTGGCGATCCGTGTAGTATTTCACAATTATATTATTATATTTAATGTAACTCTTGGTCTTCGGAAACATCATTCACAAAAAAGATTGTACGAAAACTTTTTTTTTTTTTTTTAACTATGGCCTCTCGCAGTTGTGACCACTAAGGTCTTGGCTGCTTAACCGATTTTTTCCTGTGGTGGCCTTAAGCTTCTACACTTAGAGCCTCCAGCCAGGAGCTTTTAAAACTATACTAAATTAAAATTAAGCGAGTGCTCGCTAAGGGCACCCCCTGTGGGGTACGAACCTCGGCTTAGGGCATCGCTGAGGGGAGGACAGCAAGAAGGGACAGGCTGGATCAAACTTAGATTTTCGTCATGATTATTATGCGGGGTATTTAAAGCTACGTGCTCAGCTGCAACAACTGCTGGCACCTCGTTTTTGAGCAAGGGTCGGGGAGGATGTACGAAAACACTTACTCTGCTTGTTTTTTAGTAGTACTGAAGACACATTTAAGATTATAAAATAGTTAACTCCATTCATGCACACACACACTACACATACTATCAAATACACTCACACACACCCAATCACATATAAGCCAAAATAGTGTTAAGTGTAGCAATTTAATTGCTAAATTATTGTAAGTTTTTCATTTGTTTAATTTTCTTTTCCTAAGGAGTCTCTATTATCTTGAGTTCTTACTCGTTTGTTACTCTACGGGTCACACAGCAATGAGGAATAATATCCCACTGTAATACAGTATCAACTAGTACGCGGGGTATCTATTGTGACTGTTACTGGCGGCCTTATATATTGTAATGTCAGGTAATTGTGTAGGTATACTTATGGAAATATTAAATTTGTGCACAAATAAATAAATTAATAAAGTTGTGGAAACTTTAGTGTATAAGGAATCTTATAAAAAACAGAATATATGGAATCAGCTAAATATATTTTTTACTTTTGTCACTCGTCGGTTGTTTTGCACACAACAACACAAACAATACCTAATTAATAAGAAGGCTTTATGCCTTAACAATGTATACCGTGAAACATGCCAACTTTGCCCACTTTTTTCGAATAATTACAATTTTAATACGATTTTTCTATGGAGACGTAGTAAGCCTTCATCAGCTACAACTGTAAGATCATGTGCATGTGTTAGTATTGCTAAATTTACTATTATTCAACATTAATTCAATACCGTTTGTTCGATTTTGCTGGCGGGCAAAGTTATATGGAATTTTAGCCAACTTTGCCCATATTTATTTTTGACGCAAATATGGCCTTTATGCAGATGACGTAAAAACCAGTACAAGAATGTTGGTAAAGATGGCGTTTACTTTAGGAATATAAACGAACCCATCAAAAGTTTCTAACTAAAATAACTGGGCAATGTTACCCTGACATTTTTCTCTTTTCATAACACTGTACCAATAACTGGAGAAAACACAAAATTAGATTATAATAATAATTATCACTTCAGTCATGTCATGTCTATTTTTTTCTTCATACACTACAATAAATTAAAAAACTGGTCAAGTGCATGTCAGACTACGCACAATGAAGAGTTCCGTAGTTGGGATGAATTTATCGCAAAAACAAACTTAACTTTGTAATTGAAAAACATGTTCTCCTATACGGAATGTATGGGAAAACATGTTTTTGCAACCGCAAATGTAAATTGGTCGATTATTACTCGTTAATTGGTAAAGCCCACTTAGCTGTGATAGTTTTCCTTTCAATTTCGTTATATATACTACTGCTGTGATTTTTTCACACACCCAAAACCAACCAATTGGGTGGCAGGGAGGGACACACACATTTGACTCTAACAAAAATTTTCATTTTAAAGCTTAATATTTCGAAAACGGATCCCTGAATCCAGAAATGGTTTTAACAAACTCACAATGTTTTTAAACGACCTTTCCAACGACAGCCCACACTAAGGATAGATGCAGAAAAAAAAATTGCTACTTTACGTATAGGGGAGGTACTTTACAAATATATTTTTCAAGATTTTATTTTACCATTTCGTCGGTGTAATTAATATGTATACCCATACCAAATCACAGCTTTCTAATACTCTCTTTCTAAGAATCTCTGAGCTAAGCCGCGGACAGACAGACAGACAGACGGACATGGCGAAACTATAAGAGTTCCTTGTTTACTACGGACAGGGGCGCCTTGTCCATTTAAGCCGATTCCTACCGGCTTCCTTTCGGAAATTCGGAACACAACCACTCTATCGTCATTGAATAATCAAACTATATGTATTTGATACACCATAAAAATAAAATATTACAAAACGCCTACATACATTAAAAAAATTGTATTAACCCAACAACACAAAACACTTTGCGCTAAAATAACTCGTAGGTGCGTCCGGCTTATCGTGAATTCAATTTCCTTACAAAATAAAATCCATCATGACGTCACTTCGGTCACGTGACACTGCGGTTTCTAGCAGCCGGGTAAGCCGATCTACAACGAGTTACGACAGGGACGCAGTAGCAGAAACGTGCGCGCGGGAGCGAGAAGCAATTATTGCTATTGCACCACCTCTTTCTGGCACACGCATTTGATTCGGTAGTTTTCGTTGAATTTCGTAATGCGTTCGGCTAGGAGTTCGTAAACCATTCATCATTCGTTTAACAATATGTGGTTGTTTTTTGACGTAATCGCATTAGAACCTTTTGTTCGCTCAGTATTAATTGAATTCATTAGTTTATCATTACTAGTAGTATTAATATTTGTTTGTAGTTATAGGACAGTGATTAACATAGTGTTTTGAGTTTAGTGAATGTGAAAGTAAAATACGTTGTAATTAGGTATTTGGGGTAAGTAGATAGTTTAATAAGCTGAAATTACTTATTTAGAGTAGATTTGAAAAGTTATTAGAACGATCTTATTAGGATGGCGGCATTAAGAGTTTTAGAATGTTGTTTGACAGATTATTTGCTTTGTGAAGAAACATGCTTTTCAAGGTTAAGTTTTGAAAATAAGAAACACATAATTAAGCTCGCCCAGATATGACTATAAATTACAAACGCCGCGATGGTTTTTTCAAACATTTTAATGTTTCCCTTTACGAAAAATATCAATGACTGACTGGCGGTCGTAAATTTAATAAGATGTATTGTTCTCGTGTTTACCTTTCTTAGATTCTAGTTGTTTATGGAATATAGGATTTTTTTTTACATTTTAATCTGACGAATCATCAAAAAAGATGTGTAGACTGAAAAACATATTCGTAGCTGTTTTATGAGTTCGGGATTGGTAGGGATATAATTATTTTCACTAATTTGCATGAAGCTCATAATAGAAAAGTAGATCGAAATCGGAATTTAATGAAACGGTGTATTGACACCGTTATTTTGATAGGTAAACAAGAAGTAACTTTTCGCAGCCACGAAGAAAGTCTGAGATTTTTTTTTTTGCTGCTCCGGCTTACCTCCTACATAAAATCACCCTACGCCACTGCTACGGAACCCTAAAGAGGAAAAAAATACGAGTTTTCAAAATATGCCAATCCAAGTCAAGCCGGTTTTCCGGAACAATACTAGATAACTTTGCCCATCATCATAACTTACGTTTTAAAAGACCCTGAGCAATGACACTGTGCATCTACATCGCCACATTCGAACTACACATCAAAAAGACCTAACGTCACACAAAAATCCTGACGTCACACAAATCCTGCATCGCGCAATTACAGTTTACCGCGCGATCGATATATTATTATATACAAGATAAGTGATAGACATAATTTTAATACTAGAAATAAAGATAAAGTAGATCAACCACTTTTCAGATTATCTAAAGTAGCATCTTTTATAGGGTACTGTGTTAAATGTTACAACAAAATACCTTGTGACATATTGCAATTAAATGAAAGAAAATTTAAAACTCATATTAAAAGTACACTTTGTAAACAAGCATATTACAAATTACAGGATTATATCCAAGATCAGATTGCTTGGAAACATACTGGTCCTGCTCCATACGACAATTTAGAATCAAGACAAAATCAAACTGGTTGCTAGTTTAATTGTAAAATTTATTATTTTGTGTTTTATGACATTGATTTTACATTCTGTGATTACTTCCTCACACATTGACTTAAAATTACAAAATTTAAAAAAAAAATCGTCTACTTTTACAATGTTTGTAAATATGTGAGCACCATGTATCTATCACATTAAATTATCTGTCGTTGCTTCATTTTTAATTATTTTTAGCTATTGTGGTATAGTAATTTTATTCTAGGTGCATCGTCTTCACATATAATAATTATTTAACGAATGTACGTACATATACAAACAATTGTAAAACATTTTAAAAGAGTAACGATAGAGTTTCTTGCCCATTCTTCTCCATACGAAAATTTTGAAAGGGGCGACTAGAATCAATTTTATTATTTTGTAAATTTTGACTTTCAAAAGTGCCATACATGGGCCTATTTGAAATAAATGATTTGACTTTGACTTTGATCCCGACTACAGTCGTTGGGCAGTTGCCCGCCAGACATGACACCTGTCTGGTGCTATAAGCTGGAGTTAAATTCCATATCACCGTCATCGCTTGATGAGCTTTCCACGCTAGTGAGTACCAAATCCATTGTGTGTGTACTTTATGACGGATCGCCGTCAAATAACTTCCTTTACATAGTAGACCGGCTTGCGACATAGCGTGTAGTGTGAACGTTATGCTCTATTGTTATAGCTTATGACGCAATCTGCTTTACTATATACCGAAATAGTATAGCGTAGTCTGAACTGCCCTTTAAATGTGTGATATTTTTATGCTATACAATATTTGCTTTATAGAGTGGTCTGAACTGCCCTCTAGTGAGAATAAATAACTACATAACTTGATCCTAATTTCGTAACGCACGATAAATCACAATCTGAATCATTTTGAATGATATTGCTAATCCATTGCTTCATAATAATATGTTCGAAAAAATTGTCTGCTCAACGACGTATACTATAACGCAATGTATGTTGTTGAACTGTCAAAATTAAACAGATTGTAATTGGTCGTGTGTTACGCAATTAGGGTGCTGAATTTCAGTTCACTCAGTTGGAAAAGACAACAGAAGTCAGTTAAGACCTAGGAGAAGATCTATACAGGGTGGCAGGGACATCGACATGGTAACAGTTTTTGCGTCGATGTCCCTGCCCTGCCACCCTGTATAGGAACAAGCCAGCTGGATATGAAAAGCTATGGGTGTTAACGACCCACAGTGCTTAACAATAAATGATTATACCTAATTATTAAATAAGTACCAAAATCATGCCTATGGTTTTGCATTGGCATGCAATAATTCAATCACCTCACCAGAGTGGCCTATCAGCGATACTAGCGCCAGTTCCCATAATCTTTGTCTGCCAGTGTGTCCGGCTGGCTAGCATCTTCTCATACTTCTTGACATAAAAAAAGTATTTAGACATATCAAAATTATAGTCAATAGGACATAGTCAGGAAAATCTAAAAAATGCATTAAAACTGGAAAAAACACAAAAAAGAGAAAATTTAAAGTGATCAAATTAATTAAAATATTTGAAGATGTGCGCATGTACTTTTTGCCCCACCTGTCCAGCCATATTGCCTTGTGGTACAGGACCTTGCACGTACTCGTGTCCACCACCATGCCCGTGCTGTCAGCCGTGCTGCCCGCCGCCCGTGCCATGTACGCCGTGTCCGCCTTGTAAATGTTGCCCAGTGTTCCGGCCATGCCCAGCGCCCGTGATCCCCGATGTCGTGCCGCCTATAGTGCCCATATTGCCACTTTGCAAACCTCGCAGGTGTCCGGCACCAGAACCTTGTCCACCTCCCCCACCTCCACCAGCTTGCTATCCACCTGTGCTGCCATGCTGCCCACCACCGCCTTGTTGTGACCCGCCACCGGTGATATTCTTTTCATAATATTATTCAAATAAATATGGTGTTATTACTAGCATAGTTTAGTATACTGGATATCAGAATGTTACATGTCTTTATATTTACTTACAGGTCTGTCGATGTCCTGAACCGACACCATGTTATCAGCCGGTACTGCCCTGTTGTAATCCGCAGTGTCCTGCTCCTATCATACCTAAACAGCGTCCTATCTGCCCACGGGCTCCTCCCTGCCCCTACCCATGCCTGCCTGTGAGCCGCAGCTGTTGCCCACACTGTGAACTGGACCCGGTGACACGACGTCGGCCGTTAATAGTACATGATAGTCTGTTCCATTGTAGAAAGACTGGATTGCCTGGCGAGTGTTTCACAAGAACCTCCCCTAACGTACGGTATCAAGTTGAAAACTATGTGAGACAGGTATGGATGTTGCGCCTATCGCTGATTTTCATGAAAAGTGAGCCTACTTACTAGCGATATACTAATTTTGCCTTTTGTTATATTTCAGGGCCCTCAATCTGGTTGCTGGCATCCAGTCCCAGTTCCTCTAATTTAGTAAAGGTTTATTTTTTTATGTGCAGTTTAGTCTGTGCCATGTTGAACGGTAATGTGACCGAATTTTACAAGTAACGTTGGTGATGTTTTTGAAATAAACATTATTATTCAGGGTGGCAGGGACATCGACGCGAAAACTAATACCATGGATTCAGTACATGATTCTGAGCCCCTCTGCGTTGGAATGTTTCGTCGGTTATTTAAAAAAATCTGCTGTTTCATAGAAAAGTGCAATACACACGCGGTCAAAATGTATGGAACAGCAGATTTTTCAGAATAATGTACTGAATCTATGATAACAGTTTTCGTGTCGATGTCCCTGCCAGCCTGTATTAAATATGACTTGTATTTAATCAATTACAAAAAACTACACCCCTTACACCGACACTGTTGATCTTTAGAATTTGATCAGTAAAATAAGTAATGAAATGGTTACCAAATTGCATTCTTTGGTATGTAATTATTTAATTATCTATCTTATATTTGATGGGGAGTGAGTATGTTCAGAAACAAAATAAAACAAATCTAGGAGGCATTGAATTCATCTTCGTTTGTTACTCTATCGATCTAATCTCCTAGGCTGAAAATCAAGTAGGTCTTGTTACTCACAGGTATTTCCTAATAGGATTCAAGGTTCGATGACCTCCTCACCTCCTCCATGCTTACTGAGGTTTGGAACACATTAGACCACGTGCATTGTAGAATTAAATACATATTTCGACTTATCAGGGAACACACTTACATGGTACAGGTCGATTGAATGAAAGTCCGTAACTGTATTCTAAATGAATTTATTTTGTTCACGTCACTATTATCACTATAAAGTTTCTCAGTTTTCTTCACTTAAGGTTACATGATCTGCGTGTTGCAACTGTAGATGTTGATGCAAGGGTTGACTGCGTAACATCTCGGCTGCGGTGGGCACTTGGTCTCGCACACCATCGGACAAGTGGGTCCGCAGTACATGGAAGAAGGAGGGCAACACTGAACCGGCGGACAGGCTGGCGGACAGGCCGGAGGACAGCAACCGTTACGCATTCTGTTATTTATAATTTACTTGAAAATTTTGTTCAAAGATGGGTCGGTAAACCAAATGAAAACCGTGAATAGAATGCGCTCCTATTTATAAACATGAACAGGCCTACGAGATTTTTGGGAGAGTTATAGATTTTGCAGAGAAATCTAGTCGGCTGAGGGTGTCGCACCGTAGAAATACTTATAAGCATTCTTATGTCTATTTTTCCATTCTACAGTACCGTCGTTCAAAAAATTACCAAATTTTTATTCTTCCTGAAATTCTCTTCTGCTTTGATAATAATCTTTTAAATACCACCGTTGTTTTTACAGCTCTTTAGATTCTCGGTATTCTGTTGATTACTAGAGCTTCTGAGCTGAAAAAGCAATACAGCGCTTGCAGAATTGAAGGTCTGTGCATGTGGCTGCTGGAGTCCTGCAGAAAAGTAACCTACGTCTAAAAAGGAGGAGGTTCTCTGTTCGACTTTGTTTTTTTTATGTGTGTTCATCGATATTTTCGTCAATTGTGAACCGATTAAAACAATTCTTTGTTCATTTGGTAGAGGAAACTTACGATAAAACGTATATTTATCTAACAGCCAGTTGCGGAAACGAACTTCTCTTTTAAACCTGTTATTAAATACTAATCGTCCAGTAGCTTATTTTAACTTGTTGCAGAAAGGGACTCGATTTTACTGGTTCTTTGATGTTATGAATGAAATAATTAGTGTTAATGATCCATTACGTAATGATCCATTACGTAATGGGGCATTACTATTTGTCTTTGTGCAACAGGGTGTTAGTCTGTGAATGATGTTATAATAAGTTCCTGTTACTGTTATTCTTATAACATAGCAGGTACTGGGGTACTGGTATTAGAACTTGTGTGGGATAGGTCAGCCGCAAAAAGACGTATACACAGACTAGGAACCATTTTATTGTCTACAACCATTGTTTCATAACACCACCAAAGTATCCACCATAAAAGTACAAAACATAGTATACAGTTTTATTTTACCAAAACAATGTAAACATTTTGTCCCAAAACATCTATACACCCTATGACCAAACATGGTAATCTACATAAGTCTCACAAATATGTATACAGTAATTATTCAATTCAAAAGTTCAACCTCGAGAGGTGTTAGAAACAAGTCACAGCCGAATACCAGTATTTTACAAGGAGCGACTGCCTATCTGACCTCCACAACCCAGTAACAACTGGGTAATACGACACACCTTGGTAAAACTGGTTGTCAGACTTTCGGGCTTCTGACGATGTGACGACCCGTAACGACTGTCAAAAGATCTACGAATGACAGCCGGGACTAACCGCTTAACGTGCTTTCCGAGGCACGGAGGAGTCTCGGTATGTGAAGATTATCGGATCCATCCAAGGACCAACCCCGGCAAGCGTAGCTTAACCTGATTGAGCGACCCGTGATGCTGTTAGAAATAAGTAAAAGTAAAAAATGCGATGTCATAAAAATTTGGCATTTACTCTACCGCGTCAGATTGACATTATTATTGTCATGACAACAATCGCATTTTAAGGTAGTCACTCACCGGGAGCAGTTGCGTATAATGTAACATCAGATTCGAGTATTTCATCACTGAATTCGTTCAGGCGAGCATTACAGTGCGTACCTGTAATGATGTAATTACATCATTAAGTCATAAATCATTAAAAAGTGAGTGCGGAAAACCGAGTACTACAACTGAATCGATGTTACACGTACGAATACTCACAGTTGTTCGAGCGTTTACAAAAGCGAATGCTCCTTAGTCAGTGCGTCGATCTGGCGCAGTATTGTAACGCAATGCTCAAAATCAAATCATGTAATGTTTATTACACGCGAATATCCAGTGAGTGACCAACTTAAAAAGCCTAACCAACATTCGTAATGAACATTCATGATTTACCTATTTGTATTTCAAATAAAAAACAATTGACTCGTCAGTGACGTCACGCATGAAATGAAAAGGACAAAAATATTTTTTTATCACATCTATTCAAAAAGAGCTAATTCGTTCTTCGTAAACAGGGACTAAAATAGCTTTTTAATCCCTAGGGATTAAAAGTGATTTGAATTTGGAATGTGGATATTGTTAGTAAAAGTTCCAATTACCAAAGAAATCAAACACGAACTTTGTATGAACAAGTAACAGGCTGGCAAGAGAGAGAAAGTGTGAATTTGGTCAAAATGAAAATCCAAGATGGCGGCTTACAAAATTTTCAATTTTTTTGTCTTTGGTGTCGTTTTCATAGTTTTCGAGGGTGCTAAAGCCAATAGTGAGGTCAAAATGTAAATCCAAGATGGCGGCTCTGAAGATTTTCAAATTTATCATCATGGGTATCGTTTTCACGGTTTTTAAGGGTGCTAAAGCCGATGGTGAGGTCAAAATGAAAATCCAAGATGGCGGATGCAAAAATTTAAAAAAAATTCGTAATGGGTATCGTTTTCATGGTTTTTAAGGGTGCTAAAGCCGATGGTGAGGTCAAAATGAAAATCCAAGATGGCGGATGCAAAAATTTTAAAATTTTTCGTAATGGGTATCGTTTTCATGGTTTTTAAGGGTGCTAAAGCCGATGGTGAGGTCAAAATGAAAATCCAAGATGGCGGCGGCAAAAAATTTCAAATTTTTCGTCATGGGTATCGCTTTCATGGTTTTTAGGGGTGCTAAAGCCGATGGTGAGGTCAAAATGAAAATCCAAGATGGCGGATGCAAAAATTTTAAAATTTTTCGTAATGGGTATCGTTTTCATGGTTTTTAAGGGTGCTAAAGCCGATGGTGAGGTCAAAATTAAAATCCAAGATGGCGGCGGCAAAAAATTTCAAATTTTTCGTCATGGGTATCGCTTTCATGGTTTTTAGGGGTGCTAAAGCCGATGGTGAGGTCAAAATAAAAATACAAGATGGCGGATGCAAAAAAATTCAAATTTTTCGTCATGGGTATCGTTTTCATGGTTTTTAAGGGTGCTAAAGCCGATGGTGAGGTCAAAATGAAAATCCAAGATGGCGGCGGCAAAAAATTTCAAATTTTTCGTCATGGGTATCGCTTTCATGGTTTTTAGGGGTGCTAAAGCCGATGGTGAGGTCAAAATAAAAATACAAGATGGCGGATGCAAAAAAATTCAAATTTTTCGTCATGGGTATCGTTTTCATGGTTTTTAAGGGTGCTAAAGCCGATGGTGAGGTCAAAATGAAAATCCAAGATGGCGGCGGCAAAAAATTTCAAATTTTTCGTCATGGGTATCGCTTTCATGGTTTTTAGGGGTGCTAAAGCCGATGGTGAGGTCAAAATAAAAATCCAAGATGGCGGATGCAAAAAAAATCAAATTTTTCGTCATGAGTATCGTTTTCATGGTTTTTAAGTGTGCTAAAGCCGATAGTGAGGTCAAAATGAAAATCCAAGATGGTGGCGGCGAAAAATTTAAAATTTTTCGTCATGGGTGTCGTTTTCATAGTTTTCGAGGGTGCTAAAACCGATAGTGAGGTCAAAATGTAAATCCAAGATGGCAGCTGCGAATAATTGAAAAATTTTCATCATGGGTATCGTTTTCATAGTTTTCGAAGGTGCTTAAGTCTATAGTGAAGTCACAATGTAAATCCACGGTGGTGGCAGTGATTTTTTTTAAATTTTACTTGCGAAGGAACTTTGTTCCTGACGGGGGTCGGATCATACACGTTTTTTTTCCCATAGAGGGTGATAAAAAGTAGAGTGTTCACCTCGGGAGCAACACTATTTTAAGCTAGAGTGGCGTACTTTGAATCCTTCGCTCCGCTCTGGATTCAAAGAAACACTCTCGCCTTAAAAATAGTTCTTTGCTCCCTTGGTAAACAATCTACTATTTTTGTTCTAAAGACATGTTATTCGATAAGTCGTATGGCGTTGTCAGTCTTGTTCATAGACATATCAAGGTCTTGTTTATCCATGTTTACCTTGTTCTGGAACTATCACTGTGAACATTGTTTTGGTCATAGGGTGTATAGATGGGTTTGGTAAAATAAGTTGTATACTATGTTTTGTACCTATATAACACTTCACCCATTTAAGAACCACAGTCCACCCATTTAGGCCAATACAATATTGTGGAACAAAGGTTGTTGGCAATAAAATGGTTCCTTGTCCGTGTATACATCTTTTTAAGTGAATTTATACGTTTACTGTGTGACGGGAATTATTTGGGATCAGGCTTAATTTTTCCTGCAAGAAAAGAAATGTGCTGTATCTCCTGAAACAGCAGTTAAGGACTTCGCGGCAAGACCAATATTGATGGCGGGATGATCTGGAATCGTAACCTAAATAAAATATATATTAGAGAGAATGTGGAAAGAGGGAATGGAGGCCTTCCTGTATTGTGTCGCTTAGAACCACAAGAACCACAGTCCACCCATTTTAGGCTAATTTTAAAAAAGCTGGGTGAGGCTGCCTCAGGTGACGCTCATGCCCTGCCAGATAGGCGTTATACAATATAGCTGGATTTGTATTGAAATAGTGTCTCAGTGGCGACTAACGGTGCGCAAGCGCAAGATCAGTGGTTTTCAGAGTTATTTTATCTCTGACAGCAGCAACTCTACAGCAACCTAAAGGCTAACGCACACCGGCACGACGGCGGGGGACGGCATCGAGGAGAATTTGCAGAGAAGAATCCCGCGGTATGCCACGGGGGACATCCTCCGCTTGCACTACCTCTCCCCTGTGATATCGTGTATATATCGTGCCGGACTCCGGCACATACCGTCACATGCCTTCGCATCCCGCCGCGGTATCCTCCAGCGCGCTCTTCAATACCGCAGAGAGAAATCCCCTTGATGCTTTGGAATATAAGGTCAAATTAAATTAGCTAGCAAAACGCGCCTTTTTAGAGATATCGATACCCATCACGTCTGTGAAATTTATACACAAAAACAACAGATTTTTTTAACTGATATTTCAAATCTACACTGCGGTTGATGACCCCAAATCATCGGTTGCGGTTGATGAAAAAAAACATCAAATTTATTTTTTGCTTTATCTTATTTAGATATCGATACCAATCACGTCTGCCGAGTTTCGCGAGCTAATTTAATTTAACCCTGTATATCTTGTTACCATAAGGGTCAGTTCATACAAAGACGCGATGCGAAGCGACGATGCTTGAAGAGGCCAGTGGTCTTCAAGCATCGTCGCGCGATGTCTAGGCGCATCGCGAAGTCTTTGGCAGCGCGATGCCTCGCTGCGCATCGAGACACCGCGCGGCGCAACGGAACGTGTCTACGTTCGCCGCGAGCTCCCGCCCCGCAGCGTCCGCCCACAACATTTGCAAGCGCATGTCCAAACAAGATCCCAGTCTATCATTATAAATTTCACTCGAGCACTTGACTGAACTGCATCAATTTTACATGAAATTTGGATGGAAAATATTAGAGACAAGTCGCCACAGCGGCTTCAGGCTACGCCTCGCGACGTCTCACTGCGTCACGCGGCGTCGCGCTGTGCGGTGTGCAGTGCCACTCTTGTACGCCACGCCTCCCGTATTTTATCTATGGCCGCGTCTATCGGCGAGCATCGCTGCGTCGGCGTCGTACTGCGTTGCGCTACGCCGCGTGGCATCTCGAGGTGCAACGCGGGGCGTAGCGCGACGATATCTTTTTGTGTAGTCAATTGTGGTATCACTGTCTTAAAAAGTGCGCGCCGCTTCGTCGCGTCACGTCTCGGTGTTCACCGACCCTTATGAATTTACGTTGGTTTTAAAATCCTCTACCCCGCCGTCCACCGATGTGCGTTGCTGGCCTTTATTGTAACTACATTATATGATGAATCAGGAAACAAAGACCGCCAAATAAAACCAAAACTAGATATAACAATTTTTATTGACACTTTTACATAATACAACCATATTCAATAACCACATGACGGTTCCTACAGGACTTTCACCGGACCAATGGACTTAGTTAAAAAAAAAATCTCAGCATCATGGTTTTAATGATAGCCGACTTCTATGACTGCTTTGTCGAATGCTGCAACAGGCATTGGCGGCTGGCCCACTGCTAACACGGCATCTGTAAAAAAAAAATTGTCAGTTTCTATTGTCGCGGTGCAGGACAGGCCTCTTCCTGTTCCACAATAATACGAAAAGAAAATACTATTCGGTTCACGCGATCGATTACCCACCCATTTTAAAGTAAGTTTAAAAGATGGCAATGAAATACTTAGTAACTTTTTTAATATAAAGTAATGGGTGACAACATGAAGAGTTCATACTCCCATAATATTATCCGAATTAAAAGCGTTTAAATCTTATTGTGAGATTTTTTGATGTGTAACGGTTTCCTTCAATCAAAATCAAAATAATCAAATCTGTGGGAGTGAAATCGTGAAAAGGGACGGAAGTGTGTAACAGGAAGCCGGGGAAGCGCGCGCTATTTGATTTGACCAATGAGCGCGCGCGGTGATTGAATTGGCTGATCTCACAGCTCCGGAACTATACTGAACGGATTTTCATGCAGTTTTCCCAGGTAGACAGATTAAATTTGGAGCAGAAAATAGGCTTTGTTTAATTAAAATCGGATGTTTGCATGAAAGAAAACCTTGGAAAATACACCGGAAAAGTCGGAAATACAGAGTCATAAATACGTCAGCCAAGATGTTATGTTACACATCATATGAGACTACTTTAAGGCTCGCTCGGTTTTAGGGTTCCGTACTCAGAGGGTAAAACGGGACCCTATTACTAAGACTCCGCTGTCCATCCGTCTGTCTGTCTGTCCGTCTATCACCAGGCTGTATCTCATGAACCGTAATAGTTACAGTTGAAATTTTCACAGATAATGTATTTCTGTTGCCGATATAACGACAAATACAAAAAAAACAGAATAAAATAAATATTGAAGGGGGCTCCCATACAACAGACGTGATTTCATTTGCCGTTTTTATAGATAATGGTACGGAACCCTTCGTGCGCGAGTCCGACTCGCACTTGGCTGGAAAGGTTTTGTAAGGTTAATTTTTTTACTCAAGTAAACTATTTCGCTATTGAGTTTTCCAATATTGGACTGCTATGATTGAACCTAAGTATTGAGAATTAAAGTTACTTATATGACTTTAGGAATGCGCTCACTGCTTAGACGAGTCGGCGTCTCGGCGCGTTAATCAAATCTTGTGCAGTGATCATAAAGACAAGGGTTTAATTAAATTTAATTTTTCACTTTTGATTCATTTTATGTTCAAACGTTTCACTTCGAGTGAAGCGAAAGGCAGAAATGAACAAAAAGTGAAGCTTCTGCTATCGGCTTAAAGAAACCTAGATGCGGCGCACCTCGACGCCGACTCGACTCGTTAAGTGTGTGAGCGATACCCCTTAAGCGATCGCGAGCGCGGTGGCTCGTCACTGGATATGTGCTACTTGACTGTAAACTGTGACGAGGGAGCCTCCTCCGCAGCAAGGTCTGCAAGGACCGCAGCAGGGTGCTCGGCAGCCGCCACAGCCGCCCCTGAAACAAGATACCAGCAGCTTATATCGAAATTCATTACCAATTTGGCCTACAATCACTTAAAACCGTAGACGTCATGCAAAGCTAGGTTTAAAAACTTAAGGGTGAATCATGTTAAGTTGCCTGGAATACTGTGCGTGAATAAAATCACAAATTTGGGAGGCTGCTGCAATAAAAAGGTCTTCCCCAAATTGAAGGACAAAGATTATAGAATTTTAAAATACTCACTGAATTGCGGACATAACTGATTGTAATTGACCAATAACACCCATTCGGTTACACATTTTTGTAGATTTTGTTATTTATAGAATCTTTAAATTTTAACATAGATAAATTTTGATCACCCAAAAATATGATAATAAATCTGACAATGTGACACTCCAGCCCTCCTAGAAAAGTGACAGTTCCATTTTCAAACTAATGCAGGAATATTTTTTTTTATTAATGTGCCTGTAGTATTTCACACAGGACTGCCTCTTTGGTCCAAACCATTGAGGTTTAATGTGCGCTTTTATAATTTCTAACGAGACGATTGTTTTGCGAACAATTTTATACCATACCGAATATACATTTCTAGTAGCAGTTAGATTGTTTTATCAAAGAGACTTGCAAGGCTCAGATGCTCTGATCTTTCTTCCGTTAGCTGACTATGTTTTTAGGGTTCCGTACCAAAATCGTAAAAGGAACCCTTATGGTGCGACTCAGTCTGTCTCTCCATCTGTCTGTCACAGCTGGATATCTCAAGAACCACTAATGCTATCAACTTGAAATTTGGAATAATTTTGGATGACGTTTGCCCAACTATTTTGCAATTAAGTTTCTATTTTTACAACTGGTTCTGAACGGGGTCTTAAAAATTCGAAGTGGAGCTACTAGCATGTAGGTTTTATATGAAAGAGCGCTATTTGCATATTCTCATTTTTTTTTTTTATAAAGTCCGCATAGTTTTCCACTTTTGACGAAAAAAAAATACCGTTCCCCAGAAAAATCTGAAATTATTCTATGTGAAATTATTATACATCGTTTTTTTTTTTGAAAATATAACGATGTCTCTAGCACACTTTTTCAGAAATCATCAACTTAAATTACATTAGTTCCACCATCGGTGAAGAGATGGCGCTGACCTAAAACTGCTATATTCTACTCGGCAGTGTGCAGTGTTAAAATTCTCTGACGAATAAAGGCCTCGCCGATGAAAATTTAAAATGGTACGGAAACCTCGGTGCGCGAGTCGGAATCGCTCTTGACCGGTTTTTTTTTATTATTGGTAAGGTATGATGATTCAGTTGTTTACGAGGTTTCATTTGTACAAAACTTGATTTAAAAAAAAAACGTCTACATTTACGCGGCTGACATACATTTCCCTCACTTCCCTGCAGCTGAAAATTTTTTTCGATCCCAAAAATAATCCCAGAAGTTTTAACTTTTGCTATAATAAGTTTTTTTTTCAAGTTTGGCAAGTTTGTTGTTTGTTTGTTTTGTTTGTTTGGTTTCTCCTACTTTTGGAGCTTTTGTAGCAGATCTCTTTGTGCTATGGGAAAACTTTTATGATTTTCAGCCAGTATGATTATGATATTCTTCAACCTAACGCCAGCGCCCGTACGACATAATATATTTATGACGCTAGCGGACAGTCTTTCCCGTTATGCCCGGGTTACATGAGGATAGTTATTCACGCTAGGATAGCAAGATTGTGCTAGTAAACTAGCAAGCTAGTCTTTCAGGCCTCGTGTCTACAGCACTATCCTTATTTTAAGGCTAGTAAGCTAGTTCCCACTAGCTTCTAATAGTTTAGTAGGATTGGGTTTTATTTTTAACAGATTTTACCATCCTGACTTTTGTACTAGCCTTAAGTTGTGAGACCGGCGAAGCTAGAATCCAATCAGATCATAATACTCCACGGCCTATTCCACTGCAATGCTAGTGGCTTATTTCCTAGCATCGCTGCACATTACGTTACATAGCACAAATTGTGTTTGTACTTCAAGTACAATTAATAATTGCACTTCTCGATGAAGGAGTTGAATGAATGTATTTAAATTATTTTACTCAAAAATGCATGTAATGTGGTCATTATTTTGACAACCTTGTTTGAGCAAAGTCGACCTTGCCGTTCTGTTTCAAGGAGCGGCCGGCAAAGTATTGCTGGTCGCTCTAACAGGCCGGCAAAACATTGCCGGCCGCTATTTTGACGTTTCAACGTTTTAAAAAATCAAATGCAAAAAGATTTTATTTAAAAGTTTGTATTTATAGAGATAGGTACAAAAAGATTTTATTCCATATTTGGCTGTATAGTTCCTACTACCATTGTTAAAAAAAAAAAACAAAGAGGTAACAAAAGCGCGGTTCAGCGAAAATTTTATTTTTATTTAGTGACTTTTTTGCGTAATAAATGAAGAAATAATACAGCAGTCAAATACCGCATTAAAATTATCTCAAACTTTTAGTAATATCAAACCGGGAAAGTCGGTGTTGAATTTTAGTAACTGTACTTTTCATAATTGTCATTTTAATTAAATTTCTAGTTAATTAATATATATTTTATTGAAATTACTTGCTGGTTTTATTTAGATTAGGTACTTGCATTTTTGAGTAAAGCACTATACAAGCCTTGGCCACTATGACTGCTTCGCTGGTCACGCAATGATTGCCTCGAGCTAGCCTAGCTACGCTCTAGGCCTTCCAGCTTGGCCATCATTGCAGCCCTTGCTGTCCTCGCTGTAAAGGCCTCGACCTACGGCCTCGGCCTTTATCTCAGCTCGTCCATCAAGTGCTGCACGCTGACCGCGCTGTGTCGGCCTGGAGCTGCGCTACGCTGCGCTGTCGGCCATCATCAGCGCGACCAGCAAAGTAGTCATTATAGACCGCGGCAGTAATGTACTATTACTACTAGCTTTCGCCAGCGGCGTCACCCGGAAATTACCCCACGGGAACGTACTACCGGGATCAAAAGTATCCTATTGCGTAATCCAAGTTATTCCAAATGTCATCCAAATCCGTTCAACCGTGTCTGAGTGATTGAAAAACACACATACGAACATTTAGAACATCCAAACATACAAACTTTCACATTTATAATATTACTAGCGATCCGACCCGACTTTGCAAAACATCGAGATTTCTTTACTATAGTTTAATATTAAAATGTTTTATACACAAACCTTCCTGAATAAATTCTCTAAACGATGGTGAAAACCTCATCAAAATCTGTTGCGTAGTTTAGAAGAACAACGCGATCATACACACAAACACGAAAATCGATTTTCAATTTAAAATAATTAAGTATGTATATGTTACGGCTAAAACCCGAAGTGCGGCTACACCTAGTTTTAGCCGGCTAGAACAGGTGCGGCCGGTAGCAGTTGGTTAAACTTGCCTAAATGGAACCTGGTACTCGCCGGCCGCTGCCGCGGCACCGCTCGCTTCGCTCGCTCGGCTCGTGCGGTGTGTTATGTGGTCACAGTTCTAACCTAACCTAACCTACCTTTCAGCCATTTTCATTTGCTACAACTAACTTTAACCAACTGCTAACTGCACCAAGTTCTAGCCGGCTAAAACTAGGTGTAGCCACACTTCGGGTTTTAGCCGTGACATATATACAAGGTGGCAGGGACATCGACGCGAAAACTGTTACCATGGATTTAGTACCTACATGTACCGAGTCCATGGTAACAGTTTTCGCGTCGATGTGCAATGTCCCAGCCACCCTGTATAGATTATAATAAAATGTGAATTTCATTGAACAAGTACAAATCCTTTTTTTTTCAATTCTTCTTTATTTACCTGGATTTATCTACAGCAACAATTGTTGTAAGAGGGAGCGCACGTCGCATAGTGTGGTTTAACCTGGAATAAAAAAAAAAACACAAATTAAACAAACGAACTTTTATTCAGGGAAGTGTTGACTGACATAATACTACTGTATTCTCTCTCTAATCGTGAAGAGTGGCGAATGTAGCAGAAGGCCAAACAAACAAAAGATACTGGAAAATTGATTACGATATTTTCTTTGCGTGCTCAGGTGCGTATAAAATAACTAACAAACATTAATAGTGTGGAATGTTTCAGCTAGCATTTGAGCTCCTTTTCACACGTTCCTGCTGCCGGATAGCCGGCGTCAAGTACCCCGTGGCCAATGCCTGGCTAAGCTTTAAAACGAAAAGGTGCTTAATAGGCTTTAGCCACGGATTCGATCGTCTAGTAGCGTCGAATCGGATAATCGTGAAGTCAACCCAAGACGGCGTAAAACGTGGAGAAGACTCGTGAAATACATGTGCCGGGCTCAGGATTACAAGTCATTCATTGACCACCGGGTACACAACGCCGGCGCCGCCGCCGTCGCGTCGGTCCGGCACGGAGCGTGTGAGAGAGGGCTTACAGTCGATGCGAAGTCGTTAGGAACGCAATATCTATTTTTAACAAAACCTTAGAAAAACAATGTATTAGCAAATTAGAACGCTTGATTAAAAGCCACATCATTTCAATTTTAGTTCTTTTCCTATTTAGGTATGTCTAAAATGTGTTCTGTTAGACAATACTACTTAGAATCAATCATAAAATAAAAGTACTCTCATTCAAGCTTATATGGCTCGACGACCCGATTATGTGGACATACCGGCCGTTCGTAATTGATGAGTTGATACCGCACTTTTTTGTCCTGGTTGTTGAGCACCATGCCCGGCCAACTAGTGGGTCTGTAGTCGAAGGTGCTGTCATGCACGATGAGGGGCCGGCGAACCGTCCAGTTGTCCATACCACATGGCAAACATGCTGGGCCCTAGGAGAAGAATACTTTTGTTTAATGGTAGGTACAGTAAGCGTTCAAAAGTGGATAGGCACGCTAAGAGTCGTATTGCTGTGAACACGCGTTATAGTCCGTACATGTGTATGTGTAAACAGTCAGACGTCTGTGGTGTGTGTACCAACTACACACTGTCGCATCGTATCGTCACGGTTCGCGGGCGCCGCACTATATGAAACAAAAATATATTTCCATCACTTTTGTTAGACTTGGTAACACATACGCGTGACCTTGGCCGGTTTATAGCATTTGCTAAAATTCGAAAGTAAATTATATGTGCAGATAGCAGAAGGCGTTAAGTGTTGGATATTAAGTATTGGATTCAAGATGGCTAAGGTTCTAATCCCGTAAATCACAGCACTGTTTTTGCAAATATTATTATTTTTGTTTGCAATAATAATATTTTTTAAATATTGCTGCCTTTTTATTAATGTTGTTATTGTAATTAACTCCGATTAATAATCATGATCAAAACTTTGATTCAGCCCGTCCCATCCTTGATGTCCTACCCTCCCTCCGGTTGACGCCCTAAGCCGAGGTTCGTACCCCACAGGGGGTGCCCTTAGCGAGCGTTCACCTAGTTTTAATTAGCATAGTTGAATAACCCCTGGCTGGAGGAAAGAGATGTCAGTAGAACTGACGGGGTTCGATAGGGCCAATGCCTGCCGGGGTTGCAGTTTTGTCCGAAAGGGTTACCATGGCCCCTGGCAATATAAGCAACCGAAGGAACACGGGTGGGTTTTAGTCAGTAAGAGTCTGACACGCCCTCCCGCTCCACCCAGAGCGGGAGAAGTTATTTGATAATAAGACACGCAAAAAAAAAAAGATACTCTGAAATGTAAAATATTTGTTTTCGTCAAGGCGCAAACAGTGATCCATACTGTCTTGATAATCGCGAAGAAAGCTAGTCTTTGAGCTATCAGACTGTCTCTGAGCTATCAGACTGTCTCTGAGCTATCAGACTGTCTCTGAGCTATCAGACTCTCTCTGAGCTATCAAACCCATCCGGTACTTGGTCTACCTCTACCTATAAACAGAGCATTTCACATGCGATCAGTCGCGCGACCTGTCGCGGCACAACTTTGCAACTCGGCGACATTATCTTAAGAGTTGCCACGCGAGAAGTCACTGCTTTGTGCAGAATTGTGCGCTACCTAATAATATAAAAGGGCTTAATTTTCTAACTTACACTGATAGGGATGCAGGGAATATAAGGTGGGGGCTCCTTGTAACTTGGTAAGCATTGAATTGGACTGCACATTGTATTGTTTGTTATTTAACACTTTATAAAAATTTTATAAAAAAAATCTTTGTATTTTCTGAATTTTCTCAGTGGTATGTTTTCGTATTTTCACATCGAATTTATTTGTGACAATTGTTTGAAAGGTGTCATATCAAATTTTCTATTAAAAAAAAAGAAAAAAGTACGTACCTACCAGTACTGGCAGTCAATTATTAAATTCACGAGCAGTTTTGGGTGCTATCACACGTACCACCACAACTATAACCACACCATAACTACAACCACACCACAACTACAACCACACCACAACGACAACACGGGGACGGGAGCTTATTTGTATCAAAATGAATAGTTTACTCACACGGACCACATTTGGCCGTCAAAATCAAACGTGTGTGCGATACCGGCCACATCAAGGCCACGTCGCAGCCACAACGCAACCACCAGAGAGACCGCGCACGAGCGGCCGGCCACATCGCAAGTACAACGTTGTGTTGATGCGATGATACTGTGCGCCCCTCATTCATTCTTGTTGGGGATGTTCGCTAGTATGTGTAGTTGTACACTAGAATCCCTTGTACCTATTTGTTAAATAAATACAGCAGTGTACGATATAATGATCTTTAATATATTGTTAACAATTATATTAGAAAACCAGTCTGCGGTCGGGCTGCACGTGTCGTCTGTCACTCGCCCGTAGCTGCCAACTACGCCGTAGCCGTAGCTGCTGCTGGTCCGTACCCGACCGCAGGAGGCAACTGCAGGCGACAAGATTCTGCCTGATAGAGGGAACCCTTTTCATACAAATATTGCCGCCCGGGCACTCGCATGTATTTGACCAGTACAGCAGTTTACCTATTCGGGGCGGGATGCAAGAATTTTCTCAATCGACAATCAAATCTCAATTAACTCGTGCTCAAAAAACCGCTTCCGACGGGAGCGCTGCGAATGGCGAGACGATCTGCGAGGCGAGCCACGAGCGCAGCGATTACATACGCGTCTCGTGGTTCGCCTCGCGGCTCGTCTTGCTGCTCGCGCGAGATTGTAAATGAGGCATAAGCATTCCAGTCAGTTGTACTATAATATTTAGGTACTAATTCCATGCTTTTACTTTAGATGTCTCGCTAACTGCTCTCCCTCCACATGAGACAATTTGATTGGCAATTCGATTTAATTGTCAATCGAATTGTAATGTGTGAAATCGGCTTTACAATTTTTTTCAATAATGGCTAAAAACACGTACCTATCTATTTTTTTTTTTCTCTGACGTTCTAGAACTCCAAATTGAAAACGACATCGGCCCAACTGCGTCAAAATTAAATCAGTTTTTACAAATCTACCGTGTAGTATACAACAATATAAAAATTAAGAAAAAAAAGTAGAAAATACGCATAAAGTCCATAAAAACGTATCTTTTAAGAAAAACATTGAAAAATATTTTTAGAATAATAAAAACAAGCAAACCTTTCGCCTTATCTGTTGGAAAATATTTTCACCGTCGGTGAAGCTTTGATACAAATTTTATTTTATTTGCAATAGACATTTCAAACTACTCATTAAAATGTAAGTTGGTATTTCATTATTGAATGCGTTTGAGGCTGCTGAGGCTGCTGAGACGCAGGTGACGCAGGTCCACGCAGCGCAGGGCAGAGCAGATTTTGTAATGCATGTACAGACGCCAGCACTTCAAGCTACTACAATCTGTCAAATTTAATACATTTTATACTTAAGTTGATTGGGAAAATTTGACAGTTTCGGGTAGCTTGATGTGCTGGCGTCTGTACGTACTGACAGCTGCGTACGCTGCGGCGCAGGTACGTGCGACGCAGACATGTCTGACCTGCTCTGCGTCTAAGAGCTGAGCTGGCAGATTTCTGCGCGACGCGTGCAGGGCGGCACTGTTTTTACCACAGATTCATAATAAATACTGGTTTTTTTCAGGTGTGGTGGTTGTGGTGGATGCGGCGGGTGCTGCGGCGGGTGCTGCGGCGGATGCTGCGGCGGATGCTGCGGTGGCTGCTGCGGCGGGTGCTGTGGCGGTTGCTGCGGCGGCTGCTGCGGATGTGGGTGTCCCAGGATAACAATACACACGGGCTTTACGAAGATTTGTTAATTTTGTGCAAGACTTTGCAGGGGCCGCAATCAAAGAGTTCTCCGGAAATGCTGAGATATGACGTCTACTCACAGCATAGCTGGAGTACCGTGACTGAAAGCGTCCACCAGTGCTGTGACACATTGTGCTGTAATCAACAGTGGCGTTCAATAAAAGTTTTGATTGATTTTATTTGCTCTATTTTATTTCTTACGCATTATGGCATGTAGGTACTTTCTGCCCTCGTAAATTATCTACGTCACGAGACTCCCTCACCACAGACCACCATCTCTCCTACAAAGAACATTTTTCCCATACATTCCGTATGGGAGAACATGTTTTTTCAACTGCAACGTTTTTGGGATAAATTCATCCCAACTACGGAACCCTTCATTGTGTGTCGGACCATGCACTTGGCCAGTTTTTTCTGTGACTAAGACTCTCGCCACAGACACTCTCCCCCTACAAAGAAACGGCAGTCTCTCCCAAGCAGGGTAGCGATCATCCCCACAAACAAGGGGGACAGCGACCGTCCCTCCACATGCAGGGCAGCGACCGTCCCTCGCCACAGGCAGGGCAGCGACTGTCCCTCCCCACACAGGCAACTAGGGCAGCGACCGTCCCTCCCCACAGAGGCAGGGAAGCGACCGTCCCTCCCCACATAGGCAGGGCAGCGACCGTCCCTCCCCACACAGGTAGGGCAGCGACCTACACTCCCATATTAGCAGCGTTTCGCCTCACAGACGGGTACAGACCCTCAAAAAAATTGGACTCCCTCAGTCCAGATGGACGTCTCGCACACAGGAGGGTGAATACACGTGTGATACTCCCTGGCCGCGCCACAGTGGAAAATTAAAAAAACATGTTTCTAGATTAATTTTGTACCATTTATGTACAGTCAGCGTCAAATAGTGACACTCAGGGTATTCAAATAAATAGACGCAACCAAAAAGTCAATTATATCGGTACAAACTAAGTTGTCTTATTATTGTCAACAATATAGTCGCTCAAAAGGTCGAGACGTTTAAAATGTCATATAGATCGGTTCAGTCAAACCGCCATTAATATGGTTACAGTCATCCCGCCAATGGTATCCAAGCATTATAAGTATTCAAAAATATGGAACACATTATAAAAATAAACTAGCATGTAAGGGTGGCCGCACATGTCAGGTACCTACCTGATCCGATTCTCCAATTCGGAAACCCGATCGGACGAGTGCCGCATACAGGCGATTGTTTGTATTCGGTTTCTACGCTCTCCAGTCGTGTGAACACTTATAATGCTTGAATACCATTGGTGGGATGACTGTAACCATATTTATGGCGGTTTGACTGAACCGATCTATATGACATTTTAAACGTCTCGACCTTTTGAGCAAATACATTGTTGACAACAATAAGAAAACTTTGTTTGTACCGATATTATTGACTTTTTGGTTGCGTCTATTTATTTGAATACCCTGAGTGTCACTAACTATTTGACGCTGACTGTACTATACGGTACGTGTAATGAAAATAATTGTACCTCAACGAATAATGAAATATAATGAAGTTTTGGTGGCGCGGCTGGGGACTATACTCCCTGGCCGCGCCACCACGGCTTTTAGGGTTCCGTTGCCAAATGGAAAAAAAACGGAACCCTTATAGATTCGTCATGTCTGTCTGTCTGTCTGTCCGTCCGTATGTCACAGCCACTTTTTTCCGAAACTATAAGAGCTATGCTGTTGAAACTTGGTAAGTAGATGTATTCTGTGAACAGCATTAAGATTTTTACACAAAAATAGAAAAAAAAAACAAATAAATTTGGGGTTCCCCATACTTACCTGAAACTCAAAAAATTTTTTTTCATCAAACCCATACGTGTGGGGTATCTATGGATAGATCTTTAATAAAAAGTAAGTTCAAAAACTAAAACCCGACTACTGAAAAATCACGCTCTTAAAAGTATGAAACAAGAATAAATTTCAGACAAAAATCAAGACATAAGTACAAAAATTATCAAGGTAGAGTCGTGGTTGTACATCTACAACCACGACGGATGTCCATGATACGAGAGAATTAAGAAAACCATTTGAGATATATGGTTTTATTGCATACAAAATTACAGATGGTATGTATGAGTAGTAAGTAATACAGAGAATAATTCTAATTTTCTATGGCAACCATAGACAGTGGCAATAGTAATTACACCACATTCACCCCCGCCTCAGAGAACGTAATCCAGAAGACGAGCTGGAGCTCTCTTCTCTCTTGTGGAGCGTCGGGTTGCTGTAGGCTCGTGTAGCTGAGAGTTCTCAGCTCTTATCAATTCTTGAACCTGAGCAGCAGGTATCTCCGCTTCACCCTCGGCATCCTCATACTGATCTTCGGATTCAGATAGATCACTCTCTAGTGACGGCAGCGGAAGAGGTGCTAGCTGTCTGTTCGATATGGTAGTTTCACGGCCATCCGGTAATCTTACGTGAGAATAAGATGGATTGGCTTCCAGAAGCTCCACTTCTTCCACTTCGGAATCGTATTTTGATGTTCTATGATTTTTACGCATCAATACAGGTCCTTGCTCCAAAAGCCATGTTGGCATCGATTCCCCATTGGCAGACCGTCGTGTATGTCTAAAAAAATTTTCATGGGGTGTGGCGTTAGTAGCCGTGCACAGCAATGAACGAATTGAATGGAGAGCGTATGGTAAGACTTGCTCCCAGCTAGCGGTTTCAAGATTTTTGGTTCTCAAGCATAGCTTTATTGTTTTCCATAAAGTACCGTTTAGACGCTCTACTTGACCATTTCCTTGTGGATTATATGGCGTGGTTCGACTACATGCAATTCCATTTGTTATCAAATATTTACGTAATTCTTTAGACATGAAGGCTGCTCCACGATCCGAGTGGATATATTGTGGAACCCCGTAAGTATGGAATAAATCCTTCAAACATTTAATAACGGTGCCGGTAGACACGTCTTTGGATGGGTAGGCAAATGGAAATCTTGAATATTCGTCTATAATTGTCAAGATGTAGCAATTTTGAGTATTGGTAGGTAGAGGTCCTTTAAAATCAATGTTTAGTCTTTCGAATGGAGCGGTTGCTTTTATGAGCGTTCCCTGCCTTTTAATAAACCTAGGTTTAATTTCTGCGCAAATACGACACTCTGATGTCATCTTCTTGATATTGTCTACAGAGTAAGGCAGGTTTTTAGATCGTACCCAGTGAAACATTCGTACGATACCGGGATGTCCCAAGATATTATGTAACTCATTCAGTCTATCCATAGTCATACTTGAGCACACACGGGAGAGGGTATCAGCTGTTATATTATCTTTACCCGGACGATAGATAATATCATATTTGTAGTTTGATAGCTCAAGACGCCACCTCTCTATCTTTTCATTTTTGATCTTGCTGTTATGAGATTGGTTGAACATGAAAGAGACAGAGCGTTGGTCAGTTATTAATAAGAAATGTCTACCAATGAGGTAGTGCCGCCATTTTCTTAAGGATTCAACAATAGCACTTGCTTCTTTTTCTATTGAGGAATGTCGGCGTTCAGAAATGTTGAGTGAGCGTGAGAAAAAAGCTACTGGGCGGCCGTTTTGAGATAGGGAAGCTGCAATACAATGTTCTGAAGCATCAGTTTCAACGGTGAATATTTCGTTTTGATTGATGACGGTTAACGCTGATCCCATTATATCTGCTTTTAGCTTTTGAAAGGAATCAACAGCGTCTTTTTCGAGGGGAAATTTAGAAACTTTAGTCAAGGGGCTGATTTTTTCAGAGAAATTTTGAATCCATTTTGAGTAATGGGCGAACATGCCTAGTGTCCTTTTAAGTGATCGCGAGTCAGTCGGAATTGGCAAGTTCAATAGAGGGCTAAGGCGGTCATCATCTGGTCGAATGGTATTCTTTTCAATTTTGTAACCCAATAATTTTATAGTTTCTTGCCTGTATACACACTTTTCCTCATTAAGAGTGAGATTGTATTTTGCCACAATCTCTCTAAATCGAGACAAATTCTGATCATGTTCTGCTGCTGTTTTTCCACAAATTGTGATGTCATCCAAATATGAATAAGTACCTGTCAGTTTTTCTTTATTGATAATGTATTGAAGCGTCCTTTGGAATGCAGCAACCCCATTTGTGACACCAAATGGTATACGTGTAAATTGGTATAAGTTACCGCAAGCTTCAAAAGCTGTATACTTTTTCTCAGTCGGCAAGATAGATACTTGATGATATGCACTTTGTAAATCAATTTGGCTGAAAAAGTTGTGTTGTGCTACCTTTGATACAATCGATTCTATGTTTGGCAACGGGTATGCATCCAGTTCAGTAAATTTGTTGATTGTTAACGAATAATCAATGACAAGACGTTTGCGGTGCGTTGTGCCTCCAGTGACCAAGACTTGAGCTCGCCATGGCGAGTTACTAGGTTCAATAACCTGATTTTTTAAGAGTTTGTCAATTTCGTGTTTTATAAATTCGTTGTCAGCTTCAGAATATTTTCTTGACTTTATAGCAATAGGTTTCATATTATTTGAAAGATTATTGAAAAGTGAAACAGGAGGCACCGTAGCTTCCATGGCGTTACATATCCTGAGGGGCTTTGCTGTGCCTCCAAATTTGATTTCTACAGATGAATGGTTGCTTAAAATGTCATGGCCAATTATCACATCAGCACATAGATCTTCCAAAGCATAAAGAGGCTTCTCCTTGTAGATGTGCTCGTTAAGCTTGATTGTTGCATAGTAAAATCCATCTACGAGTGAAGTCCGTTTATTTGAAGCTAGTGTTACCGTTTCTTTCCATGGATGGCGTTTCAAATTTAGCGATAGAGCAAAGTTCTTATCAATAAAGCTTGTAGAACTTCCACTGTCAATCAACGCATCAGCTTTATGGTGGTTGACAGTGATTGAAACTGTAGTCTTATGTAAACTAGCTGGAGATGCTGCTGAAATTGCTGATACTTCTGGTTCCTTTGGTTGCACTACAGCGTTGCTAACTGGCTTATCTGTGGCGTTTCCGCTTCTGCATACTTTGGCGAAATGGCCTTTCTTTCCACAGTTTTGACAAGTTGCTTGAAAAGCCGGGCATTTTATTCTTTGATGAACATTTCCCCCGCAGAAGAAGCAGCGTCTACGTGATGGGGCCGCGGCCAGATTGGAAGTATTTCTTGATTCATCAGTATTTTCGATTTGGTAGAGTTCCTTTGCAGTTTGGAATTCATTAGAATTCTTTTCAGCCATTTCGAGAGACATGGCCTGATTGCACGCTTCTTCCAGGTTTATTTCTAAATTTTCAAGTAGCCTTTGGCGAATTTTTGGTGAACTTAAGCCCGCAATGAAAGCGTCACGGACATATTCGTTTCGATATTCTTCAGCAGTAACAGATTTGAAAGAGCACTCAAACGCTAGTTGTTGTAACGTGCGTATATAGTCTGCCACTGTTTCTTCAGGCTTTTGTTTGGTTGAAGAAAGTACATACCGAGCGTGGATTTCATTCTTCGATTTCAGGTAAATTTTATCTAAGAGGCGTAAAGCGTCCGAATATTCTTCTGTTTCTCTGATGAACGAGTAAACGTTAGGAGACACATTATTGAAAAGAATTTTTAGCTTTGTTCCATCTGGAATCTTGACCTCCTCCGTTTCTGCTGAAATATAGTTTATAAATGTTTCTTTCCAATGCCGATATTTTAGGTCGGCGGTTGGAGTCCCGGGATCCACATCGAACTTTTCAGGCCTGAGTAGTCGGGCAATAAAAGCCATTACTTCTTCACTGTGTTTTATTGTATGCAATAAATTGATACGAGAGAATTAAGAAAACCATTTGAGATATATGGTTTTATTGCATACAAAATTACAGATGGTATGTATGAGTAGTAAGTAATACAGAGAATAATTCTAATTTTCTATGGCAACCATAGACAGTGGCAATAGTAATTACACCACAATCACCACGCTTGCTCAAGGCGGGTTGGCGATTTCAGACTTATATATACTTAACTATAAGTCCAGGTTTCCTCACGATGTTTTTCTTTCACCGATGTTAGTAATGACCAAGATAAACTCAGAATTGAAAAAGTCACATTTTTACTTGCCTGGATTTTAATCCACAACCTCGTGCTTGAGAGGCGACGCCTTAACCACTGGACCATAACGGCATTTATGGTAAAATAGGTATTAATAAAAATAATAACACCATGCCACCGTCCCGGAGAATCAATCCGACACATTATTTCTGGCTGTTCTCGTCTGGCTAACGGAGAATACTTGCATAGGCACAACCTTGTAGCCAGGATTATCCACCAGCAACTTGCTCTGAAATACAGTCTTGTGGAATCGGAAGTACCATACTATAGATATGTGCCCGACCCAGTCCTCGAAAATGGCAATATCACGTTGTATTGGGATCGATCTATCATCACTGACAGGACTATTGTTGCCAATAAGCCCGACATAGTGGTGATAGATCGATTAGAGCGTCGCACAATGATTATTGATATAGCGGTCCCGCATGACGAGAACCTCGTGAAAGCTGAAAAAGATAAACAGATTAAGTATCTTGACCTGGCTCACGAGGTTGTCGACTTGTGGGATGTGGATACAGAAATCATTGTGCCGATAGTCGTGACGGCCAATGGCATAATAGCCAAGAGCCTCGACCAACACCTGAGGAGGCTCTCGTTAGGCAGCTGGATCAAGGGCTTGATCCAGAAAGCGGTACTCCTGGACACGGCCCGTATTGTTAGGAGGTTCCTCTCTCAGGAGCCCTGACCACCGGTGGCTTGGACCCTGTTTCCGACACCGGTGGGCTACTATTTTTTATATTTTTAAATGTTTTTTTTTATCATTTTGTAAGAATATTTAAAAATGTAAATTATATGTTTGTAAATGAAATAAAGGAAAAAATAATAATAATAATAAATAAATTTATTACCATTCAGTTGTACAAAAACACAAACTAAAAACTATGCAGCGTTAAAACTAAAGGAAAGAGTGTTTAGATGAACTCTGGCACCCGAAGTAAGATTTAACTTGTGTTTAGGGTGCCAGCGTCCTCGCCTATAATATGAACATTTATCAGTATTTAGAACGAGCACAGTAAATTATTCTATTATTCAGACAACTACTCACTAGTAGATGCATAAATATATGATGTGGCGCATTAATGTACCTACATGGGGGTATGTGTATGTATTAAAAAAAGAGAAAAGTATGGTGAGAACTAGTGTTTATGTCAGTCTGTGTAAATATAATTATAAATATATGACTCTATTAACTACATTAGGTTAAGCGATTTATACATGTAGTAAATCTTCAGTCTTATCGTAACTCAGTGACAATAGCCACTCTGTGACTGGAATGGAAAACTACCAATTTAGGTTGATGAATTAAGTGGACTGTATTTAAAGGTTGGCGGTGATAGGTGATGAACGGGCGATCAATTGTTAGGAATCCAAGGAGAGCACGCCTTACCTTATCTTCCCTCGCGACACGCGTTCAGCTTGAAGATGGCGGCGACGGGATCCTGCTTTGTTAGCTCGGCACTGTCTTGTCATTGGAGTCCCACATGCACCAAAATCACTCAACGGCACCCGCGGGCGGTTATTGTAAATAGTTCAATCACAGATTTATTGAAAGCGGTTGGAGCGGATTAAGCGAGCAGAGCGGCGTGCGCGCAGCGTTGTCACACAGCTACGCGGCTTGACCGTCGGAAGCGGACTCTCTCACGCCTCGGTAAAAGCGTGCTTTATTAGGAGGGAGAAAGGGATATATGATCGCCTGTTGTAATTAATTACTAATCCCACAAGAGATGGCGTTACCATTTCCCCCCGGCTTTAAAGGGTTGCCTTTAGAAGGAACCAAAATAAAATAAGCCATGTTAGGTATACTACCGCATAACCTATCCATAAGCTAAGACAGCGTTATGATATTAAATAATCTAAATTAACTTTAGCGGAACACTTATAACGAAAGCTATTAACTAAATACCTAAACTAAGAGAGAGATCCAACTTCAGGCTAGATCTCACTGAGTCGGTAGCGGACAGAGACGCACAACAGGGCGCATATAGCTACCCTTTGCGGTTTTAACAGTAACAACGCGGGTTGTACCGTCTTTAGATGTGTGCAATTTCTCTATGAGGGCTAAAGGCCATGAAAGCGGCGGAGAATTATCATTCATGACAATGACTAACGTACCCTCCTGTATAGGGGATGCAGGACTATTCCACTTGGATCGAGTCTGAAGCTGGTGAAGGTATTCAGAACGCCAGCGCCGCCAGAACGACTGCACGAGCTTATCAAGCAGAGTATGTCTCTGAAGCAAACTAGAAGAGTCTACTTCAGGAGCGGGAAGTGACGACAATGGCGCTGTGTTCAAGAAATGCGCAGGGGTTAACGCAGATGATTCTGCAGGGTCACTACTCAGTGCTGTGAGCGGACGCGAGTTAACCAGTGCCTCGACTTGAGCGAGCACAGTTAAAAGCTCTTCGTAGGAGAGAATCTGTTGACCTATGACCTTGAAGAGATGCGTTTTTATTACCTTGACCATGCTTTCCCAACATCCACCAAAATGTGGAGAAGCGGGCGGAATAAACTTCCAATCTATATGATCCATGGAAAGTTCTTCCTGAAGACGGGTACGATATTCTCTGTTGAGAAACTTATAGAGATCGCGTAAATAAGAATTTGCACCTACGAAACAAGTGCCGTTGTCCGTGTACAAACATTGTATAGGGCCGCGTCGCGAAAGAAATCGTTTTAGGGCTGCCAGAAATGACACTGTGCTTAGATCCGTCGCAACTTCAATATGTGTAGCGCGCGTCGTCAAGCATGTAAAAATGCATAGCCAAGCTTTACGGCTTTTAACGCCTCGACCACGCACTGGCGTGTACTGCAGCGGTCCTGCGTAATCACAACCGGTATGTGTGAACGCTTTATCTACCTGCTTGACGCGATGGCTAGGAAGGTCAGCCATGAGAGGAAAGACCGGGCGAGGACGGAATTTAAAACAGACGTTACATTTATATATTCTGTGGCGAATTATTCGCCGTGCAGCCAAAATCCAATATTTATGCCTGAGTAAGGACATAAGCAACTCTGGACCGGCATGGAGATGCTTCCTGTGATAGAAATCAACAAGAAGGTCAACGACATGGTCGTGACGCGGTAAGATGCAAGGATGCTTATAGTTGTAAGGTTCGTCCGAATTAGACAGACGACCGCCAACGCGTATGATGCCATGCTCATCGAGAAACGGCTTGAGCTTAAGAAGCGCGGGAGAACAAGGTACGTTATTTATTAAATTTTTAATGTCGTTACCAAAATAAATAGCCTGGACAACTCGCAACAATCTATACTCTGCAAATTCAAGGTCAGAGCTTGAAACAGAAGCCCCAATAGGAAGTTGCCTAAGAAACCTACAGACATAAACGATGGCGCGTAGTAACTTAGACCACGACGACATGCGAAGCGCGAGTGCATAGATCGGAGATTCTACGACCTCGACGACCACGGGATGAGAAACAGACTTTCGTTCGGGTATATCCTCGGCTTCTGCACTGTGGTCACAAGATTGTATGGTCCACTCTGACGGATCATGGGAAATCCAAGAAGGCCCATGATACCACAAAGGATGTTGCAGAAGTTTAAATGGAGTAACCCCACGTGAAAGGCAATCAGCAGGATTCTCAATACCCGCGACGTGATGGAAACAAGTAGCGGGAACCAGCTCTATTATTTTAGTAACGCGATTGGCGACAAAAGTCTGCCAGCGGTGCGGTGAGGAATAAATCCATGCGAGCGCTACTTTGGAGTCAGAAAATGCGTATATTTTATTGATGGGGTAGTGGGGCAAAACTGTGTCTTTAACCTTGCAGAGCAACTGAGACACCAGAAGGGCCGCGCACAACTCCAGTCTCGCAACCGAAATGGTTTTGACAGGCGAGACCTTGGACTTGGCACAAACTAACTGCACCGAGTAGTTAGAACCAATGCGGACTTGCAAATATACGACTCCGCCGTAAGCGCGTTCACTGGCATCAGCAAATCCTATTAGATTGACAACACATCCGTCGACCAACCCAAGATGACGTGGTATAACAATTTGATTGAGCGCGGAAAGCTCAATACAAAATTGTTTCCAAGCGGCGACAATATGGTCGGGAGGTGCGTCATCCCACTCACACTTTGATAGCCAAAGCTCTTTGATCAAGAGCTTGGCGTACAAAATTGTGGGAGCCACAAAACCCAGTATGTCCCATAGTCGAGCCACTGCGGAAAGCATGGTGCGCTTGGTGCACTTATCATCAGGAGGTGCGACGTCAAATCGAAAACTATCACAGGATTTATCCCAGCGTAAACCGAGAACCTTATGCGGTACAGACCTCTCAAACTCAATGTCTGGAGAAGCCTTATGAGAATCAGGTATGTGTGCGAGAACCTCTTTACAGTTGCTTGTCCATTTGACAAGATCAAACTGGCCTCGCTTGAAGAGCTGAATAAGCTCTTCACAAAGCGAAATTGCTTGTGGAGCGGATGTGACACTACATGCGATATCATCCATATATAAAGCGGAGGTGGCGACAGCTGCTGCAGCGGGAAAGTTGTCGCCTTCATCAGCGATCAACTTGCGGACTACACGTAACGCGTGATATGGACTGGACTTGAGTCCAAAACAAACACGATTAAATTGATATACGGATAAAGGTTCACTGTTGTCAAAACGATAGAAAATCCTTTGAAATCTACGGTCAGATTCGCAAATGCCGATATTTAGAAACATTTGGCGGCAATCAGCTGACAGGGCGACTTGGAAAAGACGAAACTTTATTAGGATGTTAAATAAGTCACCCTGTAGATTAGGGCCGGCATGCAAAATGTCGTTAATCGACTGACCCGATGTAGTCTTGCAACTAGCATCTAAACCCACACGAAGTTTAGTGGAGGTCTTATCTTCGCGAATTACGCCGTGATGCGGAATATAATACGAGGGAAGGGAATTATCCTCATTGTTGACAACCGGACTTAAAAAACCCTTATTCATATAGTCACGCATGACGTCATTATAGGCGCCGCGTAACTTGAGCGATGTATTAAGTTTGCGTTCTAAACAATAGAAGCGTCTAAGTGCGGCAGCGTATGAGTCACCTAGCGAATACGGGTCACCATAAAAAGGTAACGCTACAACATATCTGCCACTGTCATCGCGAACAGTGGTAGCGCGGAAGTGTTCTTCACACTCGAGTTCCTTACGGCTCTGCGAGGGCGGTGCGGAAATCTCTTCAAGCTCCCAAAATCGCTTAAGAAGAGAATCAATATTATTTTCTTGAAGAACAGCACAACAAGACATAGTATAATTAGAAGTATGTGACGTAGGCACGGTACCCATAATCACATATCCCAATATCGTCTCAATAGCGGGAGGTATATTATGTTGTTTACTGCGTACCACATTATTTAAAAATATATGTGGTAATATGGAGGCCCCTAACAGGGCGTCGATGTCTCCCGGCTGCGCAAAGTCAGAATCTGCCAGCGGTAACATCTCGAGATGTTTGAGTTGGGATACGTCCACTTGCGCGTTTGGCAACGTGTCCGTAATACGTTCTACGATAAGTGAAAAAATGTCAAAACTAATGTCCATATTAAAACGGGAATATATTTTAATATCTACGGAACCCTTGCAAGATTTTTCCGACCCACCGATCCCTTTAATTATTAATTTCGTATTCTTAAAGTTATTCCACAGTCCGAGGCGTTTGAAGCAATCAGAAGTAATAAAATTACTTTGTGACGCACTATCGAGTAAACAACGTATTGTATGTGGTCTGTAATTGACATCGTAAACAATAACTTGTGCTGTTGCCAACAAAACCGTTGTTGACGCCACACATTGCTGCTTAATATTGCGCTGAACAAGACAAGTGCCTGAGCGCCGACGACCGTGCGCATACGCAATGGACGTCGTACACAGCGATACCTCTGACTGGGAGGCGAGCGGAGCAGCTGTATTCGGAACCGCTCGCGGTGACGTAACAGACTGGTCAGGTTTACGTGACTCATCCGATACCGGCGATTTTTTTTCAAAATGCAGCAATGTATGGTGGTTCTGTTTACATGATCGACATTTAGAATTACTAGAACAATTACTTGTTTTATGTTTTAAGCTTAAACAATTTACGCAAGCTTTGTTCTCTTTTACACATTTAAAACGCGCAGTCGGGTCTAAATTATTAAAAGCGGGACATTTAAAATAGTGGTCGTGCTCAATATTATTGCACAGACACTTATTAGAATTATTATTGTTAGACTCCGAACATGCTACGTAAGATTGCGGGTTAGGGACGGGATTACTCTTGTTATTTCGCGATTTATTCGACCTCTGTTTAACATTGTTATCATTTGACGAGTTAAATGCACTAGGCTGCGTATTATGATATATTCGGCACTGATCTTTGATGAAGGAAATAAAGCTATCTAGTGTAGGTATTTTATTATTACGTTCCGTCATCTCGAAGGCACGAACCGTTTCTGGGTCGAACTTTTTTAAAGCAAGTTGTAATAGTATAAAGTCGGAAAGATCCTTTAATTTTAAGTTTTTAAGGGCGCTAACGGCGGTAATAAAGTTATCTATGAACAGCTGGAAATTCGAAACAGAGGCGGGGCCAGACAATTTAAGATTCAAAGCCTGATCAAAGTAGGTAGACGCTAGGACACGAGTATCTTGATACCTATCAAGGAGTGACTGGAATATGACTTGATAATTCTCAGCACTGGGAGTTACACCTGCAAATACGGATTGCGCTTTAGGTGACAGTTTACCTATTAAATAGTACAACCTGTCTGCATCTGTCAGAGAGCCATTATCGTGCACTGTTGACTTAAAGCTAGCATAGAACAATGGCCAGTTCCGTATATCGCCATCAAACGACATAAGTTCAATTGGGGGTAGACGGGGCAATCGGCCTGACGGCGGAGCTTGCGCGGTTGTGTTACATCTACCCTCTAGCCGCGATTGTATGCGTTTGATGATGCAATAAAGATCCTCGAAAGAAGTGTACGCCTGGTAATTCGGCTTCGTCTCGGGATCAAAAGAGAGTAACTTTGCGTTATAAGTGTCTAACAAATGATGAAAGTCTGTTCGAATATTATCTACTGTCATACAATAACTAAGAAACGATTCTGTTTTAGTTTCGGAAGTATGGGCAGTTTTTGAGCGCTCATAAATGTCTTGAATACGCTCAAATAAAACATTGCGTTTAGCTTCCAAAATTGACAGTTCTCTTTCTTTCGACATGTTTATGTTGGTATAAGTATATACAACCTATCCAAACTATGATTATCTAAAGTTCCTATTAAGTATATATTTCTTAGATGAAATAAGATAACTAAATGTAAGGTAGGTGTAGTTATGCGGCGGTATTACCTAGCTTGGCGAGAACTTTAATAAAATTGGCGGTATTACTAAAAGATGCTTGAAATATGGAATTTACAAGACAACTATGATAGTTTTTATTATAATAATTACATATGTAGTAGGTAGCTACTTTGAGTATATTACCTACTAGGTGCGGGAATGACCACGTAATGGGTATTGCTAGGTTTTTAACCACTTACGTAGGCACTTCTAGAAGATACCTACGAGTTATATGGCAGAATATGGATTATAAATCCTTCTCTTGCGGGGTAAGCGATGAATCCGGCTCGCTAGGACCAAATATGTTATGGAAAACTACCAATTTAGGTTGATGAATTAAGTGGACTGTATTTAAAGGTTGGCGGTGATAGGTGATGAACGGGCGATCAATTGTTAGGAATCCAAGGAGAGCACGCCTTACCTTATCTTCCCTCGCGACACGCGTTCAGCTTGAAGATGGCGGCGACGGGATCCTGCTTTGTTAGCTCGGCACTGTCTTGTCATTGGAGTCCCACATGCACCAAAATCACTCAACGGCACCCGCGGGCGGTTATTGTAAATAGTTCAATCACAGATTTATTGAAAGCGGTTGGAGCGGATTAAGCGAGCAGAGCGGCGTGCGCGCAGCGTTGTCACACAGCTACGCGGCTTGACCGTCGGAAGCGGACTCTCTCACGCCTCGGTAAAAGCGTGCTTTATTAGGAGGGAGAAAGGGATATATGATCGCCTGTTGTAATTAATTACTAATCCCACAAGAGATGGCGTTACCAGTGACCCTTAATTTTACAGCCGCGCCGTACGTAGCACAGTCTCACTTTTACTTGTTTTTACCAACTTAAACATATTTATTTGCTTGGAAAATATGATATATATACATATTTGTAATGTGCTTGTCAAGTCCTTTCATTTGATACCCAACGTGGTACAAATATATTAATTTTATTTTGTTACTTTATGTCCTCTAGAGGGCGCCATATTGCATTTAATGTGACGTCACAGAGCCTATAGCCAGCGGACAATCAAAACGCTTTCAATGATACCTCATTTGTCAAATTATGATCGGTAGTTTAGAAGTTTTGAGGTAACAGATGAACATACATACATACATACATACCGGCCAAAATCATAACCCTCCTTTTTGCTTCGCCGTAGTCGGGTAAAAATGATATTGAGGTTTCTAATATCATTTTTTTATAAACTGAATAGTTTGCGCGAGAGACACTTCCAAAGTGGTAAAATGTGTAACTTCCCCCGTAACTTCTAAAATAAGAGAATGATAAAACTGAAAAAAATATATGATGTACATTACCATGTAAACTTCCACCGAAAATTGGTTTGAACGAGATCTAGCAAGTAGTTTTTTTGAATACGTCATAAATCGTAAACCGCAATTTACCTTTCATTCAATGTTACTTGCTACTACGGAACCCTTCATGGGCGAGTCCGACTCGCACTTGGCCGCTTTTTTGTAAACTATTAGGCGCACCCGGATATAGTAAACACTGAATAATTGTACCGGAATTGTTCTTTTCCAATCGCCGCACAGAGATTCGAAAATTTAATTACTTTAGAAATTATAGCCTTGTGTTGGTGGCGCGCGCGGCCAGGGAGTATGCTCCCTGGCCGCGTCACCAATAGTTATTAGACGTATCTACACTAAATAATTGTACCGGAATTGTTCTTTTCCGTACGTTATAAAGAGATTCGCAAAAATGAACATAGAAATTATAGCCTGTCGTTGGTGGCGTACCTGGATATACAGGGTGATTGGAAGATGGGTGCAAAGCTTTAAGGCGAAGATAGTACAGACAATTTAGAACCATTTAAGCCATGGTTGTCTTAGACGAAGTCTTACCAAATATTTTTAACCAAATTTTTAAGTTTTTTTTCGGAAATTCTCAAAATTTAATGTAAACTGCATAATTATGGCCAAATTGAATGATAAATGAATTAATTTTTTATTTATTTAATTAAAGTAATGTGTAAGCAATCAAGCAAAACATGTTTTAGGCTTCTGTGTCATTAGACATTTTTTTTACAGACATTTAAAGCTCAAAAAAAATAAAAAAATTGTACAATACGTCTTTTAAACCTTATTAAAAATTAAAAAATTTGGTAAGACTTCGTCTAAGACAACCATGGCTTAAATGGTTCTAATTTGTCTATACTATCATCACCTTAAAGCTTTGCACCCATCTTCCAATCACCCTGTATATATATATATGTAGTATACACTAAATAATTGTACGCATTATGTACTACCCAAAAACGTAATAATATTACGGAAAAATGTAATATCTTAAGGCGCAACTAGCCGATACTTTTTCCATACAAATTTCGGGGGGGTTTTACTTCACTGTTACACATCGTACATACGCCAGCACATCAAGCTACTACAATCTGTCAAATTTATTTAATAGATTTTCAACTTTACCGCTGAAGTATAAGGTTCAAAGTTGATTGGGAAAATTTGACAGTTTCAGGTAGCTTGATGTGCTGGCGTCTGTACATCCAAAGTAAAACATGAAATCGTTTTGTCTTATTATTAATTTTGTCTGTACAGAAGCAGAATAGTAAAAAAAAAGCAATTAAAAAGTTATGAGCCAACAAAGATTCGTTTTTCCTGCTAATTTTAACGCAACTTTGGGAGTAAATAAGTAATAAAAGAAGTATAAAATCTCCAAAACAAAGCTCGTTCCGACAAAGCTCAATTGTCGAAGATTATAATAAACTTTCTTCGGAATTGATTTATGCAGTAGTTTTTTCATAAAACTCCACCTTCCAAAGGGCTTTTCGTAATTTTTTACGCGCTCGTTTTACTAAAATCGTTCTGAACGGTGTTTGTGTGCGTGCGAACTAGAGTTTGTGCATGTAGACCAGCGTCTAACTGCTCATCACTGATACTATCTCTGTCGGACACGATGCCAGGTGAGATGCGTATTTCCAATTTATTCCAATTTATGATTTTGAAGGCCAGAACGCACCCATAGGAAACTGCTCGCGTATACATTGTAATGCTATTTTTAAATCTGTGATTACAATGTATACACGAATTTTGCGTATTGCTGGTGTATAGTTTGTAACGTGGACGAATGCGTCCTGGTTCTAAACTATACTACATCACTTACGCCTGATAAGAGTTTTAAAGATATAGTTTATAAAAAAAAAGAAAAGAACAAAAGTGTGAACTGGGTGAAATGGCTTAGGTTAGGTTAGGTTAGAACTGTGACCAACCGCGCGCGAGCCGAGCGAGCGAAGCGAGCGGTGCCGCGGTTGCGGTCGGCGGGCGCTACTTCCAAGTTGCTCGCAGTCGGGCAGGCTATTTATTATTAGCACAAGGTGCATTACCTCGCAAATAATTTATTTCTCGCAATCTAAACTCGATTAGTCCGTATGCGTACTGGCACTGTATACTATGGTTAATTTGGTCACTACGAAGTATACGCGAGTATTTGCGTACTACTCTTGTATAGATTGGAAGACCTTAGTAATAAAGTGATTTCCAATCTATACGCGAGCAGTTTCCTATGGCTGCGTTTTAGCCTTGTATAGAATGGAAAGACGCAGGTGAGATAGCGTGCTTTTTGACCAAGCCTACCAATGAGTTCGAGCCCACGACTAGTTCAACCTTAAGAGAAAACATCAAATGAAGATTAAGCGCATCAGCAGACTTGCTGATCTTTGTAGTTACTAAATGTGGCCTTCAAATTAGAAGTACAGGGAATTATCTCTGTGAGATGGTCGCATAGAAGTGCTAGAATTATGCAACACAATACGAATCTAGATGCATAACAAGAATAATTGACCTTCAGGAAGAAGACAAGAAGTTGATAGGTACTTTTTGTTAGGTACGGTCAGCAACGAAAGTCGTTAACTCTGCTACTTTTACATGACATCTAAAATTACACAAAAGTGTGCCGCGGCAGCGGCGGGCGAGCGCTACTTCCAAGATGGTCGCAGTTGCATGTCTATTTATCCGACTACGGCGAAGCAAAAAGGAAGGTTATGATTTTGACCGGTATGTATGTATGTTCATCTGTTACCTCATAACTTCTAAACTACCGATCATAATTTGACAAATGAGGTATCATTGGAGGCGTCTTGATCGTCCGGTGGTTATGGGCTATGTGACGTTACATTAAATGCAATATGGCGCCCTCTAGGGGACATAAAGTCATAAACTAAAAAAAAATGTTTTTAATTGTGCTATGTTGGGTATCAAATAAAAAGGCGTGACGAGCACGTAGTAGTTTACAAAAAACCGGCCAAGTGCGTGTCGGACTACGCACAATGAAGGGTTCCGTAGTTGAGATGAATTTATTTATCCCAAGAACAAACTTAACATTGTAAAAACATGTTCTCCCATACATCCCAACTGCAAATCGTCGCTCGGCATCCAATACCGCGAATGTGAAATTTTTTACGTTTTTTTTTAAATTGCAGGATCACTTATTTCAACGTGTAGAATGAAAATTTCACATTCGCGTTATTAATACAATAATAATCTAAATCTAATACCTTTAAACGAGCAATTCTTGTATTTATGTACCTATATATAATCTGAATCTCGGAAACGGCTCCAAGAATTTTTATTTCGGGACTGATAAATCGATCCAGCTAGGTTTAATTTATAGATAAAGTCGTTCAAAAAAAAATGGACATCCAGATATTTTTCTTTATTCAAGTAACAAGGACTCATTGTGTTAGTAAACTTATGAACTATGTTAGCTTATTTTACCAAGTCACTCAGAAAGTTTTGTTACTAACAGTTTATGTCAAATAGGATACTGGCTAGTTTTGATGTCAATTAAAACTATGACTATTTATTACAAAAAAACATATCATTCCAAATTCGAAATTCCCTCCACATTTTTATACGAGCAAAATCAAAATACTCTGTCTTACTGAAAACTGGATTTACAACGAGAACATTTTCGCGCGATGATTTTGTACGATTTCAAATGTCGACTAAAACCAGAAGAATCGTTTGAAAGACTTCAAATGGTGTTCATAGAAAAAACCCCTTCTAAAGCGACTGTTTTCCGCTGGTTTAATGAATTTATGTGTGGTCGAGTAATTTTGGCGGACAAAGAAAGAAGTGGCCGCCCTATGACGGTTGTTACATAACAAAACGTGCTGGCTGTGAAAAATTTAATTCAAGAGAATAGGCGAATTACATATGAAGAGGTTCAGCATATACTGCCGATTGGATCGGGAAGTGTGCATGAAATTCTACACAGGCATCTTCGATTATGGAAGATAGTTTCACGCTGGTACCGCAAAATCTAACGCAGACTCAGAAGGAGGTTCGGGTAGAATGGTGCCGAGACATGATAGCAAAATTTGTAGCAGGCTCGTCTCGGCGCGTTTAAGATATCATTACAGGTGATGAATCTTGGATTTATCAATATGATCCAGAAATTAAGCGTTAGTAAACCGTGTGGCTGTTTCAAAATGAACCAACGCCTACCAAAGTGAAGCGAGCCAGAAGTGCAGGCAAAATTATGATCGCAAGTTTTTTTTCTTTGCCGGGTTATCTGGTATCAGTACCCTGACGAGATCAAAGGAGCATCAATGCTGAATGGTATGTTACCAAATGTTTGCCAGAAGTGTTTACTACTGCAAGCAGCAAGCGACCGAACACTGGCCTCCGTAGGCTACTGCTTCACCACGACAACGCGCTGGCTCACTCGGCGCTCAAAACAAGGGACTTTCTGGACAGCACACCGATCATCCTCCTTACAGTCCCGATTTAGCTCCGTGCGACTTTTTTTTGTTCCCCAAAATAAATCAACTCAAAGGAAAACAGTTTTCATCACCTGAAGATGCACTGGCTGCATTTGAGAAGGAGATTGGAGAGGTGTCTGATGCGGACTGGAAGACGTGTTACAAAAATTGGTTTAGACGTATAAAACTATGTATAAACGCCAATGGAGAGTTCTTTGAAAAGATATAATAAAAAAAATTATAACCTGTAGTATATTTTTTTCTAGTATACAAAACTTTCTGAGTGCCCCACATAATCTAGTTTAAATTTATTTCACCCCATGGGAGATGGCACTGTAGTGATTGATGTACATGCAATCCAGCCTGCTAGCAATCTTTTTTAGGACAATGTTGGAGCTGGCCCGTACTCTGCGCACCAGGGATGCACACCTCATTCGCATCGTTGCGTAAAAGCAATTAATATGTGCGTCCGCGAACATTCCCGATGCGCTACAAAAACGGGGCAGCCCCACCAATACCCTTTTTTTTGGGTGGGAAATTATCAAATAACTTCTCCCGCTCTGGGTGGAGCGGGAGGGCGTGTCAGACTCTTACTGACTAAAACCCACCCGTGTTTCTTCCTATGCCATGTTGCCGGGGGGCCACGATATCCCTATCGGCCCATATTCGCAGCCCCGGCAGGCATTGGCCCTAGCGGACCCCGTCAATTCTGCTGATATCTCTTTGAGGCGCGCGTGGAACACAACGCGCCGTCGACCCGGGCTTGGTCCTTATCGGACGGCGAGCTACCCATTGCTCACCGTCCGCAAGCCCGCGCCTACGGTGGCCGGAAATCTTCTTGTGATTCCCGACGCCCAGGGCGTCTCCTCCTGCGGCGGTTAGGGGCGCGAGGGCGCGAAATTTGCCTCTCCCTCACGCGCTCCGTCTCCTCCTTCGCGAGCATTACTACTTCGCAGAAAGAGGTGACGGCCTCCCATTTCCTCTCGCTCCGTAGCATGGCCCGAATCAGGGCCGGACGCGAGAGATCACCGCCGCCGATCGCATCCACGAGGACACGGCGATGCCCTGCCCAAGCCGGGCAGACCTCCACCGTATGCTCCACCGTGTCCAGCCCCACCAATACCCTGAAAGCGTTGTTGTATTGGACACGAAGGGCGTTGCACGACCTTTGGGTATATCTAGCCCACAGGCTGCACGTGTAAAACGTTGTACAATAAGCTCGAAACAGAGTAATTTTGACTTTTTAAGTGAGCAGCGTACAAACCTGCGAGCCAGCATGTTTGCCCTTACCGACAACGCTCTTCGTTCCCGCTCAATATCGAGTCCGTGATTGAAGTCAGGGGTCAATATATGACCAAGATATTTAAACGTAAATACTCTTTGTAGTGGAGTCCCATTGAGTAATACAGGTGGTACATAACCCGGTCTACCCCCAGCCTCAAAAACCATGACCTCCGACTTATTGGAGTTATACATCAAACCATGTGTTTTGGCATACTGCTCACATTTGGCGACCAATTACTTTCTGAGACCACAGATTGACGCGCTCAGAAGCACCATATCATCTGCATAGCTAATATTATTTACACAAATACCATCTAAATAGCAACCCACTCTGGTGCTGCTGAGCTCGCCAATCCTGCCTCACCCCGCATTCCAACCTGTATGGCCTGGAAAAAGTTCCAGCCCTTAGTACAATATTAATCTGGTTACTATACCACAATTTAAAAATGTTTATAAGCTCCGTTGGCAACCTATCCTTCTCCATCTTTCTCCACAATACGTCATAAGCAACCAGATCAGAAGCCTTGAATAAATCTAGGAAGCTAGCATTTATCGGCGTCCCACGCTGTGTATAGTAAGTATGTGATAGTATGCTTAATGCACAACACTGCACTTTCTGTTGACAAACCACGCCAAAACCCGAATTGGTGGTCATGAACACTTACAGTTTTATTTATTTGTGTATTAAGTAGACGGTCAAACACTTTTGATATTATGATATTATAGTAGCTAGAGAGATGGCCCTATTGGATGCCGAGCGACGAAATGTAAGTTTTTACGCACAATATTGAGAGATTTACCATGTTATTTTAAGACCATAGACTTCTTATAGGTTTTCCTGTAATCTATGAGTAAAGAGCCATACTATGTATTTTTTTCAAATTTTTCGGTCAAGTAGTTTCGGAGATAAGGGGGGGGGAATGGTCAATTTTCATTGAATTTATTCAATATCTTTAAAAGCATTTATTTTAAAATTATATAAAAAATATATTTGAGATTCTCGTAACAAGCCCTTTCATTTGATATGTCACACGGTACTGTAAGCAAAACTTTTTTTTTTAATTTTCTTGTTTGCGCCCCAAAAGTGACCCCTATATTCAAAATTAATTCATTTACCTTACTCATTCGTGTTTGGGTCACAGAAATACATATGTGTACCAAATTTCAACTTAATCGGTCCATTAGATTCGGAATAAATTGGCTGTGACAGACGGACAGACAGACAGACAGACAGACAGACAGACAGACAGACAGACAGACAGACAGACACACGAGTGATCCTATAAGGGTTCCGTTTTTTCCTTTTGAGGTACGGAACCCTAAAAACCAAAACTTCATTATATTTCATTATTCGTAGAGGTACAATTATTTTCATTACACGTACCGTATAGTACATAAATGGTACAATTAATCTAGAAACATGTTTTATTAATATTCCACTGGGACGCGGCCAGGGAGTACCTATCACACGTCGGTCCACGCACAATGAAAGGTTCCGTAGTTGGGTTGAATTTAAAGGTTTTTATCTCAAGTACAAACTTCACATTGTAGTTTCGGAGATAAATAATAGTCAATTTTCGTCTATTTTCTTAAGTAAATATAAAACAATTTACTTAAAAATTATCGAGTTATCGAGTTCACTTACAAAGAAAAAAAGAAGAAAGAAAATACGTTTATTTGCGGTAAACATAACGCAAAGAAAGATGAAAACGTAAAGCACACGTACACAGAAAGTGTATACATACAGGTCAAACACATAACCCTCCTTTTTTGGCTTCGCCTCAGTTGGGTAAAAACCGATAGTGATTTTTCAGTGTGACTGTACTTTACAGGACCATTTACTAATAGGACAATTTTTGCTAAAGTGTCGTTTTGATTATGGGTCGTTTTGCTAATAAGACCATTTGCTTTTAGGACGTTTTGATACGGAGGGGAATACAGTACGACCATTTTCTCGAGCATTCCATGTAAAGCCGCGTTTTCACTACCCTGCCGAGCGAACATTTTGTTTTTGAGCAAGAATAAGGCTAAGCGTACGCTGAAATGCAAGTGACGCAGCACAGCATAGTACAGATTTGGCAGGATAGGGCAGGTGAGGCAGACATAGGCTGCAAGCGTATGCTGCGACGCAACTACACAGACACGTGCGCGTCCTAGCCAGTACAAACAATCTGTCATTGAAACAACAGTGGTAAAGAGCAAGTGAAGACCTGGACGCGTAGCCCGCGGATGGCATCGCCGCGTCGCACGCGACTTTTATCGCGGCCAACGTTGCGGCAAGATATTCCTGCAATTCTCCGTTCACAATAAAAGATATCGACACCCGCAGCGTCGCACGCGCCAATACGCTCGGAGACGCGGGCCGCTACATGCTCTGCCTGTCTGAAAACTGAAAAAAACATTTTTACAAAAAAAAATAACCGACTTCTAAAAAAACACTACAAGTCGGTGGCAAGTGGCAAATAACGAATATACAAAACCAAAGACACCGACTTCCGAAATATAAATTATTTTTCACTTTGTAGTTTTTTAGGGTTCCGTAGTAAACAAGGAACCCTTATAGTTTCGTTATGTCCGTCTGTCTGTCCGCGGTCTAGCTCCGAGACCCTTAGTACTAGAAAGCTATAATTTGGCATAGGTATAGGTACATATTTAATATTTATATTTTGTTTTACCACTGTAAAACAAAATTATGAAAAACATTTTGTTTAGGGTACCTCTCATACACGTAAAGTGGTGATGTTTTTTTTTTTATCCCATGATGTGGGGTATCATTGGAAAGGTCCTTCAAAAACATTGTGAGTTTGGGAAAACCATTTTTGGATTCAGGGATTAGTTTGCGAAATATTAAGCTTTAATGTGCTAATTTTTGTTAGAGTCAAGTGTCCCCCCCCTAAATGGTTGATTTTGGATGTGTGAAAAAAATCACAGTAGTAGTTTATATAACGAAATTAAAAGGAAAACTATCACAGCTAAGTAGGCTTTACAAGTTAACGAGTAATAATTGACCAACTTAACTTTGCAGTTGCAAAAACATGCTTTCCTATACATTTCGTATGGGAGAACATGTTTATCAACTACAAAGTTAAGTTTGTTTTTGGGATAAATTCATCCCAACTACGGAACCCTTCATTGTGCGTGGTCCGACACGCACTTGCCGGTTTCTTAGAAGTCGGTTGTTTTTTTTGCAAAAAAGTTTTTATTTCTCGCTTTTTAGTGGGTTAGTTCGTAATTTATCTTAATGTCAACTACTCATCACCTTTTACAAAATATTGCTTATCCCGATGCAGGGACTTTAATCGTTGAGTTCTCCTGGTACTTCACCATCAGCTCTATTTTTCCATATGCATTGTGACGAGCATAAATTTCTTGGCAACCATATTAAGTAATCGAATCGCAATCGGTGAAATACTAATTATTGAGTAGTTCCGGTGGACATTTGTGGTCTTCATCATCAGTTCCACTTCACCAAATGGTGCTTACCGAGAGCAACTGCACGAGTTACTATAAACAAGATAGCTACTGTAAAACGTTGAGGAGTTCCCTTGACTGTCCTTCGTCTTCATCAAGTTCTCATCAATACAAATTAATCAAGCCCAACACCAAGTAATTGCTGTAAATCGTTGAGGAGTTCCCTCAACTGTCTTTCGGCTCCATCAGATCGACTCCAGACCTCCATTAAATAGTAGTGCTTTAAAATACCTAATCAAAAAATTAAAAACGCACTAGTCGCCATTACGATTTAAGAATGTTCCCCTCGATTTCTCTGGGATTCCATCATCAGATCCTAGTTTCCTTATCACGGTACCACCCTTGGGATATCTCCTTTCCAACAAAAAAAATAATCATCAAAATCGGTTCATAAACGACAAAGTTATCCGCGAACACACATAAAAAAAAATATATATATACGGTCGAATTGAGAAACCTCCTCCTTTTTTTGAAGTCGGTTAAATAAAAAACGTCCGACGCACTGCGAGACGCCTCACCGCACGCGACGCGCGACGCCCTTCGTCTCCGAACGTGGCATAATTGAGACGCAGGTGAGGTAACGCCTGTACACCGACGCGTTCGTATTTCATATACGGCAGCGAATAAAAAAAAAACTAAGTTGTATGGCAGCGTTTCGCATTAATACTCTGCCTCACTCTACTATATAGCGAGATGAGATAGTTGCGTCCTTGTCCATACTGTTTCGCAGTTAACTGCGAAATGGTCGTTACACAGACGCCAACATTTCGCATCGCAAGGCGTCACCACGCATTCTGTCCGGGCGGACAGATTTTCGCATAATGAAAGTCGAAAATATAGAAATATGTTTGAATATACGAAATTATTCCGAATTATACTATGCAGTTGGATTATGACTATGCTCTTCAAAATCTGAAAGCGATGACTGGGACGACATCCTGAAATGATCTAGTATATCAATGTACTGCCCCGTCTGTGTGGTGGCGAGGGACGCTGCCCCGTCTGTGTGGTGGCGAGGGACGCTGCCCCGTCTGTGGTGGCGAGTGGCGAGGGACGCCGCTTGATAATGTCTGGCGAGGGACGCCGCTTGATAATGTCTGGCGAGGGACGCCGTAGTAATGTGTGGCGAGAGACGCCGTAGTAATGTGTGGCGAGGGACGCCGTAGTAATGTGTGGCGAGGGACGCCGTAGTAATGTGTGGCGAGGGACGCCGTAGTAATGTGTGGCGAGGGACGCCGTAGTAATGTGTGGCGAGGGACGCCGTAGTAATGTGTGGCGAGGGACGCCGTAGTAATGTGTGGCGAGGGACGCCGTAGTAATGTGTGGCGAGGGACGCCGTAGTAATGTGTGGCGAGGGACGCCGTAGTAATGTGTGGCGAGGGACGCCGTAGTAATGTGTGGCGAGGGACGCCGTAGTAATGTGTGGCGAGGGACGCCGTAGTAATGTGTGGCGAGGGACGCCGTAGTAATGTGTGGCGAGGGACGCCGTAGTAATGTGTGGCGAGGGACGCCGTAGTAATGTGTGGCGAGGGACGCCGTAGTAATGTGTGGCGAGGGACGCCGTAGTAATGTGTGGCGAGGGACGCCGTAGTAATGTGTGGCGAGGGAATGTGGGGAGGGACGCTGTTTGATACTAAATAAAACTTTTGTAAGTACGCTTATTTATAGTAGTTGTATTTCCACAAAACGGCACGGGAGTGCATACTAAGACGAACTGACAAACATCTGAGGCGTCGCTGCGCCATCTTTGACGGAGACACCATGGCTCGTCTGCGCCGTAGTTGCGCAACTAGGTGCCACTAGCAAATCTTCGTACAGCAGGTGTAGATCGTGATGCAAGGGCAGCAGCATCCACCGCAGCAGCCACCACAACATCCGCAGCCTCCGCACCTGCAAAAAACGAAACTAGTTTTAACAATACGAACGGCAAGCATGAATAGAGACCACAAACTTCAGAAAATCAGCATGGATTATCTGAATCTACGAAATAGCACGGAATCGATGTCAAACAAAGCTTCGGCCAAACCTGCGCGCGCGACCACAACTCTGGACGCGAGACGCGAAGCGGGAGCATCAACGCGATCAACGCGTGCAAACGCGGTGTTCCCGAGTTATGGTCGCGTATGTGTGCAAGGCGCTATATATAATAACACTAGCAGCGTCCGCTGCGCGGTAGACGCTCCCCGCTGGGCGGTCCTGCGTCCTGTGGTGGCTCGATTTGGCTGAAGCTTAAATTAAGCGGACGATGCAAGCCCCAACTTACATGTTTTCCTATTAAAGGTATCTACTTAAATAAAGGGCTTAAAATAGGTCGAAAATAGACCAAAGTTGTGGAAAGTCACTATTTTTTGGTAAATTTTTAAAAAGATTTTAAGTTTTTTTCTGAGGTTTTTTGCGACTTTTTACAAATATGTGTATTACACGAGCGATTTGATTGTACTACCCTTTCAAATAAATGAACTTCTACAGAACACGTCGGTTGGCGTTTGAATGAAGAAGAAAATACATAAATTCGAAATTTATTTTTAAAATAAGGTTAATAGTTGACAGTACCATTCTAAGTTAAAATATTTCAAACAGAAAAAAGTTCATATTATGAGTTAAAACAAGGTGGTCGAGGTCCATCTATTATTTAGTTTTTTTTGTTTTAGTAGTTATGCATTTCTATTAACCAACAAATTATGGACACGCCTCAAAAATATATTGTATTTTCTTCAACATAAGTCATCAATCATCATATTAACGCAAAACTAAAACTTTTAAACCATACTTTGGTATAGTTACATGAAGCAGTTACATGGCATCAGTTTAATACAATTCAAATAATTATTTGATTTACGAGAAAAATGAAGCTACATTTTTATGAAGACGATGTCTGCACCAAACCCGCCAAAGCTAAGGTTATATGCATAGATTACGATGGTGAAATATCGTGCTTTGAGTTGGGTGATTTACCACCACCTCCAGATGACCCTAAAGAACTCGGCATTGTATTTCCATGTTGCATTAATATTAAAAACTCACTAAGTAAAAAACCATCCTCAATCATGAAGCTACGCAAACTGGACACAAAGCAACGAAACAAAAATGTTTCCTGCTTAAAGCAAGCGAAGCCAAACGACCTAAAAAATTTTGGTTCTAAAGAATGTTCGTTTCCTCCAAAAATTAAAAAACCTAACCAAGACTGTATACTCTACGTCTTCGATAAAAATGGATTCAACAAAGCTATTAGCTATGCCAAAGCGAATATTGATTGTAAAGATACAGCAGAACTAAAAGGAGGCAAGAGAGGAAATCGGAACCTAAAATCTTCTGATAACAGAAAGGAACGAATGTTTAGCGCATCTTTCAACGAGGTAAAATCTCTCCGTGCATGTAAAAGTCGTGAATTAAGAGGAGGTATCCTCTCTACCGATTGTTTCTGCCTCCGGAGAAATGGATTGCAGTACGACTGTCGCAGGACTGGTTGTCAGAATAGTCCGCTGTGTTCCGTTCTACCAGCACCTGTTTGCGAGCCATCGCGAGTTGCTTGCATTACACATTGTGCTAACCCACACGCCGAGGAATTAAGTAGTATTTGCAAGTTACGTCCCTGGTAGCTAGGGGTAGTGCCTTGTATAATAGTACTCAACTAACTACCTACATACCCACTTCTAACGAAAGCCAATATATTATCAGCATAATCGTTCGTAGGATAACATTCTTCTTCTGATGTCAAACAGGGATGCATGTTATTTAAAGATACGTTTTGTTTCTATGCTAAACGTTGTACGCTCAACAATGCAGTTAATATGCAGCTGAATGCCGATAAAAATTTACTGCTAGACTTTCCTCATACAATGGAATCCAACCCTAAGTCTGCTACTGGTTTATTTTAGCGATCCTTGATCATCACCATCACCCAATAAGAAATAAATAATAAATAATGTATTTTTATACCATTTGAGCTTTGAGCGTGTACCTAAATCGTCACCTATGAAGTCTTCTTTCAAATATATTGGCTCATTAGAAAAAAATACTTCGATCCTGGCACAAACAGAATATTCAAAAAAGGAAAAAAAAATTGAAAATACACAGAAGAAAAAAATTTTTGACAGAAGAGATTTTCACTTCGCTTAGTTCAGATGTACTTTTTATAAGAAAAATTTTGTAAATTTTAATAAAATAAAATATTATCTAAATTCTTGTACTATTTTCATGTAACTAAAATAAAATCGTAAAAAACACAAAAATAATAAATTCCTCCTCCCCACTGTTTTTCTAATCTATAATAACTAGGTATACCCGTATATCTAACCGTTTATCTTTCAAGATGTAAGTATTTTCTGTATAAGGAAAGATCTTTATTACAATCGTTGCAATCAGCAAGTAAAATGCCACACTGTGCTACAATGCAAAGCTGTTATTACGAACGGTTAAATCTGTTTTAGGTGTTCTCCGTGTGGTCCTATGGTTTGCTACAAATATGAAGACTGTGGTCCCCCGGTAAGTTAGGCTCGCTACTCGCTAAACTTTAATATGAAATAAAATCGTGATGTAAAATCTAATAGCCATATCAATGTTCAGCTACAGTGTCTACCGCGATCTGCGTTCAAGCGCAATGGACTCCAAGATTGCCAGTTCTTCCAGCAGGGCTCTATTCGGTACCTGTGCCGGGCAGGCGGCTGCTGCAGGCCGTGCCCGCCGTGCTGTCCGCCGTGCGTGCGCCGCCCACCTCCCGGCAAGACCTACGTCACGCGCTTCAGCGACTTCGACCTTATATCACAGTGGTAGTGATAGGCCTTTTCGCGTCGTCCTCTTGTCTCTAGAATTTCGGTAAATAATTATTGAATCACTCACGGCGGACAGACCTATCTTCCCTAGTAGCATTTGAATTGCAAAATATGATTATTTTTTGCAGAGAGGTAAACCTTCGGATGGAGGCCCTAGAGTGGAGGAGGACGGCCAAGATAAACATAGTGAAAAGGAAAATCAGCTGAAGCGAACCAAGAGTCGTGAATTGCGAGGTGGCATCATGTACTACAGTTGTCATTGTATCAAGCGAAATGGGCTCCAGCACGACTGTCGCCGCACAGGGTGCGGGGGCGAGCCCGCGTGTCTTGTATTGCCTGATCCATTGTGCGCGCCCAGTCAGTTGGCGCGCGCTCGCGGTCTTGCCGACCCAGCTGCGCTGGCAGCTCACACTCGTGCGCAAGGCGGTGGTGGCTCTGGCGGGCCGGCGGATTCAGGATCCGGCGGAAAACGATTTATTGTTTGCGAACTGAAGGGTATTGTCCCCGATGCTGGTGTGGACAAGGGCAATAAATGCTGTAAGTGTCCAACGACATTTGTAACACAGGCCTCTAGTAGTGGTGGAGCGAAACCTCAAACTGTTGTACCAACCCAAGCCTCTGTAAGTGGCGGCGCAAAACCTCATGCGTGTATCTGTACTGGCGGCGCGGCTTCAGTGAAAACTGCGCCAAATCCTCTGCCAAATAGTCGTGCTCCGTGCTCTTGCAGTTGTAGGGTCGGATCAGGCACGCAAAATATGCAATCTTCTGTGTTTGCGTTCGATGAAAATACGATGAATCAAATAATGAAAAGATTTGACAAAAAAGAATCGGCATCTCGTGAAACAAAGATAGCAGGACCTGGCGGTCGCATTCGTGACCCTACAAAAACTACCATTCCTAAAGAAGAGCCGTGTACTAGACCTGGGTGTGTGCACTGGCAGCCACCGCCGCCCTGCATGTGGGACCTTCCGTGTAAAGCGGACTGTTTCGAGGCTCCGGCCGGCATACAACCGGGCCGCAACCCGCTGAAGGGCGGCGGTGGCTCCAGTGGCACGAGAGGACCTGCTGGACGCAACGTGCAGTCGCAGGGTACGCAGAGACCTCGTGAAATAGTGAAACTGTTGACGCCTGAATGTTGTACAGGTTGCTCTGCGCCGAGGGAGGGAGGCGCGATGGCGAGCGGCGGCCCAGCAGCAGGCTTGCCTATGTTGGTGATGAAGCTTTGCTGAACGCGTTTATCCTATACTCGCTGATTTCCGGAAAACTTAAGAAAAAGTGCAAAATAATCTGAAAGCATTAAATGTTTAATTGAATCTCGTTTTTCATTTGTACACACGGCTACACATCAAGCTATACAATTCCAGTATAAACGTGTGATACTCTCTGGCCGCGCCACAGTGGAAAATTAAAAAAACATGTTTCTAGATAAATTGTACCATTTATGTACTATACGGTACGTGTAATGAAAATAATTGTACCTCAACGAATAATGAAATATAATGAAGTTTTGGTGGCGCGGCTGGGGAGTATACTCCCTGGCCGCGCCACCACGGTTTTGGTAAACTACTAGGCGCACCCGGATATAGTAAACACTAAATAATTGTACCGGAATTGTTCTTTTCCAATCGCTGCACAGAGATTCGAAAATTTAATTACTTTAGAAATTATAGGCTTGTGTTGGTGGCGCGGCCAGGGAGTATGCTCCCTGGCCGCGCCACCAAGAGTTATTAAGCGTACCAGGACTTGGCATACACTAAATAATTGTACCGGAATTGTTCTTTTCCGTACGCTATAAAGAGATTCGCAAATTTAATTACTTTAGAAATTATAGCCTGTCGTTGGTGGCGCGGCCAGGGAGTATACTCCCTGGCCGCGCCACCAAGAGTTGTTAGGCGTACCTGGACATAGTATACACCAAATAATTGTACGCATTATGTACTACCCAAAAACGTAATAATATTACGGAAAAATGTAATATCTTAAATCAATATTAAGCGCATCAGCAGACTTGCTGATCTTTGTAGTTACTAGATGTGGCCTTCAAATTAGAAGTACAGGGAATTATCTCTGTGAGATGGTCGCATAGAAGTGCTAGAATTATGCAACATAGGTAATACGAATCTAGATGCATAACAAGAATAATTGACCTTCAAGAAGAAGATAAGAAGTTGATAGGTACTTTTTACCCGACTACGGCGAAGCAAAAAGGAGGGTTATGATTTTGACCGGTATGTATGTATGTATGTATGTATGTATGTATGTATGTTCATCTGTTACCTCATAACTTCTAAACTGCCGATCATAATTTGACAAATGAGGTATCATTGGAAGCGTTTTGATTGTCCGCTGGTTATAGGCTATGTGACGTCACATTAAATGCAATTTGGCGCCCTCTAGAGGACATAAAGTAATGAAATAAAAAATAAAAATAATTAAATTGTGCCATGTTGGGTATCAAATGAAAGGGCTTGACGAGTACATTACAAATATGTATTTATATATTATTGTCCAAGTAAATAAATAAGTTTAAATTGTTAACAACAAACAAAAGTGAGACTGTGTTCCGTACTGCGTGCGCGGCTGTAAAATTAATACCTATTTTATACCATAAATGCCGTGATGGTCCTGTGGTTAAGGCCTCGCCTCTCATGCACGAGGTTGTGGATTCAAATCCGGGCAAGTGCCAATGTAAATTTTTCAGTTCAAATGTACTTTCTGAGTTTATCATAGACATTACTAACATCGTTGAAGGAAAAATATCGTGAGGAAACCTGTACCCTAATTACACAATAAAACACAACCACAACCTGTTTCAATTTGAAATAGTTTGCTAATCCATTGATTCATAAGTTGTAAAAAAAAATCTGCTCAACGACGTAAATAACGCAATGAATGTTGTTGAACTGTCAAAATGAAACAAATTAGGCGAAATTGCTTACGAAAATAAGTCACGCAATTAAGGTACTGGACTTATAGTTCATACTAGCTTCTGCCCGCGACTTCGGCCGCGTGTAATAGTTACTTTGGTGCTCCGCTCCTATTGGTCTTAGCGTGATGATATATAATCTATAGCCTTTCTCGATAAATGGGCTATCTAAACCTGAAAGAATTTTTCAAATCGGACCAGTAGTTCCTGAGATTAGCGCATTCACAAGCAAACTCTTCAGCTTTATATATTAGTATATTATGTAGATATATAAGTCTGAAATCGCCAACATGTCTTGAGCGCGCGTGGTGATCAATGCTCGTGACTTCTCTGTATGAGAAGAGGCGTTTACCTTGCAGAGGGACAATAATAGGCTGGTGTTATTATACCATATATAACCCAAAAAAAATGTTTTTAAGCTGCTCTGCAAATACTTTATCACGAAACTATAACCCCAAAATAATTTAAATAAAAAGTAAGTTCAAAAACTAAAACCCGACTAAAAGATATGAAACAAGAAAATATTTCAGACAGAAGTCAAGACATAGGTACAAAAATGATCAAGGTAAAGCCGTGGTCGCATACCATTATAATTTTGTAGGTGTACCAGCATGCGACCACGGCTTTACCTTGATCATTTTTGTACCTATGTCTTGACTTCTGTCTGAAATATTTTCTTGTTTCATATCTTTTAGTCGGGTTTTAGTTTTTGAACTTACTTTTTATTGTTAGGTACGGTCAGCAACGAAAGTCTTTAACTCTGCTACTTTTACATGACATCTAAAATTACACAAAAGTATACCGCGGCAGCGGCGGGCGAGCGCTACTTCCAAGTTGGTCGCAGTTGCATGTCTATTTACCCGACTAAGGCGAAGCAAAAAGGAGGGTTATGATTTTGACCGGTACCTATGTATGTTCATCTGTTACCTCATAACTTCTAAATTACCGATCACAATTTGACAAATGACGTATCATTGGAAGCGTCTTGATCGTCCGGTGGTTATAGGCTATGTGACGTTACATTAAATGCAATATGGCGCCCTCTAGAGGACATAAAGTCATGAACTAAAAAAAATGTTTTTAATTATGCCATGTTGGGTATTAAAAGGCTTGACGAGTACATTACAAATATGTATATATATCATATTTTCTAAGTAAAAAGTATGAAACAAGAAAATATTTCAGACATAAATCAAGACATAGGTACAAAAATTGTCAAGGTAAAGCCGTAGTCGCATGCCTGTACACCTACAAAATTGTAATGGCATTATATGCTCGGCTGCCTTTTTATTTGATACCCAACATGGCATAATTATAAACATTTTTTTTTAGTTCATGACTTTATGTACTCTAGAGGGCGCCATATTGCATTTAATGCAATGTCACATAGCCTATAACCACCGGACGATCAAGGCGCTTCCAATGATACCTCATTTGTCAAATTGTGATCGGTAGTTTAGAAGTTATGAGGTAACAGATGAACATACATAGGTACCGGTCAAAATCATAACCCTCCTTTTTGCTTCGCCTTAGTCGGGTAAATAGACATGTAACTGCGACCAACTTGGAAGTAGCGCTCGCCCGCCGCTGCCGCGGTACACTTTTGTGTAATTTTAGATGTCATGTAAAAGTAGCAGAGTTAAAGACTTTCGTTGCTGACCGTACCTAACAAAAAGTACCTATCAACTTCTTATCTTCTTCTTGAAGGTCAATTATTCTTGTTATGCATCTAGATTCGTATTATGTTGCATAATTCTAGCACTTCTATGCGACCATCTCACAGAGATAATTCCCTGTACTTCTAATTTGAAGGCCACATCTAGTAACTACAAAGATCAGCAAGTCTGCTGATGCGCTTAATATTGATTTAAGATATTACATTTTTCCGTAATATTATTACGTTTTTGGGTAGTACATAATGCGTACAATTATTTGGTGTATACTATGTCCAGGTACGCCTAACAACTCTTGGTGGCGCGGCCAGGGAGTATACTCCCTGGCCGCGCCACCAACGACAGGCTATAATTTCTAAAGTAATTAAATTTGCGAATCTCTTTATAGCGTACGGAAAAGAACAATTCCGGTACAATTATTTAGTGTTTACTATATCCGGGTGCGCCTAGTAGTTTACCAAAACTTCATTATATTTCATTATTCGTTGAGGTACAATTAATTTCATTACACGTACCGTATAGTACATAAATGGTACAATTAATCTAGAAACATGTTTTTTTAATTTTCCACTGTGGCGCGGCCACACGTATAAACTGACCTCGCATTGTACGGAAATCCTACACGACGCGAGATCAGCATAAACTGGAAATGTATTGCTTGATGTGTAGCCGTGTACCGCTAGGTGTTTTTAATTTCTTCTTTTATGCTACGCACAGCGGCGACTCGCTGGGATTTCAAAATGGTTAAAATTTAGATTTTGAAATCTACAGCGACAGCATAGTCACCGGTGATAGTCCCGACCCGTCTGAGCTAGTGTTGTGACGGCACTACTGGTTTGCAGAGGAAGCAAACTATTCGTAGAAACCAGTCGTGTCGCTGCGGTTTGCGGTTGCGGTCGCCATGCGTAGAGGTGGTGGCAGTTTGGCAGTAAGAGAGCTAACATACTGGGACGCCATGGCGACGCAGCCAGGTAGCGTCTCCAACAAAATGTATGGTTGGCTGCGTGACCTAGCAGACGCCAGGTGAGCCACCCACTATATACCTAACTGTTTAAATCAGTTAGCCCACGTTCGCACGGACGTAATAAAATCACGGTGATGTTTTTTCTTGCACTACGCTCTGCTTAGCGCCGAGAGTTGAAAATCCAACTAGTGTTTTTTCAGCGATTTTATTACGTCCGTGCGAACGTCTGCTTACTCGAGAACGTCAGGATGGACGGTCACCAAATATGCCAGTGAACTTGAGTGGTTCGCTTGCGTTTTTACCCGACTACGGCGAAGCAAAAAGGAGGGTTATGATTTTGACCGGTATGTATGTATGTATGTATGTATGCATGTGCATCTGTTACTTCATAACTTCTAAACTGCCGATCATAGTTTGACAAATGAGGTATCATTGGAAGCGTTTTGATTGTCCGCTGGTTATAGGCTATGTGACGTCACATTAAATGCAATATTGCGCCTTCTAGAGGGCATCAAATGAAAGATCTTGACGAGTACATCACAAATATGTATATATGTTACGGCTAAAACCCGAAGTGCAGCTACACCTAGTTTTAGCCGGCTACAATTAGGTACGGCCGGTAGCATTTGGTTAAACTTGCCTAAATGGACCCTGGCTATGTGGTCACAGTTCTAACCTAACCTAACCTACCTTTCAGCCATTTTCATTTGCTACAACTAAATTTAACCAACTGCTACCGGCCGCACCTAGTTGTAGCCGGCTAAAACTAAGTGTAGCCGCACTTCGGGTTTTAGCCGTGACATAAATATTTATCATATTGTCCAAGTAAATATGTTTAAATTGTTAAAAACAAGCAAAAGTGAGACTGTGCTACGTACGCCGGCTGTAAAATTAATACCTATTTTACCATAAATGCCGTGATGGTCCAGTGGTTAAGGCCTCGCCTCTCATGCACGAGGTTGTGGATTCAAATCCGGGCAGGTACCAATGTGACTTTTTCAATTCAAATGTACTTTCTGAGTTTATCTTGGACATTACTAACATCGGTGAAGGAAAAACATCGTGAGGAAACCTGTACCCTAATTGCGTAATACAACCACAATCTGTTTCGATTTGAAACAGATTGCTAATCCATTGCTTCATAAGTTGGAAAAAAAATCTGCTCAACAACGTAAATAACGCAATGAATGTTGTTGAACTGTCAAAATGAAACAAATTAGGCATAATATTTCAGATATTATAATTATGCATTATAATTATGTAGGTGTAGGTACAGGATGCGACCACGGCTTTACCTTGATCATTTTTGTACCTATGTCTTGACTTCTATCTGAAATATTTTCTTGTTTCATACATTTTAGTCGGGTTTTAGTTTTTGAACTTACTTTTTATTTAAATTATTTTCTGTACTGGGCTCACGCAACGCATCGTACGTCCAACCAGTAATAGAACTCGTCCATCAAGGAGCGCAATCCTAAATTAGACGGATTATTAATTTATTATACATAACAAAAGGTATTTTAATAAAACACGTATAAATCAATAATTAAATTATCTTTAAAATGGTGTAGATTTCAGAAAAATACGCTTGATAAATTTTGCGTGATTCTCAGTTTTTACCCGCTTTACAAATTAATTTCATTATGTAATATAATCTAAAATATTTCTATATTAAGTTATTTAATTTAACATATATTTTTTCCAAATCATAAACACTAGGTACTCATTTAGACGTGATCTTCAGATATTATTATTGTAACACCCTGTACAGCCGTTGATGAATTTTTCAATTTCTGTCGAATTCCGAACATTATCAATGCCGATGATATTTTGTATGTTTGGAGAGGTGCGACAGTAATCTTGGCTGCACAAAAATACACCCGCCAAGCTGACGTCAGAATGGCGGGTGTGCAACAATTTGCGATCCCACGAGGTACAAATTATTTCACAATTTGGTACCAATTAGATAGGTACTATTTTTTTGATATATTTGACCATATCTGAAAAATAAACCCGCGAACCTGACATTCACGTATAAAATCATTAAAAGTCAGTTATCGTCGCCTTAAAGTGTGTCCACATCAGTAGGTACGCTTTCATGTTCATCTTGCGTCTTCAACTTTCAATTCGTCTCGCGTCAAGCGTATGCACGTGCAGTCATCTACACCTGAGCGCCATGTACCCTAATCGTGTAACTTATTTTCGTAAACAATTATGCCTAATTTGTTTCATTTGGACAGTTCAACAAAATTCATTGCGTTATTTACGTTATTGCGCAGATTTTTTTTCTAACTTATGAAGCAATGGATTAGCAATGTTTCAAATCGAAGCAGATTGTGATTGTGTTGTATTACGCAATTAGGGTACTGGTCAGTCGTCAAGATGAATTCGTGTGAACTTGTAGTTATTTGTGCAGCATAAGTACCTATTTAGTTAACGCAACAAAAGAAGTATTTTGTTTTTAACCGTTTTCACATCATAATTATGGTTTAAAGCAGGCCATACACGCTAGGGTGTACCTGACAGGTTTGCCTGTACATTTTAACTGTACAGGCAAACCGGAGCGTGTATGTCACACAACTGTGCAGGTTTCCACGCCTGTACAGGCAAGTAAGAAAATATGAATGGTGATATTTTTTGCCTGTGGGTATACTTGAACAGTTTAACTGTGCAAGTAAAACTGAGCGTGTGTCGCCTGCGCAGGCGTCAGTTGTCCGGTGATTGCTAGAGGGGAAGGACACGCGGCGCTCTACTGTGTAGTACAATATGGCGTCTCGTAAGCGGAACTCGGTCATGCAGGAGTTTTATAGAAATATATAAATCGGAATATTGTCTTTGGCGTGTAAAATCTAAAGAGTATCACGATAAAAAAATCTTTTTACAAAAAAAAACAACCGACTTCAAAAAAAAAAACACTACAAAGTGAAAAATAACTTTAATTTCGGAAGTCGGTGTCTTTGGTTTTGAATTTTCGTTCTTTGTCACCGACTTCCGAAATTAAAGTTATTTTTCACTTTGTAGTGTTTTTTTTTGAAGTCGGTTGTTTTTTTTTTTGTAAAAAGTTTTTATTTTTCACTTTTTAGTTGTGGTACCTACCCCACACAAATTCGAATACCACTACCTGCTATGTAAATAACAGTGACAAGAAGTTATCATATCATCTACATACTAAGTGCGAAAAAATACGTATAATTGAAGCTAACTCAAAAACTACCCAAGCAAAGTTAATAAAATTTATATGGGACCACCTCTGAAGTATGATCTACCAAACAAAAAAAGAATCATCAAAATCTATTCATAATTGGTGGAGTAATCGCGTAACAAACATACAAAACCTCCTCCTCCTTTTGGAAGTCGGTTAAAAAAAGAAAAAGCGGCAGCCTATGAAAAACTGACAGAAAAATTAAAGTAATTGAAGCCTCATGCCTGAGAGAACTGTTTTCTTTACAGTAACCATGTTTTACACCGGACAACTGACGCCTGCGCAGGCGACTGCCACACACGCTCAGTTTTACTTGCACAGTTAAACTGTTCAAGTATACCCACAGACAAAAAATATCACAATTCAAATTTTCTTACTTGCCTGTACAGGCGTGGAAACCTGCACAGTTGTGTGACATACACGCTCCGGTTTGCCTGTACAGTTAAAATGTACAGGCAAACCTGTCAGGTACACCCTAGCGTGTATGGCCTGCTTTAAGGGCAATCAATATTGCATATGCTTGACGCGAGACATTTCAAAACAGTTTTTATAAACGTCTTAGATATTCAAATCCTGAGGATAAAAGTGTACTGTGTGTATGGGCTAAGTATAATACTTATACGAGGCAGGTTCACAGGTTAAATGGCCTAAGATTTTCTTGAAACCCATGGATTTCAGCCTAGGGGCCGCCTTTATGGGGTGCTTAGTACTTACTAATTCCATTACACTGACAAGGAGTGACAAGTCTCTCGAGAAAATTCCTGAAAATTCGGAAAACTCTGTACCATAGAGGAAAGTAATAAGGTATAGTTTACTTGATATGTCTATGGGTATAGTGGTACTCTGTACTTTGACCATAGACATATCAAGACTTTGACTAGCTCTCGGTGGTTTCCTCTATGGTATATTCTTTGCTGACTAGTGCTCTGAACCATAGAGGAAAGTAATATAACTATGTCTCTGGATCCCTGAAGTTCCCGTACTTCGCTTTAAATCCTGAACATTTGATATTCTCAAAAATGAAATAGTTAAATGTTGTTGTTATAATTTTCTCGATATCGCGCACGTTCCAATAATGGATATTTGGTAAAAATGAAGTAAAACTTCCACCAAAATTTACAACATGGCATCAATCTCTAAAATAGTCCGCACCGCCAGTCCTTCACAAATAAAACTAAGCGTTCTTCCTTTCATTCCCAATAAGTTAGGAACACGCAGTTGTAGTAGTAGTTCTGGTGCTCCAACTTTGTATGACGTAAGTACTTTTCTGAGTGAAGTAGAGAGAAATGCACAACTGAGAAACTCAGGTAAAATATCTCATGGTATACGGCTATCCCACCGCGATTAACGAGAAGCCAGTAGAGCTAGCAACTAAAAACGAGTTGGCGAGCAAACGGCAACGAGCGATTACTCGCTGGTATGCGTATGTACCATAGGGGTGACGCATATAAAAACCAATTTAAAAACAAAATCCCGTGCACACGACTCTTTTTTTCGTAGGTAAGCGTTACTATAGCGGCCGAGCGCTGCAAGCAAGGAATAGTCCTTACAGTGAACAGAATATGCGTTTCTTCTATAGTACCAGTCTCGAGTGTTCTGCCTGCCAAGCTAGTGTCGCTAAGCGAGTACTCTCTTTGACAGCTCTTATCTACTAATAATATTATGTATCTCTGTTACTTACAAGGTAGGTTCGTATTATTTAGTGGGAAAATCTTTGAAGCTAGTCGCTTTCCTCGTCGGTAGCGCAGCTGTCTCCGGAACGTCACTAAGAAGCAGAATATTCGAACTGAACGTGACGCCCAGTGGCGGCGATCGTTTGTCCACCGCGACCGAGCTCGGCGGTTCAGTATAAAAGCCTGGCAAACCGCGCCGTTGCCGTTGCAACGGCTGACGGCAGTGTGCGGATAAAATCAAACGTGTTTTCTATTGCCGCCACATCGTCGCCCCGTCACAATTTTGGGCCGAGTTCGTGCGGTCGCACCGAACTACTCTAAACTTCGGCGGTCGGGATGACGGCGCGGCGCCCGGGTGACGGACGTTTGGTGGACACGCGGCCAGTATCGCTACTTCAGCGCCGTGATCTCGGTTCCGGTGACGGCTGCGATGGACAAAATAAGTGTTTTTTTTTAACATTAAACAGTCTAAGCAGACATTTTCATAATTATTCTATAATAACACACTAACTGGGTATTAGTGACTGTAGTTAAAATAAAATTAACTAAAACATATGTTTGTTCCAGTTAATTTTATTAACAACGCCCGACGTATGAAGAGGAGTGTTATAAGTTTGACAGCTCTCTCGTTTTGTGTGTGCCTGTCTGTGGCATCGTAGCTCTAAAACGTATGGTCCGATTTCAATGCGGTTTTTTCTTTACTAAAAGGCTCCTTTAATAGGGATGATTCTTAGCTTTTTTCATCAATCTGTTGGGCCATTTTGTAGAAAATCAGCTGTTTTCTGATCGGTGTAGGGATCGCAGACATATAATGGTAATTTATTTCATTTTCACTCATCCCATTGACTTGAAATTTGGTATTTGTTGTTGATATGTAGCCTTAACCTAATGCTGCAGTCAGGAAAGTCAGCGGAATAACCAACTCCTCATTTACAGCAGATATATTATCGTGTTTGGGCTCGTTCTATTGGTATCGGTACACCAAGTGAACATAGGCTGATGATGGAGCAGGAAGGTGTTTTCAGGATCTCGGCTTAACCCAACGCATCGCCGACCCACCGAGTTTGGACTCGTTGAATTGGTCTAAATTAATAGATGGTTTGATAGACAGATTTGTGGAAAGGATCTGGTGATGTAGTATAAAGGTGGTCGGTAAAATGAGTCAGCTAGGTTTTTAATCGTAGACCCATACTTCTAATCAAAGCTTACCTACTTAATTATGGTTTTCACAAAAAAAATATTATATTTAGTACCTAGTAAAAATTACATGGTGGGTACGGTATATGTGATGATCGGGGGTTTTGTGCAATTTACTTGTTTTGTTATTGATATTTTACTGTTTTTATTTCAGAGTCGCAAGTTGCGTCACGACCTATCAAAAACCACTACGCGCCTACCCTTTGACTCTTTGAAAAATATACCCACAGGGGTCTTCAGGGATACTACAGGAGAGGTACTAAATTCCTTTAGTATTTCAGAATTTAACGCACAATTTTAGGTTATCCTTTTTTACACTCAACGAGCTGTGGTTAAACTAATGTGGCTGACGGGACCTAATCCTCCATTTGCATCGAGTAGGTTTTGAAGTTTTGTATGGGACAGCTGATTACTTTTTCGCCATTGTTGGTTCCATGGAGAAAGTTGTTCAGTTTTTCATTCCCTACCTATTTGTATATAGAAGATGACTATCTTCTATATACAAATACGTAGGGAATTTTCACACGGCATGCCAATATATAAACGAATTCCACAATGTTGACCTTTTGTTTTTGCCCCGATATCGAGGTAGGTATTGAGGGCACCTTAAATTTGTCACCGCGAAATAGGGCCGAGTCACTGTTTCCAGGGGAATCGCCCTCTTGGCATATAATTTTAAGACATAATATTGTTTGGCATAACGTTTTCGCACTTTTATTAGCATAATAATACTTTGGCATAATGCAAAGGTTAGCATAACTGTAATTTGGCCTAATTTGTTTTGGCATAATTTGGAGTTATATAATTTTTTTAACCATAGGGTAAATTCAAAAAAGTAAGTAAATTGGCCTTAATTGAATTTAGTACTTGTGACATTTTATAGTAGGTTCTTATACCATCCGGAAATACTAATATTTTTATTACTTATTTGTGTTTTTGGGAGTGTAGGTATTGTGTTTGGTGTTTTCTTCGTTTTAACATCAAAATGGGAAAGTAATTGTAATTTGTAAGTTTAAAAATTGAGGTGGCCATCTTACCCGGAAAAAAGGAGAGATGGCCATATAAAGGCTTTCAAAAAAATAGAAAGAAGGTCTGAAAGTAACACCAGTAAGGCGAAACCAATATTATGTGATACATCTGATGAAGAAGACGCAAAAGATAAAGCTGATAATTGTGCTGGATGTAGCGAAAAATATTATAAAACTCATCTCATGAAGATTGGCTTCAATGTTCGATCTGTAATCTGTACCCCACATGAGAATTGTACACCTTTTGATGACATGTGCTCTAAATGTGGACAGAAGAAGGAAATGGAGCTCCAGCAAGCAGAAATCAAAGAAAAGGGATAAGGCAGAGGCAAATCTAGTGTCGGCCATCTGTCCCGTACCACTACGGCCATCACTACCGTATGTACCGGGTGAGACGGCCAGTGACGTTTTTTTTTAAATATTTTTTATGGATGTTCCTCACATTATAAAAATATCTTTATACTGATTTTCTAAAGACTGATTGTTGCTGATTTTCTTAAAAATAAAAGTCTAATTGTGATCTCAATATTTTCAGTTTTATTTAACCCTAAAAAAACTATGGCCATCTCTAACGAATTTACCCTAATATTTTATTCATCTATAAATCATGAATGAGTCATAAATATAAACATTATTTATTATAATTTGGGAATTACTCTATTGGATTAGGTTAAGGTGCGGCGGGGGTGGCCTCTGGGCCATCCCTGAGCAGCAAACATGTTTGTTTTTATATGAGTTATATTAGGGTTTATTATTTTTATTCCAAAGAACATTATGTGTAAAATCATTATGCGTTTATAAAATTATGCTTCATTATTATTATGCCAACAGTATTATATGGCAATAAACATTATGGCTAAACATTTATGCCTAATAATATTATGCGTAGGTACTGATCATTATACTGAATTTCGTTATGCCATTGTAAATTATGTCAATATATATTATGCCTATAATTAGTAAATCGTTTCCAGTAAGTATAGGTGTATTTCAAACGCCAAATTGTACTTTCACGGTCCAATTTTATTATCTGCGTCCATTAATTGCGTGGTCGCAAGCGCTACTGCTGAGCTGAGAGGTCCTGGGTTCGATTCCCGAGTCGGAAAATTGTGTTAGGTTACTCCATTTGGAATTTCTCAGTAGCAGACCGGAGTCTGTATTTGTGCCCGGTTGATAGCAATAGGCTCGCCGCCTAGCCGCCTATTACATAGGACTTATACATAACTGGCGAAATGTGGGTGTACTATAGGTAGGGTTGCCAACATTTCTTCGGCGAAATATAGTATTTTTCAAAATAAGCTATAAAAAGAATAGTACACTTCAAAAAAATATAGTATTTTATGGAAAAACCTAAAAATAAACAAAGACTTACGACTTAGACTTACGTTACTCATTTATTTTTATAAAATATTTTTTTTTCACTTCCTGCATTAAAAAAAATTGTCTAAAATTCAAGTGTCATAAGGCTTTATTACATTAAATGTTTAAATTAATGTAAATCAAAAGCAACATTTTTATTAATGAGATACGCGTCTGTTTCTTTCTTCTCGCCATTTCGAATTCACAACTGAAAATATCCTTTCTGAGAATGTCGCGAAGTAGCGGGATAAATATAATAACTTTTTTCAAATATGCTGCCATTTTTAGCTTGTAGTTTTGTCAATAAACTCACTACATTCTTTTACTTTTGCAAAGATTTCATTTAATATTGTTTTTTCAGAGTAGTAGAGTAGCGTTCACTTTTTTTTAATGAAGTATTTGTTTGTTAGATTTCAGTGTTGAAAATATAGTATTTTTGCGTACTATATATTTTTTCAACAGTATATACTACGCAGACTTGAAATATAGTACAATACTGTATATTATAGTATGGTTGGCAACCCTAACTATAGGTACACCTCTCCCCATTCTTTCGGGGATCAAGGCGTGATGTTATGTTATGTTATTTTCAGATCCTCGGCCTTGGCGCGGGAAAAATATGTAACTATAAGAATCCCGAATATTTCTGCTTTCACCACACGAGCTTCTATGACTTGAACATTGCCTTAAGACAGTACCGTAAAGCTTGTCCCAGTACTGGAAGGAAATCGCTTTGATTATTTCATAATTTACTATGAAAAAAGTATTAAGATGATCCTAACGTTTAAAGTGCGCACGGACACTGTTAACGGTCTTCAATCAGAAATAAATAAACAGGGAGAAATATTGACTATGGTATCCAGATGCAGATAGGCCTGTGGGATAATGACCTACTACTACTATTCTACTCTCACGACATTTTATGTCACGTTCCTGTTGGCAGTATACAGCTTACTTTCATTTAAAAGAGGTTAGATATCGAGACTTCACGGCACAAGCAGGACATCACGCAATACTGAATTAAATTGAAAAGATTAATTATAATAAATAATTCCAATCCAGATTGCGTACCTATTTGAATATATATTTTTAAAGTGAAACTTTTATTACATCGTCTCAAACTTTTTCGTCTGTGTGTTGCATGTCGCGTGACGGTCGGCCGCGGAGTACCTAGGGATAAAGTGAAAGGCGCTCGTCAGAGCAGCCAAGGCCAATATGGCGGCGCCTATAATAGTTCGCTTAAAAGTTTCACTTTTACCGTGGTTTCATAAAACCACACAATCCTTTTTTTATTTATTATTATATTTTATATAATGTTCAAATAAATATATTGTTGGTTCAAAGGTAAAAGTCATTAAGTGTTTTTGAATAATTAGGAGATCATGACATTTGTATAATGATTTTTTCCTCTTGATATTCTTCTTAAAAACTTTACTTACGTATTTTTCTAACTGAATAACTTGAAAAGTTTAGTAATTAGTACAGTTAATGAGTTTTTCCTATGAAAGATTATGCCGAATTAGTGTCGGAAATGAAAAAATGTCAGTGAGTTTTACCTTTAAACCAACGATATACTTATATATTTATACTAATATTATAAGTCCGCCTTTGTACCTTTTTGTGTGTGAGAAGTTTAAATAAATAAATAAAGAGGTAAAATTTGTCTGTTTGTAAGTTTGTATATAGGGGGTAATCTCCAGAACTACCAGTCGGATTTGATTATTTTTTTTGCATTGGATAGCCCAATTCTTAAGGTTATTATAGGCTCGCGGACGAAGTCGCGGGCAGAAGCTAGTATATTTTATTTTATGTTGTAATAACGACAATGATGAGTTATTCGTTATTTATGCAACTGTTGCATAATAAGGGGTATTAAAACACGTATGTGGGTTTATGACACGGGGCGAAGCCGAGTGTGATAATAGTATCACATGAGTGTTTTAATTATGTACAGATGCATACAAGACTTTATCTACACCCATGATATGAATCTTCTATAAAAGGTTCCGAAACCATTGGGTGTTTGTAATTCAAGATCAAGAATAAAAACAAATCCACAAAATTCAGTACAACTGCACGTATGAATGTCGCCTGCAGCAGCACATCACCGCACATGCATGCGTGTAGCGGGTGCTGCTGTCCCCCGCTTAAGCGTTGTAACGAGTTGCATAGTGAAATTTAGTACAACATTATAACACTCATTTGGATGATATTATGGTTACAATGACACTAGCTATTTTAATGTCAGCAATAGGTAAGCTGTTTCAAAAACTTTTATAGAGGATTTATAGCATGGGTGTAGATAAAATAATTATTCCATCGATTTTTTTTTTATTCATGCTTTCGTTGCGCGAGGTCCTTTTCGGCTTGAACTAGATACCTACATTCAATCGTAATATGTAATCTATATCTATCATCACACTAATATTATAAAGGCGAAAATTTGTTGGGTGTATGTTTGTCTCTTCTTCACGCTCAAACGACTGAACGGATTTGGATGAAATTTGGTACACAGATAGTTTATAACGTGGATTAACACATATGATACTTTTTATCCCGATATTCCCACGGGATCGAGACTTCTGCGGGTGAAACCGCGGGGCGCAACTAGTACATATAATAAAACAGTAGAATCCGGAGTCTAGGCTGTCTGTCTGTCTGTTTGTTTGTTCGCGCACATCTCCGGAACTACTGACCGGATTTTCATGTAGTTTTCACAGGTACACAGAAATTAATTTGGAGTAGAATATTATAGGCTTTGTTTTATTAAAATCGGATGTTGCAAAAAAAGTTATCATCATACAAGACGGTATTCTGTTCACGACACGTTGTGTACAATTTCTGAGAGATACCTAGCCAAAAGTCTGGCTTGCATGAATTCAAGATAGTATTAAGTACAATAAATAGTATTATTCCAATATTAGGATTTGGATGAGATGAGGCACACAAATAGTTTATAACTAACAAAAAGTACTAGGCTTCCATGAATTCGCGTTTAGTTTATTTTGAGTACTTACCTACATAAAAATAAATGCTACTAACGATAAATAAAAATCTATTTCCGCATGTATGCAAGATCATTACTAGAGAATGGCTCGAACGATTTCGCTGATTTATTTTTGTTGTATTTGTAATTGTCTAGACAAGGTCGTGAGGACATGAACGAAAATTTTGGAAAATCCACCGGAAATGTCGGAAATACACCCGGGCGAAGCCGGGCACGAACAGCTAGTTAATAATAATACTTACGAGTACATACAAAAACTCACACCTCCCAATGGGAGTAGGCAGAAACTACAGATGACCACCTACTACGATCATAACATACTCCTTTTGCTAAAGAGTAAGTGTGTAAGGATCACGTAGCATTTTCCTTTTACAATAAGATTTATTTTCAAAAACTTACAGATGTTAATGCAAACTTATCATAACATTACGCCTTGTTTTCCCCGAAGGGTTGGGCAGAGGCGTCCCTGTAGCAGGTAGGTATACCCATATATGCAAACTTCATGATTTAAAATAGTTTATTAATAGGAAACAGGAGTTTTACAAATAGATAATACATTAACCGGTGGACGCCACTAGTAGTCGGTTTTTAAGTAGCGAGTGGTCGCCATCGGTGACATGTCGCGGACACTGAGTCGCGAGTGACCGCCACCGGTGGCGTGTCGTGGACACTGAGTCGCGAGTGGACGCCACTCGCTACACGTGTGCGGCGATTCTATACAAAACGTGTTAAAAATCATGTAAACAACTTGTCGGCAGCCACCGGTGGCTGTGGTCGGTGGCCCGTTTGCGCGGAGCCTTAGAGACAGTGTTCCGTGATGTCATATATGGTTGCTTTAGATTTATACAAATCTGCACCCTAATTGCGGTAGGTACACACTTTAAATCAGAATCCGAGGGTTTTGAAGGAAATTCCTAATCCAAATAATAATAAATTGAAAAATTCGTCTACTCAAAAACGTAAATAATGCAATGAACGTGGCTGAACTGTCAAAATGAAAGGCATTGCCAACAATTGCCATTTTATGTGTTTTACCACACTGAGACTTCATTGTGTAATAAGTATCCGGGCACAGATCTATCCTCGATTTGTGCCCGGATACTTATTCCCTCGAAACAAAAATCATGCTTTTGTTCTGCCAAGCTGAAGTGGAATTGGGCTGGACACATCTGCCATATGTCAGACGACCAATGGGCCAAACTCACGACCCAATGGGTCTCTCTTAATGGCAAGCGACTTCGAGGCAGGCCCAGATGGAGATGGCGGAATGAGCTGGACTCCTTAAACAAGAACTGGTCCCTAGCAGCAGCTTTAAATAGAGAGAAGTGGACACCGAGTAGGATAGCCTTTGTCCTGCAGTAGGACATCACGGATATTTAATATTAAAGGCTCCTGCAGACAGGTGCGCGCGAGGCGACTCTGTTGGAACAATTTGTTTGAAAACTTCACGGAAATTGTTCTACCACCGGTGTCGCGTCGCATCTGTCTGCGGGAGCCTTAATATTTTTCTTTATATATTTATACGATATACCAACCATAATTACATTGAAAAATCCGAGCGAGGGAATTGGTCATTATAAATCTCAGTTTTGAATCATGTACTTAATGAACTTAATTAAATAATTTCGAATATCTTGTTGTTTTTATATTTTTGACAGCCTTCCAAATACACAGGAGAGTCCAGATACAACCAGAAACAAGGAGGACGGATATTCAGAAACAAGTTGTGTTTATAAGCCACTAAGCGCCTGCAAAAACATTGTTAGCAATTATTCTGAGAAGAAAAGATGTAAATAATTGATGTACAGGCGTTTTAACTACTTTTATTAATAACTTTTTAGAGGAGCTTCTTAAAGTTGTGTAAAAAATATATGTTAAGGTAGCAAACAGGTAGTAAATATTTACATTAACAACGCAACAACGCTATAACTATGAGAACTTGAAAGTGGTCAGTCAACCTGACGTCAGAATGGCTGACCAGTATTCTCTGATATATTTCTTAACGCAAAGGTAGCAAATATTTCATTACAGGGTAGCAAATAGGTATTAAACAGTGCACATGGTCTCATGTACATATCTCGTTTGGTCCAGCCATCCTGACGGTATCGGAGTCTATGTAAAGTGTTTTTATTATTTTGCATAAACCTTGGAATTACATGATTCTGAATGTATTTGCAAGTGTCAAAACTATAGGTACAATCACAGATTACATATGTACAATTAAATGATATCATGTTTTTAGGTAAATAAATATTTCATATAACAAACACACTCTAGAAGGTCCCCATCATCTGGTCATCTAATTCCCAGGTTTTTAAGCCGTTCGTCCCGGCTGTCATTTGTGGCTCTTGGTCGTCAGAAGCCCCAAAGGCTGACAACCAGTCTTACCAAGGGGTATCGTATTACCCAGTTACTGGGTTGTGGAGGTCAGATAGGTAGTCGCTCCATGTAAAAAACTGATATTCAGCTGCATCCGGTTAGACTGGAAGCCGACCCCCAACATAGTTGGGAAAAGGCTAGGCAGATTGATTGAAAGGTTTTGTAGTACATGAGGGACTTACAAAGTATGCGTTATTAATTAATGATTTTTTGGGTGAATTGTTGCTCTCCTAACTAGATCACCGAATAATCTGTATTTAGGAGAAATAACTGCATTAAGTACTAGCTTCTGCCCATGACTTCATCCGCGTGAAATTTGTTGTTTTAAGATAAAATATATCCTATGACACTCGGCAATGCTGTATGTAGCTTCTCATTTGTGAAAGAATTTTCGGAATCACATCAGGAGTTCCGAAGATTATATACAAACTCACAAGTTTCACCAACTCACAAGTTTCACCTCATTATAATATTAAGTTTAGTTATGAGCTAAAGCTGTAGGTAGCTGAAGAGACCATACTACGTACTTATGACGTGCTTATTAAGTGCCAATAATCTTATTTCGAAACCTAATCTAAGTTTTAAATGAAATTGCATCGTTATTTACACGTAATTTATGTACATTAAGTAAAACAAATAGCAGTGGCTGGATGATTTATGTGTTAATTTAATAAGCATGCTGGTGTAAATTGCTGTGCGTTCCAGGCCGCTGACCGCGTACCTAGTTCAAGATGACGGCAGCGGGGAATGAAAAACTTTATGTGCTTTTCTCATGCATCATTGGGCCATCCATAAATTAGATACGTCACACGAATGTCGTGATTTTTGTAGCCTCAATATGACCACCTGTGACAAGGACGGGAGGGTCGTCGTCTTAGGTGGACATATTTATGTGTCCTCTGGTGTGACGTCACTTATTTTGTAATTTTAAACTAAACTTTATAATAATGTTGATAGAATTTGTAACATTTTTCAGTTTTTCGTTCGAGCTGAAGTTTACGGTTTGAATACTTTAGATTAATGCATGTGACGTCATGAAGATTAGAACTCGCTCCCCCTTGTCACACTTTGTTGAGCCCCTCCCTTCCCCTTAACGTGTGACGTATTATATGGATGGCCCCCATGGCCCCATAATCAGCCTATAATATTCCTAGTGGGCATGTCCAAGAACATGTGACATCTACCAACCCGCACTGGACCCGCGTGGTGGATTACGGCCCACTCCCTCTCACCTGTGTCCCAGCACAGGTGAGAGGGGGTGGGCGGGTCCAGTGCGGGTTGGTAGATGTCACATGTTCTTGGACATGCCGGTCGCCTCACGATGTTTTCCTTCACCGTTTTGAGAGCAGTGGTGATGAAATAATTTACACAAAGTAAAACGCCTGCTTGGGTTCGAACCTACGACCTAAAACTCGTAAGTTGCGGCGTTTCTACTTGGCCACCAATGCTCAATTTTTTTTTGATGGATTTGAAATTTATATGAAGTTAAACCTCGGGTAGTAGACTATCATGTGTTCATATCTCTACTACTTACCCGATATTTGTCTTCTGCTAGTAGACTAAGGCCCGTATTACAGAACGTCACTCAATACTCAAGTTTCAACCAATCAAATGGCTTGAATCTAGTTTTAAGTAATGCTTGAGTATTGAGTGACGTTCTGTAATACGGGCCTAAGACGTATTCATCTCTCAACTACCCGAGATCATATTAGTATGTTGTGGATTGGTTTGAATCGTCCAATCTTTTATTCCATATAAGGCATTGATCTCAACAGTGTTTGTTTTCAACTAAGCTTCTAAGTTTAGCTCTTACTATAAAACTGATTCCGTGCTTCTTCATATGTTTCAAAACATTTGTGGGATAGGCATCTAGGAGTATAGTCAGGAAGCATACAGAGTTTAGTTTCTCCTAATGCTAACTGCATACGGCCGAGAGATGGCGTCGTAAGTACCATATTCCAAAAAGTTCCAAAAATAATATCGTGTCGCTGTCATCGCTGTGCTACCTCTCGTTAGTTTCGACTGTGACCACTGGGTCAGATGAGTGGCGCTGTTTATCTAAGTTTTATATTGTTTTATTGTAGGTACTCGAAACCCTGTACCTCTAGTCCGAACATCAAAGGCACCACAGCTTTTTACGGGTGTAAGAGGACTTACTCTTTGGCTACTCAAAATTTTGGAGAGACATGACTTCTTAGGTTTTCCAGAAAAGGATGCTCTTGCCAATGGTGCCGATTCCCTTGTTCACAAACTAAACTAAATTTAAGTTCAGTGCATCTTTTTATTTCTATTTCATTAAGAAAAGGACAGAAGATAAATTTTAGTTTAGTCCTGTCAAATTAATCAGCGCCTGTCATACTCGCGTAACTTATTATCGAAAACAATTTTCCCTAATTTGTTTCATTTTGACAGTTCAACAGCATTGAGCAGATTTTTTTTCCAACTTATGAAGCTATGGATTAGCAATCTGTTTCAAATCGAAACGGATTGTGTTGTATTACGCAATTAGGGTACTGGTTTACATACCAGGCCTTACTTAAAACTTTAACTAATAAATATTCAATCTGTAACCACGTAGCCATTATTTCCAGATGTAAGAATGTGCTATAGAGGGACAAACAGACCTTATTGGTGATGTTCTTCAGAAAGTTCAGGTGCATCGTACTCGTAACCGGCATGAGTGTATGACCAGATGTATGAACGTAAACGAAGCAAATGGTGTACTTATGTAAAGATCGTAGCAGGTGGCGTTCTGTAGTTTCTGCCTACCACCATTAGAATAAGGCGTGAGTTTATGTATGTATGAATGTGTAAGAATGTTTCTGTATTTATATTCAAGTTTGTGTTGCACATATGTTGCCACCATGTTGATAAGGGAAACCTGTGATATATGCAGCGCCCCGGCCCGAGAATTCCTCGCGCCCTAGGCGAAAGGCTGGAACGGCGCCTTTTTAAGAAAATTTGTGACATAATAAAACAATGTTCTTTGTTTTTCGTGTGGTTAGCAGAGTTTTAGAGCTACCCATGGGCCTTAGTCGAGAAATATATCTCAGGCATGCCGGTTTCTTCACGATGTTTTCCTTCACCGTGTTTTAAGCAAGTGATAATTATAACAATACGCACATGAATTCAAAAAGTCAGAGGAGCGTGCCTTTTTTTTTTTTTTTTGGGTGGTAAATTATCAAATAACTTCTCCCGCTCTGGGCGGAGCGGGAGGGCGTGTCAGACTCTTACTGACTATAACCCACCCGTGTTCCTTCCGTTGCCATGTTGCCGGGGGGCCACGATATCCCTATCGGCCCATATTCGCAGCCCCGGCAGGCATTGGCCCTAGCGGACCCCGTTAATTCTGCTGACATCTCTTTGAGGCGCGCGTGGAACACAACGCGCCGTCGACCCGGGCTTGGTCCTTATCGGACGGCGAGCTACCCATTGCTCACCGTCCGCATGCCCGCGCCTACGGTGGCCGGAAATCTTCCTGTGCGTCTCCCCCTGCGGCGGTTAGGGGCGTGAGGGCGCGAAATTTGCCTCTCCCTCACGCGCTCCGTCTCCTCCTTCGCGAGCATTACTGCTTCGCAGAAGGAGGTGACGGCCTCCCATTTCCTCTCGCTCCGTAGCATGGCCCGAATCAGGGCCGGACGCGAGAGATCACCGCCGCCGATCGCTTCTACGAGGACACGGCGATGCCCCGCCCAAGCCGGGCAGACCTCCACCTTGGGATTGAACTCGAGTTTTATTCAGTCATAGGAACTTGAATGACAATTCAAAAGTGCCTTTAAATGGTTTAATCGAAATAAATGGTTTGAGTTTGAATAAAACAATAATGTAAACCTTAGAGTAATATACTCTAAGATGTAAACAGATTACCTAGGTGTGTAATTTTATATAAAAAAATTAGAGTTCTTATTTTATACATAACTAGCTTTTGCCCGCGGCTTCACCCGCGTGGATGTCGCAAAATATCCCACGGGAACATGCTACCGGAATTCAGAGTATCCTATGTTCTAAGCCAAATTATGGCCTATCCGTATGCCTTTCATCTATACTATACGTTCAGCCGTTACGGTATTAAAAGGTAAAAAAAAAAAAAAAAAATCTGTACTCAAAACGCAAAATTGAAACCGTTAAAGGATAACTTCGTAGTTTGTCAAGACCCTTTTTCTCAGAAACGCCTGGAGGCATCAAGTTGAAATAGATATCAAAAACATAGATCTACCAAAAATCAAACTTCCAAGTCAATGCAATAAAAAATACGGCCATTAAATTATACCGCATATTTATTTATATTCACACTCGCTAATTAAACTGTGGTACTTCCTGTTGTCCTAGTAGCATGAAGTTTGGCGAGAAAACTTTCATTACCTAATATATCACCTCCTTTAGGATTATTTTTGAGACAAAAAGTAGCCTATGTCCTACCCTAGGATGCTGTTTATCCTCTTGGCAAATTTGATCGAAATCGAATTCGAATTTGGAATTTGATTGTGGTTTAGGCGTGAAAAGTTAACATACAGACAGACATTCTTGTACTCAAACCTCAGTTGGCTCGATATAGTTTTTGGAAAAGTTTTTTGTGAAAATTGGCAATTTTTAAGAAATCTGTGAATGCACATGTTTCAAAAAGTTATGGACAGTCTCGTTAGGCCCTTTCGTATCGGTACCGATTCTGTACCGTTTCGGTACTGCTTATGTTTCCTCACTGGTTGGTAAACCGAAACGATACCGCATGCGCGCACTGCTTTCATTTAGAATTCCAAATTCAAATTAATTCTATTGGCTGGCGAGCATGGGCCAAAAACCAAAACAGCCAAACCAAAATTACCAAAATTTTTGCCTTATCGTTTTACGAATAAAATCGATAGATTTGGTTATTCAGAAATACAAAAATTCTAATTTTAGAAAATTTCCGCGTTACTTCTGACCTGAACGCATTATTAAATATGTCAAAAAAAATAATACATATTTTTTTCCGGCTGATTTTCAGAATGTAGTTGAACGATAGATTTTAGATACCGAAAACACAATTTTCAGAAACCAGTAGCGTCACACGTGCCAAGGAGAACATAATTTGAGAAAATTAAAAATGAGGCAAAAATAAAACCCGTCTGAAAATCTTGTTTTTATGTGAAGATTGGTCAGTTGATGCGAATGTTGGCAACGTAGCAAATACCTGTTTTGATTAATTTGACAATATTACTATACGGAAATATGAAATATAGCTAATTAGTAGTTGTGTTAGGAGCGTTTTTTGGCTCCGTGAAGTCCAAACCCCGCTGCCCATCATTTTTATGTGGCGGCTGTTATTTGGCAGCGGTTGTGTCGGCCGCTATGTGGAGGCCGTTATTTAGCGGCCGCTATGTGGCGGCTGTTATATGGCGGCCGCTATTTGGCGGCCGTCATCTAGCGGCCGTTATGTGGCGGCCGTCATCTAGCGGCCATAAACTGGCGGCCGCAATTTGGCGGCCGTAATGTGGCGGTCGCAATGTGGCGGCCGCTATGTGGCGGCCGTTTTGTTGCGGCCGTTATGTGGCGGCCGTTACGTGGCGGCTGCTATGTGGAGGCCGTTATTTGGCGGCCGCTATGTGGCGGCTGTTATATGGCGGCCGTTATTTAGCGGCCGTCATCTAGCGGCCGTTATGTGGCAGCTGTAAAGTGGCGGCCGCAAAGTGGCGGCGTTATGGCGGCCGTTATTTGGTGGCCGTCATCTAGCGGCCGTTACGTGGCAGCCGTAAAGTGGCGGCCGCAAAGTGGCGGGCGCAATGTGGCGGCCGTTGTGTTGCGGCCGTTATGTGGCGGCCGTTGCGTGGCGGCTGCTATGTGGAGGCCGTTATTTGGCGGCCGCTATGTGGCGGCTGTTATATGGCGGCCGTTACGTGGCGGCCGTAATGTGGCTGTCGCAATGTGGCGGCCGCTATGTGGCGGCCGCTTTGTTGCGGCCGTTATGTGGCGGCCGTTATTTGGCGGCCGTCATCTAGCGGCCGTTATTTAGCGGCCATAAAGTGGCGGCCGCAATTTGGCGGCCGTAATGTGGTGGTCGCAATGTGGCGGCCGTTGTGTTGCGGCCGTTATGTGGCGGCCGTTGTGTTGCGGCCGTTATGTGGCGGCCGTAATGTGGCGGCCATTACGTGGTGGCCGTAATGTGGCGGTCGCAATGTGGCGGCCGTTGTGTTGCGGCCGTTATGTGGCGGCCGTTACGTGGCGGCCGTAAAGTGGCGGCCGTAATGTGGCGGCCGTAATGTGGTGGTCGCAATATGGCGGCCGTTGTGTTGCGGCCGTTATTTGGCGGCCGTCATCTAACGGCCGTTATTTAGCGGCCATAAAGTGGCGGCCGCAATTTGGCGGCCGTAATGTGGTGGTCGCAATGTGGCGGCCGTTGTATTGCGGCCGTAAAGTGGCGGCCGTAATGTGGCAGTCGCAATGTGGCAGCCGCTATACATGTGGCGGCCGTTTTGTTGCGGCCGTTATGTGGCGGCTGTTATATGGGGGCCGTTATTTGTAAGCCATCATCTAGCGGCCGCTATGTGGCGGCCGTAAAGTGGCGGCCGTAATGTGGCGGCCGTAATGTGGTGGTCGCAATATGGCGGCCGTTGTGTTGCGGCCGTTATTTGGCGGCCGTCATCTAGCGGCCGTTATTTAGCGGCCATAAAGTGGCGGCCGTAATGTGGTGCACAAAGTCGGTTGTATTTTTTTTTGGAAAAAGTTTTATTTTTCACTTTTTAACCGACTTCCAAAAGGAGGAGGTTCTCAATTCGTCTGTATGTTTTTTTTTTTTTTTTTTGTATGTTTGTTACGCGATTACTCCGCCAATTATGAATAGATTTTGATGATTCTTTTTTGTTTGGTAGATCATACTTCAGAGGTGGTCCCATATAAATTTTATTAACTTTGCTTGGGTAGTTTTTGAGTTAGCTTCAATTATACGTATTTTTTCCCACTTAGTATGTAGATGATATGATAACTTCTTGTCACTGTTATTTACATAGCAGGTAGTGGTATTCGAATTTGTGTGGGGTAGGTACCACAACTAAAAATTGAAAAATAAAAACTTTTTACAAAAAAAAACAACCGACTTAAAAAAAAATAACACTACAAAGTGAAAAATAACTTTAATTTCGGAAGTCGGTGACAAAGAACGAAAATTCAAAACCAAAGACACCGACTTCCGAAATTAAAGTTATTTTTCACTTTGTAGTGTTTTTTTTTTGAAGTCGGTTGTTTTTTTTTGTAAAAAGTTTTTTTAGTTGTGGTACCTACCCCACACAAATTCTAATACCACTACCTGCTATGTAAATAACAGTGACAAGAACTTATCATATCATGCACTTACTAAGTTGGAAAAAATACGTATTATTGACGCTAACTCAAAAACTACGCAGGCAAACTTAATAAAATTTATATGGGACCACCTCTAAAGTATGACCTACCAAACAAAAAAAGAATCATCAAAATCAATTCATAATTGGCGGAGTAATCGCGTAACAAATATACAAAAAAAATAAAAAAAAACTCTTTCGAATTGAGAACCTCCTCCTTTTGGAATTCGGTTAAAAACAGATTCCGTTGGAGTTACGTTACCCCAGCGGCATGTTTTTTTACCGGTGGTCGTAGCTGAGTACAAACTAGCTACTTAGATAGATTACATTTGTGCCTAATTGTACCCAAAAAATTAAATTTGTGCGTCTTGAAGTTTCAGAGTTATTCAAGATGCCGCTGGGGTAACGTTTAGCAAATTGCTGTACCTCTCAAACGGCATGACTACAACTACGATTTTTTTTACTAAGGTGGGTCTTAATTTGTGTTTGTGCAGTGCAGTTTAATTTTTTCTATAATCGACACCGTTGGAAAATTAGAAATAGATTTTAGAGTTTTTGAAAATCAATTTTTCCTCCAGTCCAGAAAATCAATTACTCCAGCGGAATCTGTTTTTCGTGAATATCTTTGGATAGGCTGGACGCACAAATTCTAAATTTCGGGCACATTTACACGAGATGGGGTACTAATTATCTGTCAAGCGGAAATCCTGAAAAGCGACAACATTCCGCTGACGTAACGCACACTACACCTCCTTTTTTTGCGGTATGAAAGATAAAGCTTATGAAATAAATGTTAACAGGTTAGGTAAGATTTATTTTTCTTGCCTTAATTTTGGCAAAAGTAGAAACGATCTCCTTTAAATTGTAGCGGCATCTGCATCGCGCAAGCAGGGTTTACCGCGCGACCAGTAACGCCAACGAGGCAGTCTGTTTATTATCGCCTAGGAGGAAGAAAAATACTAAAAAACATAGGTCCGTAACCTTATCTAATAAAGAGCACAATCGCGTTTACAAAAATGAGGTGTCGGTAACGGTGTCGCGATGTCGCGGTTATCAATTACTTTTTCCCATCTCAAAAATGCCCAACGCGCCTAAAGAAATTTTTACTTCAATAAGTAAAATTGTAATAATCACTTCGTTTGGACGAAGGATTTAGAGATCAGTTTGTTTACTATTCCTACCTTCAAGCAGGAGGACGTAACTTCTTAAAATCTATGTGCAAAAATCTATTAATATAGGTTCAAAGAGACCATAAGTCTGGGTAATTTTTGATAGCGTGAATGGAGTACATAACAATTTCCACCTCATTATGTATAATTGCATGTCGTCTTTGCATAAACACGGCATTTCTTTGCACATGGCTTGCTTATTAATAAATGAGAAACACCGCGAAAGCCATACATAATCAACAGTTGCTATAAAATTACAACGGGGCTATGACATGTATCAGACAGATCAAAATGCAAAGGAAACTAAAGAAAAAAAGATTAATTGCACTCAACAATAGTCTGTTTAACATTGCCGACAAGAACGCATTCACATTAAAGGTGTAAAAACATTAAGTCATCAGCTATACCAGTTTTTAAGCCACTCTCATTAATATCAGGTCGAATCTGTAACGCGGCAATTAAATCAACCTCTTTGCGCTTCATAAGGCGCTCAAAGTTTGCAAATTGCCTATAAATTATAGCCCTCCATAGTTCCCGGTTTTCAAGTATTGCGAGATTCCAAACCAGATGCACTGCTTACCATAAAGTACTGTTCCTATTAATATGCAACATGTGTGTAATTTCAGTTAACTAACCACGCCATACGTAAGAATCTGGTTATATAAATTAACAAAGTTGTTGTCTGCTTTCTTTCACGCAGCGCCAGAAGTACATAAATCCCTAAAATGTAGACTTTTAGGACTTTGTGTTCTCGCATCGAGTTTTTCTGTCCGTCACTTGATATCGTTTGTTTGATACTCGTAAAGCATTCCTTAAAACATGCCAAATTAAATTCTAACTTCTTCCCTTTTTGTCACTAGCACATACTAATCTTATACTACTAAACGAGCAATATTTGTATGTATACATATATGTATTTGTCTGTATATAGATTTCTACTCTTGTTCTCGAAATCGTCTCTAACGATTTCGATGAAAGTTCCAATATAGGGGTTTACGGGGGCGAAAAATCGATCTAGCTAAGTCTTATATCTGGGAAAATCAATTTTTTTCCGTATTTTCAGCCGAGCAGAGCCCGGTCGCCCAAAGTTTAGAACAAGATAATGAATAATGGCATGACATTTTTGACATTAGAATAATGATCATGTTAGCATGAAATTAGTAAGTACCTACTATCATGGCAGTATGGAATTAGTAGGTAGGTACTATTCTATACTATTAAATGAGCATTCTCTATTTTCACCAGAGCAGATCTCGGTCGCCCAGGTACTCATCAATTTGCATTACTCGATCAAAAATAATATAAAGGCAAGTTCATTAAATGCATCTTGCGACAAAGATGTAGAACCTTAGGCGCTGCGACCTACCCAGATAAAACAATAGTGGTGCAGTCACGCATCTCACTGACGTTTCCAATTTCCCACAGCCTCGCGTCGATAACGGCACGAGAGCTTATCTCGTGTCGCCCCTTGTTTAACTATAATATCGTGTTTATTACCTAACATTGTTCTACTTAGTAAATGATTAACAGTTTTTAGATGATGACAAAACGGCTCATTAAGATTTGTATCTACTATCGTTATCGTGGTTTCAACATTTTCTTTTCCCACCAAATTCAACACTTCTGTTCCTATCAATTTATGTAGTTCATTGTTTCTCGTTTATTAGCCAAGAATAATGTTATCAGTGTACCAGATGTTCTCTTAGTACCTACACACTTAGGTATGATGCACTTGAAGAGTTGAAGAGATGTGTATGATGCACTTGAAGTGCAAAGTATTCTTAGTAATAATAACAGACTAGCTTGTGAGAGATGATTTTAAATGGTACATACCTACTGTAATGTAACAGGAGTTTTCCTTAAAATACGCAGCTAGTAACTTGTAGGTAACACGAACAATGTTGATATAATAATTATATACATATAATAAAGCTGACGAGTTTGTTTGTTTTTTTTATTTGAATGCGCTAATTTTTGGAACTAGTCGGATTTTAATGTTTTTTTTTTGCATTTGATAGCCCAATTCTTGAGGTTGATTATAGGCTATTTAGCATCACGCTACGTCCCTTAGTCCCTAAGTGACGGGGGCGAAATTTTGGTCTAGGTCGGGGGTTTAGTTCGGGGGCCGAAATTTCACGCAAATGAAGTCATGGGCGGAAGCTAGTGTTGATATATTTTTAGGTAGGTACTCGATCATAAATCGTAGCAACTTAAACCATTTGGTTTACAGTAATTATCGCTGGTAATATCGTTTTCGTCATATCCACAAACAGTGTGAAATAAATCATTTCAACATTTACCAGTTTAAAAAGTTAAATGCTCACTAATCAATGAATCCATCAATTTGCACCTCTTGTTGATGAATGATGATACCCAAGCACATGGCGCTTTTTCATACGTAGATTGTTTACCGTCTATCATTAACGTTATGAGTTTCCTCATTTTGTTTGACTAAGAAATTAACCACTAGGCGTCATCAGAACGCCTCTCTACAAGGCCTTTTGAATATTTTTTTCGAAATTACTAATAATACAGGTAGATTCTAATCGATTTATTGAATCGGAATGGAATGAGTATGCAGAAATGCAACGGAATATTCTCACGCTTCACTTGGTCCTCGTTTTGCAATGAAAAAAAAAAAAAAAAAAAAAAAAAAAAAAAAAAAAAAAAAAAAAAAAAAAAAAAAAAAAAAAATATTATTCTATTCTATTCTATTCTAAACATATATGTAGTTTGAGAACTTTGTTTTGTGGGGCTTTAAGTGTTCATTAGTCAATAGCAGTTTTCACTACTTGTCACTGCTTTTTGCTTTCTAATGAAAATTCGTATGAGAAGTCTTGGTCTGTAACTTTACTTTCACCTTTTTAATCTTGCTTTTTTCAAGTTTTTATAAAAAAATCCATGTTCGCGCCATTACAGACGTTACTACCGTAAACAGAGCAACTGAAAAGTGATTTATAAGCATGATGGATGTATTTATATTTTCAGTTTCAGCTGCAACTTTAAATTTATTTTCAACCGTGCCATGCTTTTCAAGACGCGCTACATTGACCTAAGATCGGGGACGTGGAGAGAATACTAGATCTGTACTAGCAGTAGAGCATTATAAACTCAGCTGCTTACAAAATAAATCATCCATCCATTCGTGTAGTCAAGTGGTGAGTGCTTTTCTACCCTGGACCAGTCACGCTAACGCCTACGACTATGATGTGGGGTCTTCTAACCAAACTGGCCAGCTATTTCTAAATGTTTTAATCTCTTGATACTCTTTAAGTCATTCGCTAGGAGGTACACGCACAGGTAAGTGTTCAATTATATTTTCCAAGTGCTGTATGCACTCATTATTATTTATTGTCTCCTTATAACCATAGATCACGGTGTTACAGTGCATTGGCCACTTGAACAATGATATAATCGTAGAGAAATTCGCTCACCGACAGCCGTGTGTGACAAATGATGGCGATTTGTTTTGTGACCACAAATAGCTGTTTATATGTGAGACTTATGTGTCGTTCCTGTAATGGCATGATTGCTGTACCAGAGAGACTTCATTGACAAGTATATAGACAACATCCTTTCCTTACTTTCGATGATAAAATGAGTTCGTTTAACAAGTTGCAGCTTTATTATCTTCATTACCGCTTGCTTCGTCTCATGATGGATTCATAAACTCTTTAAGTTTTACACTATTTTTATTTTGTATAGGTACCTATTGGATAATTTATTCAATACGTAAATTGGATTTTCCTAATGAAAGTCCATGATCAATAAAATATTTAAGTTAGTTATCTCGGACGCAACAACCTCTCTTTTTTGAGTCCGAGAGAACTCATCGTTGTAGTAGTATAAGTAAAAAGTTTGAAGTCTTGTCTGTCTTTGTGTCAGTAATTTATGTAGGTAATGAATATAAGTTTTAATTTCACAACGTGTTTCTAGTTTTCTTCGATATGGCTGTCTCTGCCGTCTGACCTCTGCAACCTTTAGGGAAAGCAGATTTTCGCACTGTGATGTTGTTGTCATACCTACGCAACGACACCTTTGTATAATGGATGTGATTTGCCACATCCTTATGGTATCTATAGTGTAGTTTGAAGATAACCTCTTTTATATAATGCCTTAGTAGTTCAATCTAACATAAATAAGATTTCTTATTTTCTTTGTTAACAATTGCTAAAACATGATAAGTAAAATTCAATATATTTAGCGAAAAAGAATGACCGCAGCAAATAACTACATTGAAAGTTAAAGAGCAATAAATTGCAAAAAAAAAAGGCTGCAACTCGAAATCCTATGATAGATTTATAATAAAATATGACGTGAAAGTTATTGGTAATTGAAGAACCAATGCGCCCATCGAAGTACTTTACTCAAGTAAAGCAACAAACTGTAGAAACTTACTCAACACAATCTAAATCAAAAGTCTTTTATTCAAACTACCTAGGCTGAGAATCAGCACTTTTCGAATTCAGCAAATGTTGTATTGTGCTACAAATAAAATGTAAACTCCTACTGTAATTATTTTCCTTATTTACAATTACAATACTGATATTGTAGTTACAAAATACCAATACAAGAACCTACCTGCGTTATTTATTTCCTAACATTTAGTAGGTGATGGTGTGCCTCCCACCAACGAGCTACTCGAAACCACGTCTTGCACGATTGATTTCGAAAGAAAATATTTCAATCACGCAATACCGTTTAAATTATGATTAAATTGGTAATTGATATTGAACATACTATTTACCAACATCGTTAGTAATCTCTTTGGTAATAGTCTACATGTCGTTAAATCGCCATTAGAACACGTATTGCATGCAAATAGTGATTTTGAACTCTCATCTTCTTCGTTAGTATTAAATGTGATAGTTTCGTACTTTCTGGAATGAAAATTAACGGTATCGGTAAGTTGTAGTTTGTTGATAGCAGATAAGCAATCAATCTGCCTAGCCTTTTCCCAACTATGTTGTGGTAGGCTTCCAGTCTAAACGTAAGCTTCTGAATACCAGCATTTTACATGGAGCGACTGCCTATCTGACTTGAGGAGCTCGTGGCTGAATGAGGAGCTCGTGGCTGAATAATAACAGCCGCACGGGTCGATCCATCAGGTTAAGCTACGCTTGCCGGGGTTGGTCCGTGGATGGGTGACCATCCTTACATACCGAGACTCCTCCGTGCCTCGGAAAGCACGTTAAGCTGTTGGTCCCGGCTGTCATTCGTGGATCTTTGACAGTCGTTATGGGTCGTCAGAAGCCCGAAGTCTGACAACCATAGTCTTATCAAGGGGTATCGTATTACCCAGTTACTGGGTTGTGGAGGTCAGATAGGCAGTCGCCGGTGAGACTGGAAGCCGACCCCAACATAGTTGGGAAAAGGCTAGGCAGATTGATTGACTGCCTATCTGACTTCTACAACCCAGTAACTGGGTATTAATACGATAACCCTTGGTAAGACTGGTTGTCAGATTTTCGGGTTTCTGACGACCCGTTACGACTGTCAAAGATCCACGAATGACAGCCGAGACCGGCTTTCCGAGGCACGGAGGAGTCTCGGTATGTAAAGATGGTCACCCATCCACGGACCAACCCCGGCAAGCGTAGCTTTTAACCTGATGGATCGACTCTTGTGACTGTTATTACTTAGCCACGAGCTCTCAGGTTAACAAATTGAGTTTATTTAGTCTGTAATCAATGGTGTCAGAGTCAGAGGTGAACAAGAAATAGAGTGTAAATAAAGCACGAGTCGAATTAATGTCAGTGTTAGGTTGTTTCACAAAAATGCGTAAAAAAGCTGAATTAACCTTAACATAACCGAAATCTTAAGGTTATTTGGGGACAGGTCGAAGATATACTACTTGTCTCCTTTTACGCGTTTTGGAGGTGAAGAGGAATCGAAGAGCGGAACTAAAACGCCAACTTGCAGTTAGTATTATTATAATTATCACACACATATTGTCATTGTTTTGAGTTAGGTACACTATTAGCACATATACATATCTAATACCTATAAACGAGCAATTCTTGTATATTTATAATCTGAATCTCGGAAACGGCTCCAACGATTTTCATGAAATTTTGTATGCAGGAGATTTCGGGGGCGATACATCGATCTAGCTAGGTTTAATTCTTAGAAAACTACAAAAAAAAAAAAACAGATAACTAATTAAACTAGTAGGGACAAAATAAACTAATGACCTAGAATCTAGTCTATGTCCAGCTACCTACAGTTGACAAGCAAGAGAGCGACGCTTCTAACTCTGCGTTTGCATTGGCGAAACATTTACAATAAAACATGTTAAAGTCTTTACTTTCTGTCAATGTTTCATACAATTTTTGACAGGAACTAGAGATATCAACATGTTTTGTTTGAATGTTTCGCTAGTACAAACATACAGTTAAAGGACGCTATGGGTAACGCCCTGGATCGTGGCTTAGAGTTGCCATTTAACAATGTTGCGTTCTTGACTAACTAAAAATAATTATCTCAACATAATACAGACACATTAGTATACGCAACGTATACTAATGCGTTGCGTATACTAATGACGCCACAGTTACTTAGTTGGTTTTTTAAAAAGGTCATTAAAAACCATCCACGAAACATTAATGACAAACAAGGTGATTAAAAAGGTGTGTGGTTATCACAATACTGTACCTACAGTCAAATTAATTTCAGTCATGTTATACCTAGAAGGTACCTACCTACATTTCATTCTCAAAAACAGTCTCCAAAAATAAGTATTCAAAGTGCAAGAGAGAAGCATTTCAATTGGATTAATAGTTACATTCTAACCAATAGTATGCTAAACAATGATTGTGTGTCTACAACTACGTGTAACAAACAAACATGGTGGATTCTACAAATGTTTGTCTTGTCAATGTTGATTTTTTGTTTGTGCGAGCATTTTTAGACGTATTTTGCCAACATGTGGTTTATCTGGAAGCTGACCACAAGTTAGGAAAAGCTGCGCTAAAAAAGCAATTGTTAAGTATTAGATCTGAAGTTAACTTAAACATCGTTATCTTTATGAATATAAGTAAACGGCCTAGATTTCAGCAGTAGATAAACTTGCTGCACACAAACTCCTAGTACCTCCGATATTTTGTAATTTTACCAAGATTTACTGTCAATGACGGTCTACGTCTGTCTCTACTGCTTAGGTTACAAAGCATAGCGTTGCTGGGTTACCTATCATAAGTTCGAAAAATATTTGACCAAATTTCATTTCACCTAAAACTTTTCAACTATTATCGTTTCGTTTTTTTTTACTTCATCGAAGTCACGTCTGCCATTGTATCAGTTGTTGCCTATTTTATTCGATTTTTTTAGTTACTCCGACGTTTAATTTGGTCGAAAAACTTTTACCGAAGTTACACTTCGCCGAAATAACAGTTTTTCGAAGTATTATGTTTTCGAACATTCATACGACCTACTATTTTCTTTAATTAATTATTTAAATGTAATGGCACTCAATAAAACAGTTGATTGTGAACAAAAGTGGTTATAAGTGATCCCAGTAAGAAGCATGCAAAACAAGGATGCTTGCTTCAAGCAGGCATCCAGCATGCAAGCAAACATGCAGCGTGCAAACTAGCATGCAACATGCAGCAAGCATTGTTTCTGTCACGGCTCCGGCGCTGAGGGGTTTGGGCGGCCCCACGCGAGCTTATTTATCATCGCAGATGGTTTTAACGCTCACCACCGCAGCTTCAGCTTGTGTTCCGCAATTCGGAAAAGTGATCGGTTCTCCGTTGCTGAGTATAATGCATAACGTGAATGCGCGTTTGACACCTGACATTCCTATCAGGCGTTTATTACCAAAACCTATAAAATGGACCAACGAATACAAATCCGCCTGGCTAACTACCACCATCTTATCTAAGTCTTTCACCATAACAACAATGTTAACAGCATTGTTGTGTTTTGGTAGTTTGAGGTATATATAGCCAGTTCCTCTGTGGTTGAGGATTCCGAGTGAAGTTCGCTTCCACCTTCGGCCTGATCATAACTAACCATCAGTTGAGATGGAGGCCAAGAGCTTCCCCATTGAGGATTAAAAAACAATAAATGTTTAGAAATCATTTCTACTTCTAGTTTACCATCAATATATCCATTGTTTTATAATTTATATGCGATAGCATTGTTCCTCTATAATCAAATAGTTCAATAATGCTTAACGGGCTATTTTTAACCCGTCGTCGTCGTGCAGATAAAATAACTTATTTGTCGTGAAAATTGAACACTGATTTTATATTGTCGGCTAGTTTCTAGTTCAGAGTTTCTACAAAATTATTAGGTACCTATAGTACAATTTTCATACGGATGGAGCTACAATATTATGCCCTAGAATAGCCATAGAAAAATGTATGTTGTGAAATATATAGCGACAGTTTTTCAATTTAACGTAGGTACAATAAATTTAACGCATTGGTTATTGAATTGAACCTTGCACACGATTTTTTTTGTACATACTTATAAATAAACTTGGCATAAACAAATATTATAATAGCCTCGTGATATTGTCAGGGGGACCGTGACTCATTTTTTTTTTTAATAATCCAAGGTTTTTACCAAAAAATCAATAGTTCTTGTGCCTAAGAGAAGTATTATACACGGCTGAACAGAAAGGAGGCAGCGTCGGAGGTCAAGCGCTGCGTTCTGTGCAGTTTCGTGCAAAGATCAAGGTGACTGCTCAGATAACATCTCGGCCGCAGGCGACGCAACAAAAACCTTTTTAGTACTCTTTGTGTGGTTCTGTACTACACCCGTGAGATCCAAATTAAAAAACGTACAAAGAATTATACAAACGAGTTGTTGTACGTTTGTTAGGTTTTATCGTTGAAATGAAATAAAATTCCGACTTAGTGATTCATGCCCTACCGGCAAAACATCTAAAATGATGTCATCAGTGATGTAAATTAGTTTGTTGCGTATTGCAACACTTCCAGCGATGTATTCAAAATGAAAAACATAATACAGAACATTAATTACAACAATGTTATATGGAATGCGGCTGCTTGTGTCATTCGGACGAGAGAAATTTCTGTAACACGTTAAGAAATTTACTGGTGTAGGGCCAACATAATATACCTAACTTGCAAATACGCAGGATAAACCTTGTTCCTATTTATTGATTTCTAGTCTCATTTCTAATCCACATAAGGATATTAAAATGAATCACGTCTGCGAATGAATACCGTTAGTCTGATACGGCGGTACCCAAAAAGGACTTCGACTGTTGCTGGCACGCTGCATGCGTCGCGCCAATTCTCCTGACATTTGCCTCACGACTAAGTTTACTTAGTAAAGGTAAGATAATATCAAACTGCCACTGATATTGCGCTAGATATTCTTTATGTGACCGTTGCAAGGGGCTGTTCTGGAACATCGCCCAAAGGCTTGCTGCCGCTTTTCATCTCGGATAAGGTTATATTATTATGACCATCAACCTTACCATTTATGGCTTTGCCTACCTTTTTAGTCTACATAAAACGTTGTGGAACACGGATATTTTCAACTAGCTAGCATCGCAGAAAAACAACTTAAAAAGGAAAAGGTGATATGAAAGCTATTAGTCAGTCATTCTGTCCATGGTGATAAAATTCACAGAATATATTCAAGAGCCGTAGCAACAACACTTTATAGATGCAGTTTCGTAACAAAACATTTCAATGTTGAATATAAACCTGAATCACATAGTTCAGATAATTCAACTAACCCTGATGAAGCTAACAATCGACTATTATTTAATCAATCGTAGAATCGATTTGTAACAACTAATTGGAATGATGAGGACCAGTCGTTCTTGACAATAGCTCGGTGAGTGGGACCGATGCGGGTTTATTTGGAAAGTTCTATGCTTATTTAGCATAGACCCATTTGCCAGTTGCATTGTTTGTGCGTAAATGTGAAGACATTCCCACAGTGCAGTATTTAATGGTGAATCAAATGATACTACACAGTACACTACATCATTCTATTTAAGACCATCGTATCGTCATGCATAAAATCGAAAATGTAATAACTTGATTAACTTTCTAGAATCTATAATTGCTAATATTTTTACATTAATTAGTTCAATTCATTAAGTTTTAAATAAATTTTATGAATGGAAATAAGATGGAAATGCAGAGACGCTTTAGTTGCTGTAAAAATAAGACTTCGGCCATACAAGGGCAGCTTAAGCAGTCAGGATCGACTACCTGAAGCTGCGACCACCCATTAGCAGTCGCAACTGCTCGAACGGTTCCATGTATGTATGTAATTAGAAGACTGTAGTTCACTATGCAGTCGCAGCTTTGAGCAGTCGATCCTGACTGCTTCAAGCTGCCCGTGTATCCAGCACCTTTAAGTTTGTAATAAACTTAGGTAAGGTCTATGGGCCTGAAGTGAAAACCTGCGGGACGCCTTTAGTGTGCTTTCTGCATATTGCAGTATAAATATATTTTAACTGGTTTTCGCAACAGTCTGCAAGCATTGGAATTAAAATGTTTTCTGTATTTGAATGAATGCATTTAAATCCTTATGGCCTTTCTAAAGAAAGTAAAACATGCTGAGAATAAAACAGTGTGGTAAATGACGTGTTTTCTTAAAGTGATATTTTACTTTGTTTATCCGAACTTTTTTTTGTAATCAATAATAACCCAACTATTATAATTACTTTTTAAATGCTTATATATGAAAAAGAACAGAGTAGTTATTACAGTAGAACTGTGTTTCTTATGTAAGTTAAATTTTTTATTGTGAGTCTTAACGACATTAATCAAACTTATGACGTGATCGACCTCAATAATCTAGGTATCTCCTAAGATATGAACTAGTAACATTTCAGCTATGGGAAATGAATAAACATAATTGAGTTATTACATGTACTTAATCTAAAAAATGTTACCTAATACGTAAAGCAACTGTAATCTCTTAGAGTCATTCTTAATTGCAGTCATTGTATTGAATTACATTTGATTATATAAATACATGTATTTGGATGAACCAATATACTAGACACATAAATAAAACTAGTAATATATTTAAACAAATCTTATTAATATTATAAACGCGAAAGTTTGTGAGGATGGATAGATGGATGGAAGGATGAATCTTTGTTACTATTTCACGCAAAAACTAATTAACGGATTTTGATGAAATTTGGCATACAGATAGTTTATAACCTGAACTAACACATAGGATACTTTTTATCCCAATATTCCCCAGTATCGAGACTTATGCGGGTGAAACCGCGGGGCGCTGCTAGACATAAAAATAAAACTAGTATATGTAAACAAATTAGCCATAAAGTAGAGATTTCCAGTATACAATTGAAGCGGGGAAAGTTCGTGACAATAAGTGTTAAGAAACTCTTGGTTGTAATGTCCACAGTGGACTTACACCAGCAATAATTAGTAGTTATAGTAATTTGACACGGAAACATCGTACTTTATGTGTTACGGGAGACCATAATATGTTATAGACGTTAAAAATTCGGCATTAGGTATATCATTTTGAATGACAAAAACATAATCTATGATTTTTTTGTTGCGTGACGTATACCTATTAAAATGATTTCTATAAAAAATTACAGGCGTTATCGATGTGAATGAACCTTTTTACTCGAATCTATATGTTATCCATTTCGTAATGGAGTCACGCACATACCACGAATTTCTTACCTTATTTATCGGAATTGATAAAGGTGGATGTCAAAATGGTCTCAGAATCCATTTTTCGGCGTCACATCATAATGTACCAACGTCAGTGCAATTTTGGACAGCACCTAAGTTAATCAGTAAATAAACATGCGATAATGTTATCTGGTGGGTGCTTATCTGCAGAATGCGGCAGGTTGGGGCGGTGGGGGGTTCCGTTAGCCGCGACCGAGCCACAGCTGATTTCACATGTGTCAGACCGCGGTACCGCGCGCTCGCTGTGCGTTTCTCTCGCGTGAAAATGCCGGCAACTTAATACTTCGAACAATAAAGTTATAAATAATTCCGAAAGTGAATGTGTTATTGATACCTTTGTACGGACCATATTTAAACCACATAAGGATACTAACGGAATTGCCGTTGCTATATTGTTTTTTGCGGGTAAGTTCATGTTGTTTTTGTTTGAAAATATATACCTATTTTTTACTTCATTTTCGATGCTTGTGAAAATGAAGTGTCAAGAAAGACTGTTATCGTTCTCTTAAACGTTTCATTATTTTTAGGTGCTTTTGATGCTGGAGATAAGTTTTTATCTTAACAAAATACTATCATAAATCATAATGCTTACAATATCAATGATTTAAATATTTCTGTGTGCGATTAATGTAGTTTTCACTTTTAAGAAATTGAATAACATAAAAAGATTTTAATTTATAATCGTTGAAAAATCTGAATGCAAATCACTGCAAGCAAACCTGTTATGGATATAAGATTATTAGCATGAAATGAAAATAATAATATACTACTTAATTACAAAAAAAAATATATAAGTACCTAACAACGTATAATGCCATACCATAAAATGAAATAGAAATAATGGAGTTTTTATCAAAGTCTTAATCATCAGTTTTCATTATTATCTTAATAATTAAAATAATTATTTTAATTGATCAATAAAATTTGCGACTCGCCTTAGTAGTTGTATGGGCAACAATCAAGTTTTATTTTATTTTATCGAAGAACCGCTTTATTTTTTATTTAACTTTTGAAATATATTGGCCCGGAGTCTGGATTTGTGCCCGGTTGATGGCAATAGGTTCGCCTCCTATATACATGGGACTTAAACATAACTGGCGAAATGTGGGTGTACTATGGGTACACCTCTGCCCAACCCTTCGGGGAATACAGGCGTGATGATATGTTGAAATACCATACAAGATAGTTGATAGAATTATTAAGCTGTTTTGTTTTAGATGCGGCGTTTCTCGAAGAAAAAATGCTTTCGAAGTTTTGTTCTTAGAATCTAGAAATTTAATTTTCACAAATTACAATGAAAGGTTGTCCAATGTCCATATCAAGTCAATGAGAGGTAGTTCAGCATAGCATTTCACAACGATTCAACAAGCTTCCGAGTCGAAAATACACATTTTCGGTTACTTGATTTGCCTAGTCCCCGACTGCAAATAGCCGTCGGAAGAAAAGTGGTCGTCTAGTTAAACTGAAAAACACACAAAACTGCTTTCGGATTGATGAACCGAATGGTTGTGACACACACAGAAACCCTTAGGTACTTTAATGATTAGTGATATTTGTTGGCAGTGAATACGTACCTACAAAGTTATCTCTTTTAAACCGGAAATATCTCTATTTGATATTGTTACATTGAATTCAATTCACTATTTCTAACACTAAAATATATATATATTATGTACAAGTATGTAAAGGAAAAAATTAAAATAAAGGGAAGAGCTCATTGGGCATCAACAATTCGTCCACATCGCTGTCAGCGAGAAAAGTGCCCAAAAGGCTGTCAGCGTTGCCATGTTGGATGGCTATATGCTAATTGTTTGACCTAAAAATTTGCCAGCCCTCTGGTCACGTAAAGAGACGACCAACCGCTTGGCGATGTCCCGAAATACTCTATTAGCACTCGGAACCCTAGCCCTAGCGTTTCAACCCCAAACAGCCCAAAAATATGCTATCAAATAAGGTTGTTATATTTGCGACGTTTGAGGTTTTCAGCACCTGCAGCAGCCGCCCCAGCACAGCCCGCGGTATTAGAAAAATGGGATGGAGCAAGGTTGTCGAAACAGGTTGCATCCCATACCAAAGGCCTACCCAACATCTAAGGCATCATGGTCATTCCGTCCTCTTCCCATTGTCGCGTGCCAAGCCATTGGGTTCTAAACCAGCTGGCACCCTGGTGACAAGAGCCCGACGGATGATGTAATTCATGCTTGCGTACCGTGCCTGCCAACCAGCGCTCTTGCTGCAGGAAAGGCCATGGTGTGCGAGGCGGTCGACTGCTTCACCGCACTGACAGCGATGTGGAGCCCTGCCATGAGCGCCCAGACGCAGACTCGTAGCGAGCCGGAAAGTGGTGTCACCCAGCATAGCGCCTATATTGGGTGACGCCCGACACCCATTCTCCCACAGCCAGCAGGCGGGCACGCTTTGCAGTATTGGTGGACGTGTGAATGAGGTTATTCCGTAGCAACCTGCAAAGCGGCTCATCCCACTGTCCCTGGGAAGACGGGTTTTCGGGCTGCTCCGTATCCGGACAAGCCACTTTCCAGGGGTTCATCGCATCAGTCAAACACGGCACTTCAGAGTCAACTTGAAAAACGGTTAAGATTTTTGTGGTTAACTTGTCGGTGCTTTGGACCGAGGACAGGAACGCCGCGCCGGTAAGCTTACACTAGAAATTTTCTCTTTATGTGTCTTTTAAAACATTGTATTTATCAAGTTTGGAGAAAAGGTCATTAATAACAGATGCTCACCATGACTTGACGGTTGGGATTGATTATTTTTTCTAATGAGCACACTTATGTCACCTTAGCGCTTATGTCAAACTCAAAGCATTTATTTCAATTAAACCAATTACAGGCACTTTTGAATTGTCAAGGGGTCGGTCAGTCAGACGGATAAAGTTAGTTGCCCTGTGTGAGCTATACAGGCCAGCTGATATTCTAGATGTAGATGTTGCTGCTCGTATCTTTGAGAGCATTTATGTTAATTGAATTATCTGCTATGTCAATGCGATCATTACCATTCAAATTGTCTTTTAATTGCCATCTTTTCTTTTATTTAAGAGCATTCTGTTGTTTTTGCATAAATTAACACATTTAATTTTAAATGACTTGTTAATTACTTATTAGAAAATTGTGGTAAACAAATTAGATAACGATTTCCCTTTAGGACTTTATATTATCATAATGATCTGGTTTTCTGCAAGTTTTGTCGATGGTGTGTTAAAAACAACCAATTATGGTGTTATAAATGTGTGTTTATTGCCCTAAGAAGAAAAAGTTCCATAATGTTTATATCATCGGACTAGCTTCCACCAGCGACTCCGCCCGCGTGATATCTTTATAAATTATAGCCTATGTTACTCAGTGATGTGATAATATATCATTCTACCTACTTTAAATATTTTTTTAAATCGGTACACTAGTTTTTGAGTTTATTAATTACAAACAAAAATACAAATATTTTCTCTTTTTATTATTAGTGTAGATATTCACTTCCAGTTTAAGTTCTATGCTTCTTTACATTATTATAAATTAAAGTCGCTTTTAGTGTCTGTCTGTGTGGCCGCGTTGTTCTTCTAAACTATGCAAATGATTTTGATTTGGTTTTCACCATCATTTAGAGAATTTATTCGGGAAGGTTTTTGTGTACAAAACATTAATATTGGACTTACATTGAATAAATAAAATCTCGATATTTTGTCAAGTCGTAAAAACTGTGCGAAGCAGGGATAGGTTGCTATATAATTATAAAATGATTGGAAACACTTATTTTATTATTATAGTTTTTTAAGGTACAATTAAGGATCATTAATAAATACCTCTTACCTGGTAATCTAGCAGCTATCTATAATTCTGAATTGTAGGGCATTAATCAAAACAAATATTCATAAACTGTTCGGTCTAACTAATATTCCAGTTAACTTCCTTGATTTCTGTGTTATTTTGGTTTGTTAATTTTTGTATTTTTCCTGCTTCATTGCATACGTGGACCGTAGATTTAACTCCATAAACACAGTTAAAATATCAAAATAATTGGTACTTATTCGTGGGTTACCAATTGAAATCCCAAGTTTAAACAAAATTTGCAGGTTCACTACTTTTTTGTAGACTTTGGAAATGAACATAATGCCTAACAAAATATTTATACCTAAGAATGCTTACAAGTTATTGTTTTAAGTGCAAATAACTTATTTAAAAAAAGAGAATTATAATAGTGGGAAACAGTGCAACAGGGAAACAGTAGTTAAACGTTACAAACAAATAATTACATCCAATTATGTTGCGAAAAGAAAATCGTTAAAAATACATTAAATACCAATTTTGTTGATTGTACCAACATCACTGCAAAACGTAATTGGCAATGTTGAGGTGAGAACGTAGTTACGTACACAATTTCACTGCACCACAGTCCTCAAAACTTTTTAAATGGCGATTGATTCAGGTTTGTATAAAGAAACCTCACTCCCTCGTTGCCTACCTCGTTGGTCTATATAGTAGTCGCAAGCGCTTACTACTAAGCATGAGGTCTTTGGCTTGGATCTCCAGGTCGAGCAAAGTGTTATTGGGTTTTTGCATCATAATTTCTCAGTAACGGCCCGGAGCCGGAGTCTAGATTTGTGCCCGGTTGATGTCAATAGACTCGCCCCTATATGCATAGATACATGGGACTTACACATAACTGGCGAAATGTGGTGTACTATTGGTGCACCTGTCCTCAAGAGCAGTGGTGGCCCAGTGGTAACCGCTGTGACTTACGAGTCGTAGGTTCGAAGCCTGACAGGCGCTTTACTTTGAGTAAATTATTTCATCACCACTGCTCTCAAAACGGTGAAGAAAGAACCAAAAATTCGAAGACGTGACATCTACCAACCCGCACTGAGCCCGCGTGGTGGATTACGGCCCACTCCCTCTCACAGAGAGGAGGCCTGGATTCAAGCAGTAGGAACATTATCGGCTGATTATGCAACTGTGCATACTGTGCACCTCTGCCTAACCCTTTGGAATACAGGCGTGATATTATGTAATGTTGTTTATAGAAATGTTTGTACACATAGATGACCTTGACTAGGTAATAAATAAGAGATAAGTGCAATTTACAGGCTCTTCGACGTGAACAAGTTTGAGTTGCGTAAACAAATAATTGCCGTTATAAGAAGAACGGCATCGGAGTGAAGCACACCTAGGGTTGGCGATCAACATTCCTACAATGATTTTTGCAATATCAATGCAATCCTAATACTTGTTTTGGAATCATCACGAAATCGCAAATCGTTTTCTAAGCGTTTAGGTTTACAAGTATGGTCTGAAGATTGCCATGAAGGAATTGATTTAGAAATATTACAGGTATTTACTACGCTTTGGAATGGGCAACTAGCTTCATCTTTCTATCTGACCGACCCCTTGACAATTCATAAGTGCCTGTAATTTCATGAAGGTAAAGTTCAACTCACATTTTATTTATTTTACAATAGTTACTAAAAACTAACTATACACATAAATAAAAACAAAAAAAGACGCTTAAAGTATTCGTCCGCATCGCTGTCATTCGGAAACGTGCCTGTAATTGGTTTATTTGAAATAAATGCTTTGAGTTTTGAGTTTAACTTTTACGGATTACAGTAAGATGGTCTATAATCTTCAACGATATTGCTCAGTAAGTTACAAAAGTTAAGTTGCATCATTTGGGTAGATTTCAAACAAAATTTTCCACGCTGTTCTGGAACCTCAGTCAAATGTAACCGGATCCCTTCCCTTCTGTATTCCTTCTTCAAAGAGCTGGATAAAATAAAATGTCTATGTATTGTGTTTGTATCTGCAATATCTAGTCTCAATACAACCCTGGCGTTCTCTAGATTCTTCTACGTACATCGCGTTCAGGAGATCACTAAACTCGAACAAACCGATACAATTGAATGCTCATCCCACTTTTTACGTCCCGCACGTTACCATACGTGGGAGTGTTTTGTATAATAAATCATTGTGCCGTTTTCGCATGATTTCATATAAAACAACCACGGTATTGTTCGATCAACTGCTGCATTTGTGCCGGAAACGCAAAGAGAGCATTTCATTTGTTCACGATGCTACAGAATTTATTGCGTTATTATTGTCAAATGAAGCCACTTACGATTCACAAACACGAATGTATGTTTATGGACGAACATTATTTTGTGGATGTTGGCACTAGATAGTTTATTTGCTTACTTTGGAATGCCGTTTTTGTTTGATTACCTACAGTTGATACGACAACCAAAAAGTAGTTTCTAAGCGATTATGGTACTGTTATTTGCCGGAGAAAAGGCTTTTATTTAAACAAATTTTTTGTCAATTTGTTGAACAATCGCAACGACGAGCATTAGTGACGGCTCGTGGTTAAGCGCAGGTGAGATTCTTCCGGATCTAATTGTGAAACGGCGACAGGCCGACGCTCGCTACGTGTTCGCACTCTATGGGAAACGTTTCAATTTGTTTCATATTTCGCTCGGCACAGTCAAGTTATTAATTCGACTATTGGTCGCGGTCGGAAAGTGTGACGCCGTCGATACGTCACGCCGGTTGTCAATCAGAACGGCCGGAGTGATGCGCTTACAGTTGCATGATATCGACCCGGTTCTCGACAGATTTCACTACGGCTCGATAGAATAAAGCAACAATTCGTTCAGTGTCGAAACCTATGTAGCGCCGGCTTAGGCCTTAAGATACAAAGTTTCCGTGATACCAACATACAAATTCTTGCAATAGTTTCACCAGTTCACCTGCATAGTATTTTTTTTTTGCAGAACATGAAAACGCTTTTAAGGTACTAGATACTTTCACTATGGAAGTAGAACGTTCACTTCAATAGGCAGTCTATTAAAATCCTTAAATTAGGTATCACGGTTACTGAGAAGAGAATCTAGTTCAAAATAAAAACATTAGACTGAAAAAAATCCAACTCTTAATTAAAAGTCGTAGTCGAAGAGTTCGCTACGGAACCACTGAACAGTAAGGTCATTAATTGCACTCAAGACTGACATTGTTATGGAGATCACCTTTAGGTACTGTTCAAGCGAATCATTAGCTGCTAATATTCGAGTTAACACACAAAAAGTGATTGGTAGTTGTACACTTTTGTTCAAATTAAGGTCAGTGTACAGTTTCACGTGTGACTAATACGAATTAATAATTGATACTTGCTTTCTTCTTACTTACGCATTCAATAACTTCAGTTTACTGTTAACTATTAACTTCTGCGTTTTGCTTTGAAAACGAGTCATAAAACTTCTGTGGTAGCTCATTGAATAGCAATGAGATAATCTTGAATCTGAAAAAGATTTCAACTGCATGACATTATTGCATGAGTCTTTTTGAATAGTTGCTTTTACAGTAAAATTGATAGCACATAAAGATTCCTATTCAATACCAACAAAAAGCTAATCTGTACTTTGGTCATTTATACCAATTGACTACACTTTACTGCTTTTGCTATATCGTTACACCCTCGATTCAATGAGAGCTCTGGAGCCTTGTTCGTGATTATAGCGGCCATCTTACACCTCTCAACGTTAACACGCTAGGGGCAACAAATTGCTGAAAAATACCGAGAATTGCACAAAGACCATTACTTTTAAAGAATTACGAGAGGAATTAACAGCAATTGAAGACAACGCCGCCATTGTTGTCCAATTGAAATTGATTGCCGATGATGCTCAGTCCAATAAATGGATGAATGTTGACCGCAGAATCGCGATCGCTATGGTTTCTAATTTATGGAAGCGATCTGCAGGCTTCAGTCCCATTGTTACGGGCTGCTTTGTGCAGATTCCGATTGAACTCAATCGCGATTAACAAGATATCATCGGTATACACAATACTGATTTGCAGACAGATAAATTACGTTTCCGCGGTGCCAGTTGTCTACTTACATTATTATGATTTATGGAACCTGTTTTAATCTAGATCTATATGAAATTGTTAGTTAAATCTTGATTTAAGTATGTATCTGGTAGTTTTTTGCCGTTATTAGACACATTTGTAATTCTCCACGATTTGGCTTGTACTTCATAATTGTGAGATTCTCTGTTAAAGTACCTACTACATACCTACCCGTGTTTGTGGCCCGTAAAGTCGTATAAATAGTCGTAATGTAATAATGACTTTGAACAATGCAATAGAACACGACTGCAACACCATGAGCCCATAATGCAACAGCCAATTCGCTCTCAGCCCCGTCGTACTTTGTAATAAGTTACTTTTACAATGGAAAAAATTGCAAACGATTACTTTTTTTTTATTCCCATACTTACCAATTGATTTACACACATAAAAACTGATCTGTGAATCAATAGCTATATTTTATGATCATGACTAGCGGACCTCCATGATAGTTTATGATTGTGTAACCGATACAAAAAATTAATATGAGAATGGAATATAGGTACGGATGTTCATACCATATTGATAGACTGCACACTCACATTACCATGTTGGATGAAGTAAATGAGGTTTCTAGACGTATTAGGGTCTTCATTACACATCTGCATATAATCAGAGAACCGCACTATTAGCACCCAGAAGCAATCATCAAGCGGTTGCGTTAATATCTATGAGGAAACATATACCTAACTAATTTTCAATAGATTTCCTTTCTAAAGTTATGAAAGACTTTTTCAATTTCGGTTGCGCCGAATATTCAAATTTTCCAAACAGTTTCTTCCTATTCATTTGTTTTTTACCGTGATGTAATATATTGGAAACTGTGTTAAATGACCTATTGAATAATGAAAGATATCCAGTTAAAAATACAATTTAATTAAGTACTGTATGTACTATGGCAAAAGAACCAATAAGTATTTGACCCCTACACTGTTCAATAGTATCGACTGGCTGAAAACAGATAGTCGTGTAATTAGCAGGCGAGCACTGGGAAATAAATTAAAAGCGGAACTTTTGAAATATATAATAAATGTTTTTTTTTTTTTATAATAGTGTTTTTGAACTGGAACACCTGAGTCGGGACGCCTAAACTACTACTATAAATTAAACGTCCAACACGCTTCGATTAAAAATGTGTGCGCATCGTTAAATTCTCACTTGTGTAGATTCAGTTATAGCAACTTGCACACCTACGGTATGGCTGAGTGGTATACATGCACTGAATACTTTGGACACAGAACAATAACGAGACAACAATCGAGCGTTGGGAATTGTCATTGAGGCAGAGCGTGGTAGGTGCGAACGAAGCCGACTAGAGGGGAACGTTTGTCATTGTCTAGCGCTAAGTTAGAGTGAAGTAACGAAACTGCTATAACTATGCGCATATATTTACTAGTTATTAATAAATAGTAACTAACAGCGCCCCGCGGTTTCACCCGCATAAGTCTCGATCCCGTGGAAATATCGGGATAAAAAGTATCCCATGTATTAATCCAGGTTATAAACTATCTGTGTGCCAAATTTCTTCCAAATCCGTTTAGTAGTTTTTGCGTGAAAGAGTAATAAACATCCATTCATCCTCACTAACTTTCGCATTTATAATATTATAAAATTAAATATTGTAAGTAAGAAGTAGGATAAATTAATTATTATTATATATTATGACTGCCTCGTTGGGCTAGTTAGTGGTCGCAAGCGCTACTACTGAGCATGAGGTCTTGGGTCCCGGGTTGGGCAAAGTGTTATTGGGTTATTTCCATCTGGAATTTCTCAGTAGCAGCCCGGAGTCTGGATTCGTGCCCAGTTGGGGTTGGCCCCGTTACATGAGACTTAAACATAACTGGTGAAATGCGGGTATACAGCACCTCTGCTTAACCCCTCGGGGCATACAGGCGTGATGTTATGTGTTATTCATTCCTGAACGTCGATTGTTTGGAAAATAAAAGAGGCCGAATATTATACTAGCTGCGTATCTTCATTAGCAAGTCAGTCACAGTGAAATGAGTTTAGTGACGTACGGCAGCCATCAGATAGTGCGTTAGTGCGTATAATATTCGTTGTACTTCTTTATTAATTTAATAATTAGCCAGATGGAAGACTTCTTAATTAAAATATTTATGGCCTACTTATCTTCTAGACTTTTTCACACAGTTTATCATACGTCCTCGGTTTAAAAAAATTTATAAATTATGCATTAAGCAAAACGCCATAACAAATATGCTAATTAATTGATAATTATGTTATTTTTAGAATTAATGGTGCTGTTTTTCTTCTTCATTTTATTTTCCGATACGGTATTAGTTGATTCTTTGGTTTCTACTTGAAAAATACAGTTGTTTAAGTGCATAAAGCGCAAGACACACTGGAAATGAACCTAAGTTCGTATAGCTTCACTCATGTAGCTATACCGCGTCTTTTTCATACTTCGGTTCTAATTTGCAGTGTGAACCGAAGTATGCCAACACGCGGAAGCTACATGTGTGAATAAACGAACTTAGCTTCGTTGCGAGTGTGGGCAACTGGGCACCTATTATTAAAAAACTTTGATTGTAAGTATCTATCTAAAACAATATGGCACAGCCTTAATCGTAGACAGGTAAGATCTAGTGTTCTCACGAGTTTTCATAATGATATCACACTGTTACAAAAACATGCTTTATATATATCATGCTTTGTTAAACGTCGGCTAGGTGTGGGTTATATTATCTGTGGTGTGGGCAAATCAGGTTTTGGCCATTCATGCAATGCAGGTGTGGTAAATTAAATCATAACTAAATCTAACAATTATATTTGACCACCTGGTTTGCTTATATTGATTGTGCAATGTTAAGCCCAAATCCTTTATATTTTAGTATCAAACCAGGTTTAAACTTAAAACCTTTCTAACCTTATTTTACTCATGCAAATTTTAAATAACACAAAAATTAACGCCTAAATATTATTTAGGCGTCACCTTATGTTAGTGAAAAGTGGCATCATAGTCATACTACATTCCATACCAAACCTACTGCGAATTTAACGTTTCCTCGTTACTTCGGATGCATAAGTAAAGTCAGAAGTCCCTTTTTGCTATATCGAAAATTAAATTATAATTATTTTATTTAAAAAATACATAATTATTATAATATAATAATAATAATTTTATTTTTATTTATTCGCGGGATTCCCGGTCCTTTGGAAGGCGTACCAGGGGCCGAAGCCAACTCGCTGAGGCCCGTAAAACGTTTTTTAAGAAATGAGACACCAACCGACGATTATCCCTGTATGTACTAATTACTTCTGCAAGTGTACCCAAGGACAATCCCTGGTTGGTGTAAGACTATTGCAAGATATGGAAACAAAGACATTGGACTATGGGTTTGGGTGGCTTAAGTTGACTGGTGACCTGGAACTATGGAAGGACTATATGGCCCCTGCCTGATCAATGTTTTATATGTACACGGATAAAATGGCAAGGGTTGATTTGCACACTCAATAATGGGCCTCCGAAAACTGTCGCTAGCACCTAGTGACGTAGCGACAAGAAGGCAACATGTCCTGAAGTGCTTGAGGAGTGGAGAGGTATTCCACGAGTTTCAAAACAATCCCAGAGCCCGGAAGATGGTCAAGATCCCTACGAGCACTTACTGGAATACTTCCTTCCTCCGAGTACGTTAGCTCTTGTGAATCTCCACTCAAGCCGGCCAATTAAGGTAAGAATGAGGTGGGAGCTCCGTTCCTCGTCAGTGTTCACTCCAGCCGGCCAATAAAGGCAAGCCAGAGGTGAGGAACAAGACTTCTCCCGGGAGATAAGGTCCGTGGGGTCGCTACTACCCAACAGCTCGCCACATGCTGCCCTGCGGGTTTTTGTATCTCTCTTGGTCTGGCTCCTCACCCTAGACCTGTTAAGGCAAAGTAAACTCTACCGACACAGACCCAGAGTTCAGGAGCGCGCAAGCCCCACCACGACGACAACTTAGAGATACGAGGTTGGGGATAATTATTATTTATAAATTAGATAATTATGTAATCTTCTTACCTGCCTACACTGCGACCAAAAATGGTGTTAGTTTTAAATATACAGGGTCAAATTTAATTAGCTAGGGAAACTCCCCAGACGTGATGGTATCGATATGTAAATATGATTTTAAAAAAAAATTGTTGTTGAGTTTTTTTTTAGGGTCATCAACCAATAGTTTCACTTGAAATTAATGTCAGTTTTAAAAGAAGATGTAGTGACAAAAATTGAAAAGGGTATGCTGAGATCATATGGTCATGTTAAGAGAATGAATGAAAGGCGACTAACAAAAAGTATTTACAAGGCAGATGTGACTGGAAACGCCGGGAAGGGACAATCTAGGAGGACATATATACCTTATTGGTGATGTTCTTCAGAAAGGCCAGGTGCGTAGTACTCGCAACCGGCGTGCGTGTATGACCAGATGAATAAACGTAAACGACGCAAAAGAAGTATGTAAGGATCGTAACAGGTGGCGTTCTGTAGTTTCTGCCTACCCCTATGGGAAGAAGGCGTGAGTTTATGTATGTATGTTTATATATGTCAGTTTAAAAAATCAGTTATATTGTGTTTTCATTGACGTAATGGGTTTCAATATCTAAACACGTTAAACCAAGAGAAATAACAATTTTCCCAACTCATACTTCAAGTACCTAACAACACCACCAGCGGTCGTCAAACCCAAAAAAAAACACTTCAAATTAATTTATTTTCTGTTTAATCTAATATAAACTTTCACCTCATTACTTGTTCTTGACATAACACTAATAAAAACGATTATTAATTTACAGTCGATAGATGCTATCTAAATCAGTTTAAAGTAATTTGGCATGAATCAATCAGAATATTAATTAGTTAATGGACGTTTCTATTATTTTGTTATTAAGTACAGTCGACCGCATGTTGGTGGTTAAACTTTGACATTAAGCTGGCCTTGCGTAAAGGCTCTTTCAAACAGGCGCGACACGCGACGCGACACAAACTCACCGCTCCTCCCGCGACGAGCGGTGTCTTTGTGCCGCATCGCGTGTCGCGCTGGTCTGTACAAGTCTTAATACGGAGTTTCAATAGAATGCGAGGTCAACTTTATATATACTGGTTGGTATCATGACAGCTCGATTCCGTGACAACACAACCCTAGGACAATTCAACCCAAACAATTCGAGCCTATGAGAATTCGATCACGACATCTCTTGAATTAATCAGACCTAGAACGAGCGAAGCAAGCTCGGGAACTTAGGGCACCCCGGCATGGAAAGGCTAGAGTGAAGCGAACGAACAAAGTTCCTGTCATCATGTTCATGTAACGTTCTTTTAAACCAAGCAGACAGAAAAAAGAGCCCCGCCCAAAGGGGTTTCGTTGATTTTGCAAGACGATGATTATGATAATCACTCGACTGCGCGACAGCAAAGATAGGGTTATGTTTTTATGATTAGGATTCGGTATTGAGTGATCGGGGTCGAATTGTCCGGGTCGAGTTGTCCTAGGGTTGAGTTCTAACGGGATCGTCTTGTCGCGATTGTCCGGGTCAAGTTCTCCGGTGTAGATTTATCGAACCATTTAAGTTCCTGAAAGATAATGTAGCATAGATGTATTATTAAAAACTAGCGTTATATCTATCTATGGTATGTAGACAGTAACATAAGAACCAGAAACTTCACCCAACCAGATACCTTTGTTCCAAGTATCATGTCTTTCACCATTTTGATTAGATGTAAGATGATGACTTTAAGCTTTAGCGAAACTGGTACTTTCAGCGGAGTTGTTAGCATAATAGATGCCCATAATAAAATCTTTCCAATTACTAAGAATATCAATTTCGGCACCCGTTCCGACAGTAATTTAACCTCTAATGAGCCAAGTTTTTATAAGATGTGTATTGATTGATAACCACATTAAGCATCAAGGATGCACTTTTGACTACGAAATTACGAAACCTAACACATACGATAGACAAAAAGTTGAAGAATCAAAATTATTACTCAAGTTTTTTTTTTTATATATTCATAACTCGAAATGCACTTCCTAAAGTGAAAGATGTTGTACAACTAACTTCCAAAACCGGTCAGTCAGCTTGATGGTTAATTAGCATACCTACTTTATTTTTTATTACGCACGATTTAATTCGCTTACGTGGTGGGTGTATGCTTTAAGATATTTTTTTCACTTTTATTAAAATACTTAGTTTAGACAAGTTAGTTTATCTCTAGTTTGGAATACATATATTGTGGACTTGGTAAACGGTTTAATAAAGATTCAATTAAAAGCTTGATCTGTTTTAATAATGAATCAACAGATACAAAGTTACTTTTCTTTTAAACTTTGCTCTGCCAAAATATTCAAAATCAAAATATTTATATTATTTCACGTTAACCTAAATAGGCACTTATGAAATGGCTGAAACTCATGGTTGCTCATGGTTGTTGGTCACGGTTGTTGATTCCAATGGAAAAGAGCCGACAAGAAACTCCATAGTTACTCTTTTACGATCTCTCTTTCTATTCATAGATCATCCTTTTTTTGGGTGGGAAATTATCAAATAACTTCTCCCGCACTGGGCGGAGTGGGAGGGCGTGTCAGATTCTTACTGTGTTCCTTCGGTTGCCCTGTTGCCGGGGGCCACGATCTCCCTTATTTGCCTCTCCCTCACGCGTTCCGCCTCCTCCTTCGCGAGCATTATCACTTCGCAGAAGGAGGTGGCGGCCTCCCATTTCCTCTCGCTCCGTACCATGGCCTGAACCAGGGCCGGACGCGAGATCACCGCCGCCGATCGGCCCCACGAGGACACGGCGATGCTCCGCTCAAGCCGGGCAGACCTTCACCGTATGCTCCACCGTGTCCTCCGGGCGATCCACACAATGGTGACACCCGGGCGTTTTCTCCCGCCTTATCCTGAACAGGAACCTCCCGAAATTCTTAGATCATCCTCCACCTTCAGATAGATTACTCTTTAATATATACACCATAAAAATCACACTCACTTCATCATTAATAAGCCCTGTTACTTTAAAAAAAGGATTTTTCTAACAAAGGCTTTTTTTTCAGAAAAATAAGGTCTTAACTTTACCTCAAGAGATAAGAGAAACACGCATTTTGTTATGGTTTCCACGTGTTTCGTGTTCAAGGTGATGGAGACGGATTAGCCTTGCTCGTGACATTGTAGACCTTTGCGTCAAGTGACTATGGATGTATACACCTAATTATGAAGCCTTTTCAGTGCATCAAACGTCATTCGTTAGTCTAATCGCTGTAATTTCGTTGTTTTGTCCTTTTGTGTTTGGGTACGCTAGATAAAGGTATTTCACGGTCATAGCCAAGTAAGGTTTCGAAATTAGATTACGAAAACCGTGTACCTACTGTATCTATATACGGTATTTTTCAAGAGCTAAATGATTCTACGACACATCTCTCCCTAGAGAACTCGACCCGGGAAATTCGACTCCGTGACAATTTATTCCTAGGACAAATCGATCCCGACAATTCGACCCAGACCATTAAACCCCGAGCATTCGACCCAGACAATTCAACCCTTACAATGGACGATGGATGTGTACGCACCTAATTATGAAACCTTTTCAGTGCATCAAACGCCATTCGTTAGTCTAATAGCTGTAATTTCGTTGTTTTATCCTTCTGTCTTCGAGAACGCTGGGTAAAGGTTTTTCACGGCCATAGCCCTGAAAGGTTTCGAAGTTAAATTACTCTCAGATTACGAACTCCAAATACTAAAATATGGTGCCGTTTCAATTCAAACTTTTAAAATGTCATAGCTCATTTATTTGTTCAAAATAATTTAAAGTTACAAGATCATTTTCTGGCCTTGTGCAGAATTTTTATAGGTGCATGCAGCCATGGTCACAATTCGTGACAGGTGGTTACCGCTCAACTATCATCGTTAGTTTCTACCAAAATCCCTATTAAAATAACATTAGGGTCACAATTTATTTCGAAAGCTAAAAACTTAGAAAACTTTGACATTTGAGGTTGTTGGCTGAAATAGAAATCGTCGAATTATTCTGTGTCGTCAAATTAGATATGCTGCAACATACAAAGGGACTTTAAATGTTATTTTTACAGCAGTTTTTGTGGTGACAACTTTCTAGATATTTTTAAGAAGTTTATTTCTATTTTCATCACAAACTAAATGCTGGTCTTTGCTTTCCTTTTACTTTAAAAAAGTTTATTAACCTACAAGTAGGTACCTTGCATAATGCATACAATGCATAATCAGCCTATGTCGAGAACCGCCCGGGCAGACAGCCCGCTAGGTGCTGCTAGTGTGGGTGCTTACAAACGGGACTCGATACCAATTTCCTGACGACATTTCCTTTACCGTTGTCAGTAATGTCCAACATAAATTCCAAACTGAAATGCCATAAGACAGTTTAACTTTTGGAGGTGCCAATTGGTTTTCGAACTTTCTCACGCATTAAAAATTCCCTCCATTTAATCATTCATGTGAGAAAGCGTTGTTGCGATGAGATTAAAAGTTATTTCATTTGTAATATTACCTCAATGGTAACAATTGGTAACGCTCCATTGGTTGGTCAATACTTACAGTTTAATTATCAGAGTAGGTACCTGCGGTACAACAGGAAGTGCGACCCAATGAGCAGTATTGTCCACGTAATGCTTGTAAACGGTCAATCACACGGTTCATATATCAATGAGTCTGGCATAGATAACCGATTCTGTACCAACTTGTATCAATTGATCAACAAGTTTACGCATTATGTGCTCATTTTTTTTAACAATTCTTTGTTAAGCTAAAATAATAATAATTCTTTGTTCTTTGTTAAGACAGAATTTGTTTATTGCGATAAGAGACAGCACTTCTCCTTTCCTCATGTGACATCGACAAACCCGCACTGGGACCGCATGGTGGATTGCGGCCCACTCCCTCTCACAGAGAGGAGGCCTGTCCCAACAGTGGGAACATTATAGGTTTATTATGGTTACACTTGGGGTACAAAAAAAATCCCATTTCAATTGAACCCTTTTAGTCATAGGTACATGATACATAAATAAACGTACGCCATCTTACCATGGGGGTAGGCAGAAACTGCAGAACGCCAGCTGCTACGATCCTGACATACTCCTTTTGCTTCGTTTGCGTTCATACATCTGGACTTTGATTCTGGTTCATAGATACATACAGGGTAGCAGGGACATCGACACGAAAACTGTTACCATGGATTCAGTACATGATTCTGAAGCCCTCTGGGGTGAAATTCTTCGTCGGTAATTTTTTTTTAATCAGCTGTTCCATACATTTTGACCGAATAGATATCGCACTTTTCTATGAAATAGCAGATTTTTTTTTTAATAACCGACGCAAGATTTTTCGCAGGGGGTTCAGAATCATGTACTTGAATCCATGGTAAAAGTTTTCGCGTCGATGTCCCTGCCACCCTGTATTTCCTTCAAGGCGCGTGCAACTGGTAATAATTGTTCACTTGTTTTCTTGGAATTGTTTTGTTAGAGTCGCGTCGCGCCAGTGTGCACGAGGCTTTATGTATGTTATACGTACCTACTTTATGTATCTTTCTTTAATGAAAAGCAACAACAACATTTGATTTCTTTGTGTTAAAAATAAGATTGATGTTACCGACTTTGAATTTATGTACAGTCCGTGCAACATAGCCAAACACGTCAACCTGAAGATAGATCGGTCGGTATACTGATTGCTCATACATTGTCCGCTATGTGTAATATTTATTATTTTCTTTTATTTGCACTCAACCACCTCACCTTGTTCGTTTTCAATCATAATTGTTTTCCAATATCACTGAAACAAAATGATAACAGCCGCACGGGTCAATCGAAGGTTAAGCTACGCTTGCCGCGGTCGTTTCGTGGATGGGTGACCATTTCTACATACCGTGACTCTTCCGTGCTTCGGAAAGCATGCTAAGCCGTTGGGATCGGCTGTCATTCTTAGATCTTTGACAGTTGTTATGAGTAACCAGAAGCCCAAAAGTTTGACAATCAGTCTTATCAAGGGGAATCGTGTTACCCAGTAATTGAGTTGTGGAGGTAAGATAGACAGTCACTCCATGTAAAATACTGGTATTTAGCTGCATTCGGTTAGACTGGAAGCCGACCCCAATATATGTAGTTGGGAAAGGCTAATAGGCAAAATGACTGGAACAAAACGAAAAATGTTACAATTAGAAATAGTTATTACATTGCATAACTCTAGATATTGTATTATAGTATAGTTACCTAATTACAAATTGATCATAAATAAACGTAAACAAGCGTTTTGCGTGGGTGATCATTAAAAGTAATAATGATTAAATATGTGTGCATCTGTATCATTGTAATTGTAACTTTATTGTTATGTTCTTAAAGAGGAAGGAAGTGTATGTAGGTCTTCATTGTTGTGAGCTGCGTTTGTATTTAATATTATAAATATATTCCTATAACTCGCATAACAAAACATCACGCCTTGTTGCCGCGAAGGGTTGCGCAGAACATTTTGCCAGTTATGCTCGTGGCTAAGTAATGACAGCCGCACGGGTCGATCCATCAGGTTAAGCTACCCTTGCCGGGGTTGGTCCGTGGATGGGTGACCATATTTACATACCGAGACTCCTCCGTGCCTCGGAAAGCACGTTAAGCCGTTGGTCCTGGCTGTCATTCGTGGCTCTTTGACAGTCGTTACAGGTCGTCAGAAGCCCAAAAGTCTGACAACCAGTCTTACCAAGGCGTATCGTATTGCCCAGTTACTGGATTGTGGAGGTCAGATAGGCAGTCGCTCCATGTAAAATACTGATATTCAGCTGCATCTGGTTAGATTGGAAGCTGACCCCAATATAGTTGGGAAAAGGCTAGGCAGATTGATTTCGGCAGTTATGTTACGTTGGCGTTGGTTGTGTTGTTGTTGTTATTTTGTTACTGTTATGTGTTGTGTTCCTATAACTAACGGTATAGTCCGTGCAATCCACGAAGACGCGCCCCACTCCGCTCCGCGCCGTACTAGAGTTCAGCTTACAGTGCAGTAATCGCGGAGTGGGGCGCGTCGTCGTGGATTGCACGGACTATATCATTGAAGTATAAATGACGCGAGGATTCCAATAGCTTATGGTTTTATGATAAAGAAAATCTCAAACCAAATTGAATATTTTAGTAGGTAAGTACTTAATTTCCGAGGAGAACTGATGTGAGGTGTGGCCATTCCGGAAGCAAATATGACATCATGATAAAAAAATATATAGTTAAAAACATGTTTATTGCAAATTTAAACTGCAAGGTCGATGTCATTGAGGCGATTTTGCCGCGGTCTGATACTTCCTAATTCATCAATATTTTTGCGTCTCTATTAAATAAACATTAGGTATAATAATTATGCAAATGAAGATTAGACACAGCTAATTTGCATTAGCACCTAAAAATAATATGAGTGTCACTAAAATAATACTAAATAACAAAACAGAATAATAATGTAATTCGTGTAATTGTGTATGACTAATTAAATAATTAGGTCATTCGTCAAAAGATTTGCATCACCAAGAACAACTAAGTAGGTGCCTATTGTTTCAAATGAACATTTGTATATCTGGGGGCACGGCAGTGTTCCCGCCAAGACGAGCCAAGCGAAGCGCAAGGGCACTACTTACCTGCGCCTACCTTTTCTAGAAGCGCTTCGTCGTTTTTTGAACCCTCATAACTTGGGTTTAGACCAGATAAACAAAATTCTCGGAATATGATGTCAATAGTAGACTTATTAAATATATAAAGTTTCAATTGCATAGCTCTTATGTATTAAAAAATCTAAAACTTGGAACTTTTACCCCCCAACCCCATAAACTAGGGGATGGAAGTTTGTATGAGACTTCCGCAAATTTTGAAGCTAGAGGTCTGTTAATTTATACAGGGACTCCTTGTTATAAATAATAAAATAAATATTTCAGGTTTTTTTGTAAATCACCCCCCACCCTTTAAATTAGGGGATGGAAGTTTGTATGGGTTTTCCCTTACAAACTCGAAAAAAAGGCAAAGATAGAGAGGTGGCTATGAAAAAAGGCGCCTCTGATGTGCAAGAAATACACCCCAAAAAAAGAATGAAAAAATTAATAAAATAAAAATATACTGTCATAAGCACCTTATAAAAAGAAGGGAAATCCTACCAAAAACATTTTCATGTACAATGTTGCCAAGACGAGACCATATGGCTCGCACTGTCAAAAAGTTATCAGATCTCATGTAGAGTCAAGCTTCTAACTCTACACGCCCTAACTGTACAAGCCCTAACTTCACAAACTCTACACCTTAGTCAAAATATGTGGCTTGGCCGTTTCGCTACCGTCACATGAGCGTAAGGTGAAAAATGTATTCACTGTTCATTGCTTTTCTGATATACAATAGTTAATTATTTATTAATTTAGTTAATTATTTCTCATGTAGAGCCAAGCTTCTAACTCTACACGCCCCACCAATAAACCGACGACGATCAGTCCGGAAACGGCTAAGCCACATATTTTGATTAAGGTGTAGAGTTTGTGAAGTTCGGGCTGGTACAGTTAGGGCGTGTAGAGTTAGAAGCTTGGCTCTATTTGAGAACTGATAACTTTTTGACAGTGCGAGCCATATTCAAAATTCAAAAGTTATTTATTCAAACTAGGCTGAGAAGCAGCACTTTTCAAACGTCAAAATTACATAAGACAGTCCCCCAAAACGCGCTCTAAACGAACGCGCCCATAATATGGTCTCGTCTTGGCAACATTTTATATGAAAATGTTTTTGGTGGGATTTAGGTTTCATCTTGAACTAAGCCTCTATGCATATTATAAATTAGTCGTTTTTCATGTCTGTGTGATCGCGTTATTCTCCTAAACTAAGCAACGGATTTTGATGTGGTTTTCACCACAATTTAGTGAATTTATTCCGAAAGGTTTATATGTATAATACATTAATAAAAAAACTATAATAAAGAAACCTGTTGAAAAAATGTTTTGTCAAAGCGTAAATAACCGTGCGAAGTAGGGGTCTACTCTCTAAGTCCATCAATGAAGATACGGGCCTGATCGAAAGTAGTTGATCCGTCAGAACAAGTGTCAAATTATTTTTTTCCGACGGAAAATACTGGGGGTTCTATGTTCTATGTTATGGGGTTTTCGTTTCCGCACTTAATCCGTAAGGTGGACCATTGTACGTGGGAAAAAATACTGGGGGTATACGAGGGGTTATCGGTAGTATGGACAGCTGTCAAATCGTGTTGTCATTCATTCTTAGTTCAGGCCTCGATATAATCATATGTCCGTAAGTAATACGTTGTAGTCAGTATCCGTAACTTCGGACGAAACTACGGAGTCCTTGCTAAGGTAGTAGACCCCAGGGGCGGGTCGCTAGTTTTGAATAAACAAGTTTGCTGCAAATAAGAGGCATATCACATTTAATTTCAAGATGATTTTCAATCATGATTAGTCCTCAATCTCGATATAAGCATACAAGACTGACAGATTTGATACTAATCTCGACTCAAATCACGTTATTCTCTCTTCTGAACATTATTTCTTGAGTAGGGTTCTACGTTCGTTGGGGGAAGCCTGTGACCAGCAGTGGACGTCTTTCAGCTGAAATGATGAATTATTATGAGGAGTTTTCAAATAAAGCAATAAAAAATTGTTTATCTACCAAAGCCAAATACTTAAGAGGGTTTATCCTAAAAGTTGGCAACGTCGTAAATAGCTGTCAAATATTTACCTGTTTTGATTAATTTAGCAATATTACTGTATGGAATCAAGAAATGTGGCTAACTAGGGAACTAAAATATTGATTTTGAAATGCAATAATTAATATCGTAATACCGAATATTTAGTTATAGACGTAACAAAAGTATTTGGAAACTTTCCAAATGCCTTTTTTACACCTAAAATTGTTACAACATCAAATTCAGTTTTGTAATTGCACACATTTCTTATTTCCATACAATAATATTGCCAAATTAATCAAAACAGCGAAATATTTCACATCTATTTGCGACGTTGCCCACTTTCATATAAACGCTTTTAAATCATGAGAAAACCTTTAGATAAAATCCTACAACTTCTACTAGTTATACATATTAAGTACCTATCGATACCGCTTACATCATTCGGTGAAACTGAGCCCTCTCGAATCACGTTACCAATCTTGAAAATATATGAAATGTGGTAGTTAAAATATCGCATGTTAATGGCACAATATCGGCCAGTCCGTGACACCGAACACCGTTACTAATGATCGATGCACAACGGTCACGCTTTAATAGTAATAAGCGTTACTACGCGATTCTATCCACACGATAAGACAAATCGGCTGAATTAAAATACCACGCTTATCACAAAAAATAATAACAAGCTATCGAGAAAGAAAAAAACTATAAAATATCTCTCTCATACAGCAGTTCGCCATTGCTCACGCTTTTGCCTTTACAGCTCATCAAAAACTAGTGAAGGGTCCATTACAAATCGGCCATTAGTTTCGGAAATGATCGTCTACATAAAGTCAAGCAGTTACGTAGTTCTTTACTGTTTAATGTGCAATAATTTGTGAAACTCCGTAATGTTTATGGTAACTTAAAAACTTCTTACGTAGATAGGTAGGTACCGACACTTCTACGGTAATTACGTATCATGTGTCAAAACAACTATCCATTTGGTCAGCAGTAGGACAGTAAAAACTAACTTAAATGGCTCAACTTTATTACACTCAAAAGATTTAACTATCAACAATAAAAGAGGCGCGAAAACAGGAGGAAACCATTTTTCTTATACTGAGAAAGTAGAAAATTCATTCAAATAATAAAATGCATAAAATCCCAACCTATTCACAATATTTGGCTTAATTAAGTGTGTGACGCAATACAGGCTGTATGAAAAGTGAACCTGAGTCCATGAAAAAAAAAAATTAAAAAAAACAAATGAAGATCGCAATGCCGCGATCTTATAATAGAATTATTTTGTTTGTAAATTATTTAACATCATGCGCATTACAGTTTACGAGGACCAATAAATCTGTGCAAGCCTTTTTACTTCTTCAAACTATTTGGTACACACGTATACCTATACTTGTATTAAGTTGTGTGATGTCTGCTCCAATAGATTGCATAAACACAATAACACATTAAACAACGGTACGTACAGTCCAATATTGCCTAATTAAATCGTGATAAAGTTTTCTTTTCTATGGGTAACACACTATTGTTATTAATGAATCAAAGGCTAATAATTTACTCTTGATTTTTGTTAGAAAGCGTTACTTTCTCGTCATGGCTACAATAGAATGATTTTAGCGTCACGTTTATCGAAGCCTTGTCTCCACATCGATAGACACGCTCCGAAGATTGAACTTTTTTAATATTTTCTGTTATTGTTGTTATTCCCTGTATCTAAATACCAACTGCAATTTTACTTTATACTCAGATTAGTTTTTAGCCTCATTTCACGCCTTGTCTTTAATTATTATTTATTTTTATTTTAGCTGGAACGTAAAATATGCTATTTATCACAATTAGGTTTTCAGTAATTAGTAGTTGGATGTTTTAGTACGTTTTAAGAGGGTTTATCCTAAAAGTAGCTGTCAAATATTTACCTGTTTTGATTAATTTAGCAATATTACTGTATGGAACTAAGAAATGTGGCTAACTAGGGAACCAAAATATTAATTAATGCAATAATTAATTTCTTAACACCGAGTATTTAGTTTTAGATGTAAAAAGAGTATTTGGAAACTTTCCAAATGCTTTTTTTACACCTAAAACGGTCACCTACACCATCAAATTCAGTGTTATAATTGCAACTCATTATTCGCTGTACATTTCTTATTTCCATACAGTAATATTGCCAAATTAATCAAAACAGCGAAATATTTGACATCTATTTGCGACGTTGCCCACTTTCAGAATAAACGCCCTTAAGCCCAATCAAATCGAGATTTTGTATTTTTTTATTTTAATGTTTTTCGTGGCCTACCCTTTTCAGTCACAAATATTTACTCTAAGCAGTTAACTTCGGGTACAATTCCCTGTTTTAATAACACGAATGACACACATTGCTTGTTAAATAACTAATATATGTACAGACGCCAGCACATCAAGCTACTACAATCTGTCAAACTTATTTAATAGATTTTCAACTTTATCGCTGAAGTGTAAGGTTCAAAGTTGATTGGGAAAATTTGACAGTTTCGGGTAGCTTGATGTGCTGGCGTCTGTACATACTGCCCTGCTAAACACAAAGGCGGTATCTCAACCGGAGTAAGTTTTGAGAAAATTTACTTTTTTTTAATTGTAATTTAAGGAAAAACGGAGATAGAAAAAACGTCTTAGTGGTTTTTTTTACTGTTTTAAGTTAGATAGCACTATTCCACTTATACCATTAGATACGAAATTGTTAAAGCTATTGAATGGTAAATAGGTAATAGGTAATAGGTAATACGGGCTGGTATCCGCAACTCCACGTCAAAGCGCGTATTTTGCGTATGGGTGGGAAAATCTGTTATTCGATCCACCCCAGCTCCTCAAAGAAGGCCAGCAACGCCTTGGTGTCACTGACAATCTCACGTAGGGTACCTGGGTTACCGAAGTACTTTGCCCTGTATGTGGCGACCGCCGGGCAGTTTAACAGCACATGGGCTGCTGTCTCGTCGTCCTCCATGCAAGCTCTGCACAGCGGACTGTCTGTGACTCCTATGACAAAGAGGTGTTTATTAAATGACCCATGGCCAGTTAGGGCAGCTGTAACTGTGCGCAGCTGCTGTTTTGTTAATCGGAGAACCTGTTTCGTGAGGCGGCCGTCGATTGTAGGGAGAGCCTCCTTGGCCTGCCTGCACTCACCGTGGTCCACCCATAGTTTTTGATGTTGTTCCCTGGTTCGTTTCCTTACCAGAGTGCGTAGGTACCCGAAGGGGAGTGGGGTGATGGGTTCAGGCCCCACTGGTGCCATGCTCGACCCCCTTCTGGCAAGTTCGTCGGCTGCGTCATTGCCCCGCGAACCGCTGTGTCCCTTAATCCATTGAATGGTTATATTATTGAGGTCACCCACCTGGTTGAGGCGCTGGTGGCACTCGTATATTAGCCCAGAATCAACAGTGTGACTGTTTAGCGCTTGCAGAACAGCCATGCTGTCTGAGAGTATTCGTATCGAGTGGTCCTTAACCTCCCTGGCCATGATGGCTGAAGCGGCAAGAGATATACCCATGCATTCGGCCTGGAACACTGTGTTATGGACACCCAATGGTGTGGCTATGTGTATGTTGAAGTCCTCCGAGAAGATTCCAGCACCTGTGCCACTACCTGTTTTGGATCCGTCGGTGAAGATTCGCAGCTCTGCGGGGCGCAAACCCTCGCATCTGCGGTCCTCGTGTAGTTGGATCCTGTATTTTTTATCGAAGATAATTTGTTTGGGCACCCGGTCGTTTACGGCTTTCGTAATAGGGAACTCATTGTTAAGTCCCTCAAGTAGCGCGGTGTGTTGTGTGACTCTCTTACCCCAGAGATCAATTGCATTAAGACGCACCGCCGCCATTGTCGCTTCCTGCTGTATGAACAGGTGGAGTTGGGGCAGTCCCAGCATGGCTTCGATTGCTGCAGTCGGAGTAGTCCTCATGCAGCCCGTGGTTGCCACGCAGGCTAGTCTTTGCATGCGCTGTAGTTTGTTGGAAGCTGTAACCAGCTGAGTGCGGGGCCACCAAACCACGGCCCCGTACGCGATCATAGGGTGGATCACTGCTGTGTACAGCCACAGTATGATTTTGGGGGATAGGCCCCATTTCTTACCTATCATTCTCCTGCACTGCCAGAAGGTGATGCAGGCCCTGTTTAGCTTGTTGTCTACATGACTACTCCAGTTTAACTTACTGTCTAGAATGACCCCGAGGTACTTGACTTCGTTGGCCAACTGAAGTTCAGTATCGAACAGTTTGGGTAGGCGGAAAGGGCCTAATGCACGTTTTTGGGTAAACATGACTAGTTCAGTTTTAGTGGGGTTCACTGACAGTTCGAATTCCCTGCACCAACTTTCTACGATACGTAGTGCTTGCTGAGTGAGGTTACAGATCGTACCCGTCACTTTCCCCGATACAAGGATTGCGAGGTCATCTGCATACCCTATTGTATAATAGCGGTTGGCATTGAGTTTGGTAATGAGGTCATTAATTACCAGATTCCATAGAAGGGGGGACAGAACCCCTCCCTGGGGGCAGCCTCTGGCTATCATGGCCAACTGCCGCTCACCCTCAAGGCGAACCACCCGTTTGCTTAACATGTTTGTAATCCAGTCCGTAAGTACCTGTTCTACTCCATGCCTGGAGAGGGCGCTGCTGATGCTGGAGAAGTTGGTTTTGTCGAAGGCTCCTTCGATGTCTATGAAAGTACCCAGGCAGGTGCCTTTTTGATGAATCGCGTCCTCTATCTGACTGACCACTAGATGGAGAGCAGATTCGGTCGACTTACCTGAGCCATACAGCTCAGGTAAGTCGACCGAATCTGCTCTCCATCGTGTTGATTACCATGTAGCGGTATGTTTTTCAGAGCGCCATCCCTCAGCTCTCTATCACATAGCCTTTCCAGAGTTTTTAGGAGAAAGGAGGTCAGGCTGATTGGTCGGTGGGATTTGGCGTTTGTGTAGTCACCCTTACCTGGCTTGGGGATGAATATTACTTTCACTTCCCTCCATCCTTTAGGAACGTATCTAAAGGCCAGGCACGCCCTCATTAAAGGCACCAGTCTTATTGCGACAGAAGCACCCCCCCACTGTAGTAAAGCGGGGAACACTCCATCAGGACCAGCTGCCTTAAAAGGATGGAAGCTCCGGATGGCCCATTGGAGTTTCTCCAGCGTGATCACCCTGCGTGCGCAAGTCCAATCAGTGTCAGCTGGTGTTTGGGTTTCATGTTGCCAGTCGATTACCTGCGCGAAGACGCAACCAGGGAAGTGAGTTTCAATTAGGATGCGACTTGTTTCCTCAGGTGACGACGTGAGTGTGTTATCAGGTTTGCGAAGGGTGGCGGGCCCAGATGTATTCTGTTGCGCCAGTACTTTCCTTACCCTGTTTGCTTGCTAACAGGATTCAATGCTACCACAGAATTTGCGCCATCCCGAGGTGCTCCTGAATCTGATGCATTTTTTGTAGCTAGATTTGGCCGCATAGTAGTTATCCCAGTCCTCATCTGCACATGTGTTCATGGCTCTATTCAGAGCTGTTCTTACCTTGCTGCGCTTGCGCTCCAGATCAGCGCCCCACCAGGGTTGTTTGCCCGGTATGTTGCGCGGCGTGGTCTCTGGACAGGCAGTTTTGTAGCTGTCTATGATTGATTCTGTAAGATGGCTTACTTGTGCCTCAATCTGTGTCGTGTCCGCATATGTCACCGGATCGCTTAGTATCGCTAGCTTGGCATCAAGGCTGCGTGTGTAGGTGGCACGATCCGTTTTACGCGGATAACGCCGTGGTGGTATCGATGGAACATAGACCTGGATGTCGAAACGGATCCACCTGTGATCGGAGCAGGAGGCCTCCTTGGAGACCTGCCACCCAGTGGTGATTTCCGCCACGCCCTCTGATGCCAGAGTAAGATCTATGATTGTGCGGCTTCGCCTGGTTACGAATGTTGGTTCGGAGCCAGTGTTTAGTAGGGATAGGTTAGTCGAGAATAAGTAGTCAACCAAAGCCTTACCCCTCTCGTTTTGCGTGTCCATACCCCACAGTTGGTGGTGAGCATTGGCATCGGCCCCGACAACGACCTCAGACCCGCAGCTCTCGCAATGGTTCACGAGGCGGGCGAGTCCGTTGGGAGGCGGCGCCTCCGCTTCGGGCATATAGACCGAGGCGAAAACGATCACCATCTCTGTGGCATCGTCGCGCTGTATAAGCAGCCTAGCTGCAGAGATATCTCTGCAACAGAAGTCAGTTAAGAGCTGTGTTTTAAGGTTACCTGAGACATAGATGCACGATCTGGGATGATCATGATCTGAGGTGACTAGGAGCTTACCGCCAAGATTGGAGAGTCCTTGTATACGACCCGCCCTAACCCACGGCTCCTGGATTAAGGCAATGGCCGTGTGTTGTACCTCCAGCCACTTGCGTAGCTGAGCCGTCGCGGTTTGACTGTGGTGGAGGTTTGCTTGGAGGACTCTACAGGCTGACGAAAGGGACGCCATCGCTGGTCGAACCCTCGTCTTCCCCCCCAAGTCTGAGCCCGGCAAACAGGTCGCCCTCGTCGAAGCCGTCCTCCCCCGGGCCCGAAGCCGGAGACAGGATCATGTCGTCCAGCTCCCCGCCCGATGAGGGAACTACTCCCACGGTGGCGGCGGCAGAGGCGGCTGACTCTGCAGCAGCAGGTTCAGCCGCAGATGCTTCCGGGTTGTGTGAAGGGGGAGTGGACTCCCCTGCTGGTGCTTGCGGCAGCTGTTCCAGCGCCTCGCAGACGGTTCCCGTGGCGGGGTCCCATCCCTGTGGAACGTCGGTGAACCTACCGTTCCGACCCTGGAACTTCACGTAGACCGCCCCTAATCCAATTGAGAGGCGGCGTCCGGCCTCCATCAGGGTCGGGATTTGGTCCACAGGGACACCGACCACCACGAACCACGCCGCGGCTTGTTTATCAGCGTGCAGCAGTACCCACCTCTTGATGTCTACCCAAGAGTTTTGGTAGCTGAGAGTACGCCCAATCATCGTCGACTCTCCGTAGACCCCCTGCTCGTCCGGGATCACGATGCCACACCGTGCACGCTTCTGGATCTCCGACTGACTCACGACGACTAACGAGGTGCTAGTTGAAAGAGTCAAGCCGGAGACTGTCTTCCTTAGCCAGGCTAAGGTGTGGTCATTACCGCACCACAGTTTAAGGATGCCCCCGGCAAACAGCGGCTTGGCGTTGAAGGTCGGCCCTGGGGTATCCTGTTTGGGGGAGCAGGCCTCGAGGATGATCTGCTTCTGGATAGCAGCGAGTACCTGGTCCGATGCGTCCTTGCTGAGGATCCCCGTGCGGTCGCAGGTGATAGCGACGTCTAGGGTTGCGCTGGCAGCTTGGGCGTAGCTTCGTTTGTCGACCCTATTGGATTGATCAAGACGCGGCCGCTTGTGCTCTCCTCGAGGTGTCAAGGATTCGTTGAGAGCTCGCTTGGCCGCGGCCTGATCCTTCCAATCGGGTCGCTGTGTAGTGTCACCTTTGGGTTTCACCGGAGCGCTGGTTGGCGGTTGACTGGGCGCTGGTCGGCTTGTGCCGGCCTCTGCCTGTGACCGCTTACCGGCGGAGAAGTTTAGCTGGCCGACTGTCGGTTTAACTGAGCCAGCGACAGTGGCCTGTTTGTTGCGGGAGCCTTTGCCCGACTTCTTTAAAGCTTGCCGGCGCTCCTTCCTCGTCAATCTGTCCCTCTTTCTGCCCTGTTCCGGGGCAGCAATTGGACCTGAAGGGTCAGTGCAAGAGCAATGGGCTTGTTGAGTATGTTTACCCTTGCCCTTGCGTTTCTGCACAAATTGCCAGGCGCGTGAGAACACGTCCTCGCTGCAACTAGCCGTCTCCGCTTGACCGGTGACGACCGTCTGGTGAGGGGAGGCTAGAGGAGCCACAGGAGGAGGAGGAGGGTGTTTGGCTGGAAGCCCGGTACCAGTGTTACCTGGCGCCGGGGCCTGTGTAGAGAGGGTCAGACCGGCAGTGGTATTAGTCGTCGCCTTGGTCTTCGCCTGTGCGTCAGAAGGGTCGGTACTGGTCCCAATCAGCGCCGACGTCCTTTGTTTATACTGGGACTTTTTATTTTTGGTCTTGGCTGTGGTTCTCGCCACAGCCGGACCAGTGCCCGCGCTGGTACCCGCAGTGTTAGCTGCATGGCCACCAGGGGCAAGGGAAGTGCAAGCACCTCCCTTGGGAGTCTCATCGGCTTTCGCCTCCACTCCGGTGCTGTTTTTTTTAAATGGCCTTGTTAAATCCATATTATGTTGCTATAAAAATTTCGTCTCTCTGGCTCCCACCCACCATGGAGCCCGCAACTGGGAACGTCTCACTATAAAAAAGTTTGATCGTTAGGACTACCAGAGAGATATAGGGGCGCGAGGCTGGTTTACAGTGCGACATCAGGTGCTCGATCGGGTTGGCGTTGGCCAACGATCTGATCAAGCCTCACTTACACCGTCAGCATGACCTTTACCTACCGCTTTGGCCGTCCAAGGACGACCTCAGCGGACCTCACGCACCTCGCATGTGGCCCTCTGACGGGACACTGTGGCCATTTCCCTACCCCTGGCTACTGGGTAGGGCCACCGTTTCGCTTGAAATTCGGACCAAAGGGGGCGTGTTGCCTTACGGGCACATTACAGCCAGAGCCGCTCGGCTCAACCCCCCAGGACTCCTTCATCCCCGCTCACGGCGCTCAACTGCGCAGGTCCTAGCGCAGGTGACTGCTTACTCCTACTCGACAATCAGCTGGTTTTAGTGACAGTCGAGCCCGCCACCACCCAGTCACAGGGGGTCACGGTTAGGAGTGGAAGTTGGAAAGCGGAATAGGGAGGAGTAGGGATACGGATAGGATAGAGTGGGGAGGATTTGTGAGATTTGGGACAGGAAGGCAAAAGACGGGACAGAATGAGGTTAAGGGAATTGAGGAAGGGATGCAAAGGCGCCTGGTGGTTTTAGTTACGTCTATTTCTTAAGGAACTAGACCAAGAACGGGGTGGCAACCTCGGGAAGGTGCATCCGCCAGACTTGTCTTGAGGATCTACACGACTGTAGCGCTCACCCTCAAGACCCCGCCAACCCTACCCCCTCTGAAGGAGGCGGTAGGGTAGGCCTGCATCTATACTACCAAGCAAAGCAAAGCAAAGCATGTCGTTGTGCAACCGCGAAAGCATAAATCCAGACCCCCCCTATTGAATGGTATTAAAAAAAACTAAAAGGGCGTATCTCAGAGATACCGTCTTTGGGCTTAGCAGAGCAGCATAGGTAGGTACAGTACAAGTACAAGTATTCTGATATATGAACTGCATGCATCATGTTACCGGCGCGATTGTCAAACAAGGAAGTTAACTAACACCCAGTGTCTATATTGCACGTTACACAAGTGATCTCAATTTTGTAAGTTTTACGTGTGATTTGTCGTAAACATGTTATTGTGGTACTCTGAAAACAAGTTACTTCAAAAATATTAAGTACAATTGTAGGTATGTGTAATGAATGGTAGCCAAATTAAATGCTAAAAAGTTTTCTTAGGAATGGTATCAACTTAAGTTATCCACTTAAATTAAATAAAGATGTCTGAGCACGAATCATTTGCATTAATTATTTCTCACAGTCAGTAATTAAAAAGGAATTAATTTACTTGACTCTTAATTAAAATTGGCAACTGTTTCTTAGGCACGTTAGATAAACCATAATGACATAAATTATCGTTGTCCTCAATTTATTTGCTAATATCTGGATGACCGAGCTATGCACGGTTTATTTTTTTTGAATGACCTTTTTTAAAAATGAACCTTAGCTAGATCGATTTATCGCCCCCAAAACCCCCAGCATACTAAATTTCATGAAAATCGTTGGAGCGGTTTTCGAGAGTCAGATTATATATACAAGAAAAAAAAAATTGCTTGTTTAATGGGATTAAGATAGCTGAATAACGTTACTTCAACAATATTAGGTGTAATTATTATAGGTATGTGTAATGATGATAGCCAAATTAAATGCAAATACGTTTTCTTAGGAATGGTATCAACTTAAGTTATCCATTTACTTTAAATAAAGAAGTCTGAGCACGAATTAATAAATCATTTGCATTAATTATTTCTCACAGTCAGTAATTAAAAAGGAATTAATTAACGTGACTTTAAATTAAAATTGGCAACTGTTTTAATAGGTATTAGGTACGTTAGATAAACCATGATGACATAAATGATCGTTGTCCTCAATTTATTTACTACTAGCTTCTGCCCGCGACTTCGTTCGCGTGGAAGTCGTAAGACACCACAATATACTACAATAACAGCCACATTTTTATAAAACTTCCCTGTATACTACGTTTATAGTTTTATTCTCAGCAGTCAAAATATACAGAGAGTCAGGAATGGTGAGTCGGGAGCAAGCGACATACAGTTGTCCGTGTGAGAAGCAGCTTGTCCTGAGGTCGACACCCGCAGCCTTCAGCCTTTGGTGTCGGCCCCTGTGACTTGTTGATCGCAAAGCATATGCTCACAGGGAACTGCACGAGCTTAAACTGGTTATTGTGGGGAATTTGTGGTATAGGTACGCAAAACACTGTCTCGCCATCGCCACAACCTGTTAGTTTATTTACTATGGTACGGTGTAATTTCTGCCATCTTCTATTTTCTTATATCTATACAAATAATAGTGGTTTTTCCTGTCTGCTGTGTGACCGCGTTGTTCTTCTTAACTACGCTACAGATTTTAACGCGGTTTTCACCATCATTTAGAAAAATGTATCCTGGAAGGTTACAAAAGCCCGATGTTTTGTCAAGTTGTAAAAACCGCGCGAAACAGGGGCAAGTCGCTAGTTGAATAATAAATCTCAGTAGGCATAATACCGCGTGGTGTGTACTTTGTCACCTTATATTTTGCACGTGTCAGCACTTTGCAGGCTTGAATTCCTACGTGTGTGCGTTATGCCGTCCGTCAGCCAGTTCATCCAGCGACCGTGGCCGAGCATTATGCGGTTCGCTATAATGCCATGAAAGGATTGCATTATGCACCTCTAAGGCTTCGTTGTACTACAATATTGAATCAACGAAGCTAAATCCATTGTCTTACATTTTGTTAGCATTGTTTAAAGGTCAGGTTAGGTTATTGTGATTAGATTTGTAACCATACGTAGAATTATCCGGTAGTACAATGTTGAATACATGTTAGTAGCTATACCTACCTAATACTATAGTAGAGTTCAAGTAGATTACGATTTTGTATTTAGATTTTATTGAAGCTTTGAATGTGATAGTGATTGCAATTAAGTTGAGATTTCCCAAGACCCGTTATGAATTGGTTCTTTATTCGCGATGCCACGCAACCACCATTAGACGCAATACAATCTGCTCAAACAAAATATCAACAAATTTTCTTTAACGCTTTCGCTACAATTACGAGTATAAAATTGATTACCCTACAATATAAAAGAAATGTCGGTTCACGGCAATGGCTTCACTATCTCGCTTATTGGAGGTAATATTTCAAATTGCCTATCGGCTTACATCGGCCATTGGACCAAAACATAATGCTCTTATTCCCGCAACTGAATCGCAGTCATTATTGGCTTGGCACGTCATTATTTTTAACACCTCTTTCACATGCTTGACCATAGAAAAGTATTTGTTTTATAGCCGGAACTTAGGAAATGACTTGTATCTAATGTACTTATTAATCGTTATGTTATGCCATTGGCGTCAAAGACATACTTCACATAAACAGTTGATGAAATGGAATATTTACCTGTCAAAGTTTCAGATAACAAGTCCCAAATAAAATGACAAAACGACTTTGGTTTGGTTTGATTGTCGTTGGATCCACTGGTAGTGGCAACAGTTCCATGAAGACTTTCGTCAGAAAATTATCTGTAGCTTGTACCCCTGAATATAAATCATTCCCTATTGATGGCAAAAAGTTCCCTTCTTACGAATTCAGTGGCTTGCCTCCTACCATATCGGATAATATACTGTTATTGACCGCAAGTAACCGTTCCAAACCTATTTGGAATAATATCGAGTCCACAAGGTTATAAGTACCAAGATGAAAGGTAGGATCAGTTCCATAACAATAAAAACAAATATTAATTTATTACAAATAAACAATTACTATCAAAATAGAAAGTACTAAGCAACAACAGGAAACGCTATTAGGTATTACAATACAATACCAGCTATTGAACCTGAGAACGTTGTGTCTAAAATAGCGGCCATGTGAAACACATCGCCCCTCTCATGACTTGAGATCGTTCAAACATACTGAAATTCCTTCTTATTAATTAATGCTTGTATAAGTTGCAATTAAAAATGAACTAGATTTAGAAAAGATTGGTAATAATGTAATTGTTCACATGCAGGAACGAAACCAAACAATGAGTTGAAAAATGCGGTGCCGAGGTCCCTTCGACAACGTAATAAGAAACTTGGAAAGCAATGCAGTTAATGCAACTAATTTCCTATTTATTCAATCACATTACACATACTCACATATGTAACTACTCGAGTGTGACCACCAATTGTACCTACATACATACGGAAATGTATGAGCAGAAGAAATAGCTAAACCTTTTATTTGTGCAAGTTTGTTCATTTTACTTTAGAGTAGCAATCAATTTTTGTTGCGTGATATGATAACTCAGTAAAGAGTTGACTTATTTTTGGATTACTAGATTATAGTGTAGGTACGTTGTGTGTGTCTATTGTAAGCGAAGATGTAACTTAAGTTGCGGTTAACATGACAACTGTGCTAAACCTTATAATTAACACAATGAGCTCGCCGGCCGTCGCAACATTGTCTTCGTGACAAAAACAATCAGTGAAAGTAGCTTCAGTCGCGGCCGTCAGTCACACTACGCGAGACCTCTTTTTACATGAAAACATTTTAATGTCCATTTATGATGTGTTGTGTTGACTAATTGCAGACGTTACGCAGTTTACGCCGGATCAACGGTCGATACAATCTCATCATGCAAGAAAATCTATTATTGAGACTTTTTGTGCCACACCACAAGCCCACGACACTCGTTTCGCATCGATGACTTACTTTACCGTCGTTTGTGACTAATTCATATTGATGGCGATATTGATGGCACGTATGTTAACAAAAATGCTGTAATTAGTTTAATGCAAGTATCTCTACTGTAAATTAACGCAAACGCCTATTTAATTATTTGTTAAATTAACATTAGGTTGTTATGTTAATTATGTTTGTGGTTCATCATTTCAAACAACATACTTGTACCTACTTATTACCTACTCAACCTACTCATTTTCGTGGAAAACATTCACGTCATCGGTTGATCTCCTGGTTAACGTGAATTACCACAAAAGTTAGCTTGGTAGGTACTCAATACCGTGCACTGGTCCATAGAATGACATTGTAAACAAGCAACAAAAATAAACACATCACATTATTCAAATGATTTGCTAGTGTCTATTTTAAAAGATTTTAAACAAAAATCTAGTCTCGATTTTAATCTTACCACACAAGATAAAAGTTTATTCGTCGGTTATTAAAAAAAAAACAGCTGTTTCATAGAAAAGTGCAATACGACGAGATTTTTTTTAATAACCTACGAAAAATTTCAATGCGGGGGGGTTCAGAATCATGTACTGAATCCATGGTAAAAGTTGTTGCGTCGACGTCTCTGCCACCCTGTGTATTTAAGACACAATAACGGTTTTTAGGGAAAATTATATTCAAGGTGGTTGGCGAATGTTTTGGGTTTAAGTAAGATTCGTGTAAAAATAAATAGCATGAGCATTTAAATTTGAATTTACCTATCACGTCTGTGGAGTCTCTATAGCTAGCTAATTAAATTTGACCTTGTATAAGAAAAGTCTTTCCGTTACGTATTCCGTATAGGTACGTAGTCCGTACGTACTCCTTATTTAGTCATGTGACGTAGGAATCCGTATTTAAAAAAACACGTGTAAGTAATCCCAAATACGTGCGGCCCATTTCCTTCATTTTCATAGTTCAATTTGTTGATATTACTTTATGCTCTCGTTATCTCCCCTTGATAGTTAACAATGCTATGTTATACCAATATATAGTGCATGATGTCATAACGTCATACCAATGGCCTACACAGGAGACAAACGTTCATTTAGCTTGCGTCTATAGCTATAGCATCATAACTTTGATAAGTAAGCTATTTATTGTGATGACCGATCATTCAAATTGACAGATCGAATTAAGTAGGTGAGTATACGTCATATATAACAATGTAGGATTACAGATACATAACATCAGTCTGTAATATTAATTGTTGAACATAATGCTAAGTCACTACTCTGTACAAATTGCCTCAATCGTAAATGTTTGTGTGGGCTCTATTCAAATATTGTCGACTCATTGTAGTGGTAATTACGACACACCGACAATCTATCAAGGTTGACACCAATTTGACACCACACTTGTGTACAAAATCAAGAAGTTAAGTTATGTCTTCGTTACACCATCGTAATGTTACCGATATGGCAACATTATGTGACAGAGTTCCTCAAGAGCATTAAAATTATCTTTGAAAGTTGACGAGTAATTCTGTTGGTAACTTTGGCGGAAATCGATGTTATGTCTTCCTGTGGCTTTTTAATTATTATTATGATGACTCTTGTGTTATTAAAACTGTTGTGTTAGATATTTTATTTATTTACTTTTAGTCTTCCTGTTCTGTCGTTTAGTTTTCCTTGATTAATTTATTATTTTCGGTAGGTTGCGGTTATATTTTGCCTTTTATAGAGTACGATTGTATGCAGCCACTACGTAAATAAGTATCCGTGAAGTTTTTATAAGACTGAACGATAGTATACGTTATATTCATGTCATTAGTATGATCACAGTTTATTGACAACTACATAGATAGGGTACAGCACTCCATCCTCTAGTCGAGCACGCATGACACTGCCACGCGATGGCGCATGCACGGCATATTCAATTTATTAATGCCGTTTCTTTCCTTTTTAACCGACTTCCAAAAAGGAGGAGGTTATATGTTCGTAGCGTATGTATGTTTTTATGTATGTCCACCGATTTCTCCGTCAATTGTGGACAAATTTTTTTTTTTTTTTTTTTAAGCGTATGCTCTCGATGTTTGTGTATGTTTTGAGTTAGGTTCAATAATACGTATTTTTTCCCACTTCCTATGTGGATGATATGATAAGTTCCTGTGACTGTTATTTACATAGCAGGTAGTGGTATTCGAATTTGTGTGGGGTACCACAACTAAAAAGTGAAAAATAAAAACTTTTCCGGACACCGAAGACACCGATTTCTGAAATTAAAAATATTTTCACTTTCGTGTTTTTTTTTTGTTAGTCGGTTGTTTTTTTAAGAAACAATCTTAGTATTCCTTATTGAGCAACAAATTGTTGTGAATATATTACTATTTCAAACTGCTTAGTCGGCAAACCAAGCAGATAAATGGTGTATTAAAAAACACGCTTATCACGTTATTTCGTCCGTCGTCGAGTCGTACGAATTAACATGAATTAGAATATATTATAATATATTACCTAAGTCTGCATCATCGCTATAGTATTGAGGGAATATTATACATTTCACTTTCTAGTTGGCTCACATTTTAATCAATCCATAATAAAAGTAAAATAAAAGAAAGCTGCAAGCTACAATTTACATATTATACAATTAAAAGAGTTGAAATGGTATTATTTTATTAGAAATCAATAAAGTTCTGCGGATTCGTTCGGTTCGGCCGCGGTACAGTTATTTCTTGCCGGATGTTTCAACTATTTCACGTGCTAATAACTAGACGTTTTATCATAACGATGCATTTTGTGTCTACAAAGTGACGATACGTATGCATGTACGCGATTGTGAACAGCTATCAATTTATCTACGACTGAGTCATTAATCTGCTGACGTATACGCTAGTCGTATCTAATATTATTTAATCGAATTATTAGTCATTTGTCAGAATCTTTCCTCGTAACACACTTTTAAGCAAGCGAAATATACGGTAACAGCGGTATTATTGGTTGGGGGTAATCTTTTCACGGCCTTATAGATCGTTTCGACTAAACCAAGTGGGTACCTACAGACAGTGTTGCTTGTCCATTTACTCAGTAAAACCTGTCTACTATTGCACTGTTACAATTGATAAATCCCAAAGTGTTACTCGCACCCATGCATAACCGAACTGAATTGAAATAGAAGTGCTGTCGACACGTTAAATTACATATTTATCATTTAGATCTCTTTGAAATAGTGCTCTAGCGTGTAAATGTATATAAATTTGAATTTTCATAGACAGGATATTGATGAAGCTTTTCAAATTTCCGAACTCAATTAATTGCGCCTCATTACCCCAGCTAAGTAAGTTAACATTGCTTCAGCTTTGATTATTCTGAATATTTTGTTAGGAAAACTCTACATTACAAATATTGCGAGTATTGCGACGTACTATATCTTTGGCACCTTTGGTATTTATGCAATAGTCTTCGTATGACACTGTAGTGTGAACAAATATGCGTTTTATGAGCAGTAAAGTTCTTCATTTACTAAGTGTAGCCTAGCTATTATATACTTTTCGTTAATTAAATCTTCATCCATCATCAGCTCAGTCATCCATTGGTTAGATCCGCTATTCTTCACTATTTTGTGCATTCCTCGTCCAGGTGTTTTCTGCAACATTGGCGATGTCGTCAGTTCAACGCGCTTTCAGATGTCCTGGGTTTCTTTTACCTGATCTTGGCAACTTGACAAACTTTACTCCTTCAATCAGCTACCTCCACGTCTAGCCAGATAAATAAGTTCACCTATCTGCAATTTTATCGGCTCATTCTTATTTTCCAGATGGTGTCTCAATGCGAGTGCTGAGCCATGCGCAGCGACGTGGCATACCGCGGGCTCTCGCAGCACGTGGAGTTGGACCGGGCAGCCGATCCCCGGGACCGTTTCACTCTGCAGGAGCTCATCGGAGAGGGCACTTATGGAGAGGTGTACTGCGCTAGGGATAAGAAGACTGGCAGGCGGGTTGCAGTTAAGGTCAGTCTGTCTACGAACAAAGAAAAGCGAAAACGAAACGCAACGAGCTGTAAGGGACAATAGATGCAATCTGAGCAGATATGTAGTGCACAGACACGAAACAATCACACTGTTAAGTTTCAATGAGTTGCTTCATATTCTAAAATCATTCTGGTAGGATTTTGGTAAAATCAAACGGACCTAAACAACGTATTAACTAACCTAGATAAAAAGCCGATGCAGGCAAACGTCCCTGTCAGGCTCAATATAAGCTTGTAAAAGAGGGCACTTAGTGGTCGAAGGTCAAGAAGACCGCCAGACGGGTAGCCCGTAGCGGTCAAGATCCGTTATTCGATGACACACAAATGATGAAACATTTCGTATAGGTTAAATAAAAAATAATACCTGTATCGTCTTATCATTTGTTACGATTGTTCTAACCTTTAGAAGGTCAATTTTACCTAGGTATAGATCTAAATAGCATTACAGATAATAATCTACCTGTTGAACATGGAGGTAATCTGAATCGTCTCGCCTCCAGGAAATATATTTTTATTAGCAGACCTGCACTAGACCGGTATCGGTATTAGTCACTATAAAAGTTGTTAACCTTATCTTAGGTTTGCACATGATCTGACGTCATTTAAAAGCTATCGTCAAGAATACCGCGGTGCCTACGATTATTTCCACATGTTGTTTTAGTACGAGCACGACTAAGGTCAACAACATATTTTATAGGGCATGCACTCGTAAACTGTTCATACGGGTAAAATCCGAGAGAAACTGCCTCGCAGTCACACTAGCCCTACAAGTTTTAGTTTATTAACAATTCAATGTAATGGGTTTCCCTGTTAAGGCGCAGTTGTTGAATGCTTTAATTTGAACAAAGATTACGGTAATTTACTGATAAGTAACGGCGAAATTGCGTCTCTTTAAATTAAGCACGTAATGACTGCAATTAAGCACTTCTGGGAAGAAAAAATACACATATTTGTATAAACTCATTATGTATGAGAATGCTGTGTGTACAGAATAGGTCGATGAATTTTTATGGAGGTATTGTTAGCATACGCATGTAATTGATTGCATAGATGTTATCTCAAATGTAGTATTGATGTCAAGGCTGCTAAACAATACATGACATGGCATGGCTTTACCGCCTCTCGTTTGGAACACAATAACTTAACTAGATCCCAATTTTTGTGCACAGTGTGAATTCATCAGCTTTGATACATTTCTGATAGTTTTCTATTTATTTCGTTACAGATTTTGGAAAACATTACAGAAAACATTGAAGAAATAGAAGAGGAATTCCTCGTGTTTCGTGACTTATCGGGGCATCGTAATATCCCGGAATTTTTCGGTCTGTTCTTGAAACGCGGCGTGTGTTCAGATGACGACCAAATATGGTTCGTCATGGAGGTCGGTATACGTTTTATTTATAGGCTGCCTATTCCGAGCTTTATGCGAAAGGCATAAATCAACATGACCTTTGTATTTGCAGCTCTGTACCGGCGGTTCGGTGACTGATTTATGCGCGGGAATGCGGGCTCGCGGTAGCAGTCTCGCCGAACCACAACTCGCGTATGTGTTGCGAGGAACCGTACGGGCCTTGACACATCTACACGCTCACCGCTGTATGCATCGGGACGTCAAAGGGCATAACATTCTTCTCACAGAAGATGGCGAAGTCAAACTTGTTGATTTCGGAGTTTCATCACACTTGGCAGCTACAGCTGCCAGACGAAATACATCAGTTGGCACGCCATACTGGATGGCTCCAGAGGTAAAATGTCAATGAATTTTGTTAAATATCAACAATTGCAAAACTTGCTATTTATTATTATCTAGCTCCACATAGTGCGAACAATATTCGTGACCCCGAATACAATACGACTACGTTTTGAAAGTGACTGTAGGTAATGATCTCGTATTATAGTGACGGTTTAAGGTCATATCTGAATTGTTTTCGGTTGCAGGTCATAGCATGTGAACAACAGCTGGACGAATCTTACGACTGCCGCTGCGATGTGTGGTCAGTGGGCATAACGGCTATAGAATTAGCTGAAGGAGAACCGCCACTGTCGGGCCTGCACCCAATGAGGGCACTATTCCAAATACCTCGGAACCCGCCGCCATCTTTATCCCATCCTGAAATGTTTTCGCCGCAACTCGTAGACTTTATCGCAGACTGTTTGATAAAAGACATGAATCAGAGACCATTTGCGAGAGAACTTCTGGAACATCCTCTACTACTCGCTGTCAGTAGCTTTGAGGATAAGGTAAGAATTAGCAATTTTGTGAACTAATAATTTGCAGTCAGAGTTGGATAATTAGATATTACCAAATATGTTGGTTATTTTTATAGATCCGTAAAGAGCTTCAAGCGGAGATAAAACGACAGAGAGCCGAAGGGCGAGGCACTCGCGCGCCTGAAGCCACGACCAAGAGAGGGAAACTCAAATCGCATCGAAAAGCGCGACCAGAGAAAATGTACACCGATGATCTGGCAACATTGGAAGTGTTGACAGAAGATGCTATTGTAGAGCAACTACAGAAAAGATACACACAAAACCAGATCTACACCTATATAGGAGACATCCTGGTCGCCGTAAACCCATTTACCGACGTGGGAATTTATACCACAAAGGTAATTATCATAACGCCTAAAAGTAACCACAACATTTAAAAAATATGCTCTTTTGGGCAGAACGAAGGTGTTTAATTAATTCGTCCTCACGCATTTGGACTTTATTATTAATGTGTGGGTTATTAAGCGCTGTTTTGCTTGCTGTTTGCGTGTGGTTAAAACGTGTAACGGGATTTTATGACACGTCATTCTTTAACAAAAGTAGGTACAGGAACTGTTATTGAATAAGTTATGGATCTTAACATCGAAGAAATTATGCCCAAAATTGGGATCTTACGCTTCATCGAGTTCTCACCGACGCGACAAGAGCATAAATCCTGTTAAACTTAGCTTTTTTGCTTCTCTATCAATTATTACGTGAATTATTCTAATTGTTCTAGACTCAACAGATATATCAAGGTCGGTGTCGGTCAGACAACCCGCCGCACATCTACGCGGTGGCGGACGCGGCGCACCAGGCGCTGATGCACCAGAAGCTGCACCAAGCCATCGTCATCTCTGGGGAGAGTGGCGCCGGGAAGACTGAGTCTGCTAACCTTTTGCTGAAACAACTTGTGTTTCTGTCGAAGGTATGATCTGTCGTTTCTGTCTAAGTTGTGTCTTGCTACTGAACTTGTGGTATTATCGAGAGGTTCTTCCTCTCAATATTACACCATATCTTATAATATTACTATAATTTACTCTACGACTACTGCCCACCACTTTACCTCCGTAAGTTAAAGATATTATAATGTAGAGCTAGTTTTGATTTAAGTATAGTGTGTTTTAATTACAGTGATTGATTTAGGTATGATAAACCTTTCAAATTTGTAATATAGCCCCGTTTTTGATGATGGTACGGGTTATGTTGGCCTATTTCCAACTAAGTAATTTTCATTTTATCATTCCAGACCCAAAACCGGAACTTGGAAGAAAAAATCTTACAAATGAATCCAATAATGGAGGCCTTCGGCAATGCTCGCACAGGCATCAACGCGAACAGTTCTCGTTTCGGCAAATATCTAGATTTGTCTATGATGAGAGTTGGCCGGATATCTGGTGCTAGAATATCGGTGTATCTTCTTGAACAGTCCAGAGTGGTACATCAAGCCTTGTAAGTACATATTTGTTTAGTTTTTCCCAAGTATAGTACTTTCTATAGTGACCCGCAAAAAAGTTCCAAGTAAATTTTAAGAGCCAATTGACCGAGATTTAAATTTGAGTGTCGGTGTTCGATGAGCAATAAGCATAAAATAAAATCTAGTCATTGATATGGGCTGTGGATATGAGTTATACGTGCCAGCTGTGAGGCAGGACTTTTTACTTGCATTAATCGAGGTATAATATCTATTAAAAGGTCTTTAAACTTGAATTGCTGTTAGCTTTACTCATTGTAATTACATTTCTCTTTCGTATTTACATTCGAATATTATAATGGAATAAAAATTACTTATAATCTTCAGGGGTGAAAGCAACTTCCACGTGTTCTACTACCTATACGATGGCCTAGAGAGTGAGGGTCGCTGGAGGAAGTTTTATCTGGACGAGCAACTGAAGTCGAGACATCGTTACCTGCAGCCACTGTCCGTCACCCACAGGGAGCACAATGTGCATCGCTGGAGACAACTCAACCAAGCTTTTAAGGTAGGGAACATAAAACTTACATATCTCACTATAACTACTTACGCAGTTACCAAATTATGATGACTAACGGAATTGCAGAGTAGCGTGATGTCATCTACGTAACGGTGTTCGATAACATTGACTTACAATATTGAAAAGGAGGCTCCCTAAATTGTATGTTAATTTGCAATAATATTCTGAAAAAGTCACGCATACAATCAAAATGGAACTTTATTATATGATTTATCTGTTTCTTTCCAAATATAAGACAGTTACGTAATTGAAACATTTTCGCTCGATCCATTTTTTATTCGAAAATCATATCTTTTTTAAAGATTATTTGAAACAAAAACAAGATTACTTGGCTTTTATGTCTAAAACAATTATTGACAGTAAGGAAAAATAGTTTAGTTATCCAAATATAAGATATTTTTTCTCTAGATCAATTATTACTTTAGTTATAAACGAAATAAGAATTGAGACTTACGACATTTAGTTCCGTGCTTGAACACGACCAAAGAGCGCACGCGATATTCAACTTTATTACTGATGATGTGTTAGCGTTTAGCACACAGTGGAGTGGTAGGGTTCATTGGGGCGAAGTTTGCGTGGAAATTGTCTTTGGAGTACCTGGTCTTAACAATATAATTTTAAATAGTGTTCTTGAATATTGAGTTTCTTATCCGTTCTTCTCCATAATAGGAAAGGGCAACTAGCTTCATCTTTCTGAATGACCAACTCTTTTGACAATTCAAAGTGCCTGTAAATGATTTAATTGAAACAAATGCTTTGAGTTTGAGTTAATATCAAGGAAAATTTTTACATAGTAGAAACAAATTGTTGAGAAAGATTTAAATAAACCATGTGACTCAACGTTCTTTTTCCAGGTGGTCGGATTCCAAGAAGAGGAAGTTCTGGTTTTGTACAAGATGTTAGCGGCTATCCTACACCTCGGCGACATAGAGTTCGGTGAAACTGCTGGCGAAGATAACACGGATAACAAAGCAACTATCATTGATACCGCACCGCTGCACAGAGGTAAACTAATGACCAGATTATGAGCTTATAATGGAACACCGTTTAAATTATGGTTGTGGAGACTTTTGTTTGTTATTTTTGTGTCTACACGGCGTTGAAGTCATTGACTGCTCTTTTGTAACGTGCTTCTACTATATTGACTAGAGAAATCTTCTATCTTTTTCATAAATCTTAACATATTAGACAGTCATCAAATGCTAGCCGGGCCGATTGTCCAGGGATACTGGGGTTAATACGTACAATGATACAAGTACCTATTACTAATTCACTTGACAATACTAACTTAGTACATATATCATTGTCACGATTAATAACTATCCATTTCCTATTTTGTTAATTATCGGGTACTTGTTAACAGTCCTACACTGTTGTCCCATGCCTATTAAAACAGTATTTTGAAAAAATTGTAAAAGCCCATGTTGAATATAATTTCCACGATCAAAATTCTCATAATTCTTCTATATTTCCGCAGCATCCTGCCTCCTCGGCGTGGAGACTGTGGACCTCCGCGAGTGCCTCACGAGCAGTAGCGTGGTCGCTCGCGGAGAGACCATCGCACGTCACAGCTCGCCCACTGAAGCCGCCGTGGCCAGGGACGCTACAGCGAGGGGATTGTACGCCAGAGCCTTCGACAGAATCGTTGAGAGAATCAATGCTTTGCTGTGCCAGAATAGACCTAATGTGTAAGTATTTTAAACTTATCATTCCAGCAAATCCGCTGTGGCCAACGACACTCCTGCAAAAATACGCTATACCAATTACGACATAATCAAATATTTTGGAACAACATAACATACATTATTTTGGTCTCTTTACCACTCCAAATACGCAAACTAACACCGCGAGTGATAGTCATTTTTAAATTACCATTTCCAGAAACGAACAACTCTCCATCGGCATTCTCGACATCTTTGGGTTTGAAAACTTCAACAACAACTCCTTCGAGCAGCTTTGCATCAACATTGCCAACGAACAAATCCAGTACTACTTCAATCAGCACATCTTCACTTGGGAACAACAAGAGTATATGGCGGAAGGTGTTCCAGTAGATCTAGTGGAATTCTCTGATAACAGACCGGTGTTAGATATGCTGTTGTCAAGGCCAATGGGAATGTTGGCTTTGTTGGATGAAGAGAGTCGCTTCCCGAGGTCCACGGACAGAACTCTTATTGGTAATTGTAACAACTTTATTTCAATCAATCAATCATTTATTTTGTTAAACATAGGTATGGTTACAGATAGTATATAGTCTAAAATACGCGCACTATGTTTTGCCAATATTTATGGCATACAAAATTAACACAAATAAGCAATAACAATTAAGGTGGCATAATGTCAATAGATATTTCGAACGCACTTTAGTATTATTTTTACTAGGACTTTAATTAACTTGCTTCTAATAACATCTACAAGTGTTATTGATGTCAGTTTACCATTAAAATAATTACGTATAAATAAAAGTCTAAAATTGATCCAGATTCGTTACGACATGATGTGCTGTAACAATTGATTTATTTACAGAAAAGTTCCACAACAACATCAAGAGCAAATACTACGTCCGTCCGAAGTCCGACGCTATTTGCTTCGCGGTCCATCACTTCGCCGGCCGCGTAGTCTATCAAGCCGACGGCTTCCTAGAGAAGAATCGCAACTTCCTTCCTCCCGAAGTTGTTCAGCTCATGAGACAGAGTCAGTACGACATCATCAGGTTCCTGTTCCAATGTCCTATCACTAAGACTGGCAATTTGTATTCGCCGCTGCAAGGAGACGTCATGGATCCAAGGAGCTTGGAGAGTCCTACTTCTAGTGATATTAGGGTAAGTTGTTATTTTGCTAAGCTTATTTTAATTTGGGATCAAATTGATGAAAGTTTTATATTTTGGGGGTAAATCCGAAAATGATGTAATAATTCGTAGATACATGTTATGTATGTAGTACCAATCATTTTGCTTTGCACAACATTGCTCGTAATTGTCGGCCGTTACTGAAAGCTTTTCCTACTTTGAAAGAAATCCACTTAGTGACAATATTTTCAGGAGCGCTTCAACAGTCGAGGGCTTGCCTCCCAGTCCCGAGCTCAGCAGACAGTATCCACATACTTCAGATACTCCCTAATGGAGCTACTTCAGAAGATGGTGAGCGGGACCCCTCAGTTCGTGAGATGTCTCAAACCGAACGACACCCGCTCTCCAAAGCATTTCGATTCTGCGAAAATATTGAAACAACTGCGTTACACGGGAGTCTTGGAGACCATTAGGATAAGGCAAACTGGATTTTCCCACCGACTTTCGTTTGAAGAGTTTTTGAAGAGGCAAGTGTTTTCCTCTAATCTACTCTGTATTCCAACATTTCCGTCATTGTCTTGCTCACGTTCTTTGTATTTTTTCTTTGTTTCTTTAATATTTATTTATTTTGTATCGTATTAAATTATCTCATTTCTGTGCCAATTATTTTATATTTCGCTTTTTTCCATTCAGGTATGGCTTTCTGGCATTCAGTTACGATGAGGAAACGAAGCCCAACCGTGACTTCTGCCGACTCCTACTGTTAAGGCTAAAGATGGACGGCTGGGCGCTCGGCAAATCTAAAGTGTTTCTGAAGTACTACCATGTCGAAGTGCTCTCCAGGATTTATGAGGAGCAGGTTAGGAGACATCATTTGAAGATTATGTGAATTCATCTTTCGAACTATACAAGGTGTTATTGAAATAACTAGAAACATCTTAAGGAATCACTGCACTCATCATTATGAACAACTTTTACTATGGGACCAAACGCGAAGTCATGAAAAAAAATCAACAGCTCCATAAATTATGTTCGCATTACTCGACAAAATTATTTCAATTATACGTAAACAACTACCGTTTCCATAAATCGTACCTATACCATTCGATACTTTTGACACTATTGCCAAAATCTTTACTTGACGTTTCTTGAAGACCCATTGCCAAATATCAGTCAACATGTTAACGTACTTTAAATGTCTTTGATGCTCACCAACAAGTTTTGTGAATTAAAAATTCCAGATAAGAAAAGTAGTGCTAGTCCAAGCATGCGTCCGTGGCTGGTTGGCGCGACGAACCTACCAACGGCTAAAGGCACAGATGGCGATATCAGTCCTAACTCTACAAAGACACGTGCGCGGCTGGCTCACACGCAAGCGACTGCAGGGTCTGCAGGAGAGACAGAGACAGCTAGCGAGAGAGTTCCAGATGGAGCAGGACAGCCAGAGGAAACAACATAAATCTGGTGAGTTTAAAAAGCTGGCTATATGAATTTGATAATAATCTCTTGCCATATAATTCCCGAATCAATAGCACTACATGAGCTAAAATGGAAATCTCTGAAAACATGTAAGAAAGTTTCAATTGAAGAAACCCTTTCAAATCAGGAAATAGCAGAGAGAATAAATATAGCAGGATATAAAGATTCATGGAAGATTCGGTTGACCAACTTTTAAACCTAAAGAGCCTTACGCAGGTCATCCAAACGCAAAAAAAGAAATGATTGATATTTTCTTACAGGTACCCCTAGCAAGAACAAAGCTATGATGAAGGCGAAGGTTTTGAGACGAATGACGTCAGACGACAGCGACACCAATGAAACTATCTCCGGTAACAAAGAGAACATTGATACTAATAAAGCTGCCGTTGTTATACAAAGTCGTAAGTATCCGCTATGAAACAACGGAGAAGGAGAGATGAAGTTATTGTAACGAGTGAAACATATTTAATTGATTATTTACGAGCATAAAATGGCAAATACGAACTGTGCCAGGGCCTAGAACTGAGTCGATCAATTTACTCAGCTTATTGTAGTCCAGTGCTGGAGCAGTGATAGCCTAGTGGTGTGACCGTCAGACTGCCAAATCATAGGTCTCGAGTTCGAATCCAAGGCACGCACATCTGAATGTTCGGATTCATGTGCGTATTGCATAATTATCACTTGCTTCAAAAACGGTGAAGGAAAACATCGTGAGGAAACCGGTATGTGAAGCCAAGTCAGAGGCCCATGGGCGGCTTTAAAACTTTGACACCAGGCTAGTCACTAAACACACGAAAAAGAAAGAAGTCCACTGCTTGACAGAGGCCTCGTAGCGTAGTGTAGGATCTCCAGCTAGGTGGACCGACGAGAAGTCGTCAGTCCATCTACCTTTTTAAGGAAAAAGGTGACCGGAAAAGATAGAATACTTTTTATTATGCACACCGTACAAATTACAGATATAAATAAAGCCTGTTCAGTAGTGAACTATTATAGTTGTCTTTGGACCCTGTCAGCAATTCACCATATAACGATGTGGACTATGCAAGTATGAGTGCAATGGCATGTTCCGCAGACTTCCGCGGCTACACCGCGCGCCGCAAGTGGGCGAAGGGCCGCGCGCCGCCGCCCCCCGCGCACGCCGCGCCCCCCGCGCCCGTCGCGCCGCAGCTGCTCATGCAGCACTACTCCGTGCAGGAGAGAGCCACGCAGCTTCACACCTTCGCTGACCAAGTAAGGAATATTTTTTTTCAAACTTCTTCCATTCCTCGTTTTATGTAGATCCCAACGACTCCAGGTGACAATATTTTTTTAAAACCAAATGTCTATCTTAAAACATACTCAGATTCCATAAGTGCGATGCACTGTTTGCTAGCTGAAAAAGCTCTAATGGTCGACAAAAGGAGGTCAATATTACTGACGGATTAACCTCAAACTCTGACTTTCTAAAACTCTGTGTGACTTTTTAGCAAAAGTTACTGAATGCATCCCTTACTTTTCCAAGTATTTTCACCAAATCTGTATCTACCAGGTGCACGACAAGAATCAAGAGGTGCATAAGAATCTGCGTCGCAACAAACCTGGGATCAGATTGATAGAAGTCCAGCGAGCCAACGAATACCGCCAGCCGCCTGGCTTCACGCTGGTGCCGGCCATAGTGCGCGGCCAGCCCACGCAGCTGGAGCGAGACGCCAGCAGACTCTCCAGGTAACTACAACATGCCAAGCATCAACTATATACAGTATAAACGACAAGAGCGTGACCGGCTTAATTTTAGGAGTCGACTATTGTATTGAAAAATAAATAGCAAGTAGAGGGACTCATTGCCTAGAATGCATCGTGACAACAGTCCGTTCGTACAGTAGGTTTTAAGAAAAAGCACTTCTTCCGCCATAAGTGTCGCGTACGCGGCGCATTACGAGCAGGGGGTCAATACCACAAAACTTTACAATTTACAAGCGCCCGAAACAAAGCCATGCGACGTCAAATCTACAACGCCGGCGTCGCCGCCGCACCGCTCTGTGTATCATTTAGTAGGACCTGACAAACTCAAAACTAGTATACTCACTTTCATGTGACACCCAGAGATTACACGATATGTACCTACGTAATTCTCCTGAATCCAGAAGACTATTGTCTTAACACTCACTGCAAGTTTTCCAGAATTTTAAAAGGACAGAGGCTGACTACGGACGTTTTAGAACCATGATTTTTCCAGTGTGTAGGAGATATAGATACAGTATGGATATAACCATTTTTTTTCGCAACGGAAGCGTTATGATAATCCTTGAAATTCAAGCTTTTTGACGTTTTTTTTCAATTTGCAGGTCAGGTAACAAAATTTGAATTTCTCGAGCTACTCTGACGTAAAGCCGAGGCCGTACCATGAAGTGTTAAAATGTTAAAAGTTTAAACACTTTCATTTACGGCCTCAGTACCTACTGGGTCTAATAGACCGTGCTTTTCAAATTCTAGAAGACGGTTCTAAGGTTCTATAGGGTTGTCCCCGTACAATGCAAACATCCAGAAACCAATTCTTTGTTGATACAGTAATTTACAGTAGTTTGTTTTTATCATTTGGATCTTATAAAACCATCTGGTTTACCTATTATCGATGATCGTAACCGTAAGCAATGAATGACCAGACAAATACAAGATTGCGTCACTCCTCTCGTTTATCGTCTATCAAGCAGTCGTAATGTGTAGTTACCCAATATTTCACATCAATCAGAATTTTCAGCTTCGATAGCAATAAAAACGCAATAAAAAGAATACGCGATTTGTGGAATGTGATTTTTTTCTTTAATTATCCATCGAGTGTATTTATCTATCTGAAAATATTTGCGTTCTTAATTCTTCATCTTTCTTTTCGTGTGGTTAGTGACTAACCTGGTGTCCAAGTTTTTATGCCGCCCATGGGCCTCTGACTTGGCTTCCAATTGCCAAATTCGTAAAATATTTTTCCATTTTAAAATGTAAACTATTTTGTCTGCATAGCTGAGTAAAACCACCATTTGTCCTCCATTTCTTTCTCATCAACTTTCGAACGTGTATCCTACTACCTATATCATTTCTATGCAATTGTTCATGCTTACTCTAATGGAACTGCTGCAGTCCGTCGCCTGAGTTTCTCGAGAGTCCCGCTAGACCTTGGGACCAACCGTTGATTTATAAGAAAGATATTGAGATCAAAAACCCCAGGTTTGTTGACTTCCACCATACTTTAGTCATTTCGCCCTCCCCGGCGAATAAAATGGTAATGTGCTATTACGATAGTTTTAACTTTATTGCATATTCGATATTTAGAGGTCCGATTACACTCTGTCAATATTTTTCATTCATTTCCTACGGTTATTTCAGAAGTTACGAGATTGCAATGATGCAATGCAAGAAGGTAAGTATATTGTAATGAATGTAAAATAAAACACTTTTGTTTTTCATATTTGAATAATTCCGCTATTTATTATTAATTAATTAATAAGATATTCACAAAAAACTGTTTTTTATTTTTCCTGTAAAAATTAGTTTTTACGATTACGATTTTATTCGCCGGGGACAGCGATTTGTACAATTGTAGCAGTAGAAAAAGATAAAATATTTTGTCCGTTCGTTTTCATCCTGCCATAATCTTGTTTTATTGTCATCATAAAACGATTGTGTAATTGAATTGTAGTATTTTCAGATGGTGGAAAGCCGTCAACTAACTCTCATGGCTTTTTTGTAAATAATAAAACTCAACAATGTTTGTGAATGTACTTTGTTTGTTTAGTAACTATTGTCCAAAAGTTTTCACCGGCACTAAAGCTTTTTGAAACGGATTGGCGGAAGGTTACATTCGACAGAAAATTTTTAAAAGAATAAATATAGGAAAATTGGTAAAAAACCAGTAATTGTATTTCAGAACAAAAATTGTATAAAGAACAGCATAACATAACCTGTAGGTACCTAATCCCTGAAAAGTTAGGCAGAGGTGTATCAATAAATAGTAGATACACCCACATTTCGCCAGTTATGTTTTTTAAGTCCCATGTAATAGGAGGCGAGCCTATTGCCATAAACCGGACACAAATCCAGACTCCGAGCTGCTACTGAAACACAGCACTCAGAACAGCTTTCCTCAAAATTAAGCAGTCTATGGTTTCGAGGCCTCTTTTTCAGCATTATTTATTTTTCTTGTACCTATAAGTATATTTAAAATTCGAGTAAACGCCCCAAGACGCACTCAACGCAAAATTTTAATGTTCATTAACGTTATTTGATCTTTTCGTGAATTACGAGTATAATGATGTAATTCAAGCTTTGATCACACACGCAACCTAAATAAATATACTCACATTTCCACACAGATACCCACCTACAAGCAACGGTCACGCGTACCAGGACGACAGACATGTACACGCGAACAACTGGCAGAATAATCTGCCGTGCAGCCGGCAGTGCGGCGGACTAGTCAGGTACGAACGATACGACAGGGACCACAGGGAACCTATGGATATCAGGGACCCTATGGATCTCAGGGACCAGAGGGATCACATGGACTACAGGGATCACGGGAACCCTATGGATGACTGGGGCCCCAGGGATTACAGAAACCCCCCGAGGGTTCCGAGGAATCCCAGGGAGTACAGAGAAATAGACGACGACACAAAGTTCTGGCCCTGAACGAAACTAATCGCTTTCATTCTGTATTTCTGTCACATGCGTCTCATATTGTGGACAGCAGAAACGAAGGGTATGGATGGTATCTGCTTTTTGTTAGAGCGCTAGAGATTTGGTTATAAAATAGAATTTTCGAGAAAACAGATCTACAACGATATTCCTTACCAAAGACCATACAGAGTATAATCCATCCATCGCATGCATAGTGGCATGGCCTCACAATCAGTATATTTTGTACATACATAGTAGGTAATTGTAACGTTCGTTTTCTCTCCATAAACGTACATAATTATTATTTAGTTTAGATTCACACCAATAAAATAACTCATGTGATAGTGGTGGTGCGGTTTCGGTTAGGGGCGGTAAACACTAAAATTCTGTGCTCATTTTCAGAATCGAATATAATATTATGCTATTATAACTTAAACGAAATCGCATCCACTTGATGCCATCGCATTAATTTATAACGGAGTATAAGTAATAATTAAATTATTTCTCCCAACAGCAATAAAATCAACGAGCTAGTAAGAAAATCACAAAAATCGGATCCTGCACCGCGGCCAGCGTACAACCCTACCTACGACCCTGAGTCCGACTTGCGGAAGATACTCCGAAACTCGCCTGAAATACTCGCCACACCCGTATTCAGCTCCGACGACGACTACACGGAGGGCCCCTTCAGGTTCAAACAGTTACTACGACCCACTCTAGGACCTACAGAGAGTCTTCGCAAAAGAAAAGTCCGAAACTCCTCCGGACAAAGTCCGTGGATGTCGGACAGTTCACAAGACAGCACCAGCTCCAAGCAAGCTTTGTGCAAACGTCGGCCGCAGATCAGTATGGGCGTCTTCTACAACACATAGATTGAAACTTGGAAAGTTATGAGCAAGCGAGTTCCAACTTCCCAGAAAGTTTGACTGCTACAGACAACAAAGTTGCGCATAGCTTGTTGACAACATATTGAATAAGATAGTCGACTATCCGAATAGATGTCTGTAGTTTGAATAACAGTAAGCCATTGGAGACAATACAAGTGTAAGCATTCAAGTAAGATTTCAGGTTTTTCTCAATATGTTCCTTACGTAAGGATCACGCATCAAGTATCGCGGCTACATTGTTGCCGGCTATTTTGAACAATGCTGATTGTGCTTGCCTCACAGCCATAATGTAGTAATATTTAAGAGCACTTAAAATTGATTAGTCTATAAACCTAAAATTATTGGAGTTTGTGTATATAGCCATCCTAATGGGAAACATTGTTTAAACTATTTAGAAAAGGTTATTATACTTCCATATTTAAGTTATACATATAATATTCCTTACTGAAATACTCATGTGTACTTTCTGAATGTTTTCGGAAATAGATCTTAATTTTAAATTCAAGTATACCCACTACAGAAATATTTGAAATATTGATTGAAACTATTGTTGACTGAGTGTTCCTTTCGGTAATTATTTACTTAGCCTTGTTCTAAATTATTAAAACGTTAGGTAAATGAATAATTAAAATTAACTCCTATTATTACATTGTTAAGATCTTGGAAGTCATTTCTGTAATTTTGGTAACTAACATAAAGGACCAAGTTCTTCAATGTTATAGGGAAATAAATCAACGTCAGTCCTCATTATTCAGATTACTGTTGAAATTACTTCGGAGTCTCACGAATCAGTCGAAAATCGATTGCATTACAACCATTGAGTCGGAAGTAATCTGTTAGATACAGAAATTCGCGGGTTCTGGCAGCCTATAATTAAACACAGAGTGGCAGAGACATTGAGGCGCAACCTGTTACCATGAATTCAGTACATGATTCAGAACCTCCTTGCATTGAAATTAATCGTCGATTATTAAAAAAAAAATAGCTTTTCCATACATTTTGACCGCGTAAGTATTGCACTTTTCCATAAAAAGCATTTTTTTTTTATAACCGACGTCTAGAATCATGTGTTAAATTCATGATTACAATTCCCGCGTAGATGGGGATGCCACCCTGTATACATCCACGTATCATTTTGTTTCAAGTACTCTTCGAGTCTTCACATATTAAGCAATTACCAAAGCCTTAAAAGTAAATTTTAGTTGATAAGCTATTATGATCTTACTATGACTTCGCTACGGTAATTTTGTAGAAATGTTTGAAGTTATTATAATAATCAGATTTGTCTTGTAATATTTATCAGTATTATTATATCATATACTTAATCTACTTGTGTGTATATCATGTATATCGAAAGTAGGATCTCACCGGAAAAGTAATTTTGATAAAAATTACTCATTATTGCCATCACAGTTACAGAGAGTAAAACTATATAAGTATGTAAAATTATACTATCATAAGTATGTAAAATTATAGATAAATCATTGACAACCTTTGTGATAATGTGCCAATGATTAATAATAAGTTAATTAGTCGTCTATATGGGTGGTCAACGATATGAAAATAAAGTTTGTGCATCAGTAAACGATTTTCATTTATTTCCTGATTTCCAATTTCCATATGAAAATACCTACAAAGTGCAGTCTTCGGAGGCCGCATTTGTGCGAACGTAGTATAAAATGTAAGTGAAACGTACACGTGGATGAATATAATTGGCGCTCGAAATCAAAACAAAGTAAAACACGTAAAGCCGTAGTTTTAAAAGCCCGCAAGAGTATGTGTTAAAACGAATCACGCCGGGGCGGGCGGGGGGCACACGTGACGCCGCGCGCTCCGCCAATGGCGGCGCGGCGCGACGTGCGCGCGCACACGCGCAGTCGCCCGCGCCAGCCATGGCGGCCACCGGCCTGCCCGACGTTGATCTGTCACAGATAAAAACGCGCTCCATCGAGAGAACCCTGCTCCCCCTCATCAAGCAGGTATGCACCAGCGCCAGCTCACGTGCGGAGTCGCCGCCGGCACTCTCCGCGCGACGAGCTCGTGACGTCTCACGCCGGCGACGGATTGCGTCGTCGGCGCCCCTCTGACGTCGCTCTCGACGAGAACACCGACGATAATTCTCGCTTTTACGTACGCGACTAAAACCGTACTTTTATTTTCGTAGAAGCTATAATTTCTATTGCGTTGCCGGCTTTACGTCTGCTATTAGAATTTCCCGCCCACGACAACAATCTGTTGCGTCTCGGCCCGCGCAGCCGCAATGAGGGTCTGACCGCTGGCGGCTGTTTTGAATAAATAAGTTTTGGTACCTGGTCAAAACTTGGTGTAACTTTTCAATAATAATATTAACTACTAGGTGCGTGCGTTTTGTAGAATTTATCGATGTCAGGTGAAAGTAAAAGGATAACTTAAGTCGCGCCGAAAGTTTGTGGTGGTAGTAAGCACGAGGGGCGGGCGGCCACGTGGACTCGTAGCGGGTGGCGGCGCGTGGGGCGGGGGGTAGCGCGATCGATGCGCGCCGGGTCCGTCAGTGCCGCGGCGATCGCGGGCGGAGCGGCGCGGTGCCGCACGACACGCCACCGAGCACGTGCGCGCGCCCGCGGACACGCGCCGCCGAGCGCGCGCCCACCGCCCGCGCGCCACGCTCTCCAAGACATGGACGCGCTCTCCGATGACGATGAAATCGCGCGCCGGGAGCCCCAGGTACGTGGTGGCGCCGAGCTGACCCTCGGCGCTGTACCGGGCGCTGACTTCCCGCACGACCAGCTCTGCTCTTAGCGATGCAGATACGTGAGCGCAACAAGTAGTGCGGGCGCGGGGTGGTAAAGAAGCTCGCGTGCAAGAACGACCTTGAGCTGAGCTCGCGCCGCGCGGGCTCGCCCCGCGTCCCGGCCACGACAATCAGACCACCTTCCAAAATATGATTAATTGAAAATCTTGAACTATTGCGTAATTCTTACATAAATACACACATATTTATTTGCTGTGGTTTATGTTTTCGCGGAAAGATTATATTGTTTTCATTTTGAACAATGAAGGCCAAGGTGCCTCCTCCGGCCAAAACTTTGCTTTTAAACCATGATAAAAATTTAAACCAAACCGACTAGGTGCCTATATATGTAGCAAATTATTTTAAATATTAAAGTTCTGCGGACTTGTGCATCAAACTTTTAATTGAATCTAGAACGGGCTCAGTATTTTTAATTACAGCCATAATTAATTGTGCCGCATGCGGATCAGTAAGGCTTGTGTAAATATTAGTGAGAGCAGTAAAGTTTTCTTTAAAGAGGCTCCTGTATCTACAGATTAACAATCCGTTCGTGTCTGATCCGATTAACCTTGGCGGGAGGCATCCACAGCGGGAACACATTGATTTCAATTAAGTTTTCAGTTGCTTACGTAACGCTCCTGTGACTAAAGTTGACACTGTACTTGTTTGACTTATCTTGTACCTACTCAGCAACTTGCTAACAAAGACGTAGCGTCACAACGCAACGTCACTATAAATCCTCTCTGCAGCTAGCGCTGCGGCTAGAACTATGTATGATTCTGTGATACCCACAAAAGCAATTTTCAAGACGATGTAATATTTTAAGTTACCCAACAACCCTTTTCAAGTAAAAAGCATTGCGTAAAGGTTATAAATATCCGAGGTATAACCTTCGATGCTAGTCACTGCCAAATGCCTGTCCTGGGTTTTTAATTATGCAAATTAGTTTGCTAGGCATGTTTACGATTCACAAATTGCCCTCGATATCAAATTTTGTAAAATAAGCACCAGTCGAATCTAAAATTGATTATCCAATAAATCGTTGAATTTATTTGGTGGATTGCATGCTTAGGACATAAATATACCTGAATAAAAGAAGCAAGTCGTAATGTTATTCTCTTTGTGCCTGTTACATTGACATTGTGTAATGTGTTCCACCAAATACAGTAAGTCCAGATGTCCTGGTTGGAATGAAAAGAATGAACCAATATTAGGTAGGTAAATGAAAACCCTACTGATGTGCTATATTAAATATCTTTCACATCGCTGAATACAAAGAAAATTTCCCATTCCTCGATTCCGGCCGTATTTAACTGGATTTGGAAAATCCGGCAGGTATTCTGATTGCGTTACCATTGTTCCTACTAGTCTCTTTCTTAAAGCTTTTTCTCGTATTGACGATAAATCTCCTTAAATTATTTCTTCCCTTCCATTTGATCAATATTTTTCACAATTTACAGTCGATAATCGGTTATTTTCTCCGATACAACACAAAGAAAACCGTACTTACGCTCTTCGCTCAATTAATAATGCAGTATCCTCACGTGTTTCTCACACAAACAACAGTTACTTGTAAAATTGCAGCGATATTATCGAAGTATATACCATTTTCTACAATTCTGAGAAAGGGCAAAATAATATTGGAATTGAAGTTTCACGGCTTCAAAGAGATCAAAGGAAGCATAAAGCGTCGAATCTAAATAGTCACCCTTCGCCTTTATACGAGGGTTATAACTAGGGTTATATCGGACAACGAAAGGATTAACCGTCCTCTGTGAAGGATGGTCAAAGGCGCATTTACCTGTGTTATGTGTATGACTGTCATTATTGTGTTATGAATACACAGATAGGTAACTCTTAGTAGGTGCTTCTTATTTATTTTGTTCATTTCATCCTGGATCTAATGAAGTGAAAGTATAAATATACTTAGTCGGAATACTCAAGGTTGGAATTATGGCAACAGGATCTATTTGTCGTTTGTGAAAATCGTCTAAATCTAGTCTAGTAATTGATTAAAGAATTGAAAACAGAGAGAGAGAGAAATTCCATAATAGTATGGTACAAGTTACTAAAACACATAACCTCACATTATTTGCAGACAGCCGCAAGTTATGCAGGCAAAAAAAATGTTTACCCTCCATTATATAGGGTATATTATATTATGTTTATACCCTAGGAGCTTTCCACCGCATTGTGGCTGCGGCGACGCGTGGCAAATCAAGAAGTTGCGTGGTTACTTTTCCTTATTCAATGTGTCTGACTTTTAGTACGGTTGCCTTCTCATTAGCTTCTTATTTAGAGAAACTGAAACCGACATTTGTGTAACAAATTTTTTGCCTCACTAAACCGATAGAATGTTATGTTTATTTGATGTTGTTATAATCAACTCTGTCACTAGTTTTTTTTGGGAGTGTTTCTAGCTTTTCGTACAACTCGTCATGTTCTAATTCAGTCATGGGCTCCTTAAATACCTTTGACACCTACGAAAAGTACCGCAGGAGTGAAAATTACAAGTTATTGTGAACCCATTCAGTGATTCCTGTTCCGTACATAGTCCTATTTTGGCTGTCTAACTTTTCATAGAGTGAAGGCGATGATGTCGTAACCTTTACCAAACCAAATTATAGAAACACCGCATCTACAAGATAGTGAATATAACACTTAGGAATTGTGTTGGGTTTTGCTAAACGATCATCAAAATAGTCGAATGTTTCCATAAAATCGTTATGGACTTAAACAAGCAGTATCACGTCTACTTCGACGTCTTGCGTCGTCGAGTGCTGCCAAAACATGTTATCGGTATCTATGAAACGGAAAATTACATTCTGCCTTTAGGACAAACTTAACGTGACAACTGACAGGCAGCGAACCAGCTACGAGTCCATATTGATCAGAAATTGAGTATTTATTGTGCCTGTTTGTCTTGTCTTTTTTGGAGTTTGCGAATATCACGCTTTATCAATTGCTCTACGATTTTACCAACTCCAATGTATAGTTTACCTCAGTTACACTATGGCTCCGTGATCGATGAATACCATGCCTACACGGGCAGTAGGTAGATACCTTTTTAGAGATCGATAGAGTAGGTATCTAAAGCGAAAATATTTAAATGATTATTATTAATTATTTATTGTCGAAGGGGCCTACATAACTATGAATTCTGCTTGCCAGTCACCGGCTGAATTTACGTACAATTAACTGACAACAGACAGAGCTCATTAAAGCGATCTAATTTGAATGACGTAAAACTACTAGTAAATCATTGCAATGTAACTCTTATTTCATTGTAATAAAGTATAAACTAGAATGATTGCCGTGCGTTTGATAAAACTCTCGGTGATCATTCTAATTTATACCTTACGCTACCGAGGTAAGAGTTACTTTACAAAGACTTTCTAATCCTTTTACTTGCAACGATCACATCAATAATAATGCCCTGTTGTCACAGATCAGCAGTCTGGTGGCGTCACGCGGTGAGGCGTCCGGCGGGGCGGCCGTGCAGCGGGTCGGCGCCGCCGTCTGCTGCGCCGTCGAACGGTTCGTGGCCGTCGGGGAGACCATCGCCGATGACAACCCGGACGTGCGGCACAGCATGGTGCTCGCCTGCAAGGAGGCAAGAGCCGCAGGTCAGTCTAGTGATGAGATACTACCTAAGGCGCTGAGCAGATTATGGACATATCCGCGGACAATTTGTCCCCGACGATAGAACATATGAAAATCCCGGCAGCCTATTTGGCCTACGTGTGTATTGCTTAGATTTCCATACGATCTATTGTCGCGGATTTTTCCATTATCTGCTCAGCGCTTACCCCTACCCGTAAGGCTGGAAAAACAGTGTCGATTTGGTTTGATGGTCGGGCTGACTCTTTTAGAGCCAAGATAATATTATTTCGGTCACGATTGTTTTGACTGCAATTTAATGTCAAGCAAGGGGAATATTTAATCACTGAGTGAAATTTGATCAAAAAGTTATACCGATAGATATCTAGGTAGTTTCCCCACGAACGATTTAACCCATAAACTCAATAACTCATTATTTACTACAAACCTCGGTTGGTAGTACCTAAATATCACCATTATCGGTATTTTCAACTCCTACAACCAGTATAAATCATTTTTAAAGTAGGCTATATTTCACTGCTTAAATAAACTTTACAATGTTGAAATACGTAAAGTGTAATAAACCAAATATTAACCGTATAATTTAAACAGAGGCAATACGGTGAAGCTTTTATAAAATTCAAATTAACTCGTTTGTGTTTTATTAACTTCGAAAAGAGAGCACATAAATTTTCATGAAAATTGAACAACTTTTCCGATAGTTTTCGTACGGCTGGTGCCATTTTGCCAAAATAGTTTCTTCGCTATTTAATTAAAGCTAAGTCCTTTAATAATGACGTCACCCCACGCCAACAATAAACTTAAACTTAGGTATACAATCAACTTGCTAATGTGTTTAAGCTAGGCAAACACCGCAACTAAACTTGAGGCGTCAAATTACTTGGCTACATACGATAAACAAACCTTTAATTAAATGCTGGTAAATCATAATAATTACTTGTGCAAATATGTCAAGTGCTTTAAGCACAAAAATCCCAAGAGCTTTAGAAAGCTGCGAAAATGTATAATTTCAGAAGTAAATTTAATAACGCAAAATATACAAATGGAAAGCGGTGGTATTAAATCCACCGTCGTACACAACCATTCAGAGGGTTTTAATCAAGGCTTGCGTGACCTATAAATCTCTCCGATATCTCTATTGTGTATTTAAGGGGCCGCCATATATATTCACTTCAATGGATATGCACAGTTAAATGTTAAGAAATAGTTCGTATAAGGTAGGGGATTGAATCAAGCAGCGGCAAAAAGTGGATTTATGTCCACTGCTACATTTCACTCGAGTCGGGACCCTCCCATTGTCCCTGGTGACGGGGACGCCAATTATTCCTGAATAATGAATCTGTCTATATAAACGAACAGATTTATTCAAATAATATGTAAGTACATCTTTTCTCAGCACATCCAGATTGAATTATGTAAGCAATCCGCTGTAATCTACGTAAAAGAAGAGTTATCGGTACTCAATACATTAGGTATTCTAATCCGATGTACGCATTATGTTCATAATTCCGTGTTGCGCTTTTCAATTTTCTGTTTAAACGTGTAGCAGATAATGCGGAAAATCAAGGCTACCCTTTCTAACAGCCCTCATAAATTTGTGTCAACAACCTGACCCGAATTTTAATGCTTGAACGTTATTACCGGATCCAGCATGGCAACAAACAAAAGATGCAAACAATGGCCGCCCCTGTCCCTCTGCCCTTCAGCCTACGGGAACGCCGATCAGTTTCGTAGTTTGCCATATTACAGCAAAGCGTGTCATTTTCTTTGAAATTCGCTTTAGGGCTTTGACTTGAGCGTAGCTTACGGATTCAGGATACCTACTGACTGCAGCAAACTTTATAACAAAAATGCAATTTAATCATTAAATACGATGACGTTTGATAACAAGTTAGGTTGATATTTGTAACCTACTATCTTTAAAACTAGTGCACTTAAAAATTAAACGCCCGCTGAACCACATCAAATGCTTCAGTTGGCCGCCACGGCACACAACTATATAACAATCGATATAAATCACTTTTCTTTTGTTCTACCTTTTATGGGGTCACTTTTACGACTGATAAATTATTTATATTCTACTAAAACCTCATTTTGTGAGTGTTTTGTCAAAACATTCGATCGACAGTATGTAACTAAATTGGACGAAGTTACCCGGATTAAGCCAGCGCGGGGCCTGTAGCAAATTCTACCTAGGGGCCCCCTACGGTAGAACTTGGTTTATTTTAAGTTAGCAGCTTAGCAGATAAACTAGTCAAATCAATGTTTCTAGTCAAATACGTTCTACTCCTGTTCCTACATAGTCAAGTAGGTACTTCAACCAAATGACTTTTTTCAAACAATGCTAACTGTAGAGAATCTTAGGTTTTTTTAAAAGTACCTATACTTTTTAAAAACCTTTGCTTCATTTTTAGAAAAGCTGATACTGGCAGTGATTTTATTATAATTCTTATAAGAGAGCCTTGATTGCAAGAGCGAGCGCAGCGAGCTCGAACTTTTTTGCACCTCGGATAGTCTAGGCTTCCTATTGACTATTTATACTGAAATAGTAGTTACTTTGTCTATTATTGTAGAAAAGTTTATGAAAGAAGAGAAACTAAGATGCAAGAGCGAGCGCAGCGAGCTCGATAATTTTTTGCACCTCACCTCGGAGAGGTTCTTTTGACAATACAAACAGAAATAGGAGTTGCTTTGTTGACTTATGCAGAAAAGTTGCAGTATTAAGAGAAACTAGGATTCACGGGCGAGCGAAACGAGCCCGAATATTTTTTGCATTTCGCGCCTCCCGAGGTTCGATTTGTTTTGACCGTTCTTACATAATATTTCATTAGACGTCTATCCAAGCGCGCTGATTTTGTCAAATAAGGCGCGGCGCCCACTATCGGTGGGCATCGGTACGGCTCGGTAGAGCTCGGGCGCCTGAGGGCTGCTTGGGGCAGCTTCGTGCGCCTCAGAGCTGCCTCGGCAGTCGTAAGCATACCTAAGGACTCCTAGGCTGGTTTCGGGCAGCTCGGGTGGCATTTTCGTGGCCAGACAAGTCGCAGAACAGTCATAACTTTCACTGCGCGCGCCTCCATTAGCTTGGCAACACCCAGAGGAAAATAAAAAGCAACAGCCTCATTAATTACACGTATAGGTTCGTTTTATTTATTTATCGTAAATCATTAAACAAGTTATGAAATTCATCGAAAGTACATCTTTGCTTCCAAAGCTTATTCACCCAAAATATTTTTTTTGCCTTAAACTAGTATATTATCTGTGCCTTAAGGCTCCAAGTTTCTCTTCTTCTTCAACAAGATAAACAATGAGAACTAAGTCCATCTACCATTATAAATACACACGTACAACTGTTTTCACGTAACGTTACGACTGCTCTACGACGTGTCTGCCACCCGAACTATTCTTAGTTTTGCCGAAACCAGCCTCGGCGTCCTTAGGTATGCTTACGACTGCCGAGGCAGCTTTGAGGCGCCCGAAGCCGCCCCAAGCAGCCCTCAGGCGCCCGAAGCCGCCGTGAAGCGCCCGAAGCCGCCGTGAAGCGCCCGAGCTCTACCGAGCCGTACCGATGCCCACCGATAGTGGGCGCCACGCCTAAAGGTGCACACATCAGACTTTTTGTAGAGCCGAATATCGGGCCGATTCGAATTCTATAGGTACATTTATACGAGCGGTTTTTTCTAAAACTTGTGCGTTTACCGTATGTAATTTAGTTTTATTTTCGCCAATGAAATTATCTGTTACTATGATTTTCAGACGTGGATTGCCTTACTCGGAAAAGGGATTACATTATTCACGTTTTTGTAACATCAAGTAAAATTAATATACCACGTATTAATAAGTTTCACACAAAAAATTACGCTTAGGCGGAGGTTCGGTAGGTAGGGTTTGGATACGCGGGGCCCCCTTCTGTTCGGGGCCCGTAGCAATTGCTACTCTTGCTTCGTGGTTAATCCGCCACTGAGTTACTGTCTTCCACGGAATTGGCTCATCTTTAGCATTCATAATATTGATTTGTAACAAACTGTTTTATGAGAGATTTACCACGTCTGGAACTCTCCGGAACTTAGCTAACCGCACTCCATCTTGTTTGGCACCTTTGGTCCAGATAAATGACTCGACACCTCGTTTGTTAAAATTGTTCTGGTGGTTTTTAAGACGAGGGTGAAAACCGCCGACCGCATTACCTATATACCTTCCCAAACCGCGGAATACACATACAGTTGTATTTCCCCTTGAATAATGGCTTTAGCAATCTATCCACATGAACGATTCCAATATAATCCTCTCGTAACCCAAACCGTGGACATTGTATTCAATTCAAATTGATATAACGAAAGTCATCAATCATGGATGCCATTGTAATTCAATCTACCCTTATCATAACCGTTAAATTCCTTAATAATTTGCTTTAAGTGCCAGTTTGTTTCAGACTCGCTGATTTCAGATTAATATGGTTAGTGATATTGTTTCTAAAATCAATAGTTTTCATAATATTGTTTGAGTTTTCCACATCCCGATCTTTGAGATTACTCCATACAATACTGGAAACATTTCATACCCCTCCAGCTCTAAGTTATTAAACGTTATTGAAATGAGATAATTATATCAGAGCCCCTGAAACGTTACAGATGAATGGCCATGTAATTACTTACTATTAGGAGTGCCATCAAAATTGTAACGGGGTCGTCTCGTGCACATTTTACACTAACCAAAAAATGTCGTTCGTCATTGGGTTTGCCAAGGGCGCGCAGTAGGTCAGCTGTAACGAGATTATCCGGGATCGACACAAATCTAATAAATAACAGGTGTCAACTGTGACCTTCGCCGCCACTCCCATACTACTAAGATAATGGATAGTAGTCCTAATGCTGTTCTTGCCCAGCTATTGTTTACCGAAATGGTTCACAATCACAGCTATCATAGTTATTTTCGGATCCATCGACATAATTAGGGGAGTAGCTTTTCAACTATCAAGGACACAGTTTTGTTTATTTGTTTGAAATGACGAAACAAGCAGTTATTTACGAATTATTTGCACGATTTCAAGAAAGTTACATAGACAGTATAAAATAAGAACCGAAGAAACGGCTGGCAAAGCAACTTTTTGGTATAATATTTTATTACTAGTTTTTGACCGCAGCATCGCCCGCGTGGAGGTCGGAAAACTTACGGGAACGTACAACCGGTATAAAAAGTATGGTATATCCTAATCCAGGTCATGGTCTATCCGTGTAGACACACGGATAGACCACAATTTCATCCTTCAATACATTCCTTCAGCTGTTTAAGTGTGAAAAGGTAACAGACAGACAGAGTTACTTTCGCATGTATATTTTTTTTTTGTCTCCGAGTGACGCAGCTGATCCGTTGCCGAGAACCGTCACGAAAGGTGCCTTTACCCTAACTCGTATCTCACTCTCACCTTGTTTACGACTTGATAGAGATGAGGGTCATTTTAGAGTGAAATGAAATTCAATTCCCAGGGAAATTGAAAATGGGCGCCTACAAGAAAGTGAGAATGGCTTATAACATTTTTGTTTTTGACTAGGTGTTTTTCCTTAACAACCTTTCTTCAATAATCAAGACGGATAATATAAAAATTCAAACAGGTTAACGTAATCAACTCAACCTAAAACGGATATTCTAATATCGAGAGCGCTCACTCGAATATGCGAAACCGTGTCCCGTTTAGATAAAAATAAGCTAAAACTGATGCAGCTATAAGCATTGACGGGAGTACACATGGCTACATATCAACGTATACAATTTCCAGTATAAGCTGATCTTACATTATATAGAATTTTCGTACAATGAACAATCAGCTTACACTGGAAATGTAAAGCTTCACATGTAGCCGTGTGTACATACTTAACGAATATTAAAGTAAATATTTACGATGGTTTTGACACACACCGCGTGTTTTTGGTTCATATACTTGTTCTTAAGGGGGATGCGTTGAGGCAGCCGGCGAAATTTAAATTTCAATAAGTTTAGGTTTTACATAATTATAAAGAATCGGCAACAAAACACCTTAAATTAGAATTGGCCTCAAATGTCATGATTTCATGAAGTAGTAATTCAATAGGGTAATATGAACTAAGAGAGTTGTATTGATGATTTTTATGATTATATCTAATAATAGGCCTGTGTCCAATTTTTTTTCGTTGTCCGTATTGTTATTATTTATATTTTAACAAATCTCGGGACCATGGGTCCCGGTCCTTTGGAAGGTGTACGAGGGGCCGAAGCCAACTCGCAGAGGCCCCTTAGACATTTTTAAGTGTTGAGGCACCAACCGACGATTATCCCTGTATGCACTATACAAGTGCACCCAAGGACAACCCCCGGTTGGTGTAGGACTATTGCACAACATGGAAACAAAAAATTATAAAAAAATATTGAACACGTACTTTTTCTTTTTTGACGTAATCAAAAGATTACGGCGACACATTGAGTTAAAATGTGGCATGACGTCACGGTTTGCTAGATTTAATACTGCGTTGTTATGTAGCGAGCCGGACTCCCCAACTTTAATGCGTGTTTTCTAAGTTATTTTTGATTAATATGATAAAGCAAAAAATACATGTCTAATATTTTTTTATTATCTGAAAGACGGACTAAATAGAATTTCTTTTTTTTACCTAGGCAACTACCACCCTATTCTATTAATAAATATTTGACACGGCCGCGAATCATATTTAGACAAATTGCAAAAAACGTAAGAAAATTTGAATTTCGCGGGCTACTGTGTACTTACGTACGGCGGTGAACGAATGGCAGCTAAGCGACTATGTATTCCGCCCCGTCACTGACGTATGATGGCACATTATTAGTATACTGTTTTAGATAGGAGTGCGATAACGAGGCAATTCCAACCTCCATGTGAGAAAATGAATAAAGGAATTACGTCAATTTGTGTGATGGTGGTACTTTGTCATGTCAGATTTAAAACCATTGAGAGCGAATGGGATTTATTTAGTACTAGCTGTTACCCGCGACTTCGTCCGCGTGGAATTCTACAACATGTAAAAAAAAACCGTGAGGGTGTTGTTAGGTATCGCACTGAGAGTAATTAATATTAATTTGCGGTAATTTTCAGAAAAATAGAAAAAAATTGTCCCATTTTTTTTCAATGGGGTAAGTATTTTACCTGGTGATTACATGGGGTGCGGGCGGCCGTCGTTTAGCGGGTATCTACAAGTCATAACATAACCCCTGTTGAAAATTTGCTAATTTTGAATGAATATGGGGTAATTTTGGTGCTTACTAAAAATGTAATTTTTAAATACCTAGCAATATTTTTTTTATTTTCAATAATAATAAGATTTTTTTTACTTTTAAGTAATGTTATGGCAGTAACTATGAGCCCCTTTCGGATCAGACAGGGTTTTTTTTACATATTGTATAATTCAATTTTATTTATTTGTATATCTTTTTTTTTTTGGGTGGGAAATTATCAAATAACTTCTCCTGCTCTGGGTGGAGCGGGAGGGCGTGTCAGACTCTTACTGACTAAAACCCACCCGTGTTCCTTCGGTTGCCCTGTTGCCGGGGGGCCACGATATCCCTATCGGCCCATATTCGCAGCCCCGGCAGGCATTGGCCCTAGCGGACCCCGTCAATTCTGCTGACATCTCTATGAGGCGCGCGTGGAACACAACGCGCCGTCGACCCAGGCCTAGTCCTTATCAGACGGCAAGCTACCCATTGCTCTCCGTCCGCAAGCCCACGCCTACGGTGACCGGAAATCGGCTCGCGATTCCCGCCCAGGGCGTCTCCTCCTGCGGCGGTAAGGGGCGTGAAGGCGCGAAATTTGCGTCTCCCTCACGCGTTCCGCCTCCTCCTTCGCGAGCATTACCGTTTCGCAGAATGCCTGCCATTTCCTCTCGCTCCGTACCATGGCCTGAACTAGAGCCGGACGCGAGAGATCACCGCCGCCGATCGCCTCCGCGAGGACACGGCGATGCTCCGCCCAAGCCGGGCAGACCTCCACCGTATGCTCCACCGTGTCCTCCGGGCGATCCACACAATGGTGATACCCGGGCGTTTCCTCCCGCCTTATCCTGAACAGGAACCTCCCGAAACAGCCGTGTCCGGTGAGGACCTGCGTCAGGCGGAAGGTGAGGACGCCGTAGCACCTCTCAAGCCACTCCTCAAAGAGGGGTCTTATCGCCGCAATTGTGGCGTGCCCAGTTTATTTGTATAGCTGCCAGTGAAAGTCACGTCAAAATCGGTCCAGCCGTTTCGGATATGAGCCGGAATAAACAGACAGACAAAATTTTTTAAATTGTTTTTTTGTTGTATGTACCATATCGATACCGGAAATTTCAATTGTCGTAAAGGACAATGTATTCCCTGTCCTTTACGACAATTTAAATTTCCGGTATCGATATATACTTCCATATAAATTTAGTAAAAAGCTGTTATTTTAACATTACAAAAAAACACTTCAATTTTATTTATTTGTTTAGATATAGATGTATAGATTCAGATTATATGGGTTTAAATATTTTTGCGCGGAACCCTAATTCTTCTCCTAAAATAAAACTAGCCTAAGTTACTCCTTATAACATTAGCTGTCTTCCAGTGAAAGTACCGTCAAAATAGGTCCAGCCATTTCGGATATTAGTCGGAACAAATATAGATACAAAAAAAAATGTTTTCTAACTTTCATTTGCATTAAGCAAAAAGCTGTTATTTTGACATTACAAACAGACGCTTTAATTTTATTTATTTGTATTTGTATAGAAGATGTATAGACTAGCTTCCGCCAGCGGCTTCGCCTGCACGATATCTTTATAAATGATAGCCTATGTTACTCAGTGATAGTATAGCGTTCTACTGGTGAAAGATTTTTTTAAATCGGTCCAGTCGTTTTTGAGTTTATTCATTACAAACAAAAATACAAATATTTTCTCTTTATAATATCAGTGTAGATGAAAACCAAAGAGATTCGAATATGGTTAACTGTCTATTTAGCTTTCCTCTCAAATATTGTAGCATTGCAAAGATTCACTGATTTTATAACGATAAAAAACATATAAAATTAAAGTCTAACAATTTAGAACCAACGATTTCCATTTTTAAAGATTTCTACAGTGGATGATAAAATGTTTCATTTATAAACATCTATAGCCACAATTTTTGCACGAGGACAAGGACTTTCTGATTCAATGAACCCTCGCCTGAAGCAATTGCAAAGATAATATTTTCCACTGGCAATACTCGCTCGTGTTTATTACAGCAACCTACTGAACGTTACATTTTCAAACAGTCATGTCATGAATTGTAGAGATGTTCTAACGCTGTAGTAAGGAAACATATATTTTCAGTTCACGTTTATCGCTTTCTGAGCTGAAAGTAGGCACAGAGATCGTAAATTCCGACAAATTTACGGGTACCTACCGCAACAATTACACAGGTACCTTCCAACTTTTACAGTTACGCTAAACTAACACGCGACGGTCGTAAAGTCATCCCGCAGAATTTTACTTTTACCCCTTTATTCATGACGGGCGGTTACTGATATCAAACATTAATGGCGTCCTTAATTTCTTATCACGTCAAGCTTTTAATGACAGTTCTTTGTCCTCGTCCTTCACCTGCGAACTACAGAAACATACATTATTAATTGAGTTCATGCTCGGAGATAATTTTGCCAGTCCTGCTCTTGGGCATCACGTAAGTTGAGGCAATAACAGGCTTAGAAATCAACAACAAGCGAATGTTAACTGATATTTTTTGGTTTTCTTATCACATGCCAAATACAGATTTAACATTTGCTGTCAAATAAACCAACAGTCATCGAATTTCATACAAAATAACAAATGGTACACGTTTACCTAAAATAAAAACGTAAACGTAACATAATGTTGCCATTTTAAATATTATATTTGTATTAACCTTTAGGATTAAGTATTGTATTTATTTTAATTTTGATTTGATATTTTACTATATGCTGCACCGATTGACGTCATCACGTCAGCGCCGGCTGTCGCTAAAAACCAGCGCTGGGGCTCTATCTCGCATGAACTCGCAGCATTATGCTGGGCGATGGCCGTTTTGCGTGGATGTGACGCATATTTTCCCCTGATTTGTTATTTCCGTTTCATACAACTTTTACTTCCCTTTGCACGGTAGCTAAAAGAAACCTCAATTTTCTTTTGGTCCCTTCATTTCGTTTTCTTTTTCGGACTATTAATTCAAATTGGTAACTTCACAAAAATTAAGACGTAGGTATTCATTAAACATTTCGTCCGCATCGATAAACAAGCCTTTATAAATCTTACCCTTCGGGGAAACTTTGCACGACCTGGGAATCCAACTCAGAACCTCATGCTCAACAGTAGCGACCACGGGGCAGTTATGTTTTTCCCTGAAAGTGACAAAACTGTGGCCGTATTTCAAGAAGGCCAACATTCAGATCGCGAAGAAATAAGCTAATGAATTGCTGGGAATTCAGGAAATGAATCGCTTTTAGCAGAATTGCTAAAATGCCCGTTTTAGGCCCCCCGACTTATGTCTTTGTGTGCAAATAAAATATGAATTCCTTAATGTTTCTTCTTTCTTTATTTGATTGATTCAATAATTTAAAAGTCAGTGGGCCGAACACACGCTGCTGTTAAATTTTTTTAATGTTTGATAAAGGTAAATCACTTTTATTCTGGAACGTACACATGTTGTTATAACAAAGGATTCAATGGAAATAGCAAATGGGAAATAGCAAATGGTTAATGTTAAAAAAATGGGATCTAAAACTGGGATCCAACAAAAATAAATGGAGTGCACTGCAGTGGAAATATTTACGTCATGAGGTATCAAATCTCTAGAAAAAATCAAATAACATATCAAACAAATTCGACCTTGTCTTGTCACAGCCGCAGCAGTCACTCATGCACTTTGTTATAAGTTCGCGATCTCACGACCACTATAGTGGTTTACTTCAATATTATTCCCCACAATGACAGCACTTTAATCCAAACCCAACCGATAAGTGTACTTTTAAAACGTCGCATCTCATCATCATAGAAGCAACAACACGACGCCTGTTAAAAGATAAAGTGGCTCTGAAAGATTACTTGACAAAATTCTGCAGAAGCTTTGAGAATCAACGTTGTAATATTACACAAATAAGTTAAAAAAGGAAACAAAGCTTCGCCAGACGGAATATTCAAAGGGTCTTGAAGTTGAAGTACAACACGACAGGTACTACGTGGCGCCTTTGAAAAAAGGAACCTTGTGAAGAGAAAAAATCGTAGGTAATTGTTCTCTTATAAATACATTGTACTTACTGATGGTCTACATTCTCTACATGAAAAGAAAAGCTCTTTTCTTTGTTTGACCACATCCGTCACAAAATATTCACAGAACATTTACAATCCTAACTAATATTATACATGCGAAAGTGAGTTTGTTTGTTTGTTACGCTTTCACGCTAACGACTGAACGGATTTGATTGAAATTAGAAAATGAAAAACATGGGTAGACCATGACCCAGGTCATGGTCTCGTTAGGACATGGGATACCTTTTATCTCGGTAGTACGTTTTCTTGGGATCATTTTCGTCCTTCACACGGGCGAAGCCGCGGAGAAAAGCTAGTAAATTAATAATTACTCTTTGTTAATAGACCCTCATAGTGAAATTCAAAAAAAGACAATGAATTTTCTTTTTAACAATAGTTGTAATTTAATGAATAAATAACATTCTATTCTGGAACTTATTACTGAGAAATAAAGAAAAATTCTTTTACTTGAACAATTTTCTTCTTCAGCAAGATTTCATTTGAAAATACAAGTAGTTTTGCTAGCAACAATGCTTTCCACAATGGAAATGGAAATACCAACTTCATGGCTTTCATTTGTGCTTCACCACGTTTATGAAACGAATAAAATAATAAACATATACAGCACTTTTCATAGATAAAGTTTCAGCAAGTTTAGAAATTGCTCAGCCGCTGAAATTATGTGAAAGTTCTACTAAATTCCTGCAATCATATGCCGTTCATATTTCTGAGTTTGTAAATGTAGCTAGTCGGTTTCCTAGATATTTCGCAGCTCCAACTTTGTCTGCCGTTGTTCTCATTAAGAGATAATAGTTGAGTAATATTGACATTTAACTAAGTATTGTCTTCCATCATTAACTTAGAAGGCAAAATTAATAAGAATGAAGTGAAGAACTTACTGCTCTCAAAATGGTGAAGGAAAACATCGTGAGGAAACCGGCATGTCCTAGAACCGAAAATTCAAAGACATGTGACATCTACCAACCCGCACTGGGCCCGCGTGGTGGATTACGGCCCACTCCCTCTCACAGAGAGGAGGCCTGTGTCCCAGCAGTGTGAACATTTATAGGCTGATGATGATGATGATGATGAAGAACTTACGCAATGACACCTTCCTTAAAATCGAGAGCTCCCGTGGGACGTTTATGACGTTTTGTAGTAGCAGAGAGGCTGTAACGATTACGGTATATATAACTGTGTCGTCCCAGATGAATCGTAAAAAGGAAGTTGTGAAAGCTTTATTGGATAACGGCCCCGCTTACAGCACTTTTAACTTGGAACAGCTAACTTGACCGAGAAAACTTTTATATCGCATTTAACATCATTCTCCCGACCATTCTTGCGTAGATTCTATTTTTTACTCGGGGTTGACTCGAAATCCTGTGGGAAAGTTTCCATGTGACAGCTTCTAACAATGTTTCGCACGCTTCAGTTACTTCCGAACGCGTTTTAAATGAAAATTGGTTAAATTACTTTTGACGCCTACCAAAACTTTCTCAGACATTGCATTTCAATTTTATCTTTAATTAATTTTGTTCGTCGAGCCATAAACCGTCAAAACAAAAATACCATTGTCGTATAAAGTAGATGGGCCGCGACCTCAGTGCTCGTTTCCCTAAGTGTCAGGCGAGTCACTGAACAAAAGTGCGACGAAGCCAACGACGCGTGACTCTCTGATAGAGACGCCCCCGAGACGTAACTTTCGCTCTTTTGAAGCACTAGTGATCCTATCCTTCGAAGCAAAAAACACAAAAGATACTTAGTAGTTAAAACTTTAAGATGAGCGAGACATTGTTTCTGACATAATGGACTTTTGAACCTGTCAAAGTCCATACGATGCCCTTTCGACAAGAAAGACATTCTGTACGACCATTGAGCGCGTTGAAATATTTAATAAAATTATAAAGGGCACTGAATGTCAGCGATCTTTGCAGTTTCAATGTCACTACCATCGTTAAAAGATAATGTGCAAACATTGAAATTTTTTGATTAACTTTACCTACCTTTTAGTAATCTACCATCTACTTGACAAACTATCTTAAGGACCTGAATGATAAAATTAAGTTATACACTCACATAAAACAATTCTCTCAAAGAACTTAATAAGTACATAACACTAAAGATATGAAAAACAAACTTCAAAGTCACTCATACTTTGGAAGGTAGAATACTTTACTCACTTTATATACGTACATGGTAAATATGAAGATTTAAGTGCCTGCTACACGGTTGCGAACTGCGTCCCCAACAGAGGTGACCCTGGTTGTCGACCGGCAGAGCTGTTTGAAATTTGGTCGTAAACCACCATCTACACAGTTGTAAACCACCAAGGTCACCGCTGTCGGGATGCGGTTGGTGACCGTGTGGCAGTCGCTTAAGGATGAGGCCGTCACCTCCTTCTGCGAAGCAGTAATTCTCGCGAAGGAAGAGGCGGAACGCGTGAGGGAGAGGCGCGCCCTCACGTCCCTAACCGCCGCAGGAGGAGACGCCCTGGGCGTCGGGACTCGCAAGCCGATTTCCGGCCACCGTAGGCGCAGGCTTACGGACGGTGAGCAATAGGTAGCTCGCCGTCCGATAAGGACCAAGCCCGGGTCGACGGCGCGTTGTGTTCCACGCGCGCCTCACAGAGATGTCAGCACAACTGACGGGGTCCGCTAGGGCCGATGCTTGCCGGGGTCGCGGGAAAGTCCGAAAGGGATACCGTGGCCCCTGGTAACATACAGGCAACTGAAGGAACACGGGTGGGTTTTAGACAGTAAGAGTCTGACACGCCCTCCCGCTCCGCCCAGAGCGGGAGAAATTATTTGATAATTTCCCACAAAAAAAAATAGGGTGCATACATTTTCGACCTCACTTTCTCTTGCTTTACATTCTTATGCTTTTCTACTTATGTTGACAAAGTAACTCAGGGGCGTAGTGATTTTAAAAGAAAGTTAGGAGCGCGTACGTTAAAAGGTTGGGAACCCCTGATCTACACGGTTGTAAACCACCAAGGTCACCGTTGTCGGGACGCGGTTGGCGACCGTGTAGCAGTCGCTTTAGGCCGCGTCTTAATATACGCTACAGTCGCGCAAATACGCGATCACAAGGACACGGCCTATCTCTTATCTCTACAGTAACCCGAATAAATAATAAATTAGATAGGTATAAACGAACATAAACATTTTTTATTTCATTAAAAAAACATCTCTGGCGTATTGTAGACTCGATATTATGTAAACAACCGTCACAGGCATCGATCGTACTAATAAATATAGCTAATGGTTCATTCGTCAGGACTACTAGCATTACTAACAATTAATATACGAGGCTTTTATATCGTAAATCACTGTTATATGCCTATATTGACGGGACAAAACACAGACGTAGCTTTAATAAAAACCGCTTCTGAAGTACGATTATTGGCATAAATCTGCCATAAATGTGACGTCACGGGCCCGTTGAGAACTCAGACACGCATCAGCATAATACCGTGATAATGCGGCCCTTGAGTGCGGCCTAGATCCGGCACCCTGTGGATTATGGCCAGGGGCTCCACGCCCAAATAAGATCTTTTATGCTTGCCTGGCTATCTTTTGTGAAGAATTGTGATTCCGCTGTATTTTATAAGTACGAATATTCATAGAATCGCTAACAATCACAGCTTTGTCAGCCTAGACGTTTGAGACGCTCTCGGGCGAGCAATGGTAATAACCAAAAACGTTTACTTAGTTAAACATTATTTAAAAATTAATTTAAGTAAGACAGTAGTTATGCATTTTAGCCAGCGTTTATTGACATTTTCCAATCTTGACAACATATAATAATATAACAATTGACACGGTTAATACAACTAAGTTTCTGGGACTAATTATTGACCGACATTTAAATTGGAAGGATCACATAGATTCTCTGAGTAAGAGAATTAGTAGTAGTGCCTATGCATTGTACATGCTGTCACGAAATGTCAATAGGGAGGCGTTATTAACAGCTTACTACGGTCTGGCTGAATCCGTTCTCAGATATGGTGTTATCTTTTGGGGTAACTCAACTAATAGAGAAGTAGCATTTAAAGCACAGAAGAGATGCCTTAGAGCATTATTTCATTTGCAAACCACGGATAGTTGCAAACCCTATTTCATAATGCAAAAAAATTTAACGTTGCTATCAATATATATTCTTGAAACTGTTATGTTTGTCAGGAACAATCCTAAATTATTTCCGCGCCGAGCAGAGCAATTTCCCAGGAACAGGCGTGACCAAACCCAACTATGTACCTCCCTGTAGGACTGCACTTACATATGCGCAAAAGTGTTTTTCATATGGCTCCAATTGTGTACAATAAGTTGCCTAAGAGCTGGAAGCAGCTTAATAATGTACACTTGAAAAGAAAACTGAAGACACATTTAATAAATAAAGCATATTATAACATTAACGAGTTCCTAGAGGAAAGATTTGTATTGACATGGTAGCGATTTGATTTAATTATATTTTATTTTATTTTTTGTGTTTGTTCATTTTTGGATCTTTATATTGTTTTTTTTTTGTTGACATGATTATTGTGTATTATTAACTTATTTTTGTTTTAGAGTTCTGTTTGATTTTTGTTATTTTGCTCTTTAACTACTTAATTTAGTGTTATTCGAAGACAATGTTTTAATTAATTAATAATATTGCTGAATATTTGCACGTCACATCGTGTGGCAAACATGCCTGTACCTAATAATGTTCCTACCATCTTGCATGCATGTATTTTCTTGTATGTATGACACATGTTTAAGCAAATAAATATTATCTTATCTTGGAGAGTAAAATAATTATTTAAATACAGAAAATATTAACATTAGCGAAGGCAAAAGGAGTATGTAAATATCGTAGGAGGTGTTCTTTAGTTTCTACCTACACCCTTGAGAAGGCGTGAGTGAGGTAGAGGCTGCCTTTCCTCAAATCAGCATGACGCTGCCGATTGGATCAAGTAGAACTGACCGTGTATGGGCGTGAATTGGCATGACAGTTATACTTGACGGAACACTCGAAATTCAAATTCTTTTGGCACGCCGATTGGACCGTGCTTGGCGGTCGTCGTCAGTTCAGTTGAATTTCTGGTTTGTTTATCACGAGTAAAATGTCCAAGACGGCTAAAACATCGTCGTCCGTCACTGGTGACGCCATGGCTTCAACTGAACATCGCTGCCGATTGGACAGTTTAAATTGATCGTGTTTGGTGTATATGAACGAACTGCAGATTAGATCAAACCTGCAGCGTCATGCCGATTGGACGGTAGGCAGCATGATGTATGTACACCATAACATAAGCATTGTCCCGAAACAACACATTAAATTCAATTATTACAAGAGAACACGTACTCATCTGTAACGCGATAACGCACACTGAAAATTCAAAATTCCATGTTCTTGTTTAAATGTTTGTTAATTAACCGTTCGCCGTAAAATTGTGTGCTTTCATCAAAATTCTACAAAATTAAATTGACGCTTTGCCCCTGGCCTGTCAATTCCACTGAGTGTTTCATTTAAAATGTCAGTCCAAGTTGTCTCAAATATTTGCAAGGAAGATCTTTGTTCGTCCTCGTGTATGTAGGAATCCAGCAAGTGAATGTATACCTACATACCTCTATTATATAGACAAGTATGTATACAGTCAACTTTCATTTTACGACTGTTCAAAACTATATGTGGGGAGTATTATGAGATTAGGAATATTTCTCGATGGCCATTTTTACAACCCAGTTTCAATTCGTACGCCGCCGAAGTTTACAAACTATTTAAATATAGAGCAACGACGCCCGTTCAAAAATTTATGGCCACATTTGGCTCTAGTTTGGTTCAATATCTCTCTTATTTGCGTTTCAATGCCAAGTGTCGACCTTTGTGGAGCTGCCAACGACTTCCGGTTTGCTTTTTGACGGATGCCCATTATACCTTACGAACTTCGGCAATGGGGTAAATTTGCCACGAATAGCTGTATATCGAGTTTGCGTTTGGAATAAAGGGCGGTTAAATTCTAGAAAGCACGCAATGTTTTGTCATTTTAAGCGAGTGCTAAACACTTATCAGGAAAGACATTAATCTGGGTAATGTCCGCCGTTTCCGTGGACAGGTATCTATTAACGAGGCCGGCAGCATTTATAGCTTGCGGAAAAATGTTATTTTTCAATGAACGGCCACTTTGATAAATATTTAGAATTCTAAATGATATAATAAAACTGTCACCAAAAGATGATTGTAATAGCGAACTTCTGCCAATCTCTTATCACGGTAATGATAAAGCCTGAACATTCCCTAGCCTATCTGTAGCGTGACGGTCAGCTGTATGGACTTTACAGGTGCTGCTTCTAGGAATGTAAAACGGTAAAATTACCCTGGTACAATACGGTAAAAAATGTTATTTTACGTAATTTACGGTATTTTATGGTAAAATAGTGCAATTTTCGGTAAAAAACGTAGTCATATAGTCATACCCACTAAAACGAAGTGAGTATGTTTGTGAGTATCATGTGTATGTCACTACTTCACTATTAATGGATTGAAATTTTCCAGAAATATAAGCAGTACAGGAACTTTAAAAAAAAAATATACTTAGCTCGTGCGACTCATGCGTACTAAAAATACCTAAAACTTAATTTTTAAGTCAAGAATTAAAGATATGAATCATACCATGTCATGGATTATAATAATATCATCTACATGTGCAGAGGCAGAGCAAAGGAAAAACACAATTTAAAACTTCATAAGTCGCCGGAGTGACATCTACCAACCCGCACTGGGCCCGCGTGGTGAATTACGGCCTATTCCCTCTCACAGAGAGGAGGCCTGTGTCCCAGCAGTGGGAACATTTATAGGCTGATGATGATGATGATGATGATGAAGTCGCCGGTAATTTTACCGTAATTTATACATATAAATGACCGTAAGATACCCGTATTTTACCAGCGTTTTCAGTAAAATTACGTAATTTTGTAATACTAGCTGCTTCTTTGAAACCATTCTGACGACGTGACGCTGCTAGTTTTGATTGAATTATTGGCTGGGGAACCAAGATTATCCTAAAATATTAACTTATAATTTCATCAAATTGAGAGAGTTTTCGATCATAGGTATACCTATTTACATATTTATTTACTCAAATGCATTCATTACAAAGCTTTAGCGTACCTACAGTAGATACAAACTAAAGATAAGCTTCCAGCAGTCCGAAAACACTTTCTACAAATAGCTATGATATAGATTTTCTTACACTTCCTTATGTTCCTAAACACAAGAAGTAGTATCGAGCAACACATCCGGGATAAGACAAGACCCGGCCACGTTCAGAACCACTTAATTCTGGAACAAACGGGTCTAAGAGAAATTACCCCGGCTGAGATAAACTCGTCTTTCGGCCCTCTACGAAATTAGGTGCTTTCTGTTGAGTATATATTTTAAGAAATACTCTCACCATAAAATATTTACGTGTTACTTATGAATACATTATGTTTTTGGAACAAATTGTCTTTTCGAAAGAAAGAAAGAAAGAGAAAGAAAATACATTTATTTAGCACAGACCAAAAAAGCACACAGTATAATTAACAGTAGATAAAAAATAATAAAAAATAAAAATCAAACTAAAGTGTAAAGAGCGATGTCGGAAATTAGCAGGGGAGTGTGCCTCACGGCTGCGCCAAAAAGGCCCAGTTCAGCAAAAATGCCAGACAACAATAAGTGCCTGACGCTGGTTTTCAACTGAACCTGAAAGTGTGATGTGACGGATGTAAATCAGTTTTATAATGTAACGTGTAAATGTATACCTAAATAAAATAAATTTGTGTCAGATAAAAAAATAAATAAAATAACGAATATGTAGGTACAAAAATAGTGTGATTGTGCATAAAATTGAAGATTCGAAAGACTGACAAATAAATGAGTAAGTGAGACGGACGCATGATAGACCATTGTATACTTAAATAAAGATAAAGGTATCCTTCGAAAATGAGTGAACAAAAAACCTTTTTGGAACGATGCCACAATTCCATGTTCCAACACATTGTCATAATTTAATAATGCAACAAGAACCTCCGGCTCGAGGACATACGGGATGTGAGCCAGTGAGCCGAGCCGAACGTCAGCATGAGCCAGAGCAATTCCCAGCAATGAAACTGTATACAGCACACAGACACAGATACTGACACAGCCACTGACACAGACGCTGACACATACTCAATACTCAAATGGGCAGGTCCATATATCATATAATTGAGACATTCAGGGTGACCATATCCAGCTTTCGTTGCGCTTCTATGAGGTACTGCCGTAAGCGTCGTCTAAAAGTATCAATCGTATTAATTATCCTAATCGGTGGTGGCAGGTTATTCCATACTTTGGAAGCCGCATATGGATACCTACGTTTAAATATGTAATGTTACATGGCATGAAAGTAAACTGCCCTAAAGGCTTAGCCTTTTGTTCGGGCTGGTATCCGCAACTCCACGTCAAAGCGCGTATTTTGCGTACGTAATTTCAATCAACTAATAATTTCTTTGACATAACACATAACATAAAATCACGCCTTGTTTCCCCGAAGGGTTGGGCAGAGGTGTCCCTGTAGCAGGTACACCCACATTTCGCCAGTTATGTTTAAGTCCCATGTAATAGGGGGCGAGCCTATTGCCATCAACCGGGCACAAATCCAGACTCCAAGCTGCTACTGAGAAATTTCAGATAGAAAACCCAATAACACTTTGCCCGACCCGGGAATCGAACCCAGGACCTCATGCTCAGCAGTAGCGCTTGCGACCACTAGACCAACGAGGCAGTAATTTCTCTGAATAAAACAAATACCTATCTACTGTACAAAAACGTTTCCATTATTGTTATATCAAAGTTGGGTCTAAAAAAAATAAAGAGACTGTGATCGTGAGCGATATCAATAGTTATTTGACACCACTCACGATAATTTCATATCGTACATCCCTTTCGGATACCATGACGTACCGACAGCATTTTTGAAAAATGACACAACATCAATCTCATGAGTAAACAGTCACCATCAATAATGGCCAGGAAATGAGGGGTTTATCCTTTGATTGAACGATCATACACCTCGCCAGCATATGGCTGTCATTACAGGACAATACGACAGGACACATATTGATCATACCTATGATTTTCTCTAAGTCAAGATCAATCATGGATATTTTCGATCAATATGGATAGTATTAGTATCAAATCGAGCATATGGTCTACCAATATTCATTTCTTTCACCGAAACATCAATAAAAAATTTAACAACAGACTAACCAACCACTAACTGCCGGAACATTCCTTTGAAAGAGCAGGTAAACAGTTCCAAGAATATTGTAATAAAATCCTTCTCTATATGTATGTCGGGTCAGCTGAATGCAGCCCGTTTCAGCGCAACCGTGACCTACCTCGCTACAAATGAGTAATTCCCGTCGCTGTTTATAAGTTATTGGAAATGCTCCGCAGACACTTTTCCCTGTAAATGAACTTGACACAGATACCCGTCTGATAGTTTACTGGGTTATATTTTATGCACGCTGCTATTTTCCCACGATAGATACGAAAATAAAAGTCGTGTTTATCAACACCTTTGATAATGCCGATTGAAAGCTGTCGAGAGGTAACAAAACCCACGTAATCTGAACAAAATCACGAGCAACAAAAACATCTCGTAATAACAGACAGTTCCCAAAGAACAGTCTATAAAGAACATCTTTCATCATCTCCAATTCAACACTCTCATTTGAACTAAAAATACAGTCGTAAAAGCTGATCCGAAAAGAAAACAAATCGGCGGTGTGTACCTACCACGGGCCACGGGATATTGCAAAAACCTAAAGGGGCACAACACATAAATCTTGACTGACAAGGCCGAGAATAGAGAATCCGGCATTCGCTTCAGTACCGTCATACCGTGCTATATTAAAGTGCAACTCCCGTTTTCTGGGTCGCAGGGGGCTGAACTGAGGAGTTACACGCACTCATTATGAAAATGTATCGTACATATTTGTATGCAGCCATTGTTGTTGCGGTAATATGAAATATTGATTTGTAATTTACATGTAATTTTTTGGAAAGAAGGCTTCTAAACAAGTCTTAAACAAAAAAAATATGTTACAGGTAAAAGCAACTATGTTTCCTTGAGCGGTTTTAAGCAATCGGTACCGTCACGACAGTTGAAGACAAAGCCTACCTCAGTTCAAAGCGGCTAGCCGCATGAAGTCACTAATCCGACCAACAATGAGCTGCGGACCACACAAAGCCACATACATTAGTAAAAACAATTCGATGAGAGCCGGCGTCATGCGCGGAGGAGTATCAAAAGCAGGACGCAACAGGCCTAAGCCAGGGATTACCGCCCTCAGGGGCTTCGCGCTGCAAATTGAATGAACGCAAACATTCCCCTCGTATAGATACTAAACACACAAAATAAATGCAATTACTTGAAGACGAAGTTAAAGGAAGCCTGCCGGTGCTGCGTAATAGTGTCGCACTAACGTTATCTCAAGTTTATACAAGGTAGTTTTATGTAGTTCTGAAACTCGTGAGAAATGATAGCGCCCGCGCCGAGCGGTAATGTTTGTGATACGAATTGTGGAAGACTTGTGAGTACATGACTGTAAATCGTGATTGAAATAGACGCAAACAGCTCATAAGCACTTCAAAAGACATTTTATTACAGCCCCTGAGACTGTTTAATGAAATAAACTTGTCTGAAACATTGTTGAATCTAGAGAAATAGATAAACATAGCTAAGCTTGATAACTTCAGAAACGCAATAACTAATATAATAAATCCGTTGTGTAACATGTTCATAATCTAAATGTCGGGCGGCTTTCACACGAAAATAGATGATAGGTAGGTACTTGTTTTATTGGTGGAATAAAAAGTGGCGTGTTGACATGTTTACAGCACCGAGCTCGCGTAAGTTTTCTACACAAATAAGTTATAGATATTGCAGTCATAAAATACTTTCAAACAAGTTCATAAAATTATACCAAACACTCTTATTTCTGAGATAAAAGGAGGTAGGGATGTGATTTACAAGACTGGTCAAAGATTTAACATAAAGTAACAACAGTATTTATTTCACGTTATTCGCTTAGAACTTTTATTTTAGCAAATAAATCGTTGTGCGTTCATAAATAAATAATAAATCTTACATCTGAAAACAAAGTCACTTCTTTGAATGTCTGACGTAAACGGAAAATCGACCGTCTTAGATATTCATAAAACGAAAACCAACTAACCGACCTAACCAACTACAGTTCAACCCTGAAGAATGCGGAAACTACACTGAAATAAATATTTCGCTATATGATTGATAGCCTTCATAAAACTAAAGCACAAGTCTACGCAAGTCGTCAGAACATCATCATTATTGATGACAGTGTTGGTTACAAGAAATATTCATCGCCATCATTTATCCTAAATATGTATATTGAACGGATCGCGAAGGTCCCCATTAATACAGGCAGGTCCCCATCAGGCCCATCCCCCATATACGGCACATGATGTGAACGCTTCGTCATTTCCCGGAAATATGGAGCCGGTCGCCGGAAATTCATCGGAGGTTCGCGCTATTGGGAGTCCCGTTCGAAAATTTTCAGGAAACTATCGCGAAATACCTACCTAGCTCAGCCTAATAGCCTTTTATTGAAGTAATAAGTTCGTTAGGCAGGATTATTCTGCAATATAAAGCAGACGCGATCGAAACATGTCCATTTAAAAAGGGAATTAAACCATCCAATTTCAAGCAATGTCTAAACCGTTTCGGAATACGCTCGCTAAAGTTAATTTTCAAATAGGACGTACCTTTTATAGGCGCTAGTTTTATCGCTTTTAATCTGCGCTCCATGTCTTATTAATGAAGACTAGCTTTGTATTCAAATTTCAAGATCTTTGTTTCTATAGGCTTTTTAAATAATACTTATTTGCTGTTGGGGACTGTCTTCAAGATGTAAATACATTTACAGCAAGGAAACGAAACATTTCAGTGTTGACGTCATGCTACGGGCAAATCGTCGCGGAAAGCATACACTTATTCTGACTGTTGTAGAACTTATGATCACACATACAATCATTGTTTGTAATCAAATGATAATTATTCAGATTTATTACAGTTGTAATAGCAATCACATAATTGCGTTTTATTAAAATAGGTTTTTATTTTTATTAATTTATTTGCCTTTTGTGTAGATTATTTTCTATTTTGTGAATGTGAGAACGCTGTAGGCTTAGTGGATTGTAGATCTGTTGACCATTTTCTATTTTGTTAAGTACCTGGTACTTATTGAAAGACCTACACTATCCTCCCATACCTAGTAACACTGTTATTTGAAAGTACCTATTGTTAAAGCCAATTATTTTTAAAAGAGTAACCGTGGAGTTTCTTGCCGGCTCTTCTCCATAGGAAACGACCAATTGGAACCGTGCACCTAGCTTCTGACGTTTCATAAGTGCCCATGTAGGTTTATGTGAAATAAAATATTATGAATTTGAATAAACATCAACCTGATATTCATATATCATGAAAATAGATTACCCAATAGTCCAATTTCAATTTACTTTTTAACAAGATGACTTTCCCCACTGCCACTGCTCACGTAAAACATTCAGTGCAATCTCAGTGTAACAAGCTCTAGTATATGAACCACTCTACAGAATCATTCCGCGAGTTCTCTTACGGTAATATTTCATAGGTAAACTTAGCAGTTTATCGCCTCCTGAAATGAAATATCGGAAAATGTTCGCACATTTTCTTGGTACTTTGTTATAATTTATATCTACATTAAAGCTAATGGCTTGAAAAAGAGAATGAACCTACGTGCACCATGTTCTACCCCAGCCTGCACGAAACTTGTACACAAACAATGACTTGTCAGTAATAGAGTTGTGGTAGTTGGTGGCTTCCTCATTATGTCGTACCAGCAACTATATTATACGTCGAATACATGCGATGCACTAATGATCCCAGTCAATTAAGCAGATACGTCGGCAAATTGCTAACTCATTTAACTTGTTAGGGGAATGGCTCCGCTACACCTAACAATTACGACTCCCCCTATATGTATGTACTCGTAGGTACCTTCACTTTACTACGATATTCATGGAAACTTAATTATACTTTATTTTTGTTTTACACTGATTGCGGTGAACTTTTTTAGGTCAAATGACAATAAAAAATAGTTTATCGCGATAACCTACTTCCAATGGTGTAATATTTACGGAAAATACTGGAAGTTTCAGCTCGCTTTAACACAATATTAAAACTTATAGCTACACCAGTTTTAAAACAATACCTTTGTTGTGACACTGTTCGCATAATTTATTGCCTATCCGGATAAATTTTTCGCTGTAAAAATGATAGTTCGGTTCACATTTTGTTAGAGAAGTTCGTCTGGCGTCGCATTAATCTATGTCTACGTTGACAAAAGCGAGCGGTCACAAAGAATCACGATCCACTTTATCCCCCCTTACACATATTATGCGGTTTCCGTGACTTCACACCATAATGATGTTAGTCTAATTGTATGAGCCCGACACACACAAACATCATGGATATACTAACTCCGAGCTCACATAACTTAATTTCAACAATGTTGCACGACACAGTCACAAGTTATTTAAGTAGCTCGCAGTGGGGTTAAGAGAACTATTATATTCAAGCCATTTTTCACGTATAACACTGAACTCTTGGCAGGAACAGAAGACAACTTAACGAAACTGCACAGTTTATTATTAACTAGCGGCCTGCCTCTCCTTCGCACGGTTTTTAAGACTTGACAAAACATCGAGATGTTTTTATTATAATATATATAAATATAATAATATAATATATATGTATTAAATATTAGTGCATTATTCACTTAAACATTTCGGAAAAAAAACTAAATGTTATTGAAAACCGTATCAAAATTCGTTGCCTATTTTCGAAGAACGACGCGGTCACACAGGCAGACACGTAAAGTGACTTTAATTTTAATTAAAGACAAAACAGCTATGAGTGTTAATATAGACGTACAAAGACATTTTGCCCTAACAAACAAATTTAAAAGTTCTTAAGAGCGTTTATCCTAAAAATTGTCAACGTCGCAAATAGCTGTCAAATATTTACCTGTTTTGATTAATTTGGCAATATTACTGTTTGGAAATATGAAATGTGGCTAACTAGTGAACTAAAACATTGATTATGAAATGCAATAATTAAGATCGTAACACCGAATATTTAGTTTTAGATGTTAAAAAAAGTATTTGGAAACTGTCGAAATGCCTTTTTTACACCTAAAACGGTTACAACATCAAATTTACTGTTATAATTGCAATTCATTATTAATATTCTAGTTCGCTAGTTAGCCACATTTCATATTTCCATACAGTAATATTGTCAAATTAATCAAAACAGCGAAATATTTGACATCTGTTTGCTACGTTGCCCACTTTCAGAATAAACGCTCTTAATAGCCTAATACTGGGGGCTGTGTCTGAGTAAAAGCATAACAGTGAAGTGAAGGAGTGATTTCCGCGGTAACGTCAGTTTCAATTACATAGTTAGTTTAGTTTGGTGGCAGTTGGTGGCCGCAACTTCAGCCGTCAGAAAGTCGCCGTGGTCCTCACTTGGTCGGTATCGATCGGTATCCGTCGAGCAGCCTCATTCATGCACAGTCACTCGCTGATGCAGCTCATTATACATTTAACTCGACACATAAAAGTCATTACTTATTTAAACACTGTCCAATCTGTTCTGTTTCCGTACCAAAATATTACCTACATTATCTACCTTTAACTTGAAATGAGAATTATTTAAATGCTTGCGATACGGATAAAAACTCCAGGTTATTTTATTTTAAAAAAGGTGCAGTAAAGTTTACAAGGCTACGTTTTTAATTCTTTTTGCTTCCGCCACTGAGTGTCCGAACATACTTTTTCAAGTGTTTTTCACATTTATCACACTTAATCTGCGCTACTGCGGGAATAGCGAGTGGTCACTTCAACTCAACCACTGTATTAGATGATGTTCCTACTTTTTATTACTCACGATGACGTGAATTTTATTTCAGCATAGAGTGTGAGGTTCCTACATGATTTTGCAGCTAATATAAAATTGTGGAGTATAAGCTATGTGTAGGTCCAGATACTTACTGCGTGTTTCGTTCGACCTCCACACAGATGGGTTTAATGAAGCTTTGATATTGCCTTTGCTTTTCATATTGTACTTAAAACAAGGCTTCTGCTATTAAAATGTAAAGTTACTTAAACATGGCCCGTACAAAATTATACACGAGCATTTTAAATAATGTAATTTTTTACCGAGCACATAGATAAATTAGAGTGATAAAATGTTCCTTCTACTATGTTGCATAAAATATTCACAACACGCGGGTTCTAGCTTATATGCGTAGTAAATAAATTAACTGAAGTGGTTTACATAAAAAATAAATTATCAAAACTGTAGTGTGGACGTTGATTTGCAACAACATTGCAATTTGTTCGTCGGAAAACGTCAATAATTTCCCGGGAGGCGCCGAGCGGCGGCGGGAACGACGCTAGACGCTATTTATTGCGGGGATTCTACAACAATTACCCACAATTTTTATTTCAGTAGCTATATGCGCAACGGAAACTTTAATAACCCAGTGAGCTACACCACTTATTACGAGGCTGGAATATGGTAGGTGTGAAACGGTTATAACCGCATTCCGGTATTAATTTACATTTCAGTGATTTACAGCATATTCCTTATCTATGCTGGAATTTCAGAAAGGAAATCTGTTAGATATATCTTTTAGCACTTAATCAACTAATAACCCATTATTATTTATTGCCAAATAACGTCTAACAGAATGCTTTATGAGGGGAAGTTATTGTTCGCGAAACATAATAATGTTCTCATCCTAACACATACTTATTATAGGTATGGTAGTATAACAATTACGTGATTTAGTTGTGCAATTAATTCTCGCAGTCATCTTGAATCGACATCCGACTGCTGGTGATTAATAGCCAATCGCACAGCTCCGTCTGTCGCATCATGTCATTAGCAGGTTTATAAGAAGCTTTCTTTCATATTTTTCTTTTGTCTTTTGTGCGCGTAAAACGAAATGTCTTTTAATCGTGTTTTGATTTTGAAGCATCTTCGTGTTGTAAGAAATTAAATGTTTTTTTTTATTTAGAATCAGCATTAATGTACCTTTATGTATAGAACATAAGCGAGAAAAGGAAATGAAAAGATTTCTCTTTATAAGTCCACAGACGACCATGAAGAAAAAGAATGAATGGGAACGATTTACATTTATCTATGAAAAGTCTTGAAGATTAAAGTAGGTGCCTTACTGTTCGCTGAATAGTATTTGGGACACGAACAAGAAATTTTCGATAAGAGACATTAAACAACAATGTACTTCGCAAGGTTTTAGTTTGAAGAAAAACACATTTACGTGCCCGGAAACATTACGTAAGGAGCCATACAAGTAGTCGTATTTAAGCCGTATTTTACTACAAAATACATTAATGGACACGCTACCACGATTTTACTTTGCGATCGAGACAAAAGAAATTTTTAAGTGAAGCCACACAGCGGGCACCCAAATGGCTTGGAAAGTTTAACTGGATAAGTTTCCCTTACATTACTCTCGAGACAGAAGCGTCTTCAGACGTTGTTTGTATTTATAGTCCTTGCTCTAACTCGGTAGTATGCAAGTAATGTTTTCCGAAGTCAATTCCCAACTGTCAAGGGCAATGCCGCGGGTAATTGACGACGCATCGGTACGTCCTAACTCCTGGCATTCGTTATCGAATGGACAAGTTTATTATTTCGATAAGAAACAACCCTTCAACACGCCACAACTAATAAAATACCGCTTCAGCCTTCAAGTCGAAATATCCTTCCGTTCTATTTCTGTACATTCGTTATTTTTGTGATGCCAAAGCATCTATTGCGACTGTACTCCAGTATTGCTACAATAAAACTGCAAAATTGTGTCTGAGAAGTGAAATAAATGTCCTCACGAGCGCAGCTGAAAGTGAAATTAAAAGGAGACCTAGATAAAACACCTGCTGATGAATGTTGGCATTAAATCTTACTGTACGGCTCTAATAGGAACGTTATGAGGAACAGTAAACATGTGGTATATGAAGGTAATCCCTATTTGTGGAGTTGAAACCGATAGCGAGTGGGGAAACGAGTTTTCGAGTGCAGTTTGTCGTACCGCGTAGAAGTGAAGATGACCTGAAGACTAGAATTGTTGGGATTGTATTACGGACATTTTTATTACTTTCTTGCTGTTCGAAACAGTCATCAGCTTTTTTTTTCACAAAATCTAATTTCACGTCTGTATACCCCGAAGGGTTAGGAAGGTTCTTTAAGTTGTACTTAAATGCTTTCGGCTGCACTCTAGATACTTTTAGTATTTATAATCACTGGAAAAAATCACATAGAAAGATAAAAAATATATATATATACAGGGTGGCAGGGACATTGTCGCGAAAACTGTTACCATTGATTCAGTACAGATTCTGAATTTCGTCGGTTATTAAAAAAAAAATCTGCTGTTTCATAGATAAGTGCGATACCTACGCGGTCAAAATTAATGGAACACCAGATTTTTATTTTTAAACTGACGACAAATCTCAACGATTCGCCCCCCAGGGGCCCAACCCCCAGGGGGGTTCAGAATCATGTACTGAATCCATGGTAACAGTTTTCGCGACAATGTCCCTGCCACCCTGTATATATATATATTTTTTAACTTACAATAATAACTGATATAACAAAAATAAATTGTAATATTTCGTCCACATTTAGCCTTTTTACTTGAAGCAAAGGTGGCACATTTTTATTCTCCATCTACCGTAATTTATATCAATAGAAAATGTGCTGTGTTGCCTTTGGCGTAAATATTTGTGCCGATAATTCACATATATCTATCTATCTATGCTACGTTCATCCACATTACGGAAATATGAGCCTTAACACAAAAATATATTTGCGTGGTTCTTATTTACATATGTAGGTACCGTCGTGCGATGAGCGGTGTCTTTGTGTCGTGTCGCGCCTGTTTGAAGGAGCCTTTACTGAGAGATTTTTTATAGTTATCTTATTAAAAAGACTATTCAGTTAAATAGATCACGTTAATGGTGGACCACCTTTACCCATTGCCTTTTATTCAGTTATGAACAACGTTAAAGGTAGGGTTCTAAACTTCTTAAAACATGTTTTGAACTTTTAGTATGGCCATTTAGTAATATGAAGATGTGACAGTGACTTGGGTTATGACTGGATACAGACCTACTCCATTTTGTAACTAAATGATCCTTGTTGCATATTTTTATGGAAGCTTAAGAATTTACTTAACGGAAAATAAATGATTTAATACGTATAAAATATTCTGCCACTACTTACAGCTCGTGAAATAGTTTTTACTAAGAATATATTTAATCGAAAACTCATATTCTGCAAAAGTTAGTAAATGAGATTAACAACCGAAGTTATCAAATGGGCTGTTAAAATGTTGCTGATAATCTCTAATGATAATCCCTTGACATACAATGTACGTACAATAAGGATAATATGGAGCGTAGCAGAGTACACCACATTTTCCACTACCTATACCTATCTATGTCCCTCATTTCAAAGTATAAATACCTGTTAATATTATGCAAACAGTATAAACAGTGTTTCTGAGACTTGCCACAAAGTGGACACATGCATAATGTAGCAGGTGCCGGAAGTACGTGGGCCAGCCGCGCCCGCGGCCGCAGCCTGCAATAACGTTCAAATTGCGAATCCGGCTGCTAATCATAACCACACGTGTCCCATCCCTACTTGTAGGCTTGTGATCGCCTTTATTCCAATGTTAACGAATTTCAAACAGCTTTCCGCTCTGGTTTCATAATCTTCTGTTTGGTCAGTATCACATAACTACAGATTTGTAGCGAAAATGCGAGAACGGCCTTAACGAGCTTAACGTTTTAAATTAATAGCTGAATCTAGGTTAACTGCTGAACTAACAGGCAGAGATAGTCCATGGATTACAAGCTTTTACCTTAACTGCCTTTCTGGCAAAGTTAACTAATACCCTAAAGTTGTAAAATAATCCAACTATTCGCCCCTTGGCGCTGATTACCGCTCACTTGAACGATTTAATCCTTGAAATAATCCCGGTATTATTTTATAAACTATGTTAACTATCTTGCAGATTCAAGGCAAAAACATCGTAGACTAATTAAAGATAAAATACTGAACCAAATTTTAATGTTCATGTTAAAACCGAAAGTAACCATATTAAAATGACGAAATCAAATAACGAATTTAATACATTTCGTAAATCACCGTTTGGCCTTGAAGATGAATTTCATGAGTTTTGGTGATATTTAAATAAACTGCGGAACATCCGTGAGTATAGTGACCATCACAGTCGAACGAGCAACAAAAGAAAAGTAATATATTTGTATCTCAGGATACAAAATGTAGGTACGGGTATTAGTTATGGTCACCAGGTGTTCCGATTTTTCCGAGACGTTCCGTATTGCAGAAGCTTTATAGCTCTTTCGGTGAAACAAACAAGTATTTCATCAGCCTTTCAAAACACGTATTTTAAAGAGAATATTCTGCTTGAAATAGAGTTTTCCATATTTTGTAGTTCAATTTTTGTTTAAGCGATTCAATGATCTAAAAACCTAGAAGAAAATGTCGTTTAAAACTAATAGAGTGCTATATCATTCTAAGTGGTGATCTCAAAATGTGTCGTACAGGCGCTTGAGACACTGGCTTGATGGCTTGTTGGCGAGGTGCCGCGTGTCGCGACTCTGCGGCGACAGGCCGTCACAAACACAGGCTTCGAAAACAACTAACACTAGCTTTTATTCATCGAATACATTCGATTCAAATAAATTCTCATAACGGACCAGTAAACTTGTTTGTGTAACAGCACTATTCGTGTACCTATATCACGGAAGGAATTTTGCAAACAAATATTTTTCTAAATGTTCAGCGGTTTTTTCGCCTAGGTATAGTAAACATATTCAAAGGGGTAGATCCTGAATAAATATCAACGAATAAGTTATTCGTTTCGTCCATTAATCATTGAATCGTTGCTGCCTCGGGAAACACAAAGCGTTATCTTTTCGTTATAGGCAGCTCTGTGAGCTTTAATGACTTTCTTAATGTTCTAGGAAGGAAGATAAACACCAACTATATCAAGCGTTTATCTTCTATCTTCGCTTAATACTTAGTTATGGTAGTCAATCGGGCGTAGAACCTTAGGTAGGTTCTTTTATATTGCTTCAACCAGAACAGCTAAGTATGTATTTCGTCTTTAAGTAATTAAAGACTATGTAGGGCACACACACACCCAATGTAATGCAAATAATACCTAAACAAAGTAGTATTAATACATTGTCATGAAAGTAGCCGCGACAGTGTATTTAAACCTACAGATTTCAATGTCCTTAAAACGACACTTTTTATGCCAGTAAGCCCACAATTGGCACGTTTTGAACATTAACGACCCAACAAAGTACGCTTCCCGCAACTACATTAAATAACATTTAATTTGATTAAAACTTGGGGAATAGAATCTCCGAACTGAACTAAGTTGTACTTTATATTTGAAAAGAAAGGGATTAGGGTGAATTTTAAAAGAAAGGAACCGAGCTAATTCCGGCGGCGCGCGCCTGAATACAAGAGAACTCTTGGGTTTTATAACTTCGTAGTCTTCGTACCCGAAGACAATATTCCACTCCGCCTCCTTGGAGTACGGTAATCAAAAGGAACACACTAATTGATAATAAAAGAACATTGTTTTCAGATTTTTTTCATCAATTTCAGCACTTGTGAAAGCGATAATACGGACCTACCTAATATCCGCAGACTGGGCCGACTGCCGATGTCGAACAAACCCGGCCCTGCTTCGCAGAGACTTGACAAAACATCGAGATTTCTTTATTATACGTGTATGTGAATTGAATATTAATGTAATATACACATAAGCCTTCCAGAATAAGTTTTTTATATGATGATAAACACCGCAACAATATGCGTTGCGTAGTTTAGAAACGCAGTCAATGCACGAAAAGCGACTTTTACGCCGTAACAGACAAGTTACAAGTTACCTACTCAGAAAGGAATCAGGAAAAAAAGAGTCGTCAGCGTAACTTTTTTTTTGTTGTTGTTCTCCCCACTTGTTGGAAAAAATATATAATATTAATGCAAATGAAGCTATTTACATATTTTGTAAGGCTGCGCCAGGTATTTATATATTTATATTTTTAGTACCCAGCAATGTCCTATTTCACAAGTAGGTAATTCGAAGTAATTTAAAGTCGGTAAGATCAGAAGCACCAACACAAACGCGCGAGGTGAGGTAAATAATGTAAATTCTTTCGGTTTTTAACCGAAAATACATCTATCCTATAGCATTTTGGTATACATTTTTGCGACAAGCACAAATTAATAGCACCCATTTATACATTTTAAAACTAAGCAAATATTATGTGAGAAACGAGCATTTTCAATTTTAAAAGTTCATACTAGGCCCACTGGACGCAAAATGAAACGAGTTTAGAAAAAACTCGTCCAAGTAACATAATTTAAATCTTTTATTACAGAGTTTTTGGAGCGAGGCAAATATTTAAATAGCAACTTTTTTCCAGCCAGTATTATTCTTAAATTATTGTGATTGTTCGGTTATTTTTAAAGTAAGAAAATTCATCGATAGGAACTCGGTTTGACGTAACATTCCACAAAAGATAATCGTTAGGGTCTCTTCAATATCCATAATTATGTAAAGTATGCCCGATGGAATTCCAATTTTCATGTTATAAAAATGTATTGGACCTTACGAAGTCAAATTGCAGAATATGTAAGCATTATCCTTAATTTATTCATCCATTTCCCCTGAGAGTTGCAAGTTGTAATATCCTAGATAAATAAAACATTTGAATATGAAATCGTGACAATTTGTGATATATCTTATGGTTGAGTCGCGTAGGGAATAATGCTGAATGTCTGTTTACTTCCTTAATAAAATTGGATATAAATCTACCATTCCAAAATGGAAATGGTTTGGAAACGCCGCCGTCGCTTTTTCATTTACATAAACCTCAGAAATACAGCATACAGCATATATAAATATTTGCCACTTTAAAAAGGCAATTTTATTTTCCCAGAAGCATTTAATCTGGCAACAAAAGTGAGTACTACGAATATTGACACGCGCGAACATTTCCGATAAACTGGTTGATTCAGTTACTGATATTTATCAACGGCTGCAGTCAATCGAATCCTGCTTTGTATATGAACACATAAAAAATATTATAAACACGCAATTTAAAATATCTGAAGGATGGGGTAAAATATACATTAAAATAAAATGTTATGGACACGTCATCATTAAACACGCTACGCTACGCCGTAGTACGTGCGTAGCACCCTCCTTAATTGTAATAAAATTTAAACTTTAAATGAATATAATTAAGTAAGTTAGTAGTGTGTATCATATGGCATGTAGGTGCGGGTGGTGGGGGGCTCATTACCCGGCGGTAATGAGCCCCTCCCCCCTTTGCAGCCAACTCATTAACATAAGGCATTTTGCCTCACGCTAACGAGAATCCTCGTTCACCAACAATCCAGATGCTTTTTCGCTGCGAATCTCACCGGATAATAACTGCGGCTAGTACTTATCTATTGTTGATGGTAACTCTCTCAATGGCAGCAATTTGCGCCGTTGAACCTACAGCGCGGAGCTCAAACTCAGCATACAAAAGTATTCCGCCTCCTTCGAGTTTTCGGTATAATTTTTGTTCGGTGACACAAAGAAAACGGATGTGACAAAACCGAAACATGTTTACGTGCACGAATCGTTTGTTCACATTTGCAGTACGATATTCGCGAAGTTTTTGAATAGAATACCATGAATGACATCATCCGTCGTGCTCTTGTCACCAGTGCCAGCCGTTTTAGAACCCGTGTGTCAACATCCTTGCGCCATCCCATCTTCCTAGCACGGCGGGCTGTGCTGGGGCTGCTGCTGCAAGTGCGGAAAACCTCAAACGGCGCAAATACTCCAATCTTATTGGGACTTATATGTTTGAGCCGTTTGGGGTTGAAACACTAGGGCCATGGGGTCCGAGTGCCCACCTAGTTTTTCAAGACATCGCCAAGCGGCTGGTCGACTCTTCACGTGACCAGAAGGCTGGCCTATTCTTTGGCCAAAGAATCAGCATTGCCATACAACGTGGCAATGCTGCCAGCCTTTTGGGCACTTTTCCTATTGACAGCGATGCGGACGAATTTTTTGATGCTCTATGATTATTCCTCCCCCCTTTTTTATATACTTGTACATATAATTATATTAAGTCTGATAGTTTTTAAATGATGTAAATACGTGTGTAAATAAAAACTCTAGATACCATGAATTATTTTGTTCCACATATTCTATTGCGAATATACGTATTATGTGAAGCTGTCTTACTAGCTTGGTGGAAGACGCATTGTTTCAAGAAAATAAAGAAGCATTACCAGGTGCGTGAGAACACAAAACACGTTCAAAATCGTTTACAACAAAACACGATCACACGAGCATATTATCATCATGAGTCCTCGTGCCATACCGCGTACAATATCTTTTCACCAAATTATTTGCATTCGGGTTGTCGTGTGCATGGTTAGTGGAAGAAGATTTATTTGGCTTCTTCCGATCCCAAAACAGTGTCGCAGGGCTAACCTACAACCTACACTTGAGCTTGCACTTACTCCTAAACTTATACTGGCTGCGCCTTCCGGATTCACCCGAGTGGCTCCCGATCCCGTGGGGGTATCGGGACGGTAGTGTCCTGTGTCCTAACCCAATGAACCCAGGCATGGTCTACCTAAGTGAAAAATCTCATCCAGGTTTGTTCAGCCGTTTTGGCGTGAAAGCATAACAAGCAAATAAACAAACAAATAAATACCTAATGAACAAATACACTTTCGTATTTATATTTTATATTGGGCAGGATATTAAACGATAATATACTTAACTAAATATGCTAATTATAACTCACACACTACACCCCTCAGTCTTCACACTCTCACCCAAACTCACACATAATCACACGTAAACGCGTGACTTGGCCCTTTTCTATGCATAACGTTATATTTATTTTACAAATCATTCATTTTTGTATAATTTTAAGTTACCCATTTATTTTATTTTTCTGCTTGTTTTCATTGTCTACATTCAATTGCATAAGATAATGATAAGTGAAAGCGCGGAGTCTCCTAACACAAGCAATTCCTTGCTTAAAAGGAGATCTAAAGTTATATTGTATCTAAATGCCTTTTGTAATTGAAATAAACATTTTTTTTTCTCATAAAACTTTGTGTACGGGCAATTTGTCCGTACACTGAGATATAGCATGTAGCTTGTTGAAGGGTACGAACCACACGGAATATTTACAGGAAATAAAGTCACTGTTTTGTGTCCGTTATTGATTGACCGATTTATTAGGAAAATCATTAAAATATATACACGTAAATTAGGTGACCGCGATACCTTATTCAGCGAATGTAAACAAGTAATCGGTGAATAAGCAAATGCTTGTTAAAGTAAAAACTAAAACAATACATTTCATGTGGCGATGCTCCTGCACCTTGTACAGATCTCTAAACAAAAGTTTGAGTTTCGTAGTTTATCATCAGAAATACGAACTTGCGATTATGAGATCGAATATACAGGTGCTACACTTACAACCACAGCAGTACGTACGTACTGCAATTAAAAAATATATATATTTGAGTGACACGACAAGGTGCGACCAGAGTAGGTAACCCAACAAAGAGAAAGCTTCATACAAACTTGCAATGATAAGTGCAGGTTACTCTGTGGCGCGTAGGGACACGGTATCGAATAGAAAGTATCGATACTATACTCATGAGTAGTATCGAATAAAAAAATCGCACTCATAAAAGTATCGAAACAAAAATATCGATACTTTAAGGTCAATATCAGTCAGTAAATAACGTCAGTTTTACTTCATTAGGGCAGGACATGAAAAAACAAATGACAACAGTGAACGAGTGAGTGGATGAGTGATTGATTAGTGTAGTAAATTAATAAAGGAAAGGTTAGAAATTTAACTGTGAACGGAAAGAACGATTTCGAGCAAAGATCGCTGTAATGTTTTAGAATGTTTAGAACGAGTGAATTAGATGGTGTTGCCATAACCATAAACATAAGCCGTAAGGTCGCAAGTTTTAAATGGGTAATTTCTAAGATTTAAAACTTAATTTCTTATTCGAAACGATACCTGCCAAAAAGTACTCATTGAGTAAAAGTATCGAATGCAAAGTATCGCGTACAAAAGTATCGGTATCGAATGGAAATGTACTCGATACCACAAAGTATCGATACTTTTTTCGTGTCCCTAGTGGCGCGACGTTTGTGCTAATTCGGAAACACGAGATTATCGAAGCGCATACCTTTTCTGATTGACCTGTACATCTAAGCTAAATGCCTCTCCCGACACCGGGTTTTCTTTTGAATAACGCCAACGTTTGAACCATGATTTGATTGAGCCTCTTTAAGAGTCGAATAGGTGTTTAGAAGTAGCTCTTTAAATTCAGTCGTACGTAACACAAAGAACACTAAAGCTAGTTTTAGAACGTCTGGCACAAATATATTTAGATACTTGCATTGTATCTGCAAAGTTGCCGCAGTCATACTATATAGGTACCTAAAACTAGCTGAACTGACGTCAAACATCGTCTTAACTAATGATAAACCTAATCTCAAATTCTCAACTCAGCTTGTTTCTCAATTTTCGAGAGAACTTCAATATTTTGACAGGTCCTAATGACCTAACCACAGGACCTATCTCACTCTTGATGAATTAATTTAGTCTAGAAAGCATTGTGACCTCAATATTGAAAAAAAATGGTAATTCTGTACTTGTATCCTTCGTAATATAATTCAATCAATTACAGATAACACGTAATAAATACGAACAACATTTACATAATTGTTTCCAAACACAAATTTGTTTTAGAAACATGTTTATTTCGTTGCGCATTATGTATCCAGTCGATAAAGATATATTCTTTTATGTAAATAAGAGATATCTGATACATTATTCAGGTATCTATCTATCCTAAAATTAGTCGCAGCGAGCGTGCGAGCGCCTCGCCGCGCTCTCGACCGCCCCCAGCAAACAAAAGAATGAATACATACACAGGTGCTCGCAAAGCGCTTTTTCCTTTTCATACTTCCGTCGAAAATGGCATTCACCGCCTCTCAGACACATCTAGTGGATGAATGCAGCTCTCTTAAAAGCCCCAAGGTACACATCTCGAACTTGATCATCAGTCTGCGTTCACAAAAGTTTCAATGTAAGATACTTACCTGCCGTGTGTTTTTATGAAACATTACTCGTACATACATTCACTATACAAAGTTTCCACTGGCAAACTTTCAAAGTTAGTAATTATCTGTTCAAATAGGTATCATCGCGAGAGTCGTGTAATGATGGCTTTGTACGGAAGAAAAGTTAAAACTAGCCATACCTAGGTATACTTAATTTAATCCTTATCAACTAATATTATAAATGCGAAAGTAACTGTCTGTCCACCTTTTCACGCCTTAACGGCTGAACGGATTTCGATGAAATTTTACCACACGGATAGACCAAGACCTGGATTAGGTTAGGTTAATTTATATAAGATACTTTTTATCCCGGTAGTGCGTTCCCGTGGGATAATAATCCGAGCTCCACGCGGGCGAAATCACGTTTCAGACTTGCCTCAACTTTTTTACAACGCGACTGCTATGTAAAGTTTATGAGATACTTTATGACTGCCTACATTTTTATCCGAGTACCCCGCGGTATAATATTTTATACTTAAGGTATGAAGTTAATCCCGCTTTTGTTTCTAATTTGTTACAAGTTCTGCGTTCCTAACCAAGACTCGTTGAAACAAATTAAAAAACTCAGCCACCCTTAGCACAAAAGCTGCATAATTAAAAAAAGGGTTGAGCGTCGTTAATCTTGAGGCGGTGAGAACAAAATGCGAGCGTCATTAGTGCCAGCTTTCAGCAGCTCATTCAAGCCATCCATCAATTTCTATGAGCCTATACTTGATGATAAACATAATTAAATCAGAAAGTTTTACAAAAGTAGAACCCGAAATACCCAAACAATACCAGTAACATTGAAATTAAAAGTAAATTATGCTACAATGTAAGCACAAAACTTTTCCTCTGCCTGTTTAATTGAATCGTCAATACGATGTAACATCATAACAACCAACATTAACATCGTTTGTGAATGGTTCCGTTCCTGATTACTCGCGAGCGTATTATCGTATATTTGCTATGATATTCAGGCTCGAAACACGAATCGTCAAGAGGCGTTTGAGATTTACTCTAAGTGCGTCTAATCCAACACTCGAGTGAGCTGGCAAATACGCCAAGATTAATCACAAGGATGTTGGTAAGCCGTACCTGCGGGGCTGTAGGCCGGGTTAGGGCGCCCGAGAGCATGGCCTTGTCCCACTATGGCGGTCGTCTATTTTTAGCTCGCTCCCCCCTCGCGCCGCAGTGTCCCGCCTCAAACACCCGTCAATGGTGCTATTTAGAGCAAAAGTGCCTCTTTACGTGGGATAAGAATAAATAATAGTTATACTTATAGGTATCGGAAGTCATATCAATATCGCTCCGAGGTATTGGCCATCGATATGTAGGTAGGTTCCTGATGCGGATTGCTCGGAAGAGCAAATAGAGGGCAACGTTCCCCAACATTTTGGCATCCATCTTTTATTTATATTATTCATACCGACGACGACGTAATAACTTAACGAGGGATCATCGGACTAAGATAAGCCCCAAATAGAAGTTGATATTGCATTGAATAAATAAACAGGTTCATCCCGGTTCAGGTTAATTTAGATTTTAATTGAAGGGCAAAAGGACCTGTGTCATTTTGCCCTGTGAGATTAAAGTGTGCGCACGTTCGAGGCTGGGAACGGGTCCAACAAAGCCTACTCTTGTGGACAGTCAATACGTTAACATGCATCTCTTATATACGCGTATTTTTTAATCTTTTCATAATTTTGCCTTAGCTTGGTATGAGGATGCGATCAAAAGGCTGTTTATTTTGTACAAAATAAACGGTAATTGACCTATTTATGAAGAAGCTTATAAATGATTAAAAGCTTTGGTTTCAGAGTATTTATAATTAACAGCGGATGAAAACCTACACAGTAATCCTCCTCCAAATCCATGTGTAACCTTTTCTATGGCAAAGATATAGGAAGATATCTTTGCTGTTGTCTTTTTAAATCTATTCAAAACTTAGTTATCAAGATACATCACACAATTCCCTGTAATTTTCACCTAGATCTATAATCAACTGACACTTCTCGGCGTTTGGCCATACTTTGTATTCAGGCTGAAATACTGAAACTACTCAACGTAAACTGAACCGCTGAAGTTACGTGTATTTTCAGCTAATTCCGCCGAAACGCTTGGCTGCAAGAATTACATTTCTAAATCAATTTATTTGGAACTGTCGTAGCGTCGTAGCAATAAGTTCGTAGTTAGGTTCGTAGCAAGTTCGCTGGTTCGTAGCAAGTTAGTAGCTTACTATTCTTGAGGTGCTACTTTTGTAATTTACAAAGTTTTAAAGTTTATCTTCTCTGAATTTTCAGTTGTTATAAATCTGCGCATTTGGTAATAAAATTTTAATGGACTGCTTTGATAACAATGAAAGGTCAGTGTTTTTGGGACTGTTCTTAAATAAATTGTACTCAGAGATTGTATACGTAGGTTTAGTTTTTCTATTTTCTTAATGTCCCTCGAGAATCATCGCATTTCCGAATACAAACGAATGCTAATTTCCATGTCCATCAATTATTAGACTTATCGTGTATAATAATTATTTTAATTCAGAACTAAGTACTTTATTGTTGTTTTGATTTCCGTGTGAACTATATAGAGCTGTAAAACTATTTTCCTATCTGTCGTCCCTGCAACTTTGGCAGCTTTCCCCCATTTTTTAAATAAAAAAGAAAGAAGTTAAAAGAGTATTAACAACTCTATATACTTCCAAGTCGATTGAGAGCGTCTCGTCTGCACCAAGTGCAAAGGGCAACTGATAGAAATCCGATGACTGACGAAACACGAAGTTTTCCGAGGGACATAAAATAGAAATACCTACTGTACCTACTTTTTATGAATCTTAATTCCTTACATGTTTTTTACTTTTGACATAACATATTCTGAGTTTATGTAGTTTGATGCATAACCTTATAGTTAAATATCTGTGCTGTTATCAATACAATATAAACGCCAAAATTAGAACGTTCAATACATGTAAGATGGAACCAAACAACGACCCTAAACGGCTTCGACAAATTATTGCTCGGGCCAGCGGGCGCTACCAACACAAATGTTATATATATATATATGTATGCTGCATAATCCCTCCACCAACTTCGTTTAACTTTCGTCATAACTTATAAGTACGAAAGCTAATCGTGAATGGACAGTTTAATTATACGCGGGTCTATTATTTCCTGAGCTAAATTGAATGAAGTAGATATCACAATGGGTTAAAAGTAAAATTATTAATGATCAACAGCAGCCAGTTAGACGTTGATCGTCCAAAGCCACTAGACGTGTGTAATGTGTACAGTATTTCTATTTTTCATCTTATTTCCGAATACAAATGAATGCTGATTTCCATGTTCATCATTTATTAGATTTATCGTGTATAATAATTTGAATTCAGAACTAAGAACTTTATTGTTGTTTTGTTTTGATTTCCGTGTGAACTATATAGAGCTGTAAAACTATTTTCCTATCTGTCGTGCCTGTGACTTTAGCAGCTTTCCTCCTATTTTTTAAATAAACTACATTAAGTAAAAGAGTATTAACAACTTTATATACTTCCAAGTCGATTGAGAGCGTCCGGTCTGCACCAAGTGTAAAAGGCAACTGATAGAAATCCGACGACTGACGAAACACGAGGTTTGCCGAGGGACATTAAGATCATAGTTCGTCTGTAATGTAATGCGAATAGTGTGGACGGCATACAAACTCAACGCGAATCTTATATATTATTATGTTTGAGTATGATTCCACACAGTTGCCACGAACAGAGCGAGAGAGCCTTTGTGTTCGCGGTAAAAACCGACAGCCGATGGATCAGCGCGAGCTCCAGCCCGATCATTACATATGTCTGGATCCGGCTTAACGTGTAAAAAATCGGTCTTGGAAGCGGTTTATGTAATCGAAGTACATGGAATTGTAATATTTCTCATTCCATTTGCCAGAGAGATATGCGGTTGAAAAGTTGTCCACTAGTAAATAAACGTGAACTACCAACCCAGCGGTGTGGTGAACGATATTCACCGGCTCACTGGCGCGGCAGCGGCCGAGACAGCAACTGAACCGAGATGCCGCAGACCTACACAGTAGCACCTCCACCTCTGATAACCGAATCGACCTAAGAGATACCCGGAATCATACGACTGTGAATGATTCGGTTAATATTGAATTTGGAGCTTCAATGCTTGTCTTTATATACCTACCTAGCAGTTGTGTGTAGCGTCACATCTATCTGCTCAGTAAAGGATATTCAAATCAGTGATCGTGAATAATCTTTCAATTAATGGGAACCATAATGTTCAAGATGTGCTTACATTTATTTGATTACCTACCCTGTCCAAGGTATGCGATTTTTAGAGACAAAAAGTAAATGATTCCTTAAAAAAATTGATAAAATAAACGCCAAACCTTCATCACGTAGATAAGTAATTGCTACAATTCACACGAAGCCAATCGCTCAATGATAAACCAGTTTCAATTTGACTCCTTTGATGCTGACTGGGGAAACAATTCAATTCTTAAACAAAGTCGTCAGCGGCTGCCAGGCTTGCACCGTCACTTCAACGAACACTTTCCGTTCCTTTGTACACGAAGTTAACCATGTAAGTAGTGGATATTATACGCTACCTGTCTTCAGTGGCGTTCCTTTCATACAAGCCGAAAAGCCCGGCTTGCATTCTAAGATGAGCCCACCAAAAAAAAAAAAAAACTACACCCGTAAACTTGTAAAGCAACCAAGTCATTCATTAATGTCGCAAGAATTGATAAGAATAATAACATTAAACTTCGCGCTGCACCGTATCAGCCACGCGCTTTATAAGCTACGATGCCAGGTTTACGTACTCAAAGAATAATATTTAAATTCCGCGCCGTTTTCATCACGCACGTTGCCAAACTATCTCGGATGCCGCAGTTGCGATCTCACTCTAACACTATAGCGTTAAGCAGGACGCGAGATCGCATCGATGAATGAAAACGTCAATTCTGTGGTACATTGCATTGCTTTCTCGCTCACACAAGGGGGCTTCTTATGAGGCTTCATACCTCTCATCTTTCGCATAGAAATTGTTAACGTTGTTGGTACCATTAGTATGTACTCATTTCGCAAAATGTTCTAATTTTTAAGCCCGGCTTTTGATTTTTTATGAATGGAACGAATCGTGTATTTGATTTTGTATAATAGGAGTAAGGCAAGTACCTATGTCGTTGCAAGACGCTGCGCAAGACGCTGCGCAATGCGTAATTTTCTATAGAATGATACAATTTAAATCAAATTTGTTCAAATTTGTTTTGAGCGGCTATTGGCGCATTTTTTTTGCTTTGATATTTTTTTCATTTTCTGTGAATTAAAGTGTTGTGAATTGTGATTAGTTTTTGCTGTGATTATTATCTTTGTTTTGAAGTGATTAAAAAGTTTCTGATCATTAAATTTAATTAGGAAACGCATGCAATTGTTTCTTGTGAAGGACTAAAGTGTGTGAAATTGTTACTCGGAAAGGTAATTTTATCATCAAAATGGGAATTCGGAAACTGTTCGTAAAGGTATTTATATTGATTTTTCTGACAGTAAGTAACTCTTTACTTCACCGTAACCAACCTCAAATTATTGTACCCATTTCTCGAAAAAAAAACATGTATTTTTGTCAGTCGAAGAATAGATTGAAATAGGCATTCGATTGTCTATTACACAAACTTATGTAGGTACTAGTAGCTGGTGCCATGAAAGCATATGACTAGTGTTGTTTTGATGGCAATGTAGTTTTGGAAAACCACTGAAAAATAAACCATCCTACTATGTTATTACATCTCATTGAGATCACAAAACAATAATGTTCGTATCGAAAAGATTCTTCATAGGTGTTTTGAAATAAAGATTAGAGTTGGCTATTGTCATTATGATTATGATAAATTATAAAATTTTGTTTAGGTAGGTAATATCTCATGTTAAAATTTTCAATCGACATTAAATTTTAAACTCATAAAATTATGCGTTTGGCAATAGAACAACAAATCGATACTATGGGAGCCATCTAGTGGCTTTTGATTGAAAAATTTTGCATGACACAAGCAAATATGAATTATGGTAAAAAGGTTTGGCTAAGCGGTGACATTACGCGCATTCGTGGCGATAGATGGCGCTTATGACAATTACGTGCCTGAAATAATATGTAGAGACCTTTTCGCATTTGAAAGGTTTTCTGACCAAAATTATAATAATGTTGTACCATGAACAACATAAATGAAAATAAGTCAATCCCTCACTTGGCAGATTTTTTTTTTTCGTAAAAAATCTGTCGGCTTGCCCTAATTTTGACCCCTAGGCACGCCACTGCCTGTCTTCCCGTACCTCCCAAACCAATCTTCATAAAGTATTCCTGAATCTTTTCACCCAACCTCCTCTAACCGCAGCTCCTTAAAAATTGACGATCTTCTAAAGCCTTAGTAAAAAACTACTCAGTTTATGTGCACATGAGTTTGCCTAAAAAATTGGATTGCTTTTCCAAGGGGAAGAAATGTCATTTACGCAACAATATTATACTCGCAATTATTAGTTGTTTGGCGACGAATCGGTACTGTAGGCCTTCCCTATATAGCAAATAAATAACACAACCTTAAGTAAATAGGTTGCTTATTTCTGTCGTAATAGGCGTTTAACTAGCTCTCGGCCTTATTCCAGACAGCCGAGGATTCATTGCCAACTTTCAGTCAATAACCGGGCGTCTGACTCCATAAAGATTTTTCTTATAGTTTGTTAACCTTTCAGGAAATAACTATTTCAACTTTTCGGAACGAAGTTCTTTAACGCGGCTTGAAATCGAGCGCGCTAAAAAGTGTTAATACTTGCATCTTACTCTCTTCTTCTAGTACAAAGAGAAAAAGAGAGCGAACGCCGGCGCCGGCAGAAAAACAAAAGAAAACAGTAAAGTGATTACAGTGTCGTGCGATAAAATTGTACACATCGGCCCGAATATACTGCATGCTGGGAGAGAGAGAGAGAAAGTGTGAATTTGGTCAAAATGTAAATCTAAAATGGCGGCTGTGAAAATTTTCACCTTTTTCGTCATGGGTGTCGTTTTCATAGTTTTGAAGGGTACTTAAGCCAATAGTGAGATCAAAATGAAAATCCAAAATGGCGGATGCGAAATTTTTTAAATTTTTCGTCATGGTTGTCGTTTTCATGGTTTTTGAGGGTGTTAAATGAAATTGTTTATTCGGTAAATAGGATATCGGAATGACTTTTACACGTCATTTAAAAAAAATAAGCTAGATGAGTTCGGCGTTTCGTATCTGACTACTCTGAGAAGAAAGGCTGAAACAAACTCAGAGGTCGCAGTCTCTTTTAAAGTCCAGACATAATCTAGGACCATTTGCAGACACTAATCTATTAGTGTCTGAAAAGTTATTTTGAGGAAAGAACCACACAGATTTGAGTGGATCTGTCCAGTCAGTGCAAGCATTTGTCAGTAATCGTGGAGCTCAACTCAGAACTTAATTAAGGAGCTCAACTCGACGAACAATACCAAAGAAAGGACATTTGGGTAGGCCGCATAAACTACTCAAACTGCCAGACCATCACTAAAACTAGCAGAGAAATAAAAATAATATCCACATAGTCCTCACATTCACAATAGTTAAAATAATTTATACTTTACAAAGTAATCATGTCATTTTGAATATAATTTTCAACAATGTCAATGTTTTTATAAAACCGGTATATGTTGATTTTACATAATAATTAAAATGTCTAGTTTTATGGTTTATAAACAAGGCTTAGCAGAGCGAGCAGTTCAATCCCAAGCTTTTTTATCTTCTAAATAATCTGTAATTATAAAGCCGATAGTGAGGTCAAAATGAAAATCCAAGATGGCGGCTGCGAATTTTTCTTGTTTTAAATCATACGTGACCAGGAACTTCGTTCCTGACGGGGGTCCGACCGCACAGGTTTTTTATTCATTTGAATAACGACTAAACCAGGATCCGGGCTAGGTAAAGGCTTTTTGTCAATTTCGCTCACTACATGGCTCAGACAATAACATGAATTAAACAAAACAAAGTGAAATGAATTTCTCGTTTTTAAAATTGAATCCTCTTAACCAAATTGATATCGTGATAAAAGAGCCCGTCCATTACTGAGTATCGTCGAGGAAATTCGCTGTAACTCACCTTCCACAATGTCTTCCCTGAGAGCTAGCTATTCATAATTGAATTAAGTCTTGCTCTTTTCTCGACGTTCTACCAATTCCACGTTTAATTTGTTCATTTAATATAGTTTAACTATACCGAGGTGAGCCGCAAATTGACACAGATGAAAGTTATTAAAAACAAACAGCAAATATCACGATTCAATATTTAAGGTCATCATCATCATCATCTGCCTTGCCTAGCCATCTCTCAGCCAAGTTTGGGGTCACCTTCCAGTCTATTCGGATGCAGCTAAAATACTGGTAGTATTTTACATGGAGTGACTGCCTATCTAACCTCCACAACCCATTTACTAGGCATACCCCTTGGTAACTGGTTGCCACACTTTCGGGCACCCGTCATGGCTATCAAAGATCTACATAACATATGAAAGCCGGGACCAACGGATTAACGTGCTTGACCCAAGCACGGAGGGATCTCAATATGTAATGGATGGTTACCCGTCCACGGACCGACCTCGGCAAGCGTAGCTTAACCTTCAATTGATGCATACGGCTGTTAAGAAAATATTGTTGTTGTTGTGTTGTGTCAATGTGCGCATAATATCAACTCGTATACCCACTTATGGACCCCGTTACCGACCGCTACATAGGACAGTCGTAATGGTTAATTTAAATATTCACGCTTGCCTAATCTACTCGTAATCTCAGTACTTATCATGAGCCCTCGAGGATCCCTGTCATTAGCGGAATGCAAACACATTTGGTGTCCCTTTCTACACATGCCACTTATTGCAAACATTTTTATGCGGCTTTCCATAAGAAAACGTTCATGCTAAGCCATACATGTCCATCCTTTTGACGTAATTAGCCTTATATATAAAAATCGCGCTAATCTAGACTTTGAAATGCATTCGTAAAGGTACAGCATACATGTGAAAGGTTATATGCGTCAAATTCGATTCTCTCAAGTGAAACGTAAAAAACTTAAATACATACTAAAGTAGGTATATGAGAATATTAATTTATTTGAGTAAGTTGAGATCACTCTAAGTTTGATTAAAGTTGAAGAAAGATAAAAAAAAAGTTTTAGGATCAAGTTAAAATTCTCAATTCAGAAACCGACGGTAAGACTGAATATCTCCATCGCATTAATAAACCCTTAGAAGAGAAAGGATGGTATGGCATGACACGGTGACAAATATGTCACGTCTTCAAATATCTTGTTAAATTCGTTCTGGCATTCGGAAACCTACATAAATAACAGATGTCTCACTTCCCTGTGTCGAATACAAATGAAATAAATCCAGAGGATTGTCCGGGCCCTAAAGGATTTACCATCATGATGGATATTCAATGTGGGTACAATTATTGAACATACTTACTACTCGTAAGCGTCTTACAAGAAATTGGATGCAACACAACAAATATATCAAAGCTAGAACTTCCATAATAAAGCGCTTAAAACTGAACAGCGCAATCAAAATCCATAGTGTGGCTGTCAATCAAATTAATCTCAATGTTTAACCAAGAATTACCGAGCGATGATTAAGGCTCGATAGGCACTAATCAACTTGTTATTGATAGAATATTCCCACTATTCTATTATTGTTATCTATTCTGTGTTGGTTCTGACAAACTAATTGGCTTAGTAGATAAGCATCATGCTTAACTAATAGAAGAACAAATATTCGTAGGGCCTGACTTTTATTTACAATCTTCTTCTTTTCGTGTGGTTAGTGATTGACCTGGTGTTAGAGTTTTAAAGCCGCCCATGGACCTCTGACTTGGTTTCACATGCCGTCGAGAAATATCTCTCAGGCATGCCAGTTTCCTCATAATGTTTTCCTTCACCGTTTTTGAAGCAAGTGATAACTGTACAATACGCACATGAACCCAAAAAGTCAGAGATCTGTGCCTTGGATTCGAACTCGAGACCTATGACTTGGCAGTCCGACGGCCACATTACTCTATCACTGCTCGAATTTACAGTTACTGTAAGTACATAATATACCTACTAAAGCTACGGTTGCCTAAAAGAGCGGTGGCCGCCACATAGCGGCCGTATTTCACCTGCGAATGACGTCACTGAAACGTTATTTTTATGAAAGTAAGTTTGCATGTTTTCCTAGAGAGCGTTTTTTGAGACAATTAAGTCAAACCCCGTTGCTATGATTTTCATGGCAGCCGTCACGAATTAGAGTTTGTTCCACTGTCAATGAACAGGTCATAAATTAACCGTTCGCCTGACCATCGTACGTTTAATGGCCTATGTATCTATTAGTCAGCACTTTACGACCGTACATGTCTACTATACCACGTACAATATGCACTAGGTACGTTACCTTTTGGTATTCCTGTCTCGTAAATTTGTCAGCCACGTAACGGAGTAGTTCTGTATGCATGCCTGAACACTGACTACGTAGGTAACCGGGTACAATCACTTAATGTACCTACTCGCTTACTAAGCCGTGATGACGGGTTAGTTACGTTATTTGTTTATTCAGGTACCTATAGGTTTTGTGGTACATGAGGGACTTACAAAGTAGAGCCTGGCCACGCTTACTCTGCATAAGTAAAACATTGTGGAATTTGAAATCTTCAGACTGCAACACCGTCTGTACTACAAAAAAAGAATTTGATACTTTGTTTGTCTTTTTGTTTTTGATAGGTTATTTTACATGAATTCTGATTCTTTCCTGATAAAGTCACTTCAGCACGAAGCAGTGTAGATTTGATACCGTTTTGTCATTCTATTCCACATAATCTATTAAGCAAAAATAAAAAGGCAAAATATCAAAATCATTAGATCTACTTACACGTCAACTTTTCGATATCTTGTAAACATTGTTGTTTTTGGCTAAGGACGACATCGTGCTGTTCCTTCACATTTTGGAATTTACATATACTATTATATACCTAATAACTCCGGCACTCTACTTAATAGGTTTAACCATATTTCTACTTATTTTGTGAAAACAACATAAAGCGTAAGCAATCTGACAGCTCAAGTACTACCAAAGTGACTTATGTAAAAGTATACCATTTACAAAACTTTTTGGGGTTGCCCATTAATTCCATTGCAGAGAGCGTGGCAAGACTCTATGCATATTTGTATACACAATAACATAGTTACATATTCGCTGAAATATAAATGATGTTTATCTTCGTAGTTTACATAACATAACATCACGCATGTATTCCCCGAAGGTTTGGGCAGAGGTGTACCTATAGTACACCCACGTTTCACCAGTTATGTTTAAGTCCCATGTAATAGGGGGCGACTCTATTACCATCAACCGGATACAAATCTAGACTCCGGGCTACTACTGGGAAATTCCAGATGAAAACCCAATAATACTTTGCACAACCCGGGAATTGAACCCAGGACCTATTGCTCAGCAGTAGCGCTTGCGACTACCTGACCAACGCAGCTGGCTTCAACTGGCTTGTTAGTTTAATGTTTTGATAGTAGGATATCTTAATGAAAAATTAAAACGAATCTTCAGGCGGTGTGATGGAGGTCGTATCGCTTTTTATTGGAATCGATAGATTTCCGATACGAAATTGAGTTTCGTCAGGTAAATCGTGATATTGAATTGCGGCGTCTTGGTGGGAAACTTCCTGCTCAGTTACCTTCACCAGGCTGTCATCACTCCGCCGTCATCGTAATATTGGTACTTAACCCTTACTCTTAAAAAAAATCGTAGCACATAATTCGTATGAAAAAGAATAGTTTATTATAAGGGCCCAATCACTTGTACCACAACCACATCACGTGAACGGGCGTTTATTTGTATGAAAATTAATAGTCTATAAGCACTGACCACATTTGGCCATCAAAATCAACCGTGTGGGCGATACCGACCACATCAAGGCGATATCGCAGCCACAACACAACCACAACGTTGCGTCAATGCGACGACAATGTTACAGACAGAGTCGATCTGTCTGCAAACACTACCTACAACGTAACCACATCGCAACTACTAGCGACAACACAACCACAAGGCAACTGCAAGACGTTGCAGCGACGCTATTCCACTGCTTGCCCGCATTTTGTCGCTGCGATGTGGTGTGGTTGTGGTACGTGTGAACGGGCCCTCAAAAAAGGTCGTCTATTTTCAGTAGCGTTCATTAACAACGTAGGTACATTTAACGGAGTTCTATTTTCAGCAGGTCTAAAAATATTTCTTACTACATTTTCTACTTCGGTAATGTAATGTACATTTTAGAATGTACTGTAGGCTGTATCTGTGACATTAAAGAAAAGCGAAAGTTGGCTGTGCGCCATTTATTTAACTTAACATTTTACAAAACCCATCCTGCGTTACTTACGTTGTGTGAAATTATCTTATTTTAAAACAGAGTGCAGAGGCTTTTATTCAAAACATAAAAGTAAACTCATCTCGAATATTAGATATAATATCTGTATTATCGAATTGAATACCTACTCGTATTTCCAATAAATATTTGCCTTCATTCGTATTTTTTAGTTTCTGTTCGCATTTACCCACCCTTTATTTTTGTATTCAAAACACAGACTTGTATCCGTTTTTACTAACCCTAGTTGACACCTAAATACATGCCTAAATAAAAGCGAAAAATGTATTGGATTTTCATCGCTCGACTCAGCGAGAGTTGAATTTTCAACTGTGCAATAAAATTTGGCGTTCATATTAAAAACATATTTAGAATCAGCAAAACCGTTTACCGCATTTACATCAACAGCCGAAATAGGCAGGTGGTGTGGTACCTACGCGACACATGATTTATGTGCCCACAGTTGTAATTTGCAAGTGACGCTATATGGCTGCGATATGCGGGCACAGGAAATTGAAAGCTTTACGTAAACTAAGCCATTCCGAAACGTCTATTCGAAACTTCGGATTGCAGTTAGCTGTAAAATATTATGACCAACCGATCTATTCTGTTCGATATAAATCTCGTCTTGTGGCTAAGTAACCACACAGTTCGATCGGTCAGGTTAAGCTATGCTTGCCGCGGGTGACCATCTATACATACCAAGACCCCTCCGTGCCTCGGAAAGACAGAAGAAAAAAACTATTTTTTTTCATCAAATTAGATTTGTTACAGCTGTAGTGGCAATCATGTCATTTGGTTTAAATAGGTCCTTATTTTTATTATCTTTTATATAGATTCTTTTCTTTTAGATTTTGTGAATGTGAGAACGTTGTAGGCTGTGGACTTGTGGACCATTTTCTATTTTACTAAGTACCTGGTACTTGTTGATAGGCCTACAATGTCCTCTCATACCTATTAACACTGTAATTTGAAAACATTGTAGAAACCATTTATTTTTAAAAGAGTAACCGTGGAGTTTCATGCCGGCTCTTCTCCATAGGAAGCGACCAATTGGAACCGTGCACCTAGCATCTGACGTTTCATAAGTGCCCTTGTAAGTTTATGTGAAATAAAATAATTAGATTTAAAAAAAACGTTGGTCCCAGCTGTCATTCGTAGTACGAGTAGTCAGAAGCCCGAAAGTCTGACAACCAGTCTTACCCTCTTGGTATCATATTACCCAGTAACCGGGTTGTGGAGTGCAGATAGGCAGTTTCTCCATGTAAAATACTGGTATTCAGCTGCATCCGGTTAGACTGAAAGCCAACCCCGTCATAGTTGGGAAATCCCGTGAAAAACTAAGGTGAAGTGAGCTCACACTGAGCTTGAAGTCAGCTCTCAATGGTGTCAATCCATAGCATCGAGTGGAACGATAACTCACTTCAATTTTTTACGGTGAGATTTTTACAAAATAGACCGAATAATCAGGCAGATTAAATTTTTAACTCATTCTCCTTACTAAAAAGAGACAGTTATAACCCGTTAAGCTCCACAAGTTTATTTAACTTCGAATCGCTCGCACGGCACCTATTACAGGCATTATAAAGCGTGTTTTCACTTTTTACGCAACGGTTCGTACATAAAAAGTCTCTCATCCTTTGATACACATGAAAAATATTTGACTTTTCTGCCCTCTGGCTATTACATTAAATAAACAATATTTCGAGTTCCATTTCAACCAAATAAAAATTGTAGGCATCCATAAAGTTTTACTTTAATCAACAAAGCCGTAATTTTAATATTTTTTGCTGTTTTTGAATTTCTCATTTCAAGGGGCCATAAACAATTTTTCCGCAGGTCCCTATCCATACTGAGTAGGCCGGGCCGCTCCCTCGTAAATTCAGCCTCTGCGATCCAACACCCAAGGCTATAAAATATTAAGTTATTGTCAAACCCAGCATCAAACATAAATATCTACCCTTTCAGCCCTTTCGTACTTTAAGATCCTTAAATAACAACTAACACGAGCTTCAAAGATTATTCTGTCAGTCAATGTCAGTTCTGACTGACAGCTGTTTGTTTCAAGCGGAAAAACATATTTATTTTTTATTCATATTGTAAGTTTTTCAGCAAAATATCTTGGAGTTCTTATGAATCCGGGTGCGGGGTCGTTAAGCTCACGTGTGAGCTGGTGACTGAAGTGTTAAAGGATATCGATACGTTATCGAAAAGCGGAAGGCGTAGTAAAACGCCGCTTTGACGCGAACCAATATGTGATGTGACGGAAAATTAATCTTCCGCCGAGCCGCAGAAAGTGACAGTCGTGAATTGTGTGCGTACAACAAAGCTGACTGGTTATCCGCAATACAGATGTCGTACTATAAGCCTGTGTGGTTACAATCCCTCGCACAGTTAGTTATTGCACTTACGAGAGTGTGACGTGGTAGCGACGGATTTATCGATCAAAGGATTAGTATTGTGACTGACTAGGTACGGACTGAGCGGCAGTTTGAACTTCACTTTTCTAGTCCTAGGTTGTTTTTGACTACAAGGTTTCTGATATTCACGAAAATGTGAGTAGAACTTTTACCGCTGCAATATTTTTCAGCATAAAATATTCCTCGCTTATGTATAAAAATTCTCACAACCATAAGGTTCCATAAGGTGTCGATATTGGCTGGATAAAGCGAGAATAATGTACTGTGCGTGCCACTTCTTCAAGGCAAAGTATACCTACGACGTGTGAATAACGTGAAACTTCGCGATTCTAATGAAGATCACGTTTACTCCCACACCAGGCGCTTACAACATCATTGTTTTTCCAACTCATGTCACCTCGCGCTTGAACATAGCGATTAGGAAATCGATACATTTTAATCGAGTGTAAACTCGTAAGACGCATAAGGAACCCGGCTTAACTTTTACTGAATATTAAATGTTGGAGTGGCAGTTTCAGCGTGTTTCTAATCCCGCGTGAGGGGTATCGGGTTACGAAGATCGCATTAGCAGTTGAAACATTCAGCCGAGCCGCTTCAAGTATTGCCTTATTGGTACCTATAATATGTGCTGCGTATATACGGTAGGTACTCGGCCAGCTTGCCCTAGCTAAAATGTTACAAGTCGGTTTCGGAATACAAATGGTGTAAATCGTTCAGTGAAGCAATTCTCACAAAACGGGCAGAGGCAATTTTTTTGTAGAATTAGGTTATTTAAAATGTTACCAAGTACCTACTACTTTTGTCTTTTTACTGCCAGCTTCATAGAACGCATTAAAGAATCAATTAACTTCTTCTGCTGAACAATGTTAGTCTTTACTCGAACAACTGCAATTACTCAATTGTCTCACGTGCTAAACAACTTTCACACTTCAAAACTCTTTCGAAAATGCTCTTAGTTGCGGTGAAAACTGTAGGTACTAAATTCCACTCACGAGTTTCTGAAACTCAGTGGAAACTTTGTTTATAACTCACAGTAGATACCTAGTTGTAGTGATGACATACCTACATCTAATATAATATACTGCAAGGTGCAGGTACTTAATTTGCTGAAATATTCACATTTTGAGGAAAACAGACCACAAGGAACATTATTAATCGGTTTCAAAATACTGTCAACTACTTGGAGTAACTGCTCACACCTGTTAATGCTTGAGCTTTTATGTGACACCGACATGCATTAGTTTACAATGCTGCTTTGTAACGTTACATCACAACATGGCTACCTACCAATACCAACATCACAGAAGTCTGCAAAATTAAAGTTAAAATTTGTAAAGTAAAATAAATGGATTTCAACAAAGAACATGAAATAGTTGCTTGCTTGCCAGCTTGTGCTGCCTATAGTACAGACAACATAAAGTGTTTTACAGTTTTCTAGAAATTAAAATAAATACTTAGCACCTGTTAAATTGAACCCAATTGTTAATTAAATAAACTAAATTGCTTCACAAAAGAAACTCAGAGAAACAACACGAAAAGGAACCGCTAATAAAATTGCTACTGAAGAAAAATGTAAAATGCATTTCAGGAACGGAAATAGCGGTTTGTGAATTAAACAAGTCATATTAGAAACGGAAACGATCCATCTGTTTGGCGACTATTTTAAGATTTTTCAACGTTAAGAAACCAGAAAGAATGTTAAAACCAAAATAAAATTCACAGACTTTTTAATGAAATTATTTCCGCGCGAGGGCTCTACGAGCGAGAAAATGAACACATTACGTGCCAGTTTATGTTTGGACATTGAAGACTGAACTTTGGTGACGAACTGAATGTTACCATATTCACTGGCTTTCCTTAATTGGTCCAATGCACTGAAAACAGGCCTCACCTCGTCAAGGAACAGTCATAAGTCCAGCCATTTAACAACACGCTGACTAAAAAACCAATACCAACATTTGGATTACAAAAGCGATACAATATAATAGCGGTTCACAGCTTACGCAAGCAAGGTAATAAACCATTACACGCGTGGAAATAACACACGAATGTGTTTAATATTTTTTATCAGACAATTTATGACGACAGCGGCACGTCATTACTTCGGTCCACACACGCTCCATAATTCTGCGGGACACAAATGGCGGCCTTCCACAAATGCGGATTTGCTCGGTGGCACCATCCGCAGCGGTCACAGCTGCGAGCCTTAGCCGGGAATGCCACGTGACGTGTATAAGAAAATGCTGGCTCGGATGATATGATCGGGTATTGCTATAACAGACGTGCGTGTCGTCCTCAAATGATTTATTAGAAGTTACCTTGAAAGGCAAAACATTTTGTGAGATTAAACCGTTTATGGTACATTTTTTGGTTCAGGTATATTCCAGAATTAATTGTTGGCATGTTATAATTTGAGTTTTACCTACAGTGACGGTTGCGTTTATAAATAAACTCAGCAATAACTGTGTGACATCCGCCGTTCCAGTCGAAACATCCCATTCACATAATTTGTCAAAGTGTCCGAATTCATCCAATGCGCCCCGGAGACCAATGACAAGCCTGACAAGCGGAACTGATACAGTGCTTACAGATTAATGAGCTCTCCAGAGTACGGAAGCGGATAGATGTCACACCTCATAATCATTTGTCTGTCCGACGGCTGCAGACGTGTATTTGACACAATGAGTTAAACTATGAGAACTATTTAATAATCTCCCAAACTCCTCGTCACGAACTATGAATCTAACTTAAGTATGAAGGGAAACTTCATTCGTAATGTATTCATAATTTGAATTTATAGGAAGTTAATTATTCAGTTTTGAATGAATACTGATTGGCAGCTGGTTAACTTATTAAGGATTAAGAGCTTTTCCAACAGTTCGATAGTTCCAGCTCGCCACGTACACTATACATACATGCGATATGTCAGTAACAGGGTTAACTTTCAGATTCGCAATGCGATTTAATTTATTCAGGCTGAAAGTTCACATTATGTAAAAATTTACCAACTTTTGACAATAAGTACCTAAGCTTATACTAAGTATCTACGCTGTTCAAAAATACCTACGCTAGGTACGGTGGACTGCATCAATTGGGTTGTATCAAAATTTTAATACAACTGGGGTACTCAATTGATGCAGCCCACCGTACATAAGCTGTTAAAAAGTAGGTACCTACGCTGTCAATCAAGAAAAACCGCTTACTAATAATATGACTGCATCATTTTCCTATAACACAAGTAGACTAGACAGACGGCCCATAACTGAGTATTTCAAGTCTGAACAGATTAACGGTTTACGAGCAAAGTTTATGGCTTCTTCGGCTCCGTTTTATAAACACGAGACTACTGAAACCGCTGAAACTAAATGCTACCCGCGGAATGTTCGTAAGTAGGCATATAAAGCTAACTAACTGTTCTATACAGTATGTTAATTAACGAAAGGCGTTCTCGTTATCCCGCAATAGTACAAGTAGCGTCCATGCATGCAATTTTTTTTTTTTTTTTGTATATAGTATAATAAAATATTCTTTTACGTATTAATTTAATATTTTTTGTGAATGGTTTAAGTATTTTAAAATGAAAATAAAAATTATACGTTACGTATGTACGTTAAATGTTCAGACGAGCTTCGATAAACAAAATAAACAATATTCTGCTTTTCAATGAAATAAAATTTGCTTATTTATAAAAAATTATAATTTTGTTGTGTATTATGAAATGCCTGTATTTTGCTTTCTCTCGTGTTTTTAAAAGAAAACCAAAATTTTCCCGAATAATGCGAATTCCTCATAGTTTTTCATATAAATTTTCTTTATCTAGCAGCTGTCATAAAGTCAAAGTCAAATAATTTATTTCAATTAGACACATAAAAGGCACTTTTGAAGGTCAAAATTTAAAAAAAAAAAATTATTGATTCTAGTCGCCCCTTCCAAAAGGTAGTTTTCGTATGGAGATGAATGGGCAAGAAACTCCACCGTTATTCTTTTAAAGTGTTTTATAATATTTTGTAAACATTAATTATACAATTATATAATTGATTATATCAATTATATTATATGAAGACGATGCACCTGGAATAAGATTCATTAAAAAAAACCACCGAGAGGAGGCATGTGTCCCAGCAGTGGGAACATTATAAGTTGATTATGGAATAAGATTACTATACCACAATAGGTAAAAATAATTAAAAATGAAGCAATGACAGAAAAAATAATTATGTAATGGATACATCGTCTTCACATATTTACAAGCATTGTAAAAGTAGACAAACTTCCTTTAATAGAGAACATAGTTTCTCAGACAAGCTAAGCAAGCAGACACGTCCTACATAGCTTCTAGCATCTTACAGTGTTGTAGTTACATTCCTGTGCACGGCTAGCACGTATTCGAAGCAGCTCCCATGTGAAATGCCAATCTAAGCTGAAAGGCAAGTAACATACATATATTATTTAGAGAAGGAACGTTACTATACATACAAGTTCATGATGCATATTTAGAGGATTTAATCCTGAGTTTATGTGTAAGAAATACTATTATCGATATAATAATACTTGCCTATTACTGTCCCAATGCAGGGCAAAGATCTCTTCTCAAATAGAGAAGGCACGAGCATTGATCACCACGCTTGCTCAAGACGGGTTGGTGAGGAGGCTCTCTAAATTGTATGTTAATTTGCATTAATATTCTGAAAAAGTCACGCATACAATCAAAATGAAACTTTAGTAGGTATATGATTTATTCGATCTTTTTCTTTCCATATACAGGGCGACTGGTAATTTGACGTATTCCTTCCAGGACGTGATAGTGTGACCTATTTACAACAATTAAGCACCCTATAAAGCCTAGGCGAAAATTCATGGGAATCGAGAAAACCCTATTTTTATGTTATTTTGAAAAATTTCCAGAATTCGTCACTAAATATCACTTTTCTCTAAACTCTCAAATTGAATGGCCGTCATTGCTTTTCCATGGGATACTTAATACTTTAATAAACCTTTCGATCTAACCAAATCTAAAACATCCTGTTTGATGTTTTAGAAAATTTGGTTAGATCGTAAAAGTACAAGGAAGAAGTTTAGTAACAATTTTCAAAAATCATTTTAGTACATGAACTTTGACACCAGTTATCTCGAAATTTTACTATGGCATTAAGCGTACAAATTACGGAAGACATCTCCATTTAATCAGCTACCTAACGAGGTACAAATGTTAAAAAAATATTTAGAGGTGCCGATGAAACAGTCGATAGTGCTACCAAAGGTCGAATTTGCTCATTGTTGAAATACTTGAAAATTTTGAGATAATCGAATTAATTAACTTATTTATGCCATCCCACTTATTCTATGAGTCTTTAAGACCTGGCCCTGGAGTAAAGCAAGAGGAGCGGTTGCTCTAGGCGCCAGATGGCAAGGGTCGCCAAAAAGCCAAATGCGAAAAACAATTTCCAGCGCAAAATAAAATTTTGATGGCGCCTTTTTAGAGACGCGGGACTCCCGCGCCATCAAAATTTTATTTAGTGACTGATTGAAATTAAAACCAAATACTAATTTAATTATATAGCAGTAAAAGCTTTCTTAATGATAAAGAAGCAGGAGTATACAAATTAGAGCTACTTAATTGTAATAGCAATCATATAATTGCGTTTGATTAAAATAGGTTTTTACTTTTATTTATTTATTTATCTTTTGTATAGATTCTTTTCTATTTTGTGAATGTGAGAACGCTGTAGGTTTAGTGAATTGTAGACCTGTAGGCCATTTTCTATTTTGTTAAGTACTTAGTACTTATTGAAAGACCTACACTGTCCTCCCATACCTAGTAACACTATTATTTGAAAGTATTGTAAAAGCCAATTATTTTTAAAAGAGTAACCGTGGAGTTTCTTGCTGGCTCTTCTCCATAGGAAACGACCAATTGGAACCGTGCACCTAGCTTCTGACGTTTCATAAGTGCCCATGTAGGTTTAAGTGAAATAAAATATTTTGAATTTGAATTTGAATTTAATTTAATTTCAATAAGTGTTGACATTTGCAATAAAAACTGATTTTTGAAAATTTGGAAATTATTATAATTTATTAAACATGAAACCGAAATAGAATTTACGTGAAGTGAAAGCGTCGATCAAAGGGCGCCGAAAGACAATCTCTCTCTACCTTGATCAAGGGCTAGGGCTGGCGCTGTTACCTCGTCCAGGTTTCCTCACGATGTTTTCCTTCACTGAACTTTCTGAGTTTATCTTGGACAGTACTGACATGGTACCTAATGTCCAAGATAAACTCAGAAAGTAGGTCCATATGAATTGAAAAAGTCACAGTGGTACTTGCCCGGATTTAAACCCACAACCTCGTGCATGAGGAGCAAGGCCTTAAACACAGGGCCATCACGACATATTATTGATTATAATTATGAATCCCTATTTCCTTTGGTCACGGCATCACGCGTGAACGGCTGGACCGATTTCGCCAATTCTTTTTTTTTTGTGTTTGGTTTGTATGATAGAAAAAATTAAGAAAGTTGCGCGGAAAATTAGTAAATTTAAGAAAACTTAACGACCATATTAACTTTTCCAATGTTACCTTAGTGTCAAGTAGTGACAGTTGGCGCGAATCAGGACAACTTCTGTCGGGTCAGCTAGTCGATTATAATTGTTATCGATATTACTTGTGTAAATCAAGATGTAAACTTACTAATCGGTCCATGCCACTATGACACGTTGATTTCCTAGGGAATATAAAACCGTACTTTGTCATCATTTCGGGTATGTTTTTTTTACAATTGGTGTATAAATACCTACGGTCGGTGCAGCACTGGACACGCTCATTATGTTCATGACCATAGATATAAAAAAGAAGTGACAGTTCGTCGTAACCACAGATTCCCGCCATCTCTTGCCATAGTGAAAGATCAAACAGACGAGGATTGGTACGTTATTTTAGTATTATTTTATTGAATCAAAGTAAGATCTTAACACGCTTCTTCAAACAATGCTGTGTGTTTTTTCAAAAAACAAACATAATATATTATTTGTACATATTATATTTTCAATACCACTAGAACATGATGTTCATATTAAGAGCCCTAATATCTAGCCCGTATATTAAACATATTATGTCAGATAATAACATAATTCGATTCCAAGTCACGAACTCATAATACGTTAGGGCGGCCATCGCGCATCCCTAATCAGGACAGTTCTAATTCCACTAAATGCCGCAATTGACACAGTTTATTTTAATTAACGATTAGGATTGTTTCGAGGATAACGATGATGGTAATTATAATTTATGATCACGCAATAGTATTGATAAATTGTAGAATATTTTGGATTTTTTCAACCGCATATGAAACCTGTGTTTGGAATCATATTGTTGAACGTAGGTAACGCGACTTCGTGCACGTAGAATTTATTGCTTTAACATAAAACATCCTATGACACTCAGCAATACTGTAGCTTCCCATTACCGAAAGAATTTTCGGAATCGGATCAGTAGTTCCGGAGATAACCCCTACATACAAACTCACAAATTTTACCTCTTTATAATAATAATAATTCAATCAAACTGCCTAGCCTTTTTCCAATTATGTTAGGGTCGGTTTCCAGTCTAACCGGATTCAGCTGAATATATACCAGTATTTTACTTGGAGCGACTGCCTATCTGACCTCCACAACCCAGTAACTAGATACCTTACCCCTTGGTATGACTGGTTGTCAGACTTTCGGGCTTCTGACGACCCGTAACGACTATAATAATAATTAGATGATGAGATTGTACAGTGTACAGCCTCGACCAACATCTCTCGAGGCTCTCGTTAGGCGGTTGGATCAAGGGCCTGATTCAGAAGACAGTACTCCTCGATAAGGCTCGCATTGTGAGGAGGTTTCTGTCTCTGCAGCCCTAACCACCTGTAGCTTGGACCCTGCTCCCGAAACCGGCAGACCTATATTTTTCTCATTTATTTTAATAAATATTTAAAAATGTAAATTAATAAGAATCTTGATGTATAAACGAAATAATAATTATTATAGTAATTGATAATAAAAACACTGAAATTATAAATGCTTTGTCAACAACTCTTACATATTATTTTTGTAAATAAAAATACTTCCTTGTTTTTGACAACACAATTAATGAGTGTCGACGGCTTCTTCTTGATGTCCAAGCGTAATAAAAACAACTGAAAGATTGCCTCAAATGACCTGCAGGCTTCCTGTATCCATCAAGTTACATAAAACGGCACCCTATTACCACTTTTATATTTTATAACGTCACGATATTATCGTGGACGTCCACGTCCATAAAATGTTCAAATTCAAATAGAAAGAAAAAGAAGAAGAAAAATTCGTTTATTTGCGGTAAACATGACGCAAAGAATTATAAAAACACGTAAATAAAAAATTGGGGGAAAATATGCGTCACATCCACGCAAAACGGCCATCGCTCAGCATAATGCTGCGACCCCATGCGAGACACAGCCCCAGCGCTGGTTTTCAGCGACAGCCAGCGCTGACGTGATGACGTCAACCGGACGTCAAATCATTGATTGTGGAATTGGATCATAGGTTCATAAGATGTTGTGTTAGATACAGGTAAGTCTGCTGTTTGGAGATACGTGCACTTTATAACGTTATCGTGGACGGAAATTTAAAAGTGTGTTCATTATGTTACATTTTACTCCCCTGTGTTATCGTGCGTGACGTCGTGACGTGGACGTGGATGTCCACGATAATATCGCCACGTTAAAGATTATAAAAGCGCACTATTTATCTCTATTTGACATTGATATTTCTGACATTGTATCTACCGTAATAAATCTATTTCTGTTATTCAAATTAGCTAATGACTTACTCCGACTCCCAATAGATCAAATCCATTTAGTCGAACTACACTATTACTTATTCAGAATGGGCTTAAATTAGCACGAAGTTACCATGATACGATTTCAATAAATCTCGATCTTTCAGCTTCAATTAATTAGTTATGGGGTGACCGAAATAAAAATAAATCATATGATTAATTCTACAGATTATAAAATTTAATTTGTTAGTAATTACATACACATCTTTAACACTAGCGTTAGTACATACATTCGGCAGATTTTAGTAATAATTACATTTCGCCAGTTATGTTTAAGTCCCATGTAATTTGGGGCGAGCCTATTGCCATCAACTGGGCACAAATCCAAGCTCCGAGCTGCTACTGAGAAATTTCTGATAGAAAAACCCAATAACACTTTGCCCGACCCGGGAATCGAACCCAGGACCTCATGCTCACCAGTAGCGCTAAATAATAAAATAATAATAATAAGTAATTACTAATAATATCAAAATAATACCTTTTTTTAATAATAGAGATAGTGTAACTATAGTTTTCAAATTTTGTCAATACACTAGAGTTCAATGATAAAAGAAATCAAAATGCACTTAAACCTACATATTAATTGATATACAACTTGTAACACTCCGGACTGCTACTGAGAATTTCCAGATGGAAAAACCCAATAACACTTTGCTCGACCTGGGAATCGAACCGAGTACCTCATGGTCAGCAGTAACGCTTGCGACCACTAGACCATTGAAGCAGTTTCGGGTTTTACCATCTCATTCTTAGTAGCAGCCCAAAATCTGGATTGAAGGCAATAGGCTCGCCCCCTTTTACATGGGACTTAAACATAACTAGCGAAATGTGGGTGTACCATTAGGTGCACCTCTGCCTGACCCCTCGGAAAATACAGGCGTTATGTTATGTAAGTACACACAATATAACTAACATAGGTTTTAGAATGTACAGTAAAAAGCTTGTTAAATACCATGGCGAAAAATGTAACCCAGGGTAAAGTCGGATGGTTCATGGTAAAGGTAGTGGAATACAGAGAAACGTTCATTCCATTGTTTCGGGAAAGTACAGCAATCGATGCGGTTCATGGTTGGTATCGATTAATCGAATCGAGTCGCTACTTATAAATAAATGGAGGAAATACTGTTTCACTGCAACACAATTGGCCACGAATTAGTCGTTTAAAAGTATTGTGATACCCACTGCAACTGTCGGTGTTTTACATTGTTTTATTAAAAGGAATTAACTTTAAAAATTGTGGATATTCAAAATAATGCAAAAAATATTGTTTTCGATAAGCTCTTACTTCTCTGCAGTGATGAAATATCCTCTAAATAAAAAACTCCGAATACACGTTTGATTTGAAAAATCTAAAAAAAAATGCATGTTACTGTGTAACAGATATATTTTGTTTTTTGTTTTTAATAAGTTTCAGCTACTGTTCTATCCATTTCCATCCAATTTCTGTTCCTTTTCTAATTAATCTAGTGAATAAAGCCTATTTTGAACCGTAATATAGCCCCTGAACACTACCAACAAGCTAATGACATATAAACACCACCATGACCCTTTACCCCTGCAAGCAAAAACCAACTGCGACAGTAGGTAGATACTTACTATATTTTTATTATTCATTTATTTACAAACCATGTAATGTTTTCCTCAAACTTCTATAATTAGAGGCGCCGTCTACGTAAATACCCAAATGGACAGTATCTTATCCATTAATCATTATGTTAGCTATCGATAAATAATTTAGAGCTTCAAAGCATAATGTATGTAAACAGAACCTATGCGGACAAATTATACAAAGGTAGGTACGTAGATGCATTAACTGATAAATAATGCAGTATCTACTTATTCAGTGTACAAAGATAATAACAAAGTCAAATCATTCATTTCAAATAAACTAATTACAGGCACTTTTCGATTGTCAAAGGGTCGGTCAGTCAGAAAAACCGGCCAAGTGCGTGTCAGACTACGCACAATGAAGGGTTCCGTAGTTGGAAGTTTTTTTTGTAATCTATGAGTAAAGAACCATACTGTTTCGGAGATAAGGGTCAATTTTCGTCGAATTTCTTAAATATCTTTAAAAGTAATTATATAAAAAATATGTTTAAGATCCTCGCAATAAGTCTTTTCATTTGATATGTCACACGGTACAGTTAGCAAAACTTTTTTTTAAATTTTTTCGTTTGCCCCCAAAAGTGACCCCTATATTCAAAATTTCTTTATTTATATCACACGTTCATGTTTGGGTCACAGAAATACATATGTGTACCAAATTTCAACTTAATTGGTCCATTAGATTCGGAGCAAATTAGCTGTGACAGACGGACCGTTCCGGGTTCCGTTTTTTCCTTTCTAGGGTACGGAACCCTAAAAATGACGCTAGTTGCCCATTCCAAAGCGTAGTAGGTTCCTATGGAGAAGAACGGGCAACAAACTCCACGGACACTCTTTAAAATCAAAATATTGTTACAAGATATTGATTACATCATTCATGTTAAAACATAACTGGCGAAATGTGGGTGTACCTGCTACAGGGACACCTCTGCCCAACCCTTCGGGGAAACAAGGCGTGATGTTATGTTATGTTTATGTTAAAATTATACATGTGATTCTAGTCGCCCCTTCCAAAAGATAGTTTCGTATAGAGAAGAATGCACAATAAACTCGACTGTAACTCTTTTAAAATGTTTTACAACATATAATATGTGAAGACGATGCACCTAGAATAAAATTACTATACCACATTATGTAAAAATAATTAAAAATGAAGCAATGACATAACATACCATCATGCCTGTAATCCCAGAAGGGTTAGGCAGAGGTGTATCCACATTTTGCCAGTTATGTTTAAGTCGCATGTAATAGGGGGCTAAAGATAATGTTGAGGAAAATACAAAAATAATAGAAAAAAAGATTTTCGCAAAAGAAACATATACGTACAAGTGTAGCCTTATTATTTCACTACATGTGTAGATACTCAATGTAATGGTTTGATGTAAGTACTTAAAGGAAAGATGTAGGTGGCCCCTACACCTAGGTAGTGTTGCCCAAATGCAAGAACAAGACGAGACTTAGCCAGTCTTGGTCTTGGTCTTGCGCCAATACACCTGGTCTTGGTCTTGGTCTTGGTCTTGCGCTCCCAGTCTTGGTCTTGGTCTTGGTCTTGCAGCAAGAGTCTTGCAAGTCTTGCAATTACCTATTAGTCTATTACTATTTATTAAAGTTTACTTTAAATCTTAGAAAAACGTATTAGAATTGGAACATTGTGAGCTTGAATTAACATAGCCATAGTAAAGATCAAGCAGATTAATAAATAACTGAAGATTTGATAAGAAATTCGAAAAATCAACTGACCTATATGTCGTTTTCCATGGAAGTAACTGTTTCTTAATAAACATTTATGATTTATAGAAAGAAAGAAAGAAAATAAAGAAAGAAAGAAAGAAAGAAAGAAGTTATAAGCTTACATTTGCTAAAACATGTAAAAAAACAAATTAATTACAATAACTTGACTGTATTTTAAAGAACAATACTTATCTGTCTAGAAAGAGATTGAACCCTCAACTTATAAGAAATTTAATAAAAGAGTTTTACGATTTATCATTTATTTGAATAAAAAATAAAATACAACACAAATCAACAGCTTTATCATTAGGTTATGATACTTTATATCAATTTTTTTGACCAAGAATTAATACAAAGTAACCATCTGGCTGACTCATCACTTAACCTATTTCTATGTTTTCTAATTACTAATGATGCTTTAGAAAATAACCTCTCAGCAGGTACTGAAGTTGCAGGTATTGAGAGAAAATCACGGGCCATTTTCGATAAAATCGGATACTCTGTCTCATGCGTCCTCCACCAATCTATACACCGAACTGTTACACCTAACTACTCAGTGAAATAGCGCTAAGTCCTAGCTGCAAGACGCAAGAGTCTTGCAGGCTATGTCTTGTTCTTGCTCAAGTCTTGCACGGTCAGTCTTGGTCTTGGTCTTGCTAAAAATACGCGGTCTTGTTCTTGGTCTTGGTCTTGCAAAAACGCAAGAACAAGACCAAGACTGCAAGACCAAGACTGAATTTGGGCAACACTACACCTAGGTACAATATTATTGCGCAATAGCACGAATTGTGTATTTTTTTAAGTGAAAACTTCTTTAGGTGCGTTGGACATTTTTGAGATGGGACTAAACCATTGATTTCGCGACCTGTTACCGACACCGTGGAGTAAAAGACATCAACGCGTTGATTACTGCGGTGCGTGGAGTAAAAGACTTCATCGCGTTGATTCCGCGGTGCCGATTTTTTTCAAGGTTTCACTTCTATTGGTACTCCTGGAGTACCACTGTTTTTTTTTAGAGTAAACTCTAAAAAAAAACATGAAGGGTTGACATTGAAGATTACGCCATTATTGAACAAAAGTTTCAACAAGTTTCAATTTTATTACAGAACTACTGCGACCCGCCTCTGCTTCGGACTGGAAAAAATTTAAATTTCTTTATTATACGTTACTTTAATATTCCGGAATAACCTCTCTAAATTATGGTGAAATCCGCATCAAAATCCGTTGCGGAGTTTAGAAGAAAAACGCGGTCACACCGCCAGACACGAAAAGTGACTTAAATAATATGTACGTATAGATGTAGATATTTTAATTGCATTGAAGCTTATTATGGGCCGTCAATGTTATTGTGTGAAAATAATGATTATTGATCGATAGAATGCAAGGGCTGATTCAATTATATGGCAGCTCTTCTGTACACGGTGTGACCGGTACCCTAATTGCGTAATACACGATCAATCACAATTTGTTTCGAAACAGATTGCTAATCCATAGCGTCATAAGCTGGAAAAAAAAATCTGCTCAACAACGTAAATAACGTAATGAATGTTATTGAACTGTCAAAATGAAACATGTTAGTCATAATTGTTTACGAAAATAAGTTACGCAATTAGGGTACGGGTTTCAAGACCAAATTCGAAAGGAAAGAAAAGAAGCCTGGGTCGCTGTCGTCGGATACGGTGAAGATAGATAGTATTGCGCAGTAAAAATATTGCGCAAACTTATTGTAGGTGTAAGGGCGGCCTAAGGCGCCTGCGGCTTATACTAGCAATCACCCGGAACGAGTGTGCAACAACAAACATGGTATTATTGTACTTCTCTATGGCTTCCAATAACAAGTTACTGGTTCAAATAATATTATAAGTATTTAGAAATGCCAAGCTTTGATTATTTATATGTCTAGATAGAGTGTCGCGCTGTAAAAGAACTAAAACAAACAGGCCAACTTGTTTATGCTGGTGTGCGTGACAGCTATGTCTTACACTCGCGCCTCGTCATTTTGCTGTCATTGTGCTTATCTAGTGTGCGTGCATTTAGCGGTTAGCAGTTGGACGCTACTTTTTCGACGAGTTCACAGCTTTGACTGTCTAGCCAGACATATTTATATCTTTGACGCCAAGTTATTTTCTGTGGGATCTTCTAATACATTTATTTAGAGTGCTACAAGGATACAGTGGCGAAAGCATCATACAAGGAGAGGTTCGCATCAAAAACTCTACCGCTATTGAAAAATGGCATTTTCAATAGTGTCTACTATTGCCAAAAAATATAGCTCTCTCTTTCTTTCTCTTTGAATTAAAAGATAGTCTCAAGTATGAACGCTTTTTCGCGTGACGATTTCTGCCAGTGCACTCTTACCGCAAGCCGCGTTAAAAAGAACTTCGTTCCAAAATTAAACTTCGAATTTAGAACGAATACGCGTCATAACTTAATTTGCTTTGAAGACAAAATCTAGATCGTTTTTTGCTTGTGATTTCTGACATTCTGTGTCAAAAATTACCCGACATTATTTTTAGAAGGTGTAGACTTGTTAAAACTCATTTGAACTTATGTAAAAATAAAACAAAATAACTTTATTAGACTCTTTTTAAAATTACCCGTTTCGTAACGCTGACGGTACAGTCGTCTGTCATCAGTGACAACAGATGACAACGTGCCCATCTTTTGACGGGGCAAGGCGAATCTAACAATAGAAATCGACGCTAGGCAACCGTTTTGCCCCAATTTACAAATTGCTACTCTGCCGAATGAAGAACTTTTTCACTCACTAGTTTTTTATGGTCTACGAGAGATGCAGCTGTGGCTTTTTCAATTGAGTTTTATCTTCAGGCTTTTTACAGCAATTATTTTATCCAATTTGATTGATGTATAGTTTTCCATATACTTAGAACGTGCGGAAGAAAACTTCGAGGCTTATCAAAGACAGCATAGTCAAAGAGACATTCTTTCGAATCTGAACTGATTTTTTTTCTATTTATATTAGGTACCTACATTACGAACTTATGTCAGTTTGAAAGAATACGTTTCCTTACCTACACTGTAATTTTTAGGACCTTACAGTTTTCTTCCACACGTTCTACCTGAAGAATAAATAATTTGATACTATTATGGCAATACCTATTAGGTAGGTACCACTTCCGGATATCTAAGTCAGTAAGCTAATCTGGCAGTTAATTTAATCGCAATTCTGTTTCATATTTGGATAGGTAATTATCTGGTGAATAGTGGATAGACAAAGTGAACAGACCCTTAAAATATAAACAGTAAGTACCTATGAACCAGTGTTTAAACATTGTTTAACTATATAATAGTCTTCGAGCCCGCTATTCAAAACATGCAAAGTTATTGTGTTAATAGTTATACTCGGGAGAGTTATCAGCTAGAGCGCAACGCCGGCGGTCAATTTATGTAACAATAAGGGGCATGTTGACACGCAATTAAGTCTGTACCCGCTGGACAAACCTTGCGTGCCAATGTAGCACGCTAAAAATCACAGGCCAGCTTTGGTTTTAACTGTCAAACAACGCCGACGGAATAAAACAACGGTATATTAATGTTGAAGCTAAATTCTACGTGTTCAAATTCCACACAGAGTTACTTTTAGGCCGTACGCTCTTTGTACGCGTTTTCGTACGAATATAACTCGTGCGTACACATACGAACACGCACGAACGATACCGACCTTCCAAGTAAAAAGGGAGCGCGCAGACTGGGTGCTTGTTAGTCGTACGTATAGTTCCGACGTCCGAAAACAATCCGAACTTGTTGGGATTTTTCGTGCGTTCAATGCGATATCACCGGAACACTATCTATTTGACGGAGAAAAACGTATTCAGTGTGCGCACTCAATTCGTATGACCATGGTCATACGTTTACGTACGATACAAATTCATGTCCAAAGTACGCGCAGACTTAGGTTTCCGACCTTATATTAAAAGAAAAATGGAACCTTTATTAGATCATTTTCTTGTCCGTCTGTCACAGAGGTTTTTCTCGAAATCTATGCAACGTCAGAATTTTAATTAAGGCATGAAGTTAGCTCTCAATTACGCGCAAACGGATCGCCAGACAGAAACCATTTTTTTTTAGTTTTGTTTGATCTTCGTGTTCTTGAGTCCAATCTTTAGAAGAAAAAGAACCATTAGTTAACATACCGTGTTAAGTATCATAATAAATAGCTTTCTTTATGGATTCTAAAAATATTAACTTTTTTAGATGTTTGGATTAGAGGGCTTGAAGATATAGCTCAAAATTTTCAAATATAGCCTAGGTTTCTAAAGATAACATTTTTAATTTTAATAGAGTTATTAGTTATTGATCCACATTTTACAGAAAAATTATAACCGTCTGCAACACTGTAATAGTTGGTGAAAATAAATACCTTTAAAGGATAGGTGCTAGGTAGCTTACTTACGAAGGCCATTTGACCTGTGTAGTATTAATATTTATCAAATAAAAATACTTAGCTGTATCATATAGTATAGATATTATTTTTCTTCGAGACTATGTCTTGTAGATGTACCTATAGTTTAGGAGTTAGCACAGATTTATTAATTACGCGCAATACAGTAAGTAATTATCTTTACATACCAAAACCCTCCGTGCCTCGGAAAGCACGTTAAGCCGTTGGTCCCGGCTGTCATTTGTAGATCTTTGACAGTCATTACGGGTAGTCAGAAGCCCAAAAGTCAGTTAACCAGTCTTACCAAAGGGTATCGTGTTACCTAGGAACTAGACTTTGGAGGTCAGATAGGCAGTCGCTCGATGAAAAATACTGGTATTCAGCTGCATTCGGTTAGACTGGAAGCCGACCCCAACATAGTTGGGAAAAGTCTAGGCAGATGATGATGCTAATGACAGTGATTACAGCAGGCCAGCAACCGTTCCAAAGACTACTTAGTGCTTGTCACTTGCTTGTCGTGTGCAGTCTAGCTTTTAGTCGACTTTTTGTTTGACCACAAACGTCTGAAAGTAGCCTGGTATTTTTTTTTAAATAATAATAAAGTAGGACCTACCTATTTGAAACGTAATATTTATTTTATTTTTGATCGTCACTATTAGGCTAGATCTATCTATGTACCTATATTGAGCTCACCACACAAAAGTTTTAAAACTTAGTCGCAAGGAGTTGACTTACTTGTTGGGACCTGACTTAGCACTCAGGCCATGAGCTAGTGACCTATTACATTGCTACAGTGGTGCACTATAGCTGATGACCAATACGTTATGCCGCAACTATTTAATCGAAGTGATGCTCGCGCACGTGATGCCTCGCTGCGGGTTGTATTTCATAGAAAAATTATGACATAAACATGGAAACTTTATATTTTATTGGGCGATTTTATTGGACGTTGATAGCAGTAATTGAAAGGCGCGAGTTTGTTTACGGGCTGTAATAAAAGCAGAAACTAGCCCTTGCCCAATCCATGAGACAAAGGGCCAGAATTCTCATCATTCGTTAACAGACGACCTAAATGTTACCCTATAATAAACCAAGTGAACTAAATTTTTTCCCCAAATTAATATAAATTAAAAGTTTTTTGAATACTTTGAGCAATCATCAGGATACCCTAGGTAAGACTTTCGGGCTTCTGACGACCGAGGGACTCGGGCGTAACGACTGTTAAAGATCTACAAGTGACAACCTGGACCAAGGACTTAAAATGTTCTGTCCGAGGCACGGAGGGGTCGCTTAATAAAAACACGAGGATTAATTCATGAATGTGCCAATTTTCGGGATGAAAATGTTTAAATGCACCGCGTTTAAACAACAACATCCCAAAAAAACAAAACGTAAATCGAATCGAAGGAACTCACAGCCTTCGCATGAAAGCGAAAAGGCATTAAAATGTTATTTTGGGAGCATTCTCTAAAACAAAATAACATTCTAATGCCTTATCGCTTATTTAAAGTAACGAATACGACCCAAATAGAATCAACGACGAGGAACTTAAGCGCAAAAGTGTCAAAGACATAATAAATTGTAGGACGTAGGTGCACGAATCTCTCGGATCCACATTGGCGCCCCTTTATTAATCTCATTTAAGACCGATTGCCGCTTCAATCGGCCGTGAGCGATTTCCAGAGGATTTGTGAAATTTCGAAAGAGTTTCGCTCTGTAACCAGTTTTTCTGCAAATGTTAATGTCTTCATTTAGATGTGGATATCGTTTTCCGATATCGATTGGTAACTAACCGAGCCCGCGCGGGATGGTTGCGCATCCCGTCAAAAATATACAGTTGTTTTTTTAGCTGGTGGAAACACTAGAATAGTCTTTATAATTTGTGAACATTCATATTTTATCGGAGTTAAGTAATTTTTATATTTTTTTAATACTTAGTTTATTATTTTTTATTTGGTGCTCAGGTAGATGCAGTCGGGGAAATTAATTGTTTATCAAATTGACTCACTACGCTAAGCCGTGGTGTTTTATAACATACATTTCCATGCGATAGCATTTCATATAACTGTCACAAGATCGTTAGCGATAGCGGTAAAGTAAAGTCCTCGTCCAGCCGTTTCTATGCTGTTCTATCTCTGGCTATTCTGCTCCATGTTCAGCCTGCTATCGTAACTTTTTTACATAGGTGTTTTACTTAACCTTTGAACTGTCATTAACGAGACACAATAGAATTTTAATTGTTATCCATCTCAATGAGGCGTCGTAACAGATGATGAGATAATATATATAAAAAAACGTAATTATCTTGGAAAACGACTTAAATCTATAGCTCACTGAATAGAGAACATAAACCCATAACGTAATTTAATTTAATGTATACCTCTTATCAATTTTGACACTATGTCACTGGCGTAGCAGAGCGTAGCACATCGTAGCACATCGTAGCACCAAGTTCTACGAACTCACGTTACGATGTATTTTGTAAACCCCTTCTCGGAAAATGGACATGAGCTGACTATAAATTAATAATTTTTATTAAAAGTAGGTATTGTCATTAAGGTCTTTTCGATGAGAAATAACAATGAAAACAATATTATCTTTTAAATAATGTCTACCTGTTCAAGTCTGTGATCACCTATGAATAAAGCAATTATCTATTAAAACTGTCGATAAAATAAAAGAAACCTGGCCTTTTTGCACATTTATATTTCCACCTTTATCCGTTGCAGCATTGGCGGGATCCATAATGTACAAACTATATTCTGTAGCCGCCGGAGCAATAGTGCCACACAATAAAGAACACCCTATCTCTGAACAAAAGCTTCCGATATTACTTTTTGAAATAGTTTTTGAAATCGGAACATAGTTGCAATAATATGGGCGATTTATTCGCTGGATAGGGTGTAAACTTTTTGGATAATCCAGTAGAGGGTGGCAACCTTCATTACCGTCAGTTTTCAGTGGGCCGCCGCCGGGTACAATGAGGCTCCACACAAATGACCAACCCAAACTAAACACGTACACTTTTGATCGCACTTTACTTCACTGACTTTACTCCGCTGTTCATCAATTGTTCGTCCATTAGGTCCGTTCAATTCAATTCTCCTCCTTAATTTATGTAAGGGACTTAATGCAATTTCAAGTTATAATTTATTTCCTTCAAACTTTGTGCTTCAGTAATTTTTAATATTTGCCCACCTTTTCATTAAAAAGAAATATCATTATGATCGTCTAAGTTCTTTAGTTTACAGCTTAGTTAACATTTAATCCCTCTAAAAACATTAAAATTTTTAAAAAGACAACATTCTATATTCCTTTCGCTCACATCTCTCTCATTCTAATATCTCATATCTCAATAGGTTTTAAAGCCTGGTTAGCTTTAAAAAGAATTGAATTCTGTGATGATTTCGATAGATTGAGATCTCAAATTGACAAAACTTCATACAGGTAATCAACAGTAAGGTATATGAATGTCAAGAATTTGATCAAACTCTCGGCATTCATCCTAATTTATACCTTATTACAATGAACTAAGAGTTGTTGGTTGGTTTTACGTTAAAATCGATCATTCGTGAACGTACTACTTTAAGGGCAGGTCAAAATTGATACCAATTAACCTTTGCTTCAAAGCTGTAAATATAGGCACGCACGTATTTTGTTGATTGCAGGTAGGTAACTTATAGTACCCAAGAATCACACGCAACGTTTTGTGAAACGGTAGTGTCAATGACAAAATATATTATGTGAGTAGAAATATTTGAGAGGAACAAGTTACAACGTAGGTACTGCACAATAAATTGCCAGATAATATTGTTAATGCATAAAAATACAAATATTAAAAATGTTATGTTCAGAAACATTGTAACACGTAGCTAGAAATAAAAAACCCTGTGTATGATAAATAACCTTTTAGTAGAATTTAAAATCTTTAGAAGCCTTTTTTTATCGACTCACGGAGTCATTATGTTACCTAATAGCAGCATGATTTATTTGTATATCTCAGAATGTTAAGTGATCTGTCTGTGTTTATTTATAAGAATAAATTCTTTAAACCGAAACTAAACTTAATTCACGTTGCTTTCATTTGCACTTCTCTTATCTGGACATTGTTTCATCTTGAGACTTTGAGTTCATCAGCCACCACTAAAAGGATGCAATACCTGTATCACACAAGCCTCATAACGATAAGAAAGCCTAAGTTACCACAGAAGCATTCAAAGCAGAAGCATTACAAAATGCAATGCCTAATAAAAAGTGCAGGGTTGGATTTTCAACGCTCGGCTCTGCGCCAAGAGTTGAAATTGCAACAGTAATATTAAGACATTTAGGTGTTGCCTGGTGTTGGTGAATGCGGAAATATTAGTCTGGCAAATTGCAACATTTTCCCGGTGGTATCCAGAAACTCGTTTGACGGCGAATACATAGCATTTATCTTTCCATACCTACCCACAATAAACTCATTACCAATAATTTAACACGTCACAAGCTGGTCGGGAATTTAATACCTTTGAAATGAATGTCGCCTCACCGTCTCCGTAGCCAAGAAATAAAATTACATACCTACCTAGCTAAAAATGACATAAACTTTAGTATAAGTAGGTATATACATGTATTATGAACTTTCCTATACTATTAAATGAGCATTCTCTATTTTCACCAGAGCAGAGCTCGGTCGCCCAAGTACTAATTGCAAAATGACATGCAAAATAGATTTTATAAACATCGAATAATAACATAAATGGCAAAATGTGAGTATTCTATAGGTACACCTCTGCCAAACCCGTCAGGAATTACAGGCCTGATGTTTTGTTATATGTAAAAATAAATCATCGGCTTACATTATCATTAGATACGTATGGAACACACTTTAGGTGGTTCTCATTGAGCGTTCGGGCCTTGAAACATGAATACGATAGATGTAGAATATGCGATGCAGAACTTTCAATTTCAATAGAAAATTGAAGCGAGATGGTTGAAGTTTGGGTATTGCGGATTCACTTTCTCCTGTATAGTATAATTCCCAAAAGCATAACTGTTCCGAGATAGCTCAGTTCTTGATACAGCTGCGTGTATACTCAATATATTCAATAGCACACAATCCACACATTTATTAATATTATTATGTCCGTCTTTATTACAATAATGCTTGTCTCACTCATCAGCATCATATCCAGTCACCGCTGAATACCTAGACCTCTTCAAGAATCGCTCGAACCTACACTGCTCTATCAGGTCGATTCACACGTGCTTTACTTACACACAATATATTATTTGTGGCATTTTTTAGGAATACTTTATAAATAACTAGCTAGCTATCCAATACAAAAATATTTTTTTCAAATCCTACTGGTAATTCCGGAGATTACCCCCTACATATAAACTTACAAACAAACAAACAAATTTTACCTCTTTTTATTATTATTATAGTATATTAGTATAGATACAGTTTGTCCACATAACTAAAAGTCAGTTTCCTTTGCCGTGCAGGTCGCGCGATCGAGCGCGTGTGCGCGGGCGCAGACGGCGCGGGCATGGTGTCGGCGGCGCGTGCGCTGCTCGCCGCCGTCACCAGGGTGCTGCTGCTGGCAGACATGGTCGTCGTGCGACAGCTACTACTGGCTAAGGATAAGGTAATTCTAATTTTCTACTTAATAAAAATCCTAAACTGCACTGGGTCCAGAAGCATGAAATTCTGCACAACAGTTCCTTATATGTACAAAAGTGAGCAGTTAGAATAGATTTTTGAAAATCCTCTATTCATCCCCTAAAGAGGTTATCCCCTAAATAGGGGATGAAAGTTTGTAAGGAATTTTGTCATTTTCGCCATTCGGTAATCCCTTCGAGCGGGCTCGGTTTGTTATGTTATGTATGATTTATTTTTTCCTCGCAAGTGTGATAAAAAACTTCGTTTGAGACGTGTGGCCATTTGGCTCGGGCTACAATTCCGCCTCGAGTGCAATGACAAACTTTGCCCACTTGTATCAAAATGTACTATTTTACAAACTTACGCCCAACTTCTGGAAAGAAAATTATCGACGCGTAAAAATTTTACGCAAGTAAAATGCTGATGTTTTGATAATGACGTTACCGCTGCTTATGTTTATGAAATATCCCTTTCCTACAAATTGTATTTCCGCTAGATCCCCAGAACGCGTAGTATGACATTTTATCTCTACTCTACCGACTCTACGAAGAATAGACATATACAAGGTTCTATTGGCGGGTGGCCAAAACTGGAACTAACCGCCGTCTGGTTTTGTCAATACAATTTCTGTGTCAATTTTCACAAATGTTTACCAACAACGCCCCCCTGTCAATGCCATTCAGGCGCCAAAAGATCCTTGTAGCATATTCCTTTCTATTGCTTTCAATACAAAGTGACAATATTTTCTTCATTTTTCGTCGCGCCATAGAATACCGTTCGCGCCATAGAATTAATTCTACAATCTGTCATTTCATTACTTATGTGTTTCGTTTCTTCCGTTTCTACGGTCATACTACGCGTGCTGATCAGGTGTTTTTGTACCTATCAACACTCAGAAACTTAAAGTACGACTGAGATTAAGGCCAGATGCTACTCAAAAGCAGCCAGTTACAAACTTAAATCACCAATGAGTGGCCAAAATGTCACAGCACTAGTATTTCAATGGCGGTCCATAAACGACGCAACCAATCACACCACTACATAGTTAATAATGCATTAAGTAAGGCGCGGGCCATACAAAAGGGACGAGGGACGCAGATGCGGCAGTAGTATGCAGGCGGTAAAACGACGTGCCTGCATATTGTCCTTTCTGTATGTTTTATACCAGATCGCAGTAACACATTTTGTATGAAGAATAATGAAGACACTTAAAAGGGACGCCGCGTCTGCGTCCCGTCCTCGTCCCACGTCCCTTCTGTGTGGCCCGTGCCCAAGTCACCTCATTTATAGATCGATACTACATTGATTTTTTTTTTTTTTTAATTTATATTTAACAATTACTAACAATAGCTACTACTAATACTTAAATATATGAAATGTAAAACTAACAAAACTAAATTAAGAATGTGAAATATATAACTAATTACAAAAAAAAAAAAAAAAAAAAAAAAAAAAAAATTAAGAATAGGTACTAATATTAGAAATAAGAAACTGTTTTACATAAAAAAGTTACTTAAAATAGATAGGTAAAATACTGCTACTATTATATATAATAGATAAGCAATAATTATAGATTTGTATTAAGTAGAACTGCCTAATCCGCAAGAAATAAAAGGCTTTTTTATTTTTATTTTATTACTACATTGATTCGAATACCAGTGCTGTAAGTATCACGAGATAGTCGCAAAAAGTAGTAGAATGGGTATGTAATATCATGAGCCATAATCTAAACTGTAGTGTTTTCAAAATTCAAACTATAGAAATCAAATGTAATCAAGCAGATTAAACCGTAGTTAGTACGGTACCAATAATAACTTTGTATAATCCGTTATCTAATTATAAGCGATTAATGGACAAAGTTATATGGAAATGCCATCCAACCCGAATTACTCGTAGATCAACGTTCTACCTCCGAGTTCGGTTCCGTAGTACGACCTTGACCTATTTGTCGGTTACAGTAATACCAACAGTTCAGATATATTTAACATCGAACTTCACTCACAGGTAAGTTCGTTTGATTCGCATAAATATGTTTCGTGTGTTGGTCCAAAATGTCCTTTAAAAATCGAAAAGGAAAATCATGCAATTACTATGTTTTAGTTCCAATTAGTCTCATCAATTCTTAGTTAACAATAAAGATTCTTTTTTCTGAAATAACTTCGACATTCATGATTAATGGGCGACACGATGACATCTTCTTCAAGTTAATTAATGAATGAATATTTTAGTCCAACTACACACGAAATTCGACTAACGCACGAAATTGTGGGATAACTTCCTAAGTAAAATGGCGCACTGCACGAATGTGTCTCATGCGGCATGTATCTATTACAGTATTTCGAAGCTTTGTGAGATAACTTCGTCTTTGCGTTCCGTAGTTTGTTGGCTGGACGAAATAACCTTGTTCTTTGGCCTCAGTCGTTGTTATCGTGTTTTATGCGACAGGTGGCGCGAACCCTGGACCGGTTGGAGTCGGTGTCGAACTTCGCGGAGTTTGTGCGCGCGTTCACGGAGTTTGGCGGAGGTATGGTGGAGCTAGCGAGGCTCACGGCGGAGAGACGAGCAGACCTGCGCGACGAGAGGAGAAGAGCACAAGTGGCCGCAGCAAGAAACGTTCTCGAACGGTCCACTCTTATGCTACTCACCTCCTCCAAGGTAACGCGACATTTTCAAACTTCATAACCCTCAACGTTTATTTAATCAACATTGCTTGCTCATTTACGAAAACTCGTTAGCAACTCTCGTAAAAAGGTCAAGGAAATTACACGTTCAATCTAAATGCAACTACGGAAAAAGGTTAATTGTTCCTTTTTTTAGGTTTCGTTAGAATTTTGGTAAGCATAGGCATTTTAAAAGTATAGGAAAGTGGGGTAAAACGTAAGGGTTATAAAAACTTAGTTTCGTTAAAAAAACGTCAATAAAAGTTAGAATTTTGACCTTCAATATCTCCATTAGGTACAGGAGGATTCAAGGTATGATTTACAAAAACATGATCAAAATAACAGGAAGAATTTATAAACTGACTCTCGGCTTCGATATGCGTCTTTTTACACCCATACATATTTGTATGGCAGACCGAATCTGTTACCATTATAATATGTTCTCAACAGCTATAACACCGAACCTGATAACTAAATCAGGTTAAACTCGAGTGCGCAATCATTGAATTGAAAAGCCCGTAATAAAACACCTTTATATGTACGAGGGCCTGTTAATAACACCAATAAACAGTAATAAATTTTCAATCTGAGTGTCTAGTGTCCGCGTGTCCCGTGGCTCGCATAAATTAGGTAGCTCTGTCGCTTGGCCGCCGCTCCTCCTATCAATTATGTAGGTTCCGAACCCAATTCGGAACCACAAAGCGTTGGTTGTGACATCGGGGTTTATGCACGCCCATTTCTCATACGTTTTATAGTAAAAAAGTAAAGACGTAGCTTGCTATATATGGCAGTGTCAAGTGTGTCATGTGGAGGGTGAGTGAACAATCGCGGTCAACTGTATGATGGCAAAGCTAGCAATTTGTCAACGCTTCCGTGCGACCGCCGCCGACCGCGCGGCACGCCGATGCCTCCGCCAACCATTCACATGACACATTTTACAAGACTTTTCATTTTTCCACCGCTCTATATTAGATGTTTGACATTGATAAAGATCTTTTTCAACATTCTTGCTCGTAAAGTGGCTCCTATTGCACCACTTTTAGGCTCACAATAATTGCAGTGAGTTTAACACTCGGGCTTTTTACTTTGCATTTCCGCACTAGTGCGGCAAAGTGCACAGTTAACAAGTATACAGTCAGAGATGCCTTTTTTTACATCTAAGTGAAGAGCCTTCTTACCTTTTTATGTCCTTGCCTTTTCCTCGTGACATTTCGCTTTTAACAGCACATTGCATGCAGTATTTCATTAGAATAATTGTAGTAGGTAGAACAATTTAATCCTTCGCAACTAGGTACACAAGTTTACACCACATATGTCGCATTTCCCGACGCCTTCCGCCAGGTATGACTGTGAGCCAGAGGTATATTGCACAAACTTCGTGCCGTGATCGTATAGGTAGGTACTCCGCAAAGTAATTTATATTGAGAGTGAACTATTTTCTAAGGAAGGATATTCACGATCGACGTAAAACCAATAGTAAATCATTGCAATGTAAATTATCTCGGTGAGAATGAATGATTGCCGAGAATTTTATAAAACTAACGGGATTACTCTAATTTATATTTTACTAGCTTCCGCCAGCGGGTTGGCCCGAGTGGTATTTTTATAAATTATAGCCTATGTTACTCAGTGATAATATAGCATTCTACTAGTGAAAGAATTTTTAAAATCGGTCCAGCCGTTTTGAGTTTTTTTTTTTTTTATTAAAGTTTATGCATTACAAAAAAAAAAACTTTTTCTCTTTGTAATAATTATTATTATTAATGTAGATAAGTGTACAGTGGGCCGCATCAATTGGGTACCCCAAGTTGTATTAAAATTTTAATACAACTGGGGTACCCAATTGATGCAGCCCACTGTACATTACAATGTGATAAAAATTTATCGTAGTTATTCATGAACGGGTTTGATGATATTAGTGTGCTCCCCTAATGTTCGTGCACCTACTGTCGTGTTCATATTTCGATCAATAATATTTGCAGAAGGCGACCCGCAAAAATGTAGGCCGCCACAATAGCAACTGACAACTTGCCATTACCGCCGACTGTGTGAACGGCATACAAATGCAGTTTCGTTAGGGATTGTAATTTTCTTTTACAACAAAATGTTTTTAGTTATGGTACCTACCCCACGCAAATTCGTACACCACCACTTGCTAAGTAAATAACAGTGACAAGAAGTTATAACATCATCAATATAGACAAAAGTGGATTAAATACATATTATTGAAGCTAACTCAAAAACCAGCTACACACGACTACACATCAAGCTATACATTTACAGTGTAAGCTGACCTCGCATTGTACGGAATTCCTATGCAATGCGAGATCTGCATAAACTGGAATTGTATAACTTGATGTATGCCTACCTAATCAAGCAAAGTTAATAAAGAGAGGTAGGTATAAGGGACCACCGCGCGCGTTACTCCAACCAAATGATCACGTACTTATAGGCTCGTGCAGACTGGCGCGACTCGTCGCGCGACGCGACACCGGTAATTGTTCTACCGTGACGTTTTCTTAGAAATTGTTTTATAAGAGTCGCGTCGCTCTGTCGCGTCGCGCTTGTTTGCGGAAGCCTTTAATCGGCCCAGTAATCACGGAGAAATCGGAGTAAATGCCTACATGAAAAAAATAAACAATCTCGCCGAATGCACCTCCTCCTTTTTTTGATGTCGATAAAATATCGCACCGGACATTTTTACCACGTGGACGATGTAATTATGTAATACTTGAAACTTAAATGCGGTTTACACTGCACTGAACAAATTGGTCGACACATTTTCGTAATATTTTACTTTGTTTAACTTTGAACTGAAATGGGTAATGTTTTACAAGAAAACGTCCCAAAACATGAATGAAGCCATAGCCAATATGTGCATGCACAATCAACTAGATCCGTAGACACTCCCAGTGTATTTTACTACCTTCGGTGGATTTGATAATAAACGGTAGTTTATATTACCCATAACTACGTACTACCGTTCATGTGAAAGCTATACTGCCCTCCTGGTTTACTGTCGCCCTTTACGACCCACTGGTAACTGATGGGGTTTCATTCATAGTCGAGACGAGGTTTCCACCGCAGTCGCTTTGTCTTGAGAGTAGCTCAATATTTGTTCAAGACAGACGAGCCTGGGGCTTCCCGAGCAACGCGTTGGCGCGAAACAATGGCGAGAGATAGAGAGTTGTAGGTCAAGATAGTCCTACTGTTTATTCAGATTTCCGTGGCTTGCTCTACAAATCTTAGTTGCTTTTAAAACCACTGTTTTTTGGTGGTTTTTACAGGACCTAGATAGAATAAAGATATTTACCAATATTTATCTCAAAATTGTACTATTAAGTTGGGTCACACACCATTAAATTTTTCATCCAACCCACAGTCTCAGAGCGATATTAACTTGAATTTTACTTAAATGTATTTTGTCATAAACAGACATGTATGAGGCACCCAACAAGCGCGTCGGCACGAGAGAACAGAGACACGGTGTTCTGTCAGATGAGGAGAGCCATGGACCTGATCCACTACGTCGTGAGGGACGGCCTGCCAGGACACGAGGAGCCAAGCACCCATGAGGTTTGATATCTCATTCCAATATTTTCAAATACACTAATATTTCTTCTTAATCCTGCTGACATTTGTTGAAGGAGCTCTGAAATGCTAATGAGGTCATAAGATGAAAACTAGCCTCAGATGACAATGAATCATAGATAAAATAATACAAATCGACGCTTGAAAGGCAACATTGACTAAGCGACATGGGAACCCATGTCGCTTAGTCAATGTTGCCTTTCAAGCGTCGAAATAATCGCGATTATATTAATAAATTTTATTTATTTTCTTCTAACCAAAAAAGAACTAAAAGCTTGCCAAAAAATTACACAATGAGAATTCTGTATAAGCAAAACCATCTTACCCAAAACATTTTATAGCCTCTGGTAATTGATACGTTACCCGTGTGACGGTGAAAAATTTAACTATTTTATTCGACCCATCCTTTAGAAATCCTACAAGCAGCTCAATGAAACCTCGGAGAAACTTTCATGAAAATATAGGTAGGGACATAAATATTGCGTGGCACAGTTAGGCGTGCGGGTACCAACAATAGATGCAGTAAATTATGTCCACAATCCGTGACTTCAAACACCGTATAGTCTACATCGTGTATTCCCGCGGGAATGATCCCGATTCACGAATGTATGCTCGTGGTTGAATTAATTTTGTTTACGACCATATTACAACTGTATTGCTTAATCACAATACCCATAGGCAATGTGTTATTACTCAGTGTTAATAGAACACTATGAAGATGTAGAAGATGTGTGAATTGAGGCCTTAACGTCCTGTAACGTTTCAAGGATTTTACTACTTACAAATTCCAGGATTGAGCCTACAAAATGGGTTTATTAAGGCAATAAATATTGGTAGTATCCGCATTTAAAGATTACACATGCCTCCTCAATACATTTTACCTTTGTAAAGTGCTGTGTTGAGTAAAGCCCATGTAAAAACTTAGTAGAGCTCTCTCAAAACATGGCTAACATGAAGAAAGAAGCGACCCGCGAGACAGCGGAGGCACTATGTAAGTACATAATATGCTATGCTATATTCAATGTAGTTTCATACAAAAGTGCCATATAAATATTTTCTGAAAAAGACAATTTGGTTTATAAACTTGAGACGGGAGCTAATTTCATTTTCGCACCAGGACCTCTGACCAACGGGGTAGTTGCGTAACACATTTAAAATTGCAATCGATCACCATGCTTTATTTACATTGTTGAGCAAACCCATAATTCAAACCTATGAAGCAATTAATGAAAGGCAATTACCGCGCAGGTGATCAAAAGCCCTGGTGTGAAGCGGAAATTGAAAGAATCTGTTATCCCTGTAACAGTGGCCTAACTAGGTAGTTTACCACTGAGAAAGAGATATTAGATTTTTTGTTTTAACTTCCCATTGTAAAATGGAAAAGACGGTTTAAGAAAATAATACCTTGAAGCTAACTTTCAATGAAGTTTTATCTTCACTTGAAAAAATTTCCTTTGTAAGAAATCTATCCTAGAACTACTCCCAACACTAGGTAGCGTCGGGCATATAAATTCGGACAATCAAAACGTATGTGAAACATAGAATTCACAAAGAATTGACTGATTTTCACAGATAGCCGAGTTTTGTTAACAAAAAAGCGAACAAAAAGCTTCAGTGAAAAATCTGTATATCTGAATTTTATTACAGCAACGGTTCAAAATCGGGACAAAATTCCAGCTGCATTTTTTATTTATGATATAGCGCTTACAGAGATAAAAGCTAAGAAACCTATAAGCAAGGCGCCACAAGTGCAAACATTTGCCGACTCGAAACATGTCCTCTTCTAAAGAAGTTTAGCGGAAAGACACGCACCACTAAGCACGTTCCGGAGGGTAGTCTACACACGTTATAGAAAATTGTTGTTATATTCACATACCTATTATAGTTAAATGGATCATACATATTGCTGAAATATATGGCTGATGTAAGCTGGATATGAGCACCTAGGTACGCTATATAATTCGGTTTGTACCTGACATGATAGATAATAGGTACCTTCGATTCTAACAATCTGGATTTACTGGATATTCATTCATTTTCAAAGTGATTAGATACGATTGAAATTCGCCCCATGCCATGAGTAGAATAAGGGTAATGTTTCAATGTTTTTGTTATGTTTTAAAGCTAAGTTAAAATAATGACGGTTTAATCGCAGTGTTAAAAGGCTCTCTGGTGAAGTGTTGCGCAACACGTAGATACCTACAACAATTGCCCGTTTTAGAGATCGTTTAGTTTAAAATTGCACGCCCCTCCACTGTTTGTTGCATACACATTTCAAATACTTAATATACATTTTTATGCAGTTTTAAATTTAAAGATCTCTACCTATCTGTACAGGGTAACTTGTAATTCAACTTATTCCTTCCAGGGTGTAATAGTTTGACCCTTTTCCTACAATTACGCACCGCTCATATCTTAGGCAAAAATTAAGAATTACTAGGTGGTTAGAAAGTAATGGGATGACAATAAATCAGTAAATAATTCATTTGATTATTTGTAAATTCAAATAAATCCTAATTTAACGGGGTGGAAGGGGTGTTGAATTTTGGACAAAATGCGAAAACCCACCCGAACGAAGTCGAGGACGAACTGGTATTACATTACATGAGCCACTAGAGCGGCTTCCGCAGTCCACGACAGTCCGGACGCCGGAACAAATGCCTATGTGTGTACGAGTGTCTAACGAGGACAGTGTCGGCTAACTTTACTTAGCTGATTACAGATCTGCCCCCTCATAGCGTAACACATTTGTAATCACAATCCGTAATATTTTGAAACACCATTGCAACATTATATGTTTGAAAAATCCATCTTCTCGATATCGTAAATAACGAAATGAATGTTGTTGAATGGTCAAAATGAAAGGCATTGCTAGTGTACGTGTTACGTAATTAGATTGCAGGACCCGCAGTAGCGGGTCAGACGAATTTAAAATAAAAAGACCAAATTAAAAAAAACAAAACTGTAACGCGCCGCACGTATTACAGTAACCATCTCTTGCGATATTTCCCCTACCTATATCTTCTTATCCAATAATGTTTAGTAGTTTTGGAATTTGCTGCTTTAATTGGTCCACCTGACGATTTCTCGCCGTTATGTCCATTCTTTTTTTTTTAATTTTTATGGTATGTTAGATATGTAGAAATATTTAAGTTGTTTTAATTCCGCAATAACTAGATCCAGACTTGGATGCAGAATGCAGCACCACCCTCCCGCCCGCAAAAATATGGTTATTATATACGGTTATTATGATACAAAACGCCACCCAAATCTATATGTCGTGGCCAGATTTTAGAATTGATCATTTCATTAAATGATCGACCATTTCATGAAATGGTTGTATTTCATGAAATGGCCAGCTACAATTTACCACATCGTTTAAACTTCAACGTTTAATGATATATCAGTCGACGTTTGGCCATATCATTAAGTAGGGTATCCATGCAAATATGACTGGCATTCATTACCTTTTAGTAATCTGGGTCAATGAATAAATAAAACATTTTAAATAGCTTTCATTCTAGAAGAAAAATAATAATTAATAACATTGAATAGTTAAATACTAACCTGTAAAATACGTGCCAAACTCCATAGTTTTTTAACGTTGCGGTCGTTTTTCGAGTGACTTTCATAAAAGTCACGTAGCTTGGTATAATAACAATACCTACTTCACTGCATTTTTATCTTCCATTTGCATATTTATAATTGCTTTTCCAATCGAATTATCGTCCGTCGTCATGATGCACAACAAAAACAAAGCGACATCAACGCCTCTACCGGTGGATAATCTAACTATATTTTACGATATGATCACTAATGTTTGGCCACATCATGAAGTAGTCGTGCATTTAACTGTGCATATCATCAAACGTTGAGAATTCAATGATCTGGCCAGACCACATCATGATGTGGCCAGCGGTCGATGTTCTACCTATTTCATGAAATGCAACCATTTCATGAAATGGTCGATCACTTCATGAAATGATCAATTCTAAGATCTAGCCACGACATATACATCAATCTAGACACGTGTTTCGCCCCTCCACTAGGCATCCTGCGTTTCGCGTCGCCGGGCTCGGGAGGTGCTACATTCTGCATTCTAGCCTGGATCTAGTTATTACGGAATTAAAACTAAATACTGCATAACATTTTACTCCTGATTAACCCAATTTAAGTACATGAGTTATATGAACTTAAAAAAATACATACTTAGTTAACTACATACTACTAAATATACCTAAGCAATATTAATTTGGATTAAAATAGCTCAAAATAATTATTAACTAAATCATTGCAAACCTGCGCCAATAATTCGACTACTTGTCAATTTCGGCAGACCATTGCCATAAGAGTTTATGAGCATTTATACTGAAAGTGGGCAACGTCGCAAATAGCTGTCAAATATTTCGCTGTTTTAATTAATTTGGCAATATTACTGTATGGAAATAAGAAATATAGCTAACTAGAATATTCATAATCGTCGAATCGTTATAGCAACACGCATAAAGAAGTCAATAAATAGTGATCATGGGTTAAATTCCCAGTTTTTTACTCTATAGCTTGCAGACCTCCCCACTAAAACTCTGCAGGTTCTCTTCATCTTGATTTAAAATTAAAATACTTTACTATGTTTGAAAATAGACGAAATAGGTAAGTGGTTATTCTTGTTACTGAAACTTTCAGCCTAACACAACCACAGCTGTGCAAAGCATGGAAATCTCAACACTTGTTTATTACTTAGAAATCGAGATTTAAGTATTATATTTCTTCTACTGGTTGCTATGACTCTCAGTTACTCTGTGACACTCTGTGATGCGTATTCTTCGAACATAAACACTCTTTTATTTCTTTTCTTGTAGATGAAACCTTTCTCGGATAGTCATGAACAGGTATCAGTTTATTAAAAGCAGGTAGTCATTCATTTATATGTAAGAAATTATTGTTATTGTACATAATAAGCACTAGATTGTTCTCTTGTATGCTTTATTTTTAATAATGTTTTGTGAATAATTTTGTATGTTTAGTACCTCTGCAATTTGCTTCCTCATACTTTACCTATTTGTATTGTGAAATGATCTTTTATTTTTTTCACTCTTAGGCTCACTTGCACCATAAATGTCATTTATACATATTCAAAACATCATTCTGTCTATGTCAACTTCAAAATAATGATTTACTGAAACAAAGCGATGTTTTAAATACGTTTAGCGATAATAGTACTTATTTAGCGATTTGTGATGCAAGCGGGCCCTATTAATTACTTTATTTTTTGATTACTATAGAAATTATTCAATTTAGTAAATGGAATAATGTCTTCGATCGCTATGAATATATACCTACTTTGTTCTCGTTTATATTTCAGGACTTATTTATATTTGGACTTGAGGAAGCATTCAGTTCTTTAAACTTGTAATAAGTAAAGAGCACCTGCATTTTATAAACGTAGCCATAGACTCTAATGATTAAAAAGTTTTTTTTTTACTCACAAAACTCTGCTAACGACCACGCTCCAAACAGCTTAGCTAATAAAGGCCTGGCTAAGCTTCCCGCTACGTTACTAACTTAATAGGTACGTACGTAGGTATACTAACTTTCAGCGATTAGGTAAATTTCCAAACTAAGTACGGGGGGCCCTACCACCATCTTTAACAAGACAATCTTGTTTCAAGCTTATAGTAATATTACTCGGATTCAGCGCTAGAATAGCCCGCGAAATTAAAATATTCTTTCGTTTTTTTTTTCAGTATCAGGTGTATGTTTATCAAAATAATGATTTTCGACTGTAACATTTTTGGGACCACCGCGCGAGCTTCCTCTACCAAATGAAAAAAATATCACGTAATCGTCCCAGAATCATTGAAAAATCGATGTAAATACATACTAAAAAAAATCGCCGGCAAGACCTCCTCCTTTGTTCAAGACGGCTAAAATAAAAATGAATCCGTCTTGTCCGAGATCCAATTAGAGTATATATCACATACTCTAAAGATTAACTTATTTATGATTGTCAAACGATGCTGCTATTTAACTTAAAATTGTACTGCGTAGGTACTGCTAGTCTAGTTGTCAAAAGCACTGTCAAAATGTGGTGAAAAGGTACTAATTGAATGAAGTTTTACAAGTGAAGTCATCAAAACAACATTGTACCTACCGGAAATAGTAAGCTTGTTTTAAGGACGTCATTAAACGAATCACAGAGTAGATGTTAAAATAATACTGCTTTATGTGGTGGTAGTAGGTTCCCTGAGCTCGACAGTGGTGAGTAACTTATGAAGTAGGTATGTGATGTAGACCTTAAAAGTGATGCCTAGTCATTTACGCTTATTAGATAACAAAGCACTATTTTCTTTCACTAAATAAATACAAAAAAAAATAAGTATTTTCCACTTTAATCGAAGCTGAAATCACCTATTTTCTGTACCTTAGGTATTTAGTTGTCCCGTGATTAGATAAGTGTAAGGTAGGAAACTGCTACTTTCAAATATTTAGAAGATTAAGATATTTTGTGTTTTATACTTAAATTGAGTAAATGTATAGGCTGCGCAATGGGAGGCGGGCACGGCGCTGGGCGCGCTGCGCGGGCTTACGGGGCAGGTGCGCACGGCGCGTGCTCGCGGCGGCGCCGATCTGCCGCGTCGACGCTCGCTCGCGTCCACGCTGCGCGCACTCGTCGAGCGCACGCACGACTTCACCGACTCCGCCTACACCTCGCACGAACATCGACAACGGATACTAGCCCTCGCCGAAAGAATAGCTTACGAATTAGAGAGATTAGTTGCCGTGGCTGTATCGCTGGTAAGCTACCACTGTCACTTCTAATGGTCATTTCGTATAAAGATTTTATTAAGTGTGCATAATTCAGGAAGAGCAAGGTGCCAACGGTACTGCGACGGCGCTGGAGAGTGCGTGCACGGGTGCGACCAGCGCCGCGTCGGAGCTTGAACGTGCGCTAGTCGCTGCAGCGCGTGATCAAGCGCGAGATCTCGCCCCCCTCGCTGACGAAGCGAAGAGACTCGCCTCCGACCTAGCATATATAGGTAAACAAGCAGGTATAGAGTATTGTCCTAACTAACAATTTTAACAAGTTGCATGTCCTCATAACAGCTTCTTCACCAAACACTTAATGGCTCCGTTTTAAAAGTTGTTTGATGGATTTTCGTAACGTGAATCTATGAGAGCAACATAGTATTTTTCCCTGCAGCTAGTTCCTGTGGTGAGAGAGAATCAGAGAGACTGCACAATATAGCCAGCCGGCTCCATGAACAATTAGATCACATTATAGAGGTAACTTCAAGAATCTTAATTTAAAATTGGCACGAATCCGTAGAATCGACATACGTGTAAGTATATATTTTAATCAACAGGTTTGCAAATTACTCAGGCATATAGCTTTGTCGGAGACTCTGCAAGTGAGTGCAAAGTTTGCGGAAATAAACCTTAGGATATACGGTCCGCAAGTAGTGACAGCGGCGCGAACGCTGGCGGCGCACCCGGGCAGCACGGCCGCGCGGGAAAACCTTGACGTGTTCGTGGACATGTGGGCGTGGCTGCTGGCAGATGCCGCGCGGCTGGCCCGTGAGCTGCTCGACCTCACGGACGACAGACCCGACAAACAGCAGTACAGCAGTTTGCCGAGGCCAGGAGTAAGTAGTGCACATACACTGAACACACCCATTTTTACTTTCATCTGATTTCAGCATACGCTGATATTTTATGCAGTGACCGCAATTGTGACCGGCACTCATTCGCCTGCTCTCACAATGAAGGTATCATGTAAAGGTACCATTCGAATCTTGGCGATCACGACCCTGGGTCACGGCGCACCGCACTCTGTAGGTTTTGTAATCTGTAACTAGACCATTTATGCTAGACTTCTGTTGAATCAATATTACAAGTCTAATGGTTTTAATACAGAACAAATATGATAAAAACTAAGAACATGATGAAGAAGTGCGAAATGCAATTCGCTTTCAGTTCGTTTTGGGTACTTAAGTATTTTGAAGAAAAAAAACAGGAGCCTAGATAAATGCTGTCTCAATCCGAATAACAGCATAATATGGTGGGAATAAATGCTCAAATTGCAAATTATTTTGGTATTCTGTTTGAATAGACAATTCGTGCTTCGCAGGCCTCTTAAGATCTATAGGTATCACGGACACAAGCACTAATAAAAAACATACCTAATAGGTACTCAAATCCGAAACTAATACAACATCCATCCAAATGCGGATGGATTCTCTAATCTTGATAAAAAATTGTTTAAAATCTAAGCAACGTAATGACATAGTTGGTTTATCAGTTGAACATTGCATCGAACTGTCCTGTGTTGAGCTGGATAAGCATGTTGTAGTGTGCGTATACAGACCCCCTAATTATCAGAACTTTTCTTTATTTGAGTCAATAATGGAAGATGTCCTAGCGAAACTTGCATCCAGTAACAAAGCCGCAATTATTTGTGGTGATTTTAATATAAATATTCTGGAAAATAATTCAAATAGCAGTAGAATATTAAGCCTTTTTAAATCGTTCAATTTATCAAATGTTTTTACAGAACCAACTAGAGTAACTTCAACTTCTGCTACTTGTATCGATAATGTCTTCTGCGGTTGTGATTATTTAGATAAAGCCATCGTAAATTATTTACCGTCTGATCATAGTGGACAAACGGTAACTTTTAAATTTAGAACACCTATTCAAAAAGTGCAAATACAAATTAGACCAATAACAACTGGCAAATTAAATAGATTCAATAGTACCCTAAATAATAAGTTAAATGCTCTGGGCCCTAATATGGACGATGCAAATAAATTGTATGAGGATTTCTTTTCAGTAGTGCACACTGAATTCAATAAAACTTTTGAAAAGAGAACAAAAAATATTTGCCCTAATTTTATTTTTAGTGACTGGGCAACTAGAGGTATTAGGATAAGTAGGGAAAGACTGTTCGAGCTTTATGGCCTTAAGCCTTACATTAATACTGAAACGTTCAACAAGTATGTTGCTACATATTCCAAAATTTTTAGAAATACTTGCAAGATAGCTAAAGCTCTGTATATTAGCAACAAGATTAAATCAGCAGAAAATAAAATAAAAACAGTTTGGAAAGTTATAAATAATGAAACTAATAGGAAAAAAGTACGAAACACTGAGTACACATTGGAGACTTCACGTGGTGCCATAAGCTCTAACTTAGAAGTAGCGCAAGAGTTTGTACATTTCTTTACCAATATACCATCTAAAACGACGGAAGCTTTAAATTCTTCACCCGATGTCTCAATTGATTTATTAAGAGCGAACGTTCCAGGCTGCCCGGTTGAATTTCAATTTAAACATATAAACCCAATGATAGTTATAAAAGCTTTTCGGCAAATCAAAATCAAATTGACCGAAGATCTATGGGGATTATCTATCAAAGTTTGTACATACATAATCGACACTATAGCACCGTACTTAGCTTTAATATTTAATTTGTGTGTGGATCAAGGAGTCTTCCCGGATTTAATGAAATACAGTAAAGTAATACCACTTTTTAAATCTGGGGACAGTAAAGACACTAACAATTATAGACCAGTATCTGTGCTGCCGGTATTCAGCAAGGTTTTCGAAAAGGTAATGCTCAATCAAATGCTTAATCATTTTAACGCCAACCAAATCTTGCACGATCAGCAATATGGTTTCACCAAAGGACGTTGTACAACTGACGCCGGTGTCACCTTATTAAAACACATATTTACAGCGTGGGAGGAGGCCCAAGATGCCATAGGAATCTTTTGTGACCTCTCCAAGGCATTTGACTGCGTGAGTCATGAAACCTTGCTCTTGAAACTTGAGCATTACGGACTAGGAAAACTTGCGCTCAGTTTAGTAAAATCTTATTTAAATGATAGACAGCAGCAGGTTCAAGTAAATGGTGTCCATTCAATCGGTTTAAAAGTAAAAATGGGCGTTCCCCAAGGCTCGATATTGGGTCCTTTCCTCTTTTTAGTATATATTAATGATCTACCCCATTTATTAAAAAACCAACCACAAATGGTGTTATTTGCTGACGACACTTCCTTAATTTTTAAGATAAATAGACGTGCATCAAATCTTGACGGAGTAAATATCGCCCTACTGCAGGTCCAAAATTGGTTCACTGCTAATAATTTAGTATTAAATGGGAAAAAAACTAAATGCATAAGATTTGCTTTACCAAATGTTAAAAGTAGTGATTGTGACATAGTATTGAATAAGGAGAAACTAGAATTTGTCGATAAAACTGTTTTCTTGGGGATCACGCTCGATTCAAGGCTGCAATGGGGTCCTCATTTAACATCTCTTGCAGGACGGCTAAGTTCAGCAGCATATGCTGTGAGAAAAATCCGTCAATTTACCGATGTAGATACCGCGAGGCTAGTCTATTTCAGTTACTTTCATAGTATCATGTCTTACGGTATTTTACTATGGGGACGGGCTGCAGATATCGAGTCTATTTTTATTCTGCAGAAGAGAGCCATCAGAGCAATATATGGCCTCCGCAGACGCGATTCTCTAAGGGAACTGTTTAAAGATATTAACATCATGACGGTACCTTGTCAATATATCTATGAAAACATCATGTACGTAAGGAAAAATCTAAGTCTTTTCAGTAAAAGAGGTGATAAACACAGTTATGGGACTAGAAATAGGGACCAATTAGTTCAACCGGGTTTCAGACTGGCTAAAGTAGACTCATCCTTCATGGGGTGCTGTTTAAAATGTTATAATAAAATACCTTCCCACATACTCCAACTGAACGAAACGAAATTTAAATCATGTATAAAACGCACACTATGCTGCCAAGCATATTATAAGTTGGGGGATTACATCGCTGATAAAAATGCTTGGCTCAGCGCTGGTCCAGCTCCACAAGGGCGCATAAACTAATTGATTAGCATTCAAAAGTATTGTTGCAGCTGCTGAAGATTGTAAAACTATATTTCCTTTGTATAAATTCAATCTCTTTGTATTGTATAATTGCATATCACATGTGTGAGCACTGTGACCATGTTGTACATTCCATAAAGCTACCATTTACTGGGTACGTCTTTCATTGACTTGAATGTGCCCTGGCGGCTGAGAGTATGTCATGCTCACTCAAATGTCTCGCTGATGGTGGCGTGTGTGTTGGATCATTAAGTTCCCTTCAAAATGGTTGAGCTAAATGGTGCTGATCCATGCGTCATGTTCGTGAACGGGCGCCGTCAGTAGGGACTGGTCATCTCTTAGCTGCCACGGTTTATTTTAATTTAATTAAATTTTTGAATTGATATTATATTTTTATTACGGACGCTTTTAACGTGCACGTCTTTCTACATTGTTCTCACTTGTATAAGTTCAACACGAATGATGTAACCAATATTTTGTAACAATATTTTGATTTAAAAGAGTGTCCGTGGAGTTTCTTGCCCGTTCTTCTCCATAGGTACCTACTACGCTTTGGAATGGGCAACTAGCTTCATTTTTCTGACTGACCGACCCCTTGACAATTCAAAAGTACCTGTAATTGGTTTATTTGAAATAAATGCTTTGAGTTTGAGTTTTGAGTTTGAGTTTGAGTTTGATGCGCAATCAGTGTCCACGTAATATTAGTGTCAATTAATTCATAGAAACACGGGACGACAAGCAAACCTCTGAAAGCAGTAAGGTTGGATTCTGACGAGCAAGCAAAGATCGCGAAGTCTGGTTTAGAAATGAAAATGATGTCCTCTGAAATGGATGCCGAGACTGAAAAATGGCAGGGCGCAGCTGCCGACGAAAACAACGATATTGTGAAGAGGTAGGGATCACTATCACCACTCATACGAATATACATAATTATTACATAATAACTTCGAATCTGAACATGACCTTCACAAATTACAGGGCAAAAAATATGTCTTCCATGGCCTTCGCTATGTACCAATTCACAAAAGGTGAAGGCCGTCTAAACACTACTCAAGACCTCTTCACACAAGCGGAATATTTCGCGGAGGAAGCCAATAGACTTTATAAAATTGTGCGACAGTTTTCTTATCAGGTAAACCAATAATAGCATGCAAAACATCCATAGTTAAATGGTATATGTATGTATCTATCATATAAAATATATTTTAAGGTACCCGCGGGAGCAACAAAAAAAGAACTTCTAGAGCATCTTGATAAGGTTCCAACGTATGTGCAACAGCTACAATTCACAGTGAAAGAGCCGACGGTTGGGCGCGCAGCCACCTTCAGCAAAGTAGACAACGTTATACAGGAGACCAAACATCTTATGAACGTTATTAGTAAAGTCGTCACTACATGTTTCGATTGCGCAAACAAGGTGACCGCTCATTCCTTAAATCTATTTGACTACCTATACAATATTATATTTTTCAATTTCTTTTTCGAGCAACACATCGCACATTTTGACAGTTTAGTAAATTTTCTAGGAAATGTAAAGATTTTAGTGCATTGGAACATAATGTTCCTTAGGTACCTTTGCCGTGGGAGGCCCGTGTGGGAGTGGTTAAAAGGCACCAGAGTGTTGCACCTGTTAAGTACTTTAAAGATTATATTTCATTCGTGATTGTTAGTTTCGGGAAAACGGTGAAACAGTGTGATTAAAAATACGGGATTTATTCTTGGTTGCAATTTCCATATTAATCTGTGTTAAGATCAATTATTTTTGCAGAATCAGAAAATTACCTTTAATATCAACAAGAATAAATCTCATTAGTTTAATAGAATATTAGTTTTATACATTAGTAATAGAGCCGTTTAATGAAGAATCCCACTTTTGTTTACTGTTTATTGTTGTATTTATTTTTATATCTTTTTTTCCTTCCTCCATGCACCGGGTGGTTCCGTCCACGCCAGGGTCTAATTCCGCTGGACAAAGCGATAAACAAAACTTCAGCACAGACGCGGGACGACTCGGTCTGTCTCTATCTTGCACCTGCATATATCACATCACCATATTCATGTATCTATACGTGTTCCTGTGTACGTAGTTTACCTGCGCATGTTAATAATAATCATGCCCATGCGAAAATACTTCTTCATGAATACATATTTATGCTAATAACGACCTACCTCTTTCATAGAAGTTTTTTGAGCCAGCTAGAACCCGTGCTCTACGGGGAAAGCTTCCCACGTCAGAGATTCCCTGTTACCTATGTGTATATGAACTTGCCCTTTCGTCGTGTCCAGCCAGCCTGTCAGTTGTTATCTCTTTATTTATGCTTTTTCCATGTCTCATTTTCCTTTTGTTTACGTGTTATTTGTTACATTTATTTTCAGTATTCCCTATGTATGCCTGAGAGAGTTCCTATGCATTGGAAGCCAAATTTACAAAAAGCATCCACGTATAAGAGTGAAAATAGTGTACTGAATGGTTGATGTAGGTATTTGTGGATTCAGAATTGTGGTTTTGTTTAACATTTCAGTTTGTATCCAATGCAAATCATTAACAAACTGATCATTTACTAACCGTGGATTTAGTGTAGCATTGTTTGTTAACCCATAGCTATTATTAATGTTGTTGGTGTGATATTGCAATTGATAACTTATTATTATTAGATTAGCATCTGTGTGGTATTTTAATTAATCATTCGCGTTTAAGTTCATAAACCGAATATGATATTTAAGTGAATCAGTTTTATTTTCTCTTCTAAGTAATTTTGCTACAATTTATCTAATGTCAATTAAAACCAACACACTTGGTGTCTAATTTTCATTACTGTAATAACTTTTCCCCATTACACATGATTCAAAAAGTGGATTTACTTAATAAATTCGAACTATTGCGTATGACCGCAAATTAATTCGCGAGCATGGTGTTTTTTGTCATTTTGAGAATATATTGTGTATTCCTTTAGATTTGTGTGAACTCAAAGTCTAACCATGAGACCTATAAATAGCATATTTTATTCAGAATATTGAAATGTTTACTAAAGCTATCTGAAAATTTGCGAGTAACTGTTGTCTTCATGAGGAAGGGGACTTTTCTAGCTGAAGAATTCCCTTGTTCGTGTCGCTGGTTGTTAATGAACACTTACAAATCTTCTAACTAGTTGTTATGACGGCATACAGTACAACCTGGACTTCACTGGTCTGACGGCGGGCGCGGCGGCTGGCGGGCGGCCGTCGCGGGACGAGGAGGGCGGCGGCGGCGTGGGCGGCGACGCCAAGCCGGGCGGCAGCAGCTCCGACACGGCCATGTGACAGTACGGCATGGGCCGGCGCGGCAAGGGCGACGCGCGCCGGACCAGGGTCAGCTTCCTCTTGTTTTAAAGACATAAACGTCTTCGAACAACTCGTCGCCTGAGGTCGGAAGAACCGACACCGCGCTGATACACATAAAACTGTCCTACAATGCCTTTAATATATTGAACGAGCTGAATGCATCAAGTAAGATTTAGGTTAGTGATTTAACATTATCATTTTATATCATTTATGATGTTACTGACAGCATCTGCAATTTATGAACAAGATAGGAACTAGATAGCTATCCGTACCTATAGATTAAAAAGCAGTTTCTGAAATTAATACACGGATACTACCAACATTAAGTAGTAAATTAGCTGATTTTAGGTATAGGCCAAATCTTGGAATTTGTAGTAAAACTCTTAAAAAGTTACAGGACGATAAGAAACCTAGAACGCCCTGTACCTAATAATTTTAAGGGTTTTACTACAAATTCTCAATTCAAATGTCTAAATTGAGGAGCCACCTGAAATTAGGCACCTTAGATTTAGCCAAAAAAATCGGCTAATTTACTACGAAATATTAGTAATAGGTATCGAATTAAAAGAAAGATTCATAAGACAAAATGAGGCGTATACACAACGAATGGCATTCTGTACAGGTTTATGTACTTCTAGTGCGGTACCGGTACTAGGGACCACATGAAATAATGTGTAACTGTTCAAAATGCCTAAAATAACGCAGTTACGTGTTATTCCGTGTGGTACTTGAACACCGACAAACCTTGCTAACAAATGATTATAACTCGCATAAATAAGCAGTCATTAATTAATCGTTTGTAGCAATTTAATTAATAATAAGATGGACAGTACGATATACAAAGTAAGTTTCTGCAGAGCACTTGCGACACACAAAGCGTCTTCTCAACTCAACTCATACCCGTTTTCAGTAACACTAGGAAACACCTATATAAACGCCTATAAACGCGCACTGTTGACTTTCAGCGCTCGGTTCCGAACCAAGAGTTTCAAACTCAACAGTGCAATAATATTTTGGCGTCCATTTAGATGTTTCCTAGTATTAGTGAAAACGGGTATTAGTATTTTTACTCTTAATGCTAGATTGCAAGCGTGCGGACGCAACGCATTTGGCTGTGGATCGAAAGTAATAAATATATTATAAGATAAAACTTTGTTACTATAATCAGGGCCTTCAATGTTAACACCACAATATATACTTATTATTTCTCAAACGTAGTTTCCAGTGCTATTAACTTATTGATAGAGTAGAAAGGCATATACAGACAGTTGCAGTCATAGGTATTATGAATAATGCCTCGAATAGAACAATTTGTGATCAATAATTAAGAAGAGTGAAATCGTACAATAAATATAATACTTGTTACACTTTCATAATGTTACACATTGTTACAATTAATACGTAAACACAGAGAAGCCTATTTTTTTAAGTTTCCCTCTGTTAAGCCTGTTATAATAAGTACTTCTAACCCTACTAACTTTTATCTATTTATATGTAATATACATATACTGGTCCTTCACTATTGTTTACACCTAAGCTACCTTCTTCTCTGCGCACCCTACTGCACTTTCCGTGGTCCTGTTGCACATTGTTTTGCGTTATGCACGGCAGCTTCTATTTCGTTTGGCATCGGTGGCGACATTATTTTCAGAACATGCTACTTTACCACATTATACTTCAGAACGACACAGTGTTACTCTTGCATTCGATGTTATCGCATTCTTAGTCATTTCTCTTTTACCGAGTTCGTGTACAAACATTAGAATACCTACGGTCATATTGACATTACTTGAGCAGGCTGCGCGTGCGGCTGTATACATTGCATGATTGTGAAGCGGAACAAATAGGTAGATGTGTGTTGCATGTGTGTTAATGGATGTCGTACGTCATCTTTCCGACGGGGAGGATGTTTAATGTTAAGATGAATGGAAATTGACTCTGGTGGTTGCTCCAGCAACTCCCTCGTCGCCCAGAAACGCAGTGTTATATAGACCATCGGCCGATGAGCCGCGCCGGCGCAGAACGCGGGCACTTGTTTGACGACCGCTCATGCATGCTGCAACGTGTTCAGGGCTGGCATTGCATGGAGACGCGCATCGCCCGGCATGCCTGCAACACCGCTGATCAACAAATATGTGACGGCAATAATGAACATATCAGTTTGTAGGTCATAGTTTCTACTGCCTACAGACAAACGACAAAGTCGTTATTTAGTCTTTAAGAGCTTTATTGTTAATAGATAAACAGAGAAATATGAGCGTGCCTAGTGCCTACCTCTACGGTCTGTTCAATAGTTTAACCTAGATGAAAGATTTTCTGATAGAAAAATCGGAAAGCATAAATGTTAGTTGGAATGTTCAATGAAGCATACTATAGGTATCTACTTACCCGCTCAACTTGTTGCAATGAGGGTTTTCATGAAAATTCATGCCACCAGTTGGCACCACTTTGACAAGAGGTCTTCTATTTCGTTACTGAATATAAAATATATGATGACGTTCATCATTCGTTTCATTCATTGGTTCATCTACAGTCATGACTAAAGAAAATATAGGCGCTTTGTCACTTTTGCCAGGTGCCCGGACCTGACGTCTCAGTGCTGCCACTTGGCGAACGACATTTCAGAAAACTCTCATTTCTCTTTATAATAAAAATTAAATGCTGTTCGTTGGTAAGCGCATCACTTGAGAACGGCTGGACCGATTTGGCTATTTTTGCTTTAATGTTTGTAATAGCCCGAATCAGGTTCTAAAGGAAAAAAAAATGAGAAAAGTTGCAGAGAGAATTGAAAAATTCGGGAAAACTAAAATTATTGAAATTTGGACAGGACAACGTCTGGCGAGTCAGCTAGTTTCCATATAATTATGTATATATAGTAGCAAATTGTAGTTCTTTCAATTTCCTCCACCTATCGAAGGTAGGTACAGCACCAATACACTCCTGTGTGAGAACAGGTCTATACTATTACTTAATACGTATAAATAATTGACGCAATATTACGTATGTAAGTAGTTAAGACAGCCGCAAGTTATTCATTAGTTCACTGTACTACCGCTTGGCCACCGCTACGACCGTCTCACTCTGTGCTTCTCGCCGACACAGCGGTGCCTGTCTTCTGTGCTCGTCCTCACGCTATACCGGTCTATATAACACTTCGCTTGTTTCATACATACTTTAACTTTACTCTTCTAAACTTACAACGTGAACGATGTTGGCTTTCATATTATCTAAACTTATATCTAACGAAATTGTTATCTAATACGATACTGACTACTTTAACTTAACTTTAATCTTGTTTATTGCCTTCTTAGTTACTTAATAATACTTAATGTATTAATCTAGAATACTAATAATTATGTATAAGTCAGTTTCAATTGTAAGAAGAGATGATTAGATTAGTTACCACAATGTTATAACTAATGTAAAGAGCTTGATGAAGCTTTATTAAGAAAGAGTTGTGAATCGAACTTGTGGCCACGTAACGTTAGAGACAAAGATTAGCGTAAACTGCTTTGACTGTTAATAACAATTAAGTTTATTAAGGTTCTTCACTAAGTTTAGTGGAGTGACATGTTTATTGATTCATGGGCTATAAATTAATTATATACAAACATATTGCTTTTATACAAATTATAAGATAAAATGGTTGCGAATGCTCTAGGCAGGGCTGTTAAGATATTTAAATTAAAGCTGATTGGCTTTATTGTATTGCTAAATGCGTAAAGCATAATAGACAGTCATTTTTGTATGTCGTCGTCATTCATGAATGAATTGTGCCAAAACAATTCTGCATGAGGCATTATAATAGATACGCAACCTATCATCAAACTGAACCGTTTATGAGTCTAAACATGAATCCCAATTTCGAACGTTCGTCGGTCCACACTGTGAGTGATATGGAGAAGCCCGCCGCCTCACTACAGTTAACAGTCACTGCTTACATCACGGTCATTTCATGGTATAAAGTTAACGAATACATGGTATAATTTATGAATCATAGTATCATCGGAGTACATACGTATATTGTAGGTCGTGAATACAATAGCTGTGCCATTGTGCCTCCTCGCTTAGACTAGCGTTTAGCTAATTTAGCACCGTTACCGAAATTTTCAACGAGAATTCTTTAACATAAAATAATAGCGAATTACACGATAATGAATGGTCATCACAGTAAAGATATCATAATTTATCGGTTAGTATATAAGTAGAATTTAGCGATACAGTGATTTGTGATATTACAAGATACTTATCGAGATTTAGTACAACGTCCTTTAATTTCAACGTTTTTATAGTAATTAACTTTAGTAACACGAAAGAACACCAAAATAGTAACCATAAATACTAAATAATTATGTACTTATAGTTAAGATATAATATAGACAAGGTATAATATAATAGATCAGGAATTCTACGGAGGAGACCTTAGCAAGAATTCTTCTATTTAATTAGATATAGTAGGATACATGCTGAATTTGAGATTGCCTGCTGCTATATGCGCATCACTTAGCAAAACACATTGGTTTCAAGCGCGATACAATTAGTTAATAGTGAACGAATGGCCTGAGATGTAAACTGTTTGACCTACCTCGACGCTGAACAATCTAACGCAAGGAGACGATTTAGGTATAAGGGAACATTATGAAATATTATTTGCAATTCAAATAACGTAGGTACATTCTTAGAAGTGGCTATATTTTCCAAATTTAATAATTAATTAATATGGAATACCTAATCTAATAAAAACTGAGCTTCCGAAAGTTGAATGCCTAATTCATTATCACAGCTATGTAAGGCGCGAATACAATAAATAATAAACTGCAATAATATATGAAATCAACAGTCTAATTTAATAAATAATAATCCATGTACCTACACATAATAAGACGTCTTATAACACACATAAAATGATGTGCAAAGTACTTAGTTATAATAACTACAAAATATTTTTTCTATTATTCTCTTACATGTAATGTGTAAATTGAGTACCCTGAAGGAGTAAAACCCCGGTAAAATGAATAGGTATTGTAAATAAATTAATTTTTATAGAATTAAATTCAGTGAAGAGATGTCATAGTTAAAACACGTATCGTCGAATATTTTAAATTAATGTTACTTTGTGTATAAAGATTGTATTGTCGATAAACTGTTGTGATTGTTATAATATATTTGAAGTTGCATTTTCATTATTATAAGTAGAAGTATATTTTCCATAGTGCTGCCAAAGATATTTAATAATATATCTAGATGTAGTAACGTTGTTTACATAACAGAATATTTTGAGGTTGTTCGTGAATTTATGAATTGTATTTTGATGTGGTCGACGAATGTAATAACACTGTGTACGTGATCTATTACATCACTAAATAAAAAGAGAATTCATACGAGAATCTGTGTTTCAATACGACTCCCCACTCTTACTTGATGTTAAGGTTAGTGTGAATGTTTTAAATAAAACGATCTACCCCTATATATTACGTATTTATTTATATTTATTCAAAGGTACAATATATTACATCGTCTGAACTCCCTTCCTCTCCCAACACTCATCACAAGTCCATCGTAATGACTAAGCAAAACATGTGTATGGTAGTGGGTCGTGACCCTACACAAAATACAAAATTAAGCATAATCTTATCACCTAAATTATTAAATTTAACGCGGAAGTCAATACTGTAGTGGAGGAAATAATACAAATTTATTTAAACATCGCATGCTGATTAAATAAAGATTATGCATGTGTCATAAATAAAGTGTCATTTAGTAACATAACCTGATAATATATATATATTTTGCTCGTAAGATAATAATAACTAAACAAAATATTTACATAACCTAAAATAAACTAACTGATATGCGGTATATTGTTGAATATGAGTCTTAAGAAAATATTAAAACAAGAGTAACTTTATAGCATGTATTGAAGTCGATCAAAGAATCTTATGCAAGTTTGACAATATAATGAATATAGATTGTTTATAATACTATTTCGTTCCATGCATTCTCCGTTCCTGTTGGTGAGAGATCCTGACATCATTCCCTTACTCGTTACTATAAAGAAACGCTAACAACTAGCTACAGCTAGATTCTATTTCACAACTGAACTATGAGCATATTTTATTTAATATCACTAAGCACAATATAACTTTGTACAGTTATAACAAACGCCGTGCGAATAAAACCTCCGACACCTGCATCGGTTAGTCCGAAATCGTATTACACTTTTAGTAATGATATACAAGTAAAAAATATGTCTTATTTAATTCATTTTAAAATTTTTAATGGTGTATTACCTAATGCGAACTTTTAGAATAGCTACGGTATTCTCTCTCTACTTTTAAATATAACAGAAAAAAAAAAGCCGTAAACATACTTCTCAAATATTTATTATTTTTTAACTAGTTTATGCCTGCGGCATGGTCATGTTGGTCCGTATGCCGAATTTCATCCAAATCCATTCAGCCGCCAAGGCATGAAGAGGCAACAGACAAACAGATTTACTCTCGCATTTATAATATTAATTAGTATAGATTTTATTATGCTATATTTATCAGTAAAGATAAAGATTTAGTGCCTATGTTAAATACCCAGATATTGAGCTGAATCGATAACGTTTCTGATTGAGTTGTCTATCTAGTGTTACTCAACATATAATATAATAAATACAGTAATTCATGACACATTCGTCTTCAATTAAAGTATACCATTATTATAAGCTATTTGGCATCTTTATGGACGTAAATGTCTACGCATAAGCTGTAATATTGTTTGTGCTAAATCCCACGCTGCTAGCAGCTAAACAGTTTCAAACACCAAAAATAATAAATAATCATAAAAAATATGTGTGTTTTACAAAATCCTTTTGAAACACAGAAGTATAAAATTAGGCCTCACTTATCATAATAAATGCTTTGTCATGGAAAAGTCTTATAAATAAAATACATACAAAAGTAATCTCATACAATGTAGATTCATGGTAAATTTTGTATTAACTTCCTCGACGCATGTCAGTTACAAAGTTATAACATCCTGTAGTCTTCATTAATCGTTGTTTCATTATGCTAAGCCCATAGAACTATAACTTACTAATTAGTTAAGTGCGCCGTGTGCGGACTATGGTCCTTATTATATAACTATTCCAGTTGCGACACTCTTAAAAGACCAATCTGCAAATGACGTAAAAAATCTCAATACGTGACGTAAAATTACAAGAATATAGTAAATTACAATATTTTTGGCAAACATCAAAACATTTTCAAGTGAAGTTCAGTGGCACTCCCTTTTACTTATTTGCGTTAGTTTTATTTACTTGGTTTTGTGTTTTATTAGATTACCAATAATTTTGAAACAGAATAGTCACCAAAAGAGTGATTTAGTCACAGAGAAACCTCAATATACAAACTACAAGTTCGAAGTAGAGTAATTAGTGAGACAAACTTATATTGTGAACACACATTGCTGGACAGAAGACATAAAGCAATTTTCACTTGACAAACACTTGTGTTTACGACAGTACAGTTACTCGTCACAACACTAAAAATGGCACTATATAACCCAGAATTAGGTTTACAAATAAGAAAAATATGTAACAAATCTCGCTACCCAAAGTCATTTCCAGATTTCAAATACAACCAATCATGAATTATGATTCTCAAACAATTTATATCACGTTATGTACAGTCAGTCCCAATAAACTAAGGGCTTGTCAATTCTAGCAATCAGAAGAATTTAAGTATCTATTTTACAAGAAGAATAGAGATAAAATACGTAAAGTATTCTAGTATTATTTATGTTCGAAGAGTCACAGTAATCATAGACATAATTAATTTTATCGAGTATGTTTTGTTATCAAACAGAAGCCCGCCAGAATGCGGTCGGAATCTCATTTAGCATTAGTTATGCTACAGAAAATCATCGATCGAAGCTACTCGGGTAAGTCGGTATTGACCAATAATAAAAGGCAGAACGCCAAGGCATGTTTCGTTATTATTAATTTAAAACGCGATATTAGGAATCAAACTTCTATTTGTACTCAGACCTCGTTTTGATACCAACATGTAAGCACTGACCGAGGGAACCGACACTCGATCGATGATAGGCGCCGATGCGCCGCGAGGTTAGTTTCGAGTAAGTAACGGTGGGTGCGAGGCCGAAGAAACTGGTCGAGTTTAAAACAAACCTTTCTTTTTCTTGTCCTTCTTATCCTTGCCGTCGACAGTCCTGGAAGGCGAATAGGCATAGGTTAGATACAAAAAAAATCTGACATTACAAAAAAAACACATTAGCAGACAGGCGGGCACAGTTGGCCCACGCCGCGTGCGCGCGCATCCGTTACAATGCGCTGCGACGCACTCCTGCGCGGTCCAGCCAGTGTAAATACTACTTACGTACTTTAGGCCCGTCCTAAGCGGCTGGTGAAATGGCCGAGTATAGACAGGAAACTAGTGATATGCTAAGACAGAGGGCCTTAGGCCCGTATTACAGAACCTCATTTAAGCTCAAGCATTACTTAAAATAGTTTCAACCAACGAAAAGGCTTTAAACGACTATACTTGGTCATTTCACCAGCCGCTTAGGACTAACAGTATGTGCCCCGATCTAGGATGAGTACATAATTATTCTAGGTGCGAGTCAATCTAGCGAAATGTTGACTCCTATCGAATTTTGATGTCACAAATGAATTAATTAGAGTCTCATCTCGTGTAAATCTGCTCGAAATTTAAAAGCTAATGACCAAAACTGGTGCCTTATTTTTTCGGCGGCCATAAACGAAACTTTATACATTTAGTAAAAACTAACATACCAAATAAAGATTTTTTTAAACAATGGTGTCGATTCTCTTGTCACAAATGCCTCTAAACTAGACTAAAAATCACCAAAATTTAGTTTAATCCTGTCAAACGACGATTTCCCATTCTGAAATAGACTAAAATGACACAACTTAACTATATTTTAGTTTGGCAGCACTAAGATGGTACTGAGATATTAGTTTAGTGAAAATGGCAATTTTGCTATTCTGAATTTGACGTTTTTCACCTAAAATTTACATTTTCTAACTAAATCTGACTATTTTTAATCGCGACTAAAAACGTGTGGAATAAAATTGGCTGTCATGAACTTTAATTTAATAATTCACACCAACACCTCGACTTCAGATGCAAAAACAGTACTGATTTTTTTTTTTCTTTTGCTTATATCTCGAAAACGGTGTGTCCAATCGCAAAAATAATGAAAATTTCGACACCCTTTAAAAAACCCTTAAACCCCTAACACTCTACATGTAGGTAATATTTTTTCTTATTTTTCATACAAAAGGTAAAAAAATCCATATAAAACACGTCGAGGCTGCCCCCCCCCCCTTGCGCGCCTCCGGCTCTAAAAAGATTCACGTGGTTAGGTATCACGTGTGGAGTTGCGATTGTCAAATTCGATTTAGATGTGTCAAAATGATTTTTAAATTTAGAGAATTTATTTTTCAGAATAGCTTTTAGATTCTCATAGTCCAAAGTAAGGAATTTTAGTGATAGTTTAGTTAGTTTAGTTCGGTGTACAAGAGAATCGGCACCAATATCTGAAGATCCGGTTAGCAAAAACCAAGATTTCACAGGTTGATAACGAGATGCTAAGTAAAAAAAAATGAGTACGTACTCCTTGCTGTTGGCCTCGAGAGAGCGGCGGCGCAGGTCGTCTAGCGACAGGCCGGTGTCGCGCTCCCAGGCGGCGCGCTCGGCGTGCAGCGCGCGCTGTCGCTCGTCCAGCTCGCGCGCCTGCGCCTCCAGCGCGCGCCGCGTGGCCTCGTGCCGCCGCGCCAGCTCCGCCTCCGACTCCTTCAGCTTAGCGCGCTTCTCACGGACCTTCATCTCGAACACCTGAAGATAATACACGCAATATTGTTAGGCACGGTATACACGGTATACAACATTACAGGGATTTATGAGTTATGTGGCGGAGTAAAATCTGATATTTTGTTTATGTGCATGTAACAAGAGAAAAAAATTACGAGAAATGCATACCGGCTAGACCAATCGCGAACCTTCGTATTGTAACATCGATGGTTGCGTCAGAAAAATTGTATTAATATTGAATATTGCTTTCCTATTCGTCAGAATTTGAAAAATCGAATACTTATTAATAATAATTCAGTAAGATCGAAATATTTTTCATGACTCTTTTAAGCTCAGTGCATCTCGATGCGGGTAAATTCAAACGCGTCAAAATTATGTGCATACTCGCCAATAGTCGCTATGGACATAATTCCAATTTATCTACGTGATTACAATGAGCCATGACTATCCGCTTAGAAATGTGTTGAGAATTTTTAAAGAGGAAATCCCGTTTAAGCTTGTGTATTAAACTATCTTTCTCAAAGTTTTTGTCTCGTCAAAACACACAAACTTTGAGAAACAATCGCTTTTCTTATGACTTATAGGTAATGAACGTCAGTAAAACTAATTAATTAAAACCAATGCCTCACTGATTCGAAGCCAAATATATATTGTAAAATATGCAGATTTTTTTATGTTACGAAATTTTTCTTTGATAAAGTACTAACCTGTTCCATTTCGCTTTCCATTTTCTTCATCTTAAGATCATGTTCTCGTTTTTCTTCCTCCATTTGAGCCAAAGGATTCCTGAGAACAAATATTGCCATTTTAAACTATCTAAATGAACACTGAGAACATAATGGAAGAATAAGAAAATCTTCAATAAAACAAAATAAGTAGAAAATTTGAAAATAAAAGTAGTATTACACAATAAATCCATGCAATAACTAGTACTGTAATTAACTTTAAAAAAAAGTGGAGCAAAGTCTGTAATGGACAGATTTTCATTGGACTCTTTTTAGCGTTCCGTACCAAAAAACGGTTATTTTTAGGAATTATCTCTTTACTTGTGCTGTAAGACCTTGCTTTTAACCAAAATTGACAATTCTAGGTCAACCAGTAAGTATGGTAGTTCCTGTTGACCTAGAATCACGAAATTTGGCAAAAAGCAAGGTCTTACAGCACAAATAAAGGGCAAATTCCGAAAAGTAAAAAAGTTGAAAATTAAGGTAAATTTTGGTAAGTTTTCGCGAAAATCTAAATTTGCCCATATCTTTTCACCAATAAAAATGATACCAATTTTATTATGACGGTATTATGGGTAGGTACGGAACCCTCGGTGCGCGAGTCCGACTCGCTCTTAACCGGTTTTTTTAGTTCCTAGAGGTGAGTCATCTCTTTATAAATAGTGTTCGTTTCTATTGATTCAACTCAGAAGTGTGGCAGAAATCAAACTGATTGTGTCTCAAACTTGTTGCAGGATTTTGTAGGAATATGATTTGACAGACGATATCCAAAGTCGAATTTCAAGTTACTCAAAAAAGAATATGGGAAAATCAAAAAAAATATGTCGTCGGCGTCGATATTATTATGTTTTGTTGTTCCCCTCACCTCTAGGAAATCAATAAAATATCCCATGAAAATCGGACCACAATAAACCACGTTCCACTTTTTGAGTATTTTTAGTCTACTTGCATTCGATTAAACGGGCCATCAAGTAAAGGAGCGCGCCTAAAAGTATACTATAATTTCTTTCCTTTCATACATAATTATTCATATCATGTCTGACGATATATCACATCAATAGGTTCTTTTAAAGACAAATGAGGGCGGCAAAGCGGTATTTGAAATGTGGGACACAGTTGATAAGTCACGTTTAAACGACGGCCAATTCGCCTAGTCCAATTTATCAATTGGGTTTAGTTGACGAGAGCAATTTCTTCGTTTCTAGAATCAGGATGAAGTTATTTTACATGCCACATGATTTTACACAGTAAGTTACATATATCCGCTGTAGTAAGTTGGTATAATTATAAAGCTGACAACATTAAAGCAAAAACATGCATGTCACCAAAACCCATGTTTACATACATACTAAAACTACTCATTTAAATATTTAATAACCGCTTGTAAGCTTAAACTTTATACAGGGTGGCAGGGACATCGACGCGAAAACTTTTACCATGGATTCAGTACATAATTATGAAACAGCGTTGAAATTTTTCGCCGGTTATTAAATTTCAACGCAGGGACGTTCATAATCATGTACTGAATCCATGGTAACAGTTTTCGCGTCGATGTTCTTGCCACCCTGTATATCTAATACGTTGGAGAAGAGAAGATACAAGTGATCTATCAAAGTTTAAGCTTCCAGGCTTAAGAGAACAAAGCATGGGACAAAGGAAAAATCAATCAGTTCTGTGATATCTCAGAAACATTTCCGGCGAAATATCACCTTTGTAATTTTATTTTAAAATAATTTTCAAGAATTAGTATCAAAAACTGAATGTTCGGGGACGGATGGCCAAAACAAAAATAACACCGTGCTATGTGTACAAGCTGCAGTTATGAAAATACGTCGGACGTGACGGGACTTACCAAACGGTCATGAAACTGTTCATCAATCCTTGCGGGCACAAACTGAACCAACACAACCAGAGTTAACGACACGCAGCTGTGCCCCGCAAACACTTCACAGTGGCATCAGTAACAAACACAACAATTACACAAAGAAGCGAAAATGCGACATTAAACAAATAGACTATTGCATTGCATCAAACTGTCGTTCCAAACGCATACGCATTAATGTGCTGTGTACTTTACGGACAAAAAAGACGAGTAATTTGTTTTTTAGATGCCGTGTGATGTAAGCTTTCGTTACGGTCGAAAGACGGTTTACAAGACATTCATGTACCTATTACACATATTAATGCTGAGAAATCAGTATTCAGCAGAGTGTAACACACGCAAATTGATTGCAGTCATCATTATTTGAACACAACGAATATGAGGAATAAATTGTTATTAATGCCACTGTGTAAGCGCGTGAACTGCAAGTTATTATGATATATGATACATTTCATGGTTATTTTTTAAAATAATCCATGAAACAATGATTATGATAGACATTAACATTGAAGTATATGTTACACTAGAACTACACATCCGAACATTGATGATGTTCGACGCACGGGACGCTGGGCGGGGCTTCTGTTATCATACAGTCTCATGCTCATGTAAAGATGAATAAATGGTTTTTCGGTTCAACCGGAACCCGGACCAACCGAGTTTAAAGTACCTACTAGAATTGTCACGAATAGCAAAAAACTTTTCTCATACATTGCGTGGTAACTAACCTATCTTTATCTATCATTAAATCCACTTCTTCACTATCATTATCTATCATAATATAAATAGTATTATCTTATGAGAAACAGGATCGATTGGCATCAAAATAAGTTTTGTTGTGAATTTCCTATTTTCTTACTGACTGTAATTTCTTTTTAAAAATTTGTGAATGTAGTGTAGTTAGCAATTAATCAAATAATAAAAGGACAGTCTATTCAGAACGTTTTCCATACATATCCACCCTGTATATTATAAAATAAGCATAATCAGCCTATAATGTTCCCACTGCTGGGACACAGGTCTCCTCTCAGTGAGAGGGGGTGGGCCGTAATCCACCACCAGTGCGGGTTGGTAGATGTCACAATGTCTTCGAAAAAGAGTGTATTTTAAAATACTGGTGATTAGTAAAACGTATAACATCAAAACATAATACGAATATGCGTACAAAACGTATAGCGTTTGTTATACTGACTGTGACTGCACCACAAATGGCACTTGCGAGGGTAATTTCAATTTAGTGTTTCAACAATTATGGCGGCAATGGACTTGGCAATGGCGTTTTAATTTTGCGTATTTATGCTAAATAATTATGCAATCTATACAAAATTAAGTTTTTTTGTGTCATTCATTACTTACCATCAAGGTATCATAAAAGTGTATTAACACTCACGAGTTCAATAATTACTGTTTTAAGTTCGTAATGCTAAAATGCGCTTTGCACCTGCACAAGCGTCAAAATGAATGTCTCGTAGGTGAGGAACCGGAACCGCAGTTGAGTGGAACAAGAACATTGTTTCGATGTGCGGTCGTAGTGTAACATATACTTCAAAGATTAACAATTAATATTTCATTTCTGCATGCCCAAGCACAGAACGTTCAATAATGAAAGAATATCAATGCAGAGCTATTTAATAAAATCTAATATATTAAAAATAAAATAAAACTCTGTAGCACACAACTGCGACAGTATAGAAGAATTTTAAAGGTGACCAGACATGCAGCAATGAAGAAACAATCAAATAAATCACTCAAAGAACTTTTCACGTGTTAGTAAAATGCTATAATAGTCCATGGAATTCCAAAAATAAGTCTGGTCACCTTAAATGCGGTGACAGCAGTAATAAAATAAACAAATGTTAGAATATCTTAAATAGACGTTCCAGCAACCCTGTCTACTTAGGTTGTTAGGTCTAATCATGCCTGTTTCAAAATATTATTGGAAAGATCTACTGAAACCAGAGAAACAGGTAAAACTTGGTTCAAAAAGTTAGTTTGTTAGCACAATTTTAATGAGTTTATGACATGGAGAGCGGAATGAGGCGATAGGTTAGCAACGTTCGCCTTACTTGTTAGAGTTGATCCTGTGCGGCTTGCCGTCGTGCGAGAGGCCAGCCAGCTTGCGGCAGCGGTAGTTCTCGTAATGTACTGAGCTTGTCACGTCCTTCAGGTCCTGAAGATGCGTCCTTATTACCATATTGCGCAGCGCCAAGAAGTCGCAGTGTTCCAGGTTCTCAACTATAAACAAACAGGCAAAATATTTAAGTTTCATTGCCAGTTTTGAGTCAGAATGTGTAAATGAGCTGTGGGCCAAAATAATACTATATGGAGACTAACCACGAAGAATATAACGGGATGAACTGGATGAAACGAATATATGGTGCATATTACCCATGGACCGAAAGAGCTGGAAGCCATGGGGGAGGCTTTTGCACAGCAGTGAGAAAAGGAGGTTGACAAGTTGTTGTGTCTGGTGGGCTCGCGCCCATCGCGCGGTTAACTTTACTTTCGCGATGCAGGATTTGCGTGACGTCAGGTGTTATGGGTAGTACGCATTTCGCATTGTAGATAATAGTACAAGTGTAAATGAGTCAGGAGGTATCATGAAGTGACACATTGTGTTAGTTCAGAACATGACATAGGAGAATTGGACTGAGCGTTAGTCTCACAAAAGCGATCACTCTTTAGAAAAAGGCAAAGCGACTGTGCGGTCAATGCATGTGGTACTACTAAAGAGAAAACTACTGGCCGCGAATTCGCTTTGTCTCTCTCATACTGAAACAGGTTTTCATAAACTTGGATCAGGCTAGTCTACATTACAGTTAGAATAATATTTACCTCGATTGTAATTAATGTAAATCATAATTTTACTTTATAATTATAAAGTAAAAAATAATATTATTTTTATTCAATTCAGTACTTATATATATATATTTTTTTTAATACTTTTCGGTCTGTTTTCACTGCACAAGTGAATACGGAACGCTCAGTCCATTCTCTACGTCTATGGTTGAGGAACACTTGTGTGTCGCGTGGTGGAGGTGGACGTACCCTCGGCGACGCCCCAGGGGTACTTGCGGCCGCGCACGCGGCGCGCGTCGCTCTCGATGACGGTGTTGGCGCCCACCACGGCGAAGGGCACGCGCGTGCGCAGCGAGCGCGCCGCCTCCGCCGCCTCACCCTCCTCGCCCGTGCTCTCCGGGAAGTCGTAGATCTTGATCTTGTGCTGACTTATCTCTTTCATTATCTGTAGTACGAGTGGTATACAACTAATTATGATCACGAGGGAAACAAAAACATATCACTGTTTGCTACGCGTCCTTTCATTCATGTCAATCATAAATATGTAGTTGTTGTTCGCCATTGGTTTTTGAGCATAATGTAGTGCAAGTCGAAGATGATGTTTAGATTCGAGAAACGAGACTAAAGAAACTCAAACAAGCCCGTTTCGTCCTACTAACCTGTTCTTTGAAATCTTTGCATTCTTCCGGGGTCATGGTGTCGGCCTTGGCGATGACCGGTATGATGTTGACCTTGTCGCCGAGCCGCTGCATGAACTCTACGTCGAGCGGCTTGAGCCCGTGGCCGCTGGGCGCGATGAAGTACAGGCAGCAGTGCACGCGCGTGTCCGGCGGCGCCGCCTTGCGCGTCACACGGGACTCCGCGTTGAGGAACTCTTCATACTTCGACTCAACGAAGTCGATGATAGGTTGCCAACTACAATAACAAATAAGAGTCTCATTAATAAAGTCACGAATGAAGAAATGTTATCGCTAATAACGAAATCAATCTACTGTTCGGCAAAAAAATGCAAACGTTCATTATTATTTTGTTTAGTGCACGTCACCGAACAATTTTCGCGTGTTGAGTAATTCATGTAAATATAATTTCATGCTGTGTAATGGAAAGGATGTTTTGAATCACGCGCCAATTGCTGTTGTCGACTGCATCGCCGAAGCCCGGTGTGTCGACGATCGTCAGCGTGAGATTGACTCCGTTCTCTTTGAGGATCACCACGCTGGTCTCCACGCCCACCGTCTTCTTGACGCGTAGCGAGGGGCCCGGGTGCTTGTCCCGGTCGTACACGTCCGTCAGAAACAATGAGTTTATTAACGTTGACTTGCCCAAACCAGTTTCACCTAAAAATAAAACGCGTCATACATTAACAATCTTAACTTCCAAGAAGGCTGCATATTAACGGAGTGACTAATGTGCACATCCCAAAATTGTATTCTTATCTTAACTGCCAAATACTATATTTGGTCAGCGTTTCCAATTAGGGAGAATTGTGGAACACCTTTGCCCAACAACGGGATAATACAGTATAGCAAAAACACAGTTAAATAGCAAAATACTGGAGTATTATTGTAATGAACTACGACTTACCAACAACCATTAGCGTGAATTCAAATCCCTTTTTAACTGCCTTTCTGTATACTTGGTTTGGTAGGTTTGCAAATCCGACATATCCATCTAATTCTTTGGTTTTTGGCTTTTCTAATTTAGGTAATTCCGGTTTTGGCGCGACTGGTGGGTGATCAGGTTTCTGAAAATTAATGGAAAGTATTATGTAGTTACAGACTTACAAGTCGTGCGTTCGATGGGAGTTCCCTACGGCAAAAATTACAAACTTCCAAACCAAACTTTCATCCCCTATTTAATCCCTATAAAGGATGAATTTTCAAAAATAATTCCTGAGCGCTCCCTTGCGTTATAATTAATTATCAGGATCAGGAACTCTTGTGCAAAATTTCATGCTTCTAGACCCAGCGGTTTAGACTGTGCGTTGTCTGTCAATGACTTTAAAAATTTGATTATGTAGAAGATATGCCATAGATTTAATAACAACATATCCTCGAACGAATACAAACACTGTTATTACTATGAGGGCCCGCTTATAACGAACTCTGTTATGAGTTGCTGATCGTCGGTGATTGTTTGCAATTTATTACCAGCGTGGCGAAATAGGTAAGTACTTACTTCTTCATAGGTAATCCACGTAAGCACGTGATAGAAAACTAGGAAGTGTATATTTTAAAGAAGTTATCATTTGCTTTTAGTTTGTGAATTAACGATCATCCACTATTACTACAAAGGAACATCAACACGGCACATTTACTAATAATTGAGCATCGCCAAAGAACTGTTCGGCAGTAAACAGTTGACATGGAACGGTTTATAAGGCAGGAAGAGGAAACATTAACGCGTGCACACTGTTCAGCTCACAGAGTTTGCCGAATGTTTATTCAAGTGCGCGGGTCGTCGGCGGTGACATTCTTACGGTGTTGTCGTAATTCACTGCCTCATCGCTTTTCAAGTGGTCGCCACTTTTGAATCTGGCTTTCAACAGTGGTAATAGTGTAGCAGGCTTCTCCCACCCTTACCTTGATTATGTTTTCTGTACTCCTTAGCGGGGCTGGGCCGCCGGGGGGCGCGGTGGTGGGCACGGGGGGCGCGGGGGTAGGGGGCGGCGCCGAGCTGGGGGGCTTGCTCGTGTCCACGGACACACTGTTGCTGAGCTTGTTGAGGGTCCCGTTGGACTCGTGGTGGTTATTCTCAAGCTGGTCGGGCAGCGTGGCGGCGCGCTTGGCCAATGCATCCTTCAGCGCGGAAGGCGGTGCAGGCGGCGCCCCTGCCGGCGGGCCCGTCGCGCTCACGCCGCCGCCACTCGTAGAGTCCGACTTGAAGAACAATTCGCGTTTACTTTGTAACTGGAAACAAACAGAATTGTCTATAAGTATAATGTCTTACTTAAAATGTTCGGCAATAAGTACAGAGGGCTTAGGTCGTAAGCATATACATGACACAAAGTATATACATACATGTACAATGCTTAGGAACGATGCAATAGAATCAATTGATAGAATAACAGAAATTCCATTCTAGTCGTAATAATTTTAATCGAATACTGGTACAGTAATGTTTCCTATATTTGAATGGTTCTTATTCGATTTATAGCCTACATCTATAGCAAGGAAAATATGTGTAACTAGAAGCTGTACGCGGCTCCGCCCGCGTGGACCCTAATGCTTTTTCTAAAATAAAAGTAAGTTACTCCTTATAACATCAGCTATCTGCCACTGCCAGTGAAAGTCCCGTCAAAATATGTCCAGCCGTTTCGGAGTTTAGCCGGAACAAACAGACAGACGAAAAATTTAAAATTGTTTTTAGCTGATAATTTGACATTAGAAACGGACACTTCAATTTTATTTATTTATAGGTATGTATGTATATATTTATAGATAAGCTACTGACATGACATCAGCATAGTAGCAAGTACATGTTTCAATTATATTATTGTCTACGAACATTACGAACGCAGGATTCCCATCGAATACCAGCTCACTAACGAGATTCCCGCTAAAGAGAGTTGTAAGTAGTACCTATCGCAATATCGTCGCTGTAAATACAGACACGGTCAAGTATAGCTGACCGAGTCGGTCTAGCCGGCTCCATACGAGTCAGATGACTCACCGATTTCAAGGTAACGTTACTGGACAATGTAGTAAAATATACCTATAAGGCATAATTAAGTAAGTATAGTAGCATACTCGTAATATCGGATAAACTGCATATTTAAAGTACACACAAAAGCGGGCCGTACCCAATGGACAATGGTCTGAACATTATAATACTTTTTCCGATGCCAATATTTGCAATTGCAAAGAAAATGAAAAAGTACAATAACGAGATAGGTTTAAAACAAATACGCACATGAACCGAACACGCATCGTTGCGTTGATCGAGTAAACCTCGTACCAATAACCAGTACCTAATTACGTAGGTGCCAAGAACGAAAGCGGTGACTCACACAGTGCACGGTACCTCAGACTTTACTGCAATACTTACCACGAAACTATCCCTTAACGAATTTCAGAGGGCAAGAAGTAATCAATCGACCATTTAACAAAAAACCTCCTATTGTTATTTTCATTGAAAACCGTGAATTGAGTGTAAAATAAAAGAATCTGGTATGAGTTTATGATTATGACCAGTGATCGGAGTAGGTAGATTTGGGGTCAATGCACTGTCACGTATATATTAGTATGGATATGCCCCCGGGATTCCGGGATTTTGAAATTATTAAGACTTTTTTAAGGAATTTTAAATGTTGTAATGTGTAGAATACAGAATAGGTACATCAATATGAATAAGAAATATTTAACCCTTTTGCTGTCTTTTTAATAGTATATAGGTGATCGGACTCCAAGAAAAGGATAGGTATACTATAAAAACAATATAATAATATAATATATTTTAAATGTTTATCTATCGCATTCTATAAATTTCTAATGAAGTAGTTTAAAAATCCTTACTTTAACAATATTTGATTCAATCCCGTAAGTACCAAAATGAAATCCCGGAGAAAAGGCTTATCCATGTTATGATTTCTATGACTATTCATGATGCGAGTACATAAAATCACTCTACCTACTCCGATCACTGATTATGACACACGTATCTTAGATACCAATGATTATTTCTGGAAATCCAAACCACACAATATGTGAACTAGATAGATAGCTGCAATAGCAAACGAACAAACACACGTGATAATAATATTATTATGTTATACATACATACGCTTGCCACTAAATATTTATAAATAATATACCCGCATTTAGACGTTTAGGCATATACAAAACGAACAAGAAAGTTGATATGCAAACACGTATATACGGTGTTTTGCGAAGTGCGACGACCGTAATGCGTCTGTGACGCTTGATTCTAATAATACCTATCTACAAACGAAGTTTCAAGCTAACAACACCCTAACTATATCCCAGTTAACCTTAAAGTTACATGAAGAAGATGCTTTCATTTACCATTCTCAGGTTCCTCCCACATTTACAAAGACACAGACTTTTCAAAATACTTAAATAATGTTGAATTTTTATAACCATTTTCTTCGGAACTGTGACCCAGATTGGAGAATATAGAGATGTATCAGTCATTTGGTGGTTACAGTCATGCAGTAGTTGCAGCATCGAAACGCGGCGCATCACACATACAGTATATATCACCATTTCACATAACAGCACACAAAACCTAGCCCATGATTGTTATCAGCGCAAGAACAAATTCACTTTACAAAATCAGTAATCCTCGATGAATCAAGTACATAATGACGGAATACCGATGGCCCACTGAATGCCTTGTACGCTTCAGCTCTCCATCCGGCGAGTGTTTACCACAGCACGACATTGTACTGTAATGTAAATAATCAAACGGACCAAACATCGCAAGGAATTTATTTGTTTGTTTGTAGAGCAAGCACGTACAAACAACCATACCGAATGCTAAAACAAGAGTTCTATCACTCAATATGAAATCATTCAAATTCGACACCACCAAAAGCTTTACATTAATCGATTTAACAGGTACTTACATCGTCACTGACTATTTCCCTAGTTATTTTCTTATTCTTGCATTTCTTTAAACTTAGCCTTTTCTTAAACGTGTTAAACATTTTGCTGATACACTAAATAATAACAATACTACTCTCGATATCAATCAATATCAGATAGAAGCACCGTCACACTTATCAACTGCTTGACTTTGTAAATGAGAACTTGATAATGTACGTTGTAATAATATTCCATATTATTACTTTACTAATACACAACACTATTCAAAGCCAATAGGGATAAATTATATCACTTATCCATATAGAAGCTAGGCAAACAGCCAGCACACGCTCCACGGTCGTCGTTTACTCAACTGAGTAAAATTTATAATACAATATTTTATCGTTTGTGCGAGGCAGTTTCGCTGACATACTGTAGCTGAAAACGTCGCTGACTAATATTTACTACAGAATAGGTTATTGTTTACCCGTAGCTAAAGCCGTATGCGTAATTACTGGTACATGTCATCTTAAATACTTGACTCATTCAACAGTTTCAAATCAGCCGGACTATTCAGAGATTTTTTTTAAATACAGATCATAATGTACCATTAAGTAGAGATAAAAAATTAAACATTATGGCTACACCCTTTTAGTTTAATAGAGCAACTATTGAAGTATGTAGTAAATAGTAAGCTATAGAGGCAGTAATTACACGAATGATTGGATAGCGACAATGCCGTATTGTCCTCTGGCCGAAACGTCAAGCGTCAACAATCCAAAATTCAGATAAGTTTATGTACAAAAGCTAATTCATTTGCGACTATCCTTATTATGTTATCTTAATTAAATGCAACTATTTAACATCCAGCAACAATTTTCCATTCGTTGTAATAATTCTAATCTTTGTGTTCTAAGCATGTCAGTGTTTCTATGTTATCATCACTAAGAAACATAGGAACGGTATTTTTAGAATCGCGCGTAGAATAACAAGCAGTTTCATCAGGCAGCTCTGCCGCACGACAAAGAAGGAGGCATTCGTTCTCGGCCGATTAAAAAAAATGTCTCTCTCTCAAGACACTTCCTTATAACTACAATGCTTTGCTTGCAGTCTCGGCGCCACGCTACGAAGACATGACTCATTCGCTGAGCAATCACGATGGCTCTTCCTGGCTGTATTGTCAGACTGATTACTTTAATGCCTCGTCTATCACTAAATAAAGTTCTCTAAACTAGAGCTATCAGTATTTATTTATAGCTGTAGATTTCATTTACGACATTTCTGTGTTGTCATGACTTCAAAAGCTGCCTTGCTACTACTAAATGCTTATTGAGGACGTATTGCACTTAAAACTTCGTACTAATAATGTTCTAAACAAAAGTCTTGGTTCAAGACACGGTTGCGGTCAATGTGCACAGATGTGTGCTATGCTGCTTGTACCTCCCTATACCGCCGGATATTGCCTCATGCCTGTTCAAACTTCATAAACACCAGGGTGGGTATATTAACTTGGAACATGAACACGCAGTAAATATCGATTTTCATTAAGTTAGATATTGATTCCTATTGAATTACTAACCCGCTACAGTATTGCATACTTTATCGGGTTAGTAGCTGCTGTTAGATAGATAACATTAGCGTTACATGCTTATCATCAGTTTGCGTAAATTGAACACACTATCAGTGGTATAAATAAACCACCAGTTGTTTGTTGTTGTTTTTTGGTAAATTCTTTTTTGAAAGGTTCATTCGTTCATCAGCTATCAAAAAAGTATCAGTTTTAACGTCCAGAGCGGAGTAGATTTCTCACAATTAGAAATTTATCGTCGAGATGCGAAATTTATAAAAAACTTAAAAGTCCAATATCTCCAAATTAACCCAGTTTGGACCCAAGTGGTCCGCCCCGAGTCTCCGGTCCTGTGGATCTCCAATCTAGAGAAGTATTTATGAATAAAACCCCTGACAAGGCCAAAATATTAAAGGAGCAAAAATTTTCGAGCTCGCTTCGCTTGCTTTTGCATCCAACATTCTCTTATTTCTCAAACTTTTTTGCTTGTCTACAAAGTAACTCTTACTTCTGTATGAATGGTTAAAACCTTTCGGAGGCGGGGTGCTATTTTCGAGCTCACTTCACTCGCTTTTGCATTCTACAATCTAATTCTCAAACTTTTCTGCGTGTAACACCTCTTCGAACTGTATGAATGTTCAAAAGAAAATTTAATCTATCCAAGTCGGGGTAAAAAGAAAATCGAACGTTTTGCAAATCGACCATTCCACAAATAGGACTTTTTTTTACAACCTGACGTTAAGGCAAAGTCAAATCATTTATTTCAAATAGGCGTATGGCGCTTTTGAACGTCAAAATTTACAAAATAATAGAATAAGGTAGTTTTCGTATGTAGAAGAATGGGCAAGAAACTCCACCGTTACTCTTTTAAAATGTTTACAATAGTTTGTATAGATACGTACATTAGTTAAATAATTATATGTGAAGACGATGCACCTAGAATAAAATTACTATACCACAATAGGTAAAAAGAATTAAAAATCAAGCAACGACAGATAATTTAATTATGTGATACATACATGGTGCTCACATATTTACAAACATTGTAAAAGTAAACGATTTCCCTAAAATTTTAAAATTAATAAGTCAGTGTGTGAGAAAGTAATTAGGTACAGAATGTAAAATCAATGTCATATAACACAAAATAATAAATTTTACAATTAAATTAGCAACCAGTTCGATTTTGTCTTGATTCTAAATTTTTCTATGGAGCAGGACCACCATGTTTCCAAGCACTCTTATCTTGGTTATAATCCTCTAATTTGTAATATGCTTGTTTACAAAGTGTACTTGTTATATAAGTTTTTATGCGAATTGGACGTACAAACATTATGTAAAAGAAATCGAGTGCGTACTTCAACCGACATCGTCCGATGACGGCCGATAACTAGGTGTACTGGTGTACGCACTCACTTTCTTTTACTATAATACCTCAGCTCAAATTCACTCATCTCGCTCGCACGATACTGCTCGCGGACGGAGTGAGAGCGAGATTGAGCGGCGCGGCGCACGGTGGGCTGAAAATCGGCTTTCATAGACTTAGGGATTTCAATTTGCAAGTGCTTGTTTTTATGCTGGATATCGCTTCTATTAGTCATTACTATGTACAAAAATGACACCCGAGTTAATTCTGCCCAAAAACGAAGGAAATATAATTTTTTTACGAAAAATTTGTATGAAGCTAGTATGAAAAATCGAATTATCTCCTAAACGGCATGTTTAACGGCATGTTTTGGCTTTGTCTGAAATAAATGAAATTAATCCATAGAATGTAATCCATAGTTGGCATTGTCGTGAGATATTGAAAATCATTAAATCACCTATAAAGACTCATTAGAAGACCTAATCAGTGTAGTTACTTAATCACTTCTTTTCGGACTCATTAGAAGAGTAAACAATTGGTAATTTGGTTGTATGAAAAGTTTTAAAACTCATGATGTGTTGATAAATATCTAGCTCAAACATAGTTGTCTACGTGTGGGTGTACTATAAACCTCTGCCAACTCCTTCGGAAATATAGGAGTGATGCTATTTTATGTTACGTGTAGTTAAAAGTTCGTGTTCTTCAACATAAACACTAAAAGGAATCGTTTCATATGTAAAAACAAATAAAAATATTTTGACGATTTTTAAAAAAAAACGGCATGAAATTTTTCGTCAAATCGGCAACCAAAAAATCATAAATAATTAGCACTATGACCACCTCCAAGGATATTACGGTTGAACATGCCGTTTAGGAGATAATTCGATTTTTCATACTAGCTTCATACAAATTTTTCGTAAAAAAAATATATTTCCTTCGTTTTTGGGCAGAATTAACTCGGGTGTCATTTTTGTACATAGTAATGACTAATAGAAGCGATATCCGGCAAAAAATCAAGCACTTGCAAATTGAAATCCCTAAGTCTATGAAAGCCGATTTCCAGCCCACCGTGCTGCGGGAGAAGGCTCGAAGGCTCCAATAGTTTAGGTAATTTATTTTTAAGGCGAAAATAATGGCAGCGTAAAAAAAAACTGTATCTGCTTTGCATACCTAGTTCTGTAATCAAATCATGCAAAGTTTCATGATCTAATTGGAGTATTTTTTTTTAATACCAGCGGTTTGTTGCGGTGGTTTGGAGGTAATTTTGTTTTTTTTTTTTTCAAACCTAGTAACATAGTACTTAACTTTACCAAACTGTGTTAAATTCAAAATTAATGCTGCAGTATTTTCGATATAACGGAGAATCATGCTAAGCAATTTGAGGTACCTATAAGTTACCTACTCTAAGTTTGGTTCGATCGACGGAGTTCCGCCGACGACGTACGAGCAAAATAGAGCTCGGTTTTTTTTTTTTTTAGGTATGGCATCTCGTAGTTGACCTCTGAGATCATGTCTACTTAACCGGGCTTTCCTGTGGGTGCCTTAAGCTACTACACTTAAAACCTCCAGCCAGGGGTTATTCAACTATGCTGATTAAAACTAGGTGAATGCTCGCTAAGGGCACCCCCTATGGGATACGAACCTCGGCTTAGGGCGTCAACCGGAGGGAGGACATCAAGGATGGGACGGGCTGAAAAGCATAGCTCGGCCGATGACGGATTAGGTGTACGCCTTGCGTTACGTAAACGTCGCGCGTCGTAAATAGAAATTTTCCGAATAAACCCAATTAATGAAGTTACAACAAAGAAACTGCAAATAAAAACTATGAGAACAGAGAACAAAGTCAGTAAGTAGGTCTGTGGATAAGAAACCGAGGAGCAATATTACAATGTGAAATCAAATTGTAGGTTGCATACAAGTTATCACGAACAAATTACAATAATAAAGAAAGTCGATTAACACTTACGGATGTGGCGTTATCTCGATCACTTTTATTTGCACTTTCTGGTGTAATTGAACCTTAGAATAATAAGAATTAAACAGACAGTTACAAAACGTATGTACAACTTTAGAAGCCTCTTTTTCTGCATGTACTCTTAGTCTACTGAATTATTCATGTGAGGTAAAGACGAAGACAAGCCCGACAAGTATCTCCTGATATAAATACTGTCGTGCACGTACTACCCACTTACAACACGGCAAGATATTTATTTCTTCACATAACGTTTGTTATTAGCGCTAGAGAATCCAGTGCTCGTGAGAAATGAGTGCGGGTCACCAACAGAAACCTTAATATCTCGCAAACAAAAAATGCTAGCTTATTCAAATAACAGTATTTTAAAGCTTATTAATACTTCTCAAACAAAATTCATAAAATTACCTATCATCGTTAGTTTGACGGGTGGAAAGGGGTAATACAGTGAAAGGAGGATTTTATTGCGAAAATGGTTTAAATAATGTTAAAGTATCTAGTACTTGAAACATTATTTTTGTTTATAGGGTCCCGTACATAAGAAGGAAAAAGAACTAAAACCGGCCAAGTGCATGTCGGACCACGCACAATGTAGGCTTCCGTAGTTGGGATGAATTTATCCCAAGAACAAACTTAACTTTGTAGTTGAAAAACATTTTCTTTCATACGGAATGTATGGGAGAACATGTTATTACAACCGCAAATCTAAGTTGGTCGATTATTACTCGTTAACTTGTAAAGCCTACTCAGCTGTGATAGTTTTCCTTTTAAATTCGTTATACATATAAGCTACTGCCGTGAATTTTTTCACATAAATATGTAAAACCAACCATTTAGCTGGCAGGGGGGGACACTTGACTCTAACAAAAATTTCCACTTTAAAGCTTAATATTTCGCAAACAGATCTCTGAATGAGGGATGTTGCGGATGCCGATTTTTTCACATCGGCGGATGTGAATGCGGATGCGCCAATTTGCTCCGAATCTAATGGGCCGATTAAGTTGAAATTTTGTGACCCAAACACGGACGTGTAACGTAAATAAATGAATTTTGAATATGGGGGTCACTTTTATAGAAAAAATAAGCAAATTAAAAAAAAGTTTTGCAATCTGTACCGTGTGACATATCAAATGGCTTGTTGAGAGGATCCATTTTTTTAAATATATATTTTAACAAAACTGATGAAAATTTATTTTGAAACATTTACAGAGTATGCTTCTTTACTCATAGATTACAGGAAAACTATAAGAAGTCTATGGTCTTAAAATAACATGGTAAATCTCTCAATATTATTCGTACAAACTTACATTTGCAGTTGAAATGTATGGGAGAACATGTTTTTCAACTACAATGTTAAGTTTGTTCTTAGGATAAATTCATCCCAACTACGGAACCCTTCATTATGCGTGGTCTGACACGCACTTGGCCGGTGAACTTTGCTTGCGCGATGCAGGATTTACGTGACGTTAGTTAGTGTGATGACGTCGTTCGCATGTGGCGTTGTATCTGTCGCCACAAGATAATGCTAAGCTCTTAAAAGAATATGATTGACTGATACAAATATTTGAAACATTCTCAAAATAAATTAAAAGCCTTTTGCGATAACTGTTATCACCATAGCGACTTGACTCTGTGATCCAAATGACAAGAAAACTTTGAGAATGTTAATGACAAGTGCTTTAACAAACCAGATCAATACGAAGACACGATAAAACTATCGCGTGAAGCAATTAGGAAGACCTGGTTAACTATAATTAATGGGGGAAATGGAGCATCAAACATCGTGTAACAAAAAGAAAGTCCATTACATACACTAGTGATGATTACCTACGAACATGGTTGTTCTTGTTTGTGAAATTCTATAAGGCTCATACATAAACTCACGCCTTTGTCCCATGGAGGTGGGCCGAAATGACTAAACACCACCTGCTACGACCCATACATACTTCTTTGGCTTCGTTTACGTTCATGGTCATACATACACGCACGCCGCCGGCATGTGCGTTTGTTCAGCTCAGGACCTGAGCAGACCTTTCTGAAGAACATCACCAATAAGGTCAGTATTCAATGTGGACGCAACAATACGACAATAAATAAATATACTGGCAATAGTGCGTAGGGATATTTTGAAACTATCGAAAATATACCCTTCTAGGTCGTCCCCCTCCCGGCGTTTCCTAATCCTCACAATCTGCCTAGTAAATACTTTTTTCTCAAACATGGTTGGAAATTCGAGCATTATTTTCATAATATGTTTAGACCGACTCCATCTATCTTCTTTTTTTTACATAACGTGTAAAAGTGATTCCAATATCCTATTTATTTTATATTATTTACTCATTACATTTTAACCCCATTCAATCTCCTTTCCTTAACTTCACTAATATTATAAAGACAAAAGATTTGTATTTTTGTTTGTAATGAAAACTAATGGACCAGTTTTAAAAATTATTTCACCAGTGGAATGCTATATTATCACTGAGTAACATAGGCTTTAATTTATAAAGATATCACGCGGGTGAAGCCGCTGCAGGAAGCTAAAGGTTTAATATAGGTAATCATATTAAAAGGTACTAGCGGACGCCACGCGGTTTCACCCGCATAGTTCCCGTTCCCATAGGGAGTACGGAGATAAAATATAGCCTATGTTACTCGCTTATAATGTAGCTATCCATTGCTGTAAGAATTTTTCAAATCGGTCCAGTAGTTTTTAAGTTAATTCGTTACATACAAAAATATGAATCTTTCCTCTTTATAATATTAGTATAGATAATATAATAATAAGATTCACTAGTGCAAACTAAAATAAGCTCGAACAATGCGTCCACTACAATCTTGTAACGTTTTGATATTCTATACTAGAACGACGGATTCGTAGAAACATGAATACGTTGAACGTTTCATTCCGATCGGTGACGTTCCAATAGAGCTAGATTTAATGTAAGCTGCTTACTTAGCTATTTGAGTTCTACTACATACTAACTTCACATAAATGCATGTAAATGGCTGTCTCGAACGCGACACTGAAGTTAGAGAAGTAGGATGCTGTTTGATAGGAACTGTTAAATTATAAAAATTTTGCTCTAGATCCGGTCCATCACAAAACTTATTACTTAAGGATATTTTTTGTAGACGTTCAAAGAAAAATATAATAGCAACATTCCAAAAGAATAGAACATTAAAATTTAAAAGCATTAGTCATCTAAAAAGCTATAATCGAGCATTGGGATTGAGTCATACAAAAACTACACACAGTTTTTATGAACGACTAGCTCTTCGCCATGCCATCGCCAGCTACTTCTTCCACGAGGATTTCGTACCCAATTGGGGGAACTTCAACACCAGGGGGTTGAGGTTCCCCCTTCTCTCCTTTTAAAGGGTAAATTTTGAAAATAAATTTACGTTCTTAATTATTTACCTAGATAAGTTTATTTTTTTTATTTTTATTTATTTATTTATTTTATAAATTACATGTTCCTTAAACTTAAAAAGGCACACAATTAGACCTCTGGGGTCTACCCTAGCATGCCATTTGTATTTGTGATTTTTCATACAAATTGTATTATTCCCCTTTTTCACCTCAACAGGGGTTCATTTTTGTAAATTCGTTTTTAACACGTTTCCACTATTAGACACTAAAATTATTTATACCAATTTTCGAGTTAATCGAAGCAAGCACTAAAACCTTGAATATCCATTTTCACCCAGAGGTTGATTGTAGAGAAATCCAAACACACTTACTTACTTACATCAGTTACATCTTAATTGTTTGTCAAGATCATTAATATCAAGTATCTAATTACTCGGACCGCGCGTTAAGATTCTTCGATACAAACTCTAACAACCCCTAAACCCCCATTGAGGGTTGTTTACAAATACTATTGTTGGTTCATTTTGAAACAGCCACACGGTCGACTGACGCTTGGTTTCTGGATCATACTGATAAATTCAAGATTCATCTCCCGTAATGATATATTATCATAAACGCGCCGAGACGAGCCTGCTTCAAATTTTGTTATCATGTCTCGGCACCATTCTACCCGAACGTCCTTCTGAGCCAGCGTTAGATTGTGCGGTACCCAGCGTGAAACTATCTTCCTTACCCGAAGATGCCCGTGTAGAATTTCATGCACACTTCGCGATCCAATCTGCAGTATATGCTAAATCACTGCTACAGCGTTTTCAGCTGTAACAGTCGTCATAAAGCGGCCACTTCTTTCTTCGTACGCCAAACTTACTCGACCACGCTTAAATTCGCTGAACCAGCGAAAAACAGTCGCTTTAGAAAGGCTTTGTCTAAGAACGCCATTCGAAGTCTTTCAAAAAATTCTTCTGGTTTTAGTCGTCATTTGAAATCGTACAAAATCATCGCGCGAAAATGTTCTCGTTGTAAATCCATCTTTCAGTGAGACAGACTACTTGATTTTGCTCGTAAATAAATGTGGAGGGAATTTCGAATTTGGAATGTTGTGTTTTTTAGTAGTAAATAAGTAGTCATAGTTTTAATTGACATCAAAACCAGCCAGAGTCCCATAGACAAAAACTGTTAGTCGCAAAACTTTCTGAGTGACCTGTGTATAATAGATGCAACTGAGGTAGGCAATCAACATGTTTTGGTCTAATTAAACAATATACGCCACCGGCCATGAATTTTTAATTGAGGTTAAATTAATTGTCACTTGAATTAACATTGTGAACTTGCGCATATGCATAAATGGGTTATTACGCGGATAATTAACAATTAAGGTAGTACTGGGTTTATGTTCAATAACAAAGCTACAATATGCTGTATTAAAACTCAGTCACAAGACACAGAAACAGTATTGGACCAACGTAAGATTTTTTTATGACCGTTTATTGTTGTTTAAGTTATTGACATAACAATGCATATTTTGCCTCACACATCGTTTACTCGTAAATCACGAAACTTTACTCTTGAAACATGAGCCCTAAGGACTAGGTAAACTTGCGATGATGATGTAAAATCTTATTTAAATGATAGACCACAGACAGTTCAAATAAATGGTGTCAATTCTCGGGGTTTTAAAATAAAAATGGCGGTTCCACAAGGCTCTATATTGGGCCCTTTCTTCTTTCTTACACAAATTGGTGTTATATTTTGAGTGTAACTTGCTTGATTATCAATATAAATAGACGTGCCACAAATCTAGACGACGTAGTATCACCTTAATGCAGAACCAAAATTGGTTTACTACATGGTGGAAGAAAAAACTTATAATATTTCAAAAGTAGTGATTGTGACATAGCATTGAATAAAGAGAAACTAAAATTCGGCGAATAAAACTATTTTCCTGGGATTCACGCTCGAATCAAGGCAACAATGGGATCCTCATTTAACATCAAACAAAACAAAAAAAAAATCTCTTGCAGGACGGCTAAGTTCAGCAGCATAGTTATTTTGTTAGAAAAATCTACCAATTTACATTTTTAACCGACTTCCAAAAAGGAGGAGGTTATTATGTTCGTCGCGGATGGTTGTTTTTTTTTTTTTTTTTTTGTTTGAAAGGGTATGCTCCCAAATTGGTCCCATATAAATTTTATTAACTTTGCTTGGGTAGTTTTTGAGTTAGCCACAAAATACGTATTTTTTTCCCACTTAGTATGTAGATGATATGATAAGTTCCTGTCACTGGTAGCAGGTAGTGGTATTCGAATATGTGTGGGGTAGGTACCACAACTAAAAAGTGGAAAATAAAAACTTTTTACAAAAAAAAAAACAACCGACTTCCAAAAAAAAACACTACAAAGTGAAAAATAACTTTAATTTCGGAAGTCGCGACTTCCGAAATTAAAGTTATTTTTCACTTTGTAGTGTTTTTTTTTGGAAGTCGGTTGTTTTTCATAGTATCATGTCAAATCAAATCAAAAATGGGTATAGTACATAGGTGTTTTTATAATAAAGTTCTCCATATTTTACTGTCACATAGGCATGCAAAGGTTTACAATTCCAAATAAAAAAATAAAAAAATTGAGATGAGCAGATCATTGGAATTACAAAAAATTAAATAAAAATGTCAGTGTGGTCATAGCAATAAAAAAACATAAAATATGACTAAGTAAGCGAACCAATAATTATGTCAATTAGGGTAATAGTATGTCAATTAGTTAGTGAATCATCATTAAGAAAATCGTCAAACGTGTAATAAGTTTTCGTAATTAAAAATTCGTTTAGCGCCCTTTTAAATTTTAATGTAGTCATATTTTTTATAATATTAGGTACTCTATTATATATGAGTGGGGCAATACCAAAAAAACTTTTTGGCAATAACGCGGTTTTACATTTAACTTGACATAATTGATTGATGTATTGTGTCCGTATTGGATTTTTCCTGACCTTTGATAATTTTTTAAATAGATGTGGATACGGTATTTTACTAACTGACAGGCTGCAGAAATGGAGTGTATTTTTAATCTGTAGAAAAAGCCATCAGGGCCATATACAATAACCTCCGCAGGCGGGATTCTTTAATGGAACTGTTTAAGGCTCGTGCAGACCAGCGCGACACGCGACGCGACACAAAGGCACCGCTCGTCGCGCGACGAGCGGTGCCTTTGTGTCGCGTCGCGTGTCGCGCTGATCTGCACAAGCCTTTAAGGATATTAACATCATGACGGTACCTAACTAGTACCAATATTATCTACGAAAACATCATGTACTTACGTAAGAAAAATCTACATATTTTTAGTAAAAGTTATGAAAGATAATCTTAATACGATTAATTCAACAGATCATTCATCAGATTGGCTAAAGTAGAAGCTCATATTTAATATTTAAATAACTTGGGGGATTACATTGCTGACAAAAATTCTTGGCTTAATGCTGGTCCTGCTCCACAACCACAAGGTCGCACAAACTAATTCAATTCAAATTAACATTTGAAAATACTGTTGGAGCTGCTGAAGATTGTAAGACTATCTTTGCATTGTGTAGATTCAATCTCTTAGTATTATTAAATTGCATAGCACATGTGTGAGTACAATGTACTATAAATCTACCTTTTACTGGGTTCGTCTTTCATTGAATTGAATGTGCCCTGGCAGTTGAGAGTATGTTATGCTCACTCAAATATCTCGCTGATGGTAGCGCATGTAGGATCATTCGGTTCCCTTCAAAATGGTTGAGCTGCATGAGCGGTGCTGATCCATGCGTCTTGTTCGTGAACGGGCACCGTCAGTTGGGACTGGTTATCTCTTGGCTTATTAAATTTTTTACTTGATTACTTTTTGCTCTGGACGCATTTAACGTGCACGTCTTTCTAGATCGTTTTAACAATATTTAGGTGCCTAAAAATTTCAACATGAATGATGTAGGTAAACAATATTTTTATTTGAAAGAGTTTCCAATGAGTTTCTTGCCCATTCTTCTCCATAAGAACCTACTACGCATTGGAATGGGCAACTAGCAGACTAGCTACATCTTTCTGACTCACAGACTCCTTGACAATTCAAAATTGCCTGTAAATGGTTAAATAGAAATAAATGCCTTTAATTTGACTCGCAATATTTAAAAAAAGGAGGCCTCTGTATTATTGCCTACCTCTAAAAGTAACTATAAACGCGTCCGAGACATACGGATAACACACAAAACTAAGACGTCGAGTGCGATTGTGACTTATTATGGTTATTATGCTATTGACGAGTCATCGACCCGAGAACCGACGAGGATTAGGAAATAGTTACTTGGATCTGTTCTGCATGAAGAAACGGGAAGTCAATCAAATACATTTTGACAGCTGTACAGTGAAGAGCACAAAATAATATATTACAATGGACACATCGGCATTATTATCTGTTTTCATGATTCATTCATTCATTAATATCTGTTCTTGAAATGACAGCAAATATATGTCATCATCATCTGTGAAAGGCATATAAAAGTGCACTGCAAATAATGTGACATAAAAGGAACACCAAAACTATAAGACGAGACAACCGAACTGCCCATAGTAATATATTTATGCTCGTGACTGTACCTATTATGCTTTCAATGGATGGTATAAGAGTTGCATACAAACGACATTCTGTTCCAAAGGTTCAATTAAGCGACTCCTTTATCAACAGCAGTTTATTTATACTTAGACGGCAAAGCAACAGAGTTTTAATTGATGGCGACAATATGTAAGTCCTGAGTGATAGCACTAGCTCTAAAGGCACGTTTGTTTGTTAATGCTAGACCACTCACGGAATTTCCTATTCATAATGTTAAATGATTGAAATTGTTATTGTTTTATTCACCTCTGCTTTCCTGCGTAATGATAAGTTCCTCCAGATATCACGTGGGCTCGTCCATCCAACTTTGGCTTTATCAGTTCCACTGTCGCCTACGCTGCTAGAACATCTTGTTAATTTAGTTTGTCCGTTGCTGTTAGTTAGTGCTCGGTTTTCCATTTTGAACACATCCGAGTTGATATTCTTCAAAGGTTGAAGATGGCAAAAAACACAAACGACGCTACACTGCCGATTCGCTCACAAACATGTATAATTCTCACGTAGTATATTAAAAAACCACTTGCCGAACAAAGGTAATAAAAAAAAACAAAATCACACAACATCAAAATCTTTGAAACTATTCGTTTACATTCACACAATGTAAGTATTGTACTTGTTCTATGCCCTTTTGGCTGTGTTGATGCACTGGTTGTATCGATGTAACACCATTGTTCGTCTGTTGTTGCCATATAAACACTGACTGACCAATATCACCCGTATTGCGTAAAAAAAACTGCGATTTCAAGTTAATTATCACGGTTTAAACGTCAGTTGGTAGTTTTTGAACACAAACTAACTGTTGTAATATGAAGCACCGTTCACGACTGTGTCAGTTTGAGGTTAAGTTACAAGCGATACCGGGCACCGGCTGCCGGTTGGCGCGCCACACCAGCGCACGGTTCGGGCCTGTCCCACACGGGGTGATTACTATTTTGTACTCGATGTCGATACAAATGCTTTTATCAACTTGATACAAATACAGATGTTATCTATCAGATAAACAAAATGTGATGATCCCTTCACATTTTGTTATCGTACTATTTATGGTATCATTCGTCGGTGCCCTAAGAGATGTAAGTAAAAGTTATTATTTGGGCTAGGTAGGTATGAACCCGTTTTTTTCGACGGCTCTTAATATAAAAAAATTACAAAAAATAAACAACGATCAGACAATAATATATGGTAAAATATTAAAACATTGTTTTTTTTTTTTATACAAGAACTTATTTTGTTTTATTCAAAAGCAGTTTACTAGATTTTTAAAAAATACAAAAAAAAACTCACGATCAGACCATGATATATGGTAAAATAATATACCTTTTTTTTTTGTACACAAGAAGTAAGAACTTATTGTATTTTATTCGAAAGCGGATAACTAGATCGAAGGGCTAAAAATAAAACACCACGTGTGTAAGGGCCTCCTTAAACTCAGGTACCGCTGAGTTAATTATGACTATATCTATATAGACGCAAAAGGATCCAGCCCGTCACACTTATGCCCACCAGACACACAAAAGCAACGAGCAATCATTCCAAAAGAGGGTAAATTAAACAGTCGATAAAACGCAAAATGGTTCTTAATAAGATTGTATCAAAGCTGAGAATATATCGTTACTCAATGGTGCTTAGCTTCTTGTGCACTGGGCTTTACAATGCAAGAGGAGAACGTGCCCCAACCGCTTTTGCCGGTTAGTGAAAAACTTCAAGCCAAATTCGTTTCGTAAAACAATGTTTTATTGTATGTAAGTAATGATTTAAAACATGCCATCTACCTTTAACATACATATTATAGGTAAATTAAAGTTTCTTTTCGTCTGTCTGATCGCAACGTTCTTTCAAAACTGCGTAACCGATTTTGAAACTTACATACAATAAAGAAATCTCGATTTTTGTGAACAAGACACCACAAACTATACAGTGACTGGCACAAATCTTAAGCACTCGGATGAAAGAATTGGGAGTTTTTTTACCATAGGATTACAAGCACGTACCGAGAGCGCTCAAGTCACTGTTAAAGAGTACAAGTTGTCCTAAAATAGGACAATTGAGTAAAAGTCACTTCAGTTCACGGCGGTACAGACGTCGCGAACTCGCGATAACGCATTACTGATAATGATTCCAAGAAATTGGACTTGAGCAAACAGTGTGATAAAGAAACCTTTACAAATATCTGGCAGTTATGAATGTTGTCAACTGATGAGGGACTCAACAGTTGAATGAACTACTGAGGTCTAGAAGTCCATTTTTAGGGTTCCGAAAAGAAAAACGGAACCTTTGATCACTTTTTTGTCGGTCTGTCACAGGGGTTTTTCACAAAATCTATGCAATTTATGTGGAGGGTCAGTTCGATAGTACTAAGAAAAAATGTTTTAATTAATGTAATGTGTTGGGTACCACTTTTTGAAAAAGGATGTTATCTGGCTCTAAGGACTATATTTTTTTTAATAATGTTTGGACCTAAAGATCTGGTCGTAAAGATATTATCATCTCATCATATATCGACTGTCACATAACATATCGATATAATTTTGAGCGAAACAAAAGTATTTAAGAAAGAGTTTAATGTTCCAAGAATTTTCAGGTCAGGGTGCGACCGTGAAACAGTTAATGTCTGTTTAGTGAATTCGACACATGCGAGCAGAATGTCCGCCACTGCTCGAGGTTATTTTTAACCCTGTAGACACGGGGACTCACGAGGTCAGTCACCCGCTCACCCCTCCCGCACTCCCAACCAGTCCTATCACATGAGGAACTGCGTGGGAATAGGCTGCCAGCATGTGCTTACCCAGTACAGAATAACGCAAAACGGCAAAAACAGATGGGATGGGTCACGACCACCATTCCAAGATGAATCACGAGTAAAACTTTCATCTGTAAATTAACTGCAATGCGCGAGCACTCCCCATCAGTAAATAATTGTAAACACAACATTGTCGTGATGGCCCAGTGGTTAAGGCCTCGCCTCTTAAATTAATAGTTTCATATAGTTTTTGTTTTTACAATATACACATACACATCAAGTGTCTAGCGATCAACTTGTACGTTTTAGAGTATCACCGCAATTGAGGATTATTATTTTAACTTTTTTGGATCGTTATTGATTCTTTTTAGTGAATTTCACTATTTGTACAAAGAATTTTCTTTAAATTTTGATTAAAAATAGAAAATTAACTGTCAATCAGGATTCCTATAAAAGTGTGTAATAGTGTTTTTACAAAACCATTACAATTTCTGCAACGGAACTGAAAAAAATTGCATCGAGGCTCCACAGCTCTTCAGGCTTGCTTATAAGCGACCTAACTATTCGAAATCGTTTACGTAAAGTGTGTCTGCGTTCCCGAAGGCCGCTGAGAGTTCCACCTATAGCACCCCGCAATCGTAGGTCCCGTTTACAATGGGCTCGCGATCACAGAAATTGGTAGGAAGAAGACTGGCGTTGTGTTTGCTTTTCCGATGAATCTCGTTTCGGGATGAGGCCGGATACAAGACATACTCGAGTTTGGAGGACCTCTGGACTTCAAGAACGTTTAAAAAGTTGTCAGGATGTTCATTCATATGGAGGGGGAACAATAATGGTTTGGGCCAGTATTTAGATCGGTGGAAGAACCGATCTCATTTGGATCAGGGGCAACCTTAATGCTCAAATTTATGCGGAGAGGATTGTTTCAGACGTGATCATCCCTTTGCGAAACCGGTTGGGTGATTCGTTTCGACTAATGCACGTCCACACACGGCTAGAGTCGCTAGTCGGAACACGCACTCTTGCCGATGCTCGCATCAACGTTCTGCAGTGGCCTGCTCAATCGCCAGACCTCAACCTAATTGAGCACGCATGAGATATGCTCTAAAGAAGAGCTCTGTCGAGTATGGATGCCGTGCATACCCCACAACAACTTTTTGACTTATTTATTAGACAGAACGTGGGCGACCATTCCTCGAAGTGATTTTTATGAACTGATTTTAAGCATGCCAAATCGCTGTGATTGTGTGATTCGTCAATGGTAGAAACACAGTTTTTTTGTTATCATTACAATAAAAAAATTAAAAATCCAAATTTTTCCTCTTTTTGCCATTTAATTGACGACGTTAACTTAGGTTAATTTCCCACAATTTGCAAAATAAAAATATGGATTTCGGATATACAAACTCCTATGCTACAGGGGAAGTGGTTACACTTCCCTTGTAGTTTATTTAAAACCTGTTTAATTAAGGTGGATCCGCAGTGGTAGCGCGCGAAATTCAAATTTTCTTAAGTTTTTTTGCGATTTGCAGGTCAGTGTCAGGTTGTACCTTGAATTTGCTGACAACTGCGGATTCACCTTGAGTGTATGATGTAAAAACCTGTTACACATCAACAGTTGCATTTACATAATAATTGTGATACAAACTTGCATAAGTTATTGTTAAAATGGCGAAAAGGGCAATTTTTTAAGTAAATTTATTTAATTTTGTAATTTTTTTCTCTATCTATATTATATAGATAGAGAATTAAAACTAGAAATCGTATCATTTAAGCGCAACATAGGTACGTTTTTAATACTTTTTTGATAGTATACTTGTATTAGTTGTATTCTATATGCTATAACATACATAGGGCTTAATAAGTTGTTAGGATTAAAATTATTAAATCAACTTGTACACATTAACTACTTCAAAGCAGAGCTACCAACCATACAGCGAAGTTGATACAGGACTGTTTTATGTAATACCTACAACATGACAGACGGTTAGTATGTGTTTATGGTATCGATATGTCCCAATGTAAACAAACTAGTTTCAGACTTACTGCACGTTCCTTGTAAGTATCATCTGATAAATACTTCGGTATTTTAGAGCCCTGCTCAGCAAACAAGCATATTAAAGTGTCTTCGTTATTCTAATTGGAAATGACAACGATGGCAATAAACATCTTAATCCAATACCATTCAATAATAAAAATTATAACAACAGTGTGAGAGGGTTTTTCGAAATAAAATAACACATCCCTTTCTCGGGGTGCCCTAACTACGATTAGGGGAAATGTTGAGGGTGCACATGAAAAACGGCAAGGGGACTCTGGGACTCACCGTTGCCGTGTCGGTAAGGGTGACGGTTGCAGAGGTGGGCCCATTCGGTGGTGCAGTAAGTGTCGAGCCGACGGTCACCTGATTATTAGCATTTTGTTCAATGATACGTTGCCGTAGTGCTAATCTTTCGAGGCTGGCCAGACGATGCGATCCGCCGGTACCCTCTCTGTCTCGTTCCCTGAGTCCAGTGGTGCTGCCCGCGCTAAAGGAACCACTATATTTAGGCAATGTCGGCGGTGGAACAGGTCTGGCTGTACCACTGCGCCCAAGTAGGGAGCCGCTGGACGTATATGCATAACTGCTAGGAGTTCCAAGTGTAGCCGTACGCGGCGCGGCACCAATTCCATTTAGGGCACCAGTGGTCCCATTGACGGCGCCACCATTCACCGTCGTCGTGCTGCCGTTCATCTCCTTATAGTATTTTCCGTCATGCGAGTATTACAAAATCACACACTGAGTCACTGACTGCGTACTACGTTACGATCGCGAATTAGTGCGGCGCGCGTTGTGCCGTGCGTTCAAGCCGGGTGCCCGACGGAGGCGGTTTGACAGCTCGACGGTGGCGAGGAGGCGCGCGGGCGGGCACGGCGCCCCGCACTCGATGCCTCCACCGTCGTCGCGGCTTGCCAGTGCCGACCCCGCTGCATCTCAGGATTATTGCCACACGACCGCCCGACCAGAGGGTTGAAAATGCATTGTTGCTCGCTCTCTGTCAAGGTCAACACATTTATATTGGTGTGCAAGATGTTTAGGCATCGCATTTTCCAGAGATTTGAGTGGCAATTATGATTTCGATCAGCTATACTTTAGTAGTTTTACTCAGTCTTTTGTTAATATTAAACAAAGGCGTTCTAACTTGCTTGCAACTTTCAATTAGGTACTAATTAGCATTGTTGTCAATTCATCAGACAAGAATGTCAGACAGACGGACACACTATAGCTCAAAATTGACGGGAAACAAAACAAATAAGCACCACATACCTACTTTCTCTTCCAACGGGACCAGAGCCAAATGTCACTTACCAACGAGAATGTAAGAAACATTTTTATCTACAGAAGACAGATTTTCCTCACGTTGTACGACTTAGAATAAATTGTCAGCTATCAAGAAAGGAAATGACGCTGTCTAGTTCATCGGCCTGGATCTATGAATCCAAGCGACTACTACTAGCGGAAGTGCGTTTAAGGTACAAAGAATGATTGTGTTTTGTGGATACCCTAATAGTTTATTCGTCAGGCATTGGCAGTCCACATTGGATTTATAAGGAGGGTCCGAAAAAGAAGACATTTCAAGTGGCATATTTTCGCTGAAGTAAGTATAACAAATATGATGCGTTTTTTAAACATATTATGGAATCAACAATTCAGTAATGTGTAGGGAACACGTGTTAGTCGCATGTGGCAGTGAGGTCCAGCCATCGACCGCCTCACCGCGCATGCGCGTCCTCACCCCAATCCTGCGACCGTCTCTCCTTGCACAACCCCTCGGTGCATGCTACACCAACATGCTTCCTCGTATCCTCTCTGAATGGCAATACTATTCCACTAATTATATTCAACGAATGCGCATAATTATGAAGGGTTCCGATTTATTAGCCATGCTGAAACCAAGGATAAGTTAGTAGATGCATTATTTGCGAAAGTTGAAATTAAAAAGAGGGAAAGTTTTTAAAGACGATTATGATGAGTGCTTAAGCAAGAAATACAATGAATGTAATTATGTACAATCGTCTAAAGCTAGCATTTAAAAATCGTGCTTCGGCGAGCAGAATGGATCCTAATTGTGTGGTAGAAAGTAAACAAACAAGCGCCATCTAACGGATGTGGTCGACGTATTTAACATGTATGAACATCATTTATTACCGCTAGGCGCAGACTGGAAGCGAGCAAATGTAAACAATACACACACATGGACGTAATGCTATTACAGGGTAATCACCAGGTGGCGTTGATTCAACACTAATTTTACATTTACGACGAAATGACCTGAAAACGGGTTCTTTGAATGGACATTCAATACTGAGGTACTTAGTTACTGTTTTCTAAAAAGACATTTTAAAAAACTTTTCACAGTCTCGAAGTAATAGAGAAATGGGAATCAAAGATTCAAAGGGCTCGTTTGGTCGACACTTTGCCCAAACTTGTACAATATGCTCAGTTTTAAAATTAATATTACCATAAAATATTACCTGATTAGGTTGACTAACCATTAACTAACTAACCTTACAAAGGCATCAAAGAAAAAATATATAGTCCTTGATAAAAGAAAGTTATCATAATGAGAACCATAATTAGGTTGCTATAATCTATTCTTCTTAATTGCACACTAAGGTTTGATTTTTCAATAGTCCATCTGAATCTGACTAACATTTGACAGTTTTTTTATACAAAATATGTCAAACTGTCAAATGACAGTTTGACATATTTTGTATAAAAAGCTGTCAAACCGATAAAAGTTATCAGACTATTATAGCCCTAAGAAACTATTTATGTAAAATAATGCAAAAATTTAATATAAAAATCAATATTGCAGGCATACCCACATATTATGAAGAATGTTGTCATAGTAAAAAATATCTAACCTACTAAACGCTTCGAATGACACTTGTTTCAAATTTGTTGGAGGGTGGGGAGGTTTCTTCTCAATGTCCTTTAATTAGTATTTTTGGCTAATTCCACCGACAAAACATCCCCATTTGTTTCTATGCAATGAATGTTTCATACTGATATGAGAAAGAACTGTTAAGTAATATTTGAAGTCTTGGACATGCATATCATCATATGGTGTATTCTGCACGTAGACAGACCATTCTACGTGTGCCAAGGTTTTATAGCTTTGAGCCAAGTATTCACGAGGGGTCCAAGTCGCGATACCTATAAAGTCGCGGAGCGTCGCGGCACTTCTCGAACCTAACTTCAAAATATTATCTAAATGACGAAATATAGAAAGAGCATCAAATTCTCCTTTAAATAAACTAGGTTTGGTTGTGAGTTGTGACAGGCAGGCGTGGAAGTTAGATACCGTGATGTTTTTCTATCGAATTTTTATTATTATTTTATGGTTCTGCTCCACAAAAAGTTTAGAAATATCATACTCATTATTTATACATATAGAAAAAACGTTTTACAAAAAAAAAAACAACCGACTTAAAAAAAACACTACAAAGTGAAAAATAACTTTAATTTCGGAAGTCGGTGTCTTTGGTTTTGAATTTTCGTTCTTTGTCACCGACTTCCGAAATTAAAGTTATTTTTCACTTTGTACCTAGTGTTTTTTTTTTTTGAAGTCGGTGGTTTTTTTTTTGTAAAAAGTTTTTATTTTTCACTTTTTAGCTGTGGTACCTACCCCACACAAATTCGAATACCACTACCTGCTATGTAAATAACAGTAACAAGAAGTTATCATATCATCTACATACTAAGTGGGAAAAAATACGTATAATTGAAGCTAACTCAAAAACTACCCAAGCAAAGTTAATAAAGTTTATATGGGACCACCTCTGAAGTATGATCTACCAAACAAAAAAAGAATCATCAAAATCTATTCATAATTGGCGGAGTAATCGCGTAACAAACATACAAAAAAAAAAATAACATACAGACGAATTGAGAACCTCCTCCTTTTGGAAGTCGGTTAAAAAATCAAATTGGTAAAAACGATTGGTAATTCTGCTTTAGCCCCGCTTTTAATTGACGCACCGCGACGATTTATAGAAACCGTATACATAATACATTAGACAACAGACAATGTGAGTACGAGCGCGCTGTTTCAGCAGGCTACAAACAATCTACTATTTTTAGGGTTCCGTAGTAAACAAGGAACCCTTATAGTTTCGTCATGTCCGTCTGTCTGCGGTCTAGCTCCGAGACCCTTAGTAGTAGAAAGCTGTAATTTGACATAGGTATACATATATTAATTACGCCGACAAAGTGGTAAAACAAAATTATAACATTTTTTTTTAGGGTACCTCCTACTCGTAAAGTGGTGATGTTTTTTTTTTAACCCTTGGTGTGTGGGGTATCATTGGAAAGGTCCTTTAAAAAAATTTTGGGTTTGTAAAAACTATTTTTGGATTCAAGGATCCGTGTATATAACGAAATTAAAAGAAAGACTATCAAAGCTAAGTAGGCTCTACAAGTTAACGAGTAATAATCGACCAACTTAACTTTGCAGTTGCGAAAACATGTTCTCCCATACATTCCGTATGGGAGAACATGTTTAACTACGGAACCCTTCATTATGCGTGGTCCGACACGCACTTGGCCGGTTTTTTATTAAATGCAACATACAAAGGTAGACGTTTCTCATTGGACATACGGGTGCATAAGGAAAGTATGTTGAACCGTAAACATGTTGAAAGATTTAATAAAGACGCCCAACAGACGTAGCACAAGCTGAAATGAAACACATTTCACACCGCACGCGCACACGTAAACATAGGCATAATCAAACAAGTTTCATTACTATTTTTTCAAGAAAGCTATTAATCAGCTCAAGAACTATACCAATTTACCTATATTATATCTATTACATTTTCGAGCATTTTCCATATTATACAGTGTTATTTTTTTACTAAGTCGGTATGGGGAAACCCCTTTCCATAGGAAATAAGTATAAAGAAACTGTCTTAGGAACCAGTAGCTCTTTTTTTTCATGAAATCAATTTTGCCATATTACCGTTTTTTTTAAGGGAAAACTTCTTTAGTCTCGTTGGGCATTTTTGAGATGGGAATAAACCATTGATTCGCGACACTACTGTGACGACACCAGCTTTTGACGATTAAAAAGACAGCAACGAGTTGATGTCTTGCGATTGTCGTGTGATTTTTTTCAAGTTCTTTTTTATTAATATTAATTACTTAAACCGGCCAAATTTTTTTTTAAAGCTTTTCTACTCTGTTTCTTGTCATGGATCATTACAATGTGCGTAATTGCAATAAGCAGAGGTAGCCCAGTGGTTACGGGTTTTTTTGGAAACATATAGTGAAAACGATGCTTTCATTTTTCTTTTTCTTTTTTCTGGGGTGACCGGGGATAAAAATCAATTTCAACTAAATGTCCGAAATGTGACTTTTGAAATCAACAATTTTGGTGATGACAGCCCTAGCCATATATGCACTGATGTGGAGTTATGTTCAATGTGCACTTATGTGTTGCGGTCTGAATTGATGCCGTCTGTTTAGTAACGAACCTACAGCTAAATCAAAACATATGACGACGGACTTGCCATGCTGCCACCATTCATTAAGTAATTTATGTTTGAAACACACCACTGGTTGTGATGTCTCTACATAATACAATAACACTTGCAATATACTGTACCCTCCAAAAGTTAGTTGACATTTTTATCTTCAGCTGTAATGCCACATTATGATTTAAAATTCTCGTTTAAATTGTTTGAACTGTTCACTATAACAATTTAATTGATCAACTCAACTACCTATGATAAGGGATTACACGATAATTTTTATTTCTTTTGATAACCGGCTTTTCCTTGTGAATTACTTGAAATTCCAGCCGCCAAAAGTGAGTTAACGTTCATAATTTCTGTTCATTTACAATAGGGAGCGTTCAAGTATTACGTAACGCAATTTTTGAGATTTTTGACCCCCCACCCCCCTTGTAACGCGCCGTAACGTTTTTCTTTACCCCCCCCCCCCCCCCCCTCCCCCTGTAAAACGTTACGTAACCACTACTAAGTGACCATTTTTACCTGAAAGTCACAATTATGTGGCGTAAAGTACAAGCTGTTGATAAATATTTTTTTTGCTTTACATTCACTATTCTGTGAGCAAGAAATTTTGTGAAGGCAAAAAAAAATACAAGTGATCATTCCATTTGAAATTTTGAGAGAAAAACGTTTTAAAAAAATGTGTGAGAAAAAAATCTACGCGACCGTTCTGAAGGGTTAAAACAATGTTACGTAACGCGTAGTTCAAACACCCCCCTCCCAACCCCTGTAACGCATCGTAACGTTTCAGAAGACCCCCCTCTCCCACCAAATTGCGTTACGTAATACTTGAACGCTCCCATACTCACAGGTTTGTATAATGTTATTTCAATAACATTTATAGTAAAACATCTATATTCTCAAATTAGTTTTAGTAATTGCCAGGACTTTTGACTACATTCTGAAAAACGAATGGCTTTTAATTTTAACCTCGATTAAAATGAACCAGATAACATAGAACAAAGGTTAAGTGTAACCATAAAAAGTTTAAAAAAAATGTTATGTAATTTTTTTTTCAAATGCCCCCCTTTTGACAGGGTCTAGCATGCTAGTCTGTTGGGTAAGCTTCCCGGATTCGGCATCGGTCTGTTCTTTCTGCTACTCTATTTCTTAGCTTAGTGCTATCGGGTACGCAGATGACAGCACAGTTCAGAAAGATACCTGTCCAGTGCAAGAACCAGCAGAGAAGAAATAGCTACTCTTAGAGAGGCCATGGTGGAGCGGATGAATTTGACCTTTATCTCGTTTCCCAGTGGGGCGACAACAATCTGGTTTAATTCAATGCTCTGAAAACACAAGCGTGTCTTTTCACTGCTAAATGGAGTCAGTTTTAGTTATCTCCTACTTTCCGAGGTGCATCTCTACCAGTTACCGACCTCCTAGAGCTTTTGGGCATGGAGTTGACGTCTGATCTCAATTTCGGCTCAACCATCGAGTCAAAAGCAGAGACTGCAGCCAAGAAGCTGAGCATCCTAAATAGGGTAAGGCGATACTACACATCTGGACAGCTTTTAAGTTTGTGCAAAGCACAGATCTGTTCTTATATGGAGTATTGCAGCCACTTATGAGATGGCTCAGCAAAATACTAGCTTGCTGCATTTGACTCGGTGGAATTCAGAGCAAAAAGGCCTATTGGCGACGAGATGTTGGTTGCTAGGCTTTACAGCCTGGCTCATCGGCGTAATGAAGGAACAGTGAAAGCCTGTCGGTCTTCTACAGACTGTACTTCGGAGAGTGCGCAGGATCTCCCACGACCTGATCCCACCATCGCCCTTTTACTACCGGACTACTAGGCGTACTGTAGAGTACCATCCGCACTTGGTTGATATCCCGACCAGTTGCCTACTTAGCGCTTCTCCTCTACATTTACTATGCGCACAACCAAACGTCGAACTCTTTGTTTGTTGTTATAGCGTCAATAGAAATACAGAATCTGTGAAAATTTCAACTGTCTACCTATTACGGTTCATTAGATACAGCCCGCTGACAGACGGACGGACGGACAGCAGAAGCTTAGTAATAGGGTTCCGTTTGGCACCCTTCGGAACCCTAAAACTAAAAAAATAAAGTTTTTTGCGGGGGTCATATACAGCGTGAATCAGAAATAGTAGTGGTACAGACCAGGGATGTTACGGAACTTCGGTTCCGGTTCCGAAAGGTCGGAACTTCCGATTAATTTTACACCTCCGATTCTGACTTCGGTTCCGATAATTTTGAATCGGAGTTATACCGAAGTTCGAAACGCAGCCACTCGTCGCCAGTGTAATTTTCGTTTATTTTATATACGCTCGCGCTCGAAGTCTCAGTTTATTGTTTTGTTTGTGGATGTTATCGCTAATATTTGACTGACTATAGAGACTGAATTATATTTCAATTGTTTCATTAAGCCTTCCCATAACACATCTTTCTTCTACTTCCACCTTCGACTCCGGTTCCGGTTCCGATTCCGATCAATCAAATTTAAAACCTCTGATTCCGTTTCCGGTTTCGATAAAACGACTTCCGTAACATCCCTGGTACAGACCACCAAAACTGAACAACTGTATCCATGGGATCAACATCGTAATCGCGAAAAAATTGTGAGCTGTCCCTATTTGGGTCTAAAATTCAACCAGTTAGTAATAAGTACCATTAAATATGATATGACCACACATTTCTGATACATGCTGTATTGGACATTCTCCTTTTGTTTGCGTTAAGTTAACTCGTGTTACGTAACTCAGTGCTGGCTGACTTAGCCCTACAGATAAGAAACCTGGAAAGTCAATAATACATGTAGACATTAGGCGTGATAAAACTATTGAGGTTGGAAGATAATTACCCACTGCGCTTGACAATCATTAGTTATCACTATCAGCTAAGGTTCACAAGGAAAAAATGAGGTTAAAAATACAATTTACCTCGACTAATACTATCTACCTTCAATAGAATAGTATTATGGAGCATTAGCAATACGACTAATTAATCTGCTCTTCGAAACTTGATTTTCGCGAGAAACTGATAAGTGATAACGCATAGTGATGGGTTCCGAAGTCGGGATGAGTATTATTTACGCATGCACAGTATTTAGACATAGTAGTATAAACGGAACCTTAATAAGATCACTCTCTTGTACGTCACAGAGGTTTTTTTCGAAGTTCATACGAAGCGACAAGTACGATCTACTTATACATCCAAAAATCGTAATTTATTGGAGGTCTCGGTACCTTTCATCCATCCTAAAATAACCTTCGGATGCAGTGAACCGATGACTCCATATCCGAGCACTTTTAGGCTTCTAACAAAAGCCTCTTTATGTTTGCGCAATCAGCTAATGATCCCAACCTACAGGGTACACCAAATAATAAATCAGGTAAGTACATTGATGATGTGATAACCTCTCAGTGAATAATCCTACGCAAGTAATAATTATGCAAGCGGTGTTTCGTTTATTCGAAGAGACGACCCACAATCATAAACTGGTGAAATAAAATAATATGTAGTACCTATAACACCTGTACCTATCCTGTATGTCAACTTTTTGTTGTTGCTTGAGTGCTTCGAATAAAATATCATAAGACCTTTGCCCAGCAGTGGGAGTGGGACAGTAGGTATAGGTTTAAAAAAAGTTCTCACATAACGCTAAGACACTTGGTGTGGTGAACGCCATGAAGTGTGTCTGAGAGGAATCCCTTGACAGGCTGACGGCAGTATTGTGGTCGTGAGCCATGCATGAGGTAGCGTGCTACCTACCCGCATCAGTTTTCAAGACATACATAAAACCTTATTAAACCACATACACCACTAGCAGCAATAGTCTATGGACGAACCATGTTGTTTTCTTTGCTCTCTTCACATTTTACGTCCCTTCATGTCCAATGTCCACTCATTTGATGCCGTTGTTTTAATGTTTTCGGTTTTTATAAGTAAAGAAAAATCATCTCTTATATCATGTCCCACAAGAGCGCCCGGCATAATTTGAATTTTCGACTTATATCGAAAAATTTATTATTGTAGAAAGTAGAGGGACTCTTATCTAACTATGACTACGGAGTCCATAGTTTTACTGAAAAAGAAGAATGACCATTCAGAAGAAGAGAAGACCATTCATGACGAAGTTGATAAAGCGATATAAGTAACTTAAACGTCAATAACCTAACAGACCCAACCTAACAACCTAACCAGACAGACAGAGAGAAAAACAGCAACATACAACAAGCAAAAAGAAACCACGGTTATCTATTAGTTATGGCCAGTAACTTTTGGTGAAAAAATATGTCGCAAGATACTACCAAGACACGGTTGTTGTTGTAGTGGAAGCCGATCTCAATTACAAAAGAATCATCAAGAAACCGTTCCTCGACGAGACACATTAAAAATATTAGAAAAAATCATGGCATTCTACTAATCAATAACTGCTCATATTTTAAAAGGTCAGAAATGGAAGGAAGCTATTTTCGAACGAATTAATCGGTTAGTTAGATAATTCGTCTAATAATAATATTTCAAGTTATGATTCACGCTCAAATGAGTTAAGCGCAGGCCACACTGACAACGAAGCTAAGTTCGTTTAGCTTCGCTCATGTAGCTACCGCATCTTTTCATACGTCGATTCATAGTTCGCAGTGTAATGTGTAAACCGAAGAATAAAAAGATGCGGTAGCTACATGAGTGAAGCTAAACGAACTTAGTTTCGTTTCGCTTCGTTGTCAGTGTGGCCTGCGCTTTATTCTTAGCTACTAGGCCCGCTTTTACCACGTTCACTTGTTATTATTAGGGTTGTAAGAGAACCTCGCCTACGCCTCCGCCAATGCGCCACTTTCACAAGAAATCAAGAAATCGTACATCCGCATCCACTTCCCCAAGTTTTTAACGGAGTTGTAATGAAGTTCCAATAAAGAAAATCCGTTCCTATTAAGCGAAGACCCTTTAATGTGATGGAGATATAACTAAGTAAAAAAATATGATGTTTCTAAGTGCCTTTTTTGAGATATGGGATATTTTCGGTTACAAGTACAACCACAGAAATTTTGGTTGCGGTCGATAAAATCAATACTGTGCATGCGTACATATTCAACCCAACTATGGAATCCTTCACTGTGCGTGGTCAGACACTTGGCTGATTTTTTTTCTTTATTTTTCCACCACCACCTCCGCCTCCGCTAAGACGGCGAGTCGGAGACCGTTACATCCCTGTTTGATATTACCTATTATTTAAAACGTCAAGAGTTATTCCTAGGATTCGAGTGTACTTAAATTAATTTATTAAGACATCGGCAGTTAATTTTTAGTCTGGTAATTTTGAAGCTAGATCTTTCGAAATACGAAATTTCCGATACCTAAAATTCATCGCAGCGAGTCATTATCATGTTTTAAGCACTAATAATATCACAAGAGACCTCTTTCCTGTACCATAGCTTAAATTAATAAATTCTGTACAAATATATCATACTGATAAGAAAACCAATATTGCTACTACAGACGAGTAAGTACATATTTTCAAAATAGCAATCCTATTCCTGTAAATGTAAATCAATAACTTTAGTTACAAATCCGTTATAGAACAGGAAACTGTTCCTTTTGTATTAGGTCATCGATACTTTTAATATAAGTACGTGCTATGTACCCTTACCTGGTCTGTAGAGTCCCCACAGGGCTTATAACGAGCCAAGACTGGTCTGTTTCTTGACCTATTCAATGGAGAATCCGACAAAGACGTCATTGTAACGCACTGACACACACCAAGTGTAAAAATATTTATTTTTTAAACTGTAAATGTAGTACACATCTATATGCTGTTCAAGAGGAAAACATACTGTTATAATTACAGCAAATATTGTTTCACTACTCACTAACAAACGCGATACCACATTTTTTCGTCGACAAATCACATCCGGAGAAGAGTAGTGAAGACCGTGTGGGTGATTCAACCGATTACGACAACCACTCCGTTTAGAACTACCACTGATAAACGTTAATGTTGTTTCACTCATAAACACACCCTAAGTGACTCAGAAAATCATCGGATACAGCTAAAACTGTTTAGCTCTGCTGCACTACTTATAGACTTTACATTGTGTAGCACCCTGTGTGTTGCCATTTACTGCCGCAAAAATAAAGTCGCATACATTGGATCATCAGAATGGTAAGTATGGAAATATGACTTTTCGAACAGAACGCGTACGATAATTTGTGAAGTTTATTTGTTTTATAAATGAAGAACTTTTACTTGATTTGATAAATTATATTATTTTCACAATTAAATCACATCGCAACGACCGCTCCACGATTATAATTTCGCTTACTGAAACAATAAAACAATATGCGCGTCGTGGATTGCGAACGGGTTCGTCACTGCAATCAGTACCGAAGTGTAACTGCGGCCCATTCCGCGTCGATGACGGTCACCATAGGGACTCGGTATCGGTGTCATGGTGCTTGCTGCCTCCGAGTCGCCGCCTGAGGGCCGAATAGCGGTCGCGAATTCCTACTCGTAATTCTAATGACGCACGCATGGCATACGTGCCCAGCGGACAAACGGTCCTGGCGACCTAATAATTCCAACTCGATATAACTTCATTGCTAACGAGTAACGATATCAATGCATTTAAATAATTGATTGATTGGAATGCTGACGTAGTTTAAATTAACTAGATTTAACTCAAATTTAGGTACCTATTTGTAAAGAAAACCAATATGATCACAAATATTTAAAAACTAGTACTTACAATATTTAATTGGATAAAAATGTACTCACCGCTAATTTTGAACAGTTGATAATGCAGCACATGAAACAAAAATAAATTATAACTTAATTTTACATCGTTATTTTATGTTTTTAACCATTGAGCTGATTTTTATAATTGGTATAATTTTGGCCACTTTACTAATTATTAATTAGAAAACATTTACAATTAGAAAAGATATTACACAACATTATTAATTAGAAAAGATTTATTAATTAGAAAACATTTTTATTTTAAAATCCTATCCACATACCTAGACAAGGGAGACAACATGTACCTACGTCCTCGAGACTTTCTGTGCTCATGAAATCAACGTCCATGAAAGAATATTTTTAACACCTATTTTGTTTTATTTTATAAACAAAAAATAAAAATTAAAGGTGCCAAATAACACGCAACTATGTGTGGCAAAGCGAGACATACTACTTACTCTTTGAGCAAAAGTCAACGCACGATTCAGTGAATCACTAGAACTGTATGCTTCATTGTTTTAAATCCCGATTGTTTTCACGTCGTCAATAGTCGTCATTGATCAAGATTGAAACAAATGACGTGCCCTATTTTAAAATCAACAACAAACCGTAGTGAGTATTATATTTCTAGATTAGCTGCCGGCGTAGATAGAGTATGGTATTACTGACAGCGTAAGCGCCTTCAGGGATAGCGATGGTCTTTGGCAGCGACTTGTAAACTGGTACTATCTAATGTAGTTGAGTAATACTTCCTAAAGACAGTTCCTACAATCGTACCATGACAACCGTATTGTTGGACCTCAGTAAGGTGTTAGCTAACAACTTACTGTATCGTTTACTCTTACTATTAGATCTAATAAGCGAGTTCTGCTCTCATTTCTATGATTATTTAGTGACTTATCTCTCATTTCTATTATTATTTAGTAACTTATCCAATTCTCATACTCAGTTTACGGCTGTCAGCGAGCTTACGGGATAGCGATAGTCTTGGACAATAGATAGTACCACACTGGTACTATCTAATGTAGTCGGATAATACTTTCCAAAGAAATCGTACCGTGATAGCTGGTGACAGCCGATTTGTTGGGACTCAGTCCTTGGCTAACAACTGTCCTTTCCCCTTTTCTAATCTTTATTATTATTCAGTGACTTGGTTATTATTCATACTCTACGTACACAACAAACGGTTTTTTTTTCTTCCTTTTCGTCTAGCATACTAGCATTGTCACATTACTCACATTGACTCTTTCACTGCCACGCGCGGCATAAACATAACCTATAGTGATGTATTAATAAATTAAATATGTATTTCAATCCATGCACCTTTACAGAACATTATGGATTCTACACAAGGATTCACTTGGATAAGTTAGGGTTAAGGGTCATTTATGCCCACACCCTGGAAAAAGGCGTGAGTTTATGTATGAAAATAGGTAGGTTACTTATCTAATTTGTGTTTAGGTATCTAAATTATAAGGTGGCATTCTATGTCCAAAAAGTGCCTACGGTAATCTTTAATTGGTGTACCTAATGGGTTATAAGTATACTTAACTTATAATATCAAACAAATTATTTAAGTCATTAATTTAGGTAGAACCTTCCCAAATTAAAACAAAACCTTACACGATAAACACGAAGTCTCTGTAGCTTCCATGGCGGCTGAATACTAATCTTGAAGTCTTCTTAATAAGGAATAGAGTAAAAAAAACATTATTTCCCAGAAAAAAGATTACATGCTAATAGAAAACAATATTGTATCACTACACTTTTCGTTGCTTACGATGAACCAACTGTCCATCGACCCGATTGTTAGCAAATATTGACACTTGTTTGGACAGTGTGACAAAGTTAGCTTTTTGTACAACAATATACGATAGAGACGTGACTAGGTGTTTACGTATGTGAGATAAGAATGCGTTTTACGACGGCAACGAAGAGCAGGCAGTGTGCGCGCTCGTCAGCGGGGACTGAGCTGGCGGACGCGATACTGTACACACGGCTACACATCAAGCTATACATTTCCAGTTTATGCTGATCTCGCATTGCATAGGATTTCCGTACAATGCGAAGTCAGCTTATTCTGGAAATGTATAGCTTGATGTGTAGCCGTGTGTACCTACTGCGCGTGCAAGTGCACTACAAGCTATTTTCAATACATGCAGGGAATTCGCAAGTCGGCAGATGCCGGCCGCTCGCGCCGGGGTGGCCGTCGTAAAGCGTCGCGTGCCCCATGAGGTCAATCTGCTTATAGCAGCACAAAACCCCTGTATTTCTTCCATTCGACTCAGCTTCGGTCAATCACATTTACAATTATTTATAAGGTGATATAAACATCCCGGACTGTCCCTGAGTCGATAGTCCAGACTTTTCGAACAACACATCTTCTTTTGGCGCCTGAATGACATTGACAGTGGGGTGTTAGTAAACATTTGTGAAATTGGTACAGAAATTGTATCACAAAACAAGATGGCGGCGTTAGTTCTGATTTTGGCCACGCGCCAAAATAAGCTGGTACCGTTGTTGTTGTATCAACAGTGAATTTGATTCAAGAAACAAGATCGCTCGAATCACAGTCGAAGTTGAGTCGAGTGAAGGAAATAACTAAGAATAAGCACAGCGGGTTAGCTACGGCAGTGTGTACGGCAGCGTTGAAATCGGGAAAAATACCAAAGCGCTCTTGAACTTCTCTACACACCAGTTCAATTACCTTTTGAGACGAGGTGTTATTTTCGGTCAAGTTAAGGGAAATTTTAAGGGACTATAATGCTTTTTGTATATAACAACCCAATGTAGGTACTCGTAGGTATCATAAATTCTGATTGTGATAACGTCTGCATTTTATTGCAAAGTAATAAAATGAAGGTCACTTCACTTTATGATGACAAGCGTGCAATTCAATAGGTAACAAATGAGGACTTTGATCTGCTTGTCTTTAAGTATCACGCAAATGTTTATTGGTAATTCCAACGGTTGACAATTATGCGTACCCTTGCACGAAAGACGCCGTTTTTTTGTGATAATCAAAGCATCATAATGAATACCTACGTAGTTACTATGAACTATCTTTTGCCCGCGGCTTACAATGCCGTCCGTGGGCATGTGACCGCCCGTATTTTTCGGAATATTCATGAAAAATTATAGAAAATTAGATAACTTTAAAAGGTAATAAAAAATATAAACAGAACCAATAACATCGGAGATATGGCAAACGCCACTCAAAAAATAAAAAATTGAATAACATGAAAAATTCGGGTATTTAGTCTGAACGGCCCAAACCGAATGGCCCTCGGGCCATTCGACCGTAAACAAAAATCGTCTGCGTTCCAAAGGACCGGTGATAAAAATTTGAAACTACATCAAGTACATTCGGAAAAGTTATAATTTTTTTCTTAGATTTGTATTATCTTCTATAAAAAAACAACCAACAATTAATATAAAATGTTTACAAAAGTTCAATTTGGTAATTAAATAATTTTAAATAAAAATCAGTCTTATTTTAAAGAAACAAATCAACAAAATACAAAAAATTACAATTAGACAATAAGATTTAGTAAAAATCTGTCTTATTTAAAAAAACACAGCCAACCGGTTATGAAGATGGATTCTGTTTATTAAGATAATTTCAAATAAGTAAATATTTAAATAGCTAAAATTCATGAACTAAGCGACTGTTACAATGTATATGACTGTCCCTTTAAATTAATTTTTAAATCATTTTATCACCGGTCCTTTGGAACGTAGATGATTTTTGTTTACGGTCGAATGGCCCGCGGTCCATTCGCTTTGGGCCGTTCAAACTAAATACCCAAATATTAAAGATAGAACCCCCTTTTAAAGTTAATTTTTCATAAATATTCAGAAAAATACGGGTGGTCACATGCCCCTGGGCGGCATTGTATATCCCACGGGAACGTACGGCCAAGATTAAAAGTATCTGTCCTAAACTCCTAAACCAGGTCATGGACTACCATGTGCCAAATTTCATCCGAATCCGTTCAGCCGTTTTAGCGTGAAAGCGTAACAAACAAACAAACTCACTTTCGCATTTATAATATTAATTAATATAATTAGGATTATGATGCTGTTTACTGCTAATACTTTATCGCGAATTGATCCAATATTGTACATGACGCAGGATAATATCCTGCAACATATACATAAACCACAGAAAATTGTTCGTGAAGTTTTGCTTATGGTTTAGACGGGCAGAAGTGGCCGAGTGAACCGCGTACTTACAGAAAGGTGTGGATTACAGCAAGGGCGACATAGTGGTCAGTTTCCGCGTGAGGGCGCACATCCTGGGATGAGGTCATACGCTCTGTGAGCACGGCACAATACGTCTATCCAATATGAGCACCTACAACGGTCAAGTACAAGACCGTCAAATGTGTTTATGCATGTGTTTTGAAAATGCGCGAATATACATAAAAGACATAGGATCTATGTTTGGAAGTCTGAGAACTTGAAAACCTTGTTTTTCGGTTTGGTCCAGGGCCTCCACGGAATTGGGTTAAGCGTATAATTTTTTAGTCTTTTTGTGAGATGCATAATATGCTCATCTGGGTCCATCATTGATGTTATTGATTTCAATTTCGTCAATGACTTTCGATTATTATATTTCGATTATACCCATGTATAAAAAATTATAGCACATCACCTAGTGAAGGTTAGGTTTACTTTTGATCATCATACAGAAATTTTGACGACTCTTGCAGAAAAGAACAAGGGCGAGCGCTCAGCGAGCTTGAAAAGTTATGCACCAAGGTACCTCAATGGCACCAAGTTACTTTTTCGACTTATTTATTCAAAAACTTTTACGGACGGATAAAAAAAAGAGCCATTTATTCCATATTTCTGCGTTCCATTTTAGATGCTGTTAGTAGGGTATTAGTAAATTTACTTATTGTATACTGTTAGTATGGTTAGTCTTCTTTTGTTTAAATATGGACCGCTTTTTGGGTAAAGGTCTCCTCCAGCTTTTTCCACAAATCCCTGTCCTTGCCTGTAGTTATCCAGTCGTTTCCTGACACTTGGATAATGTCATCAGCCCACCGTCTTATGGGTCTACCAGCATTCCTCTTTCCCTGTGGACCTTTCCATCGTGTAGTTTCTATGGTCCAACTTTTATCTGTGTAACGTGTGATGTCCAGCCCACCTCCATTTTAGTCTGAGTGCATGTGTGAAAGCATCAATTATTTTTGTTTTTTGTCTGATATGTTTATTCTTCACTTTGTCTATTTTCCTGATATTCAACCATGCTTCTTTCCATAGCCGGACGGATAAAGGCTCTTTCAAACAGGCGCGACACAAAGGCACCGCTCGTCGCGCGACGAGCGGTGCCGCGGTGCAGTCGCGTCGCGTGTCGCGCTGGTCTGCACAAGCCTTAAGAGAATGTAACTAAAATGTAAGAGTGATCGAAGTGAGCTCGAAAACCTCAGATTCCTACATTTATATTTTGCATACGTACGGGGCTTCCAACTTCAAACTACTTCTTCCTAGAAACAAATTTTGGCCTTTATTGGGATTTGATTAAAAAGTATTTCTAAAGATTTCAAGGCTCCGTAGAACCGGGGGCCCGGGGCGGACCACTCCTGCCACTTACTATCTATAGCATACGGCTGATAGCTTCTTCGTCGCGTGCCACTCAACGACGCTTCGCGCCGCCTTGTGTTTTTATTATGTAACACAAATTTCAGTGGTACTTATACTATAGTAATTAAAATTGTCTTTCAGTTCTTATATTATATTATCTTATATTATCTATTATTACTCGATAGCCACCACCGCGTCGGTGTGTGTTGACCCTAATGGTAAGTTACTATTAGTAACGCAAAATTAGGGACCTCGGTGATCGGTCGCTAACTGGCGCAGTGACCCCATTTTTTGTCAAATTCGTAATTAAACAAAAACAAAGTAACCATGCTAAAGAATACAACAATGACTGATTACAGCTTTTCCTTATACTCTTTTGCTGAATCGCTAAATATGTTCATCCTTGTTGCAATACAATTTTGAAATGTATCTGGCATTCTAAAAATTTAATAAATTGAACTTATTGATTTACCCTCATAGTAACTGAGCTCTACTAGAGTATAAAATAATTTTAATATTAAAATTATTTTATACTCTAGTGGAGCTCAGTTAATGTTATTCAGTTCAGTTGTTGTTTTTGTGTTGTTGTTTGTTTGTTTGTGTTGTTGTCAGTTAGTGTTATTCACTCATTTTTTAGAGTTCCGTAGTCAACAAGAAACCCTTGTAGTTTGCCTAGTACTTAGTCTGTTAGTCTGTTAGACTTACTAGAAAGCTGTAATTTGGCATGGATCATAGTAATTACGCCGACAAAGAAAAATATTTATTGGGTTACCTCCCCTACACGTAAAGTGGGGATGTTTATTTTTCTCGTATATCCCATGGTGTGGGGCGTCGTTAAAAAGGTCGTTCCAAATATTGTTATAATGGGTGTGTGACAACCATTTTTCTATTCAGGAATCCGTTTGCGAAATATTAAGCTTTAAAGTGGTAATTTTTGTTAGAGTCAGGCAAAACAACAATTTAGCTGGCAAGCCCCTGCCAGCTAAATGGTTGTATTTGGATATGTGAAAAATTTCACGGCAGTAATATATAAACGAAGTTAAAAGGAAAACTATCACAGCTAAGTAGGTTTTACAGGTTAACGAGTAATAATCGACCAACTTACATTTGCAGTTGCAAAAACATGTTCTCCCCTAAATTCTTTAAGGGAAAACAATTTTTCAGTTACAATGTTAAGTTCGTTCTTGGGATAAATTCATCCTAACTACGGAACCCTTCATTGTGCATGGTTCGACACGCAATTAGCCGGTTTTTTTAAAAGGTGGTATTGATTTTTTTTAAAGACACTTTAATGCATATTATTACCCTTATTGCCCTTATTGTAATTTAAATATTTGTACAAATATGAAATTACACTATTAAATTGCATATTTTTAACCGACTTCCAAAAAGAGGAGGTTCTCAATTCAACTGTATGTTTTTTTTTGTATGTTTCTTACGCGATAACTCGGCCAATTATAAATTGATTTTAATGATTCTTTTTTGTTTGGTAGGTAATACTTCAGAGGTGGTTCCATATAAACTTTAATAATTTTGCTTGGGTAGAGTTAGCTTCAATAATACGTACCTATTTTTTCCCATTTAGTATGTGGATGACATGTTAAGTTCCTCTCACTGTTATTTACATAGCAGGTAGGTAGTGGTACTCGAATTTGTGTGGGGTAAATACCACAACTAAAAAGTGAAAAATAAAAAAAAATTACAAAAAAAAAACAACCGACTTCCAAAAAAGAACAATACAAAGTGAAAAATAACTCTAATTTCGGAAGTCGGTGGCAAAAAACGAAAATTCAAAACCAAAGACACCGACTTCCGAAATTAAAGTTATTTTTCACTCTGTAGTCTTTTTTTGGAAGTCAGTTGTTTTTTTTTTTTGGAAAAAGTTTTGTATGTTGGATTGAACCCCCAAGTGAAGTCAGATTCTACTATTATGTATCTTTTTGTAAAATACTGACCAATCATGGTGCAAATACAGTATTATATTGGGTACCAAAGTAGTCTGTGCATGCATTTTCGTTACACTTTTTGACAGTAATGGCTTAGGTAATAATAGGTAATAGGTAATACGGGCTGGTATCCGCAACTCCACGTCAAAGCGCGTATTTTGCGTACGGGTGGGAAAATCGATTATTCGATCCACCCCAGCTCCTCAAAGAAGACCAGCAACGCCTTGGTGTCACTGACAATCTCACGTAGGGTACCTCAGTATGGCTTACAAATCTAATATTATATTTTTAAGAAGAATGAAATGACAAATTTTAATCCCATATAAGAGCAGTGTACGCTCGCCATTCATCAGTTCTATCCCATCCAACCTGTCCCTCGCTGCTCTCCTCCAGTGACCCCTAAGCCGAGGTCCATACCCCACAGAAACAGAGAAAGAAAAAATAACATTAAATTTGAACACAGGGAGTGCCCTTAGCTTATAGTCACTTAGATTTCTGTTTTTTTTTTGCCTTGTTTGGTGGCCTTATACTAAGGCATCCACAGGATAGTTCAGCTAAGCAACCAACAACCTCCTAGGTAACCCTGCCTTTCAGTAAAAATAAAATAAAAAGTAGTATTTGTCGGGTGTCACTCATGGCGGCAACATCCCTCAAGGGCTGGAAGATTTTCCTATGATTTACCTTCTGCTATTTTTCTAGATATTTGATACCTAATTATGTGTTAATTTTAGTGGTTGCAGTTTTGTTCCTTTGTAAAAATGAGTTGCAACCATTTAAAATAAATTATTGTTTTCCTTCTTTTGTGTATACACTTCCTACTTTGAGTTCCGAGCTCACCATGTGTCAGCAAACACATTTAACACTATTAGAATCAAGGTTGCTAATTAACACAACTAAGTATTGCATGTCTCAACATTAGCATTTTTCCTAACTTTCATTAGACACACATGAATGATACAGATAAGATAATTTATTTGCCTAAAACATGGTATACATTGGTGATACAAATGATATAGACACATTAATGATGATCAACACATACATAGATACAAATGTGATGGTACAGATTAATTACTATGCCATCACATTTTCAACCAACTAATAAAACATTTGATGCTCTTGTTAGTTACTAGATGACATCTTCACAGTCATATGAATATGTAAAACATGCAAAAACTAAGAGACCTTTCAAACTTAAATCATACTGGTCCTTGAATCCATAAATAAGATACTCTTAAAATTGCGCACAGTAAGGTTCCGTAGTCAGGATGAATATTTACGCATTGCCATTTGGCTAAGGAACCCTAAAAAGATGTGGTAATTACTAATGATCATAATGATCCGCAGAAGTAGTTAGAATGTAACGTGTAGGTAACTACTGATAATTTATTATAGAAATGAAGAAATAAGACAAGCCTTTTGATAAGTAAGTAAAACGCCAATGTTCGTCCCTTTGGTCAAGTCACGAGTGATGTAAATCATTAATCTATCTCATAAACGATGTGTATTGATTAAGTTTGTACTCAAACATTATTTAAAATACCTATTAGCCGTACATAAACATTTGAACTAATACTCAGGTCGTTTAAAAAGAATATTAATAAGAAATTGGCGCGAATAAAACGTAATTGCATGCGTAAAATTAAAATAAACTTATTTTAAATAATTATAGCTTGACGTTACCTGATCTCTGCATATTGAAAATGCTAGGAATCCAATATTCAAACCAAAAACATTTCTTGAAACACAAATTCAACACACTCTTCAATGAAGTACAAACTGTCAACAATCCTCACCCGCCCATGGTCCATGGATCGCGTAAAAATTGATTTTTGAATATTGTTGCCACTGGAAAAATATATATATAACGCTGGAACCATACTGGTGTATATCACCACAACCCTTCAAGCTTATTATTTTTTTGACACGATATACGCAAATCACAGGCAAAGAGTGTAGCAGACCAAACATTCGTAAAAAATTGCGTAGCCATTACACACACACAGGGAGTGTTGTCAATACAGGGCCGGACTAAGGCCGGTTGTCGGTAATAACTTACGATATTGAAACAACCAATATACTTATTGAAAATCCGCGAAAATCGATAATCTCTGGGTATAAGAAGTGTAGATCAATTATTACCTGCCGAACGAAATTTCAAAGTTATGTGAGTAACCTATGCCTATTTATGTACAGACGCCAGCACTTCAAGCTACTACAATCTGTCAAATTTATTTAATAGATTTTTAACTTTATCACTGACAGCTAAGGTTCAAAGTTGATTGGGAAAATTTGACAGTTTCGGGTAGCTTTATGTACTGGCGTCTGTACACCTATGCCTATGTTTTTGTTATCCATCAGACAGATACAGGGTAACATAATTAATTTTGTAAATTTATTACAATAGCAAGTGTGTTAACACTGACAATCTGCACTCTGCAGTATTCTGGAACAAAGTCAAAAAAAAAAAAGACGTGGAGTAAACTGAGGCTCTGTTTGATAATTCAATGGTAAATGTTTTACAAAAACTTTTCATCTTTGTTACCAAATCCGTCCCTGACTAAATAACGCGGTTGAAACATAGAAAGCGATGCAGTATGCAGATAATGTTGCTTATCAATATGGTGGCGCGGCCTAGACAACCTATGCGTCAAATTTTGTCTATGTGTGAGTCAGTGTGACAACTGGTGACAGAACGAGATACAATTTACGACTTGTCGCTTAGCAAAAAAGGGATAGCGAATCATGTCCAGCTATTTAAATATAACTATGGATTAATGTTTGGTCTGCTATTCTTTATAAGTCTGTGACGCAAATTAATGTGATTAACCATTAACGGCTATCGTAGCGCAGGCATCGTTGTAAAAGACCGCACGGGTTGCGTGACGGTACAGCAAAAAGTTACCATTGCACGCTAACCTTTTGCGGAAAATACGTACAAAGCTGCGGCTCCACAACATAGGTATTACACAATAACTAGGTTGTGGAGGAGATAGGCACTAGGCAGTCGATCTTCATTCGATTATGCTAGGTTTACACGCAGCGATTTATATCACCGACAACCCGCTGGCGACTTCAAAATCTTACGTCCTCACACAGATTATGAAGGCAAAGTCGCTAACGATTTCAAAATCTGTCTTCAAGTCGCTGGTAACTGAAGTCGCAGCTTGTGTGCTTAACATTTGACTGGAATCTAAAAATATAGTTGGGAAAAGGCTAGGCTGATGTAAAATCTTGTATGAGTGTACTCTGGCCACTTACGCGCTCCGCCCGGGCGACTATAGTCACCTGGAACGCCTGTGCGTCGCGACAGAGTTTTCTCTGCGTTTACGCGCCGTCAATTTTCAACTCACACACAATCATAATATCTAACAATCTGCTGCAGCTATACCAAAATAAAAAATACGTGTGTATAACTGAATCTATACAGAATCAACATGGATAAAAACTATATAACAAAAACTAGTCCAAAGTCATCATGTCATCATCAGCATATATTCAGGGACGTCTCGGTGATCAACAGGTTCAAAACCGGCAGTGATCACAGACTTGTCAGAGGCTCTCTGAATATCGACTTCAAGCTCGAGCGAACTCGTTTGATGAGGTTTAGGCTCCGTCCAAACATGCTCCAAACTATGCTAGGATCTGAAGCGTTACAGTCAGACCTGGAGAACCGATTTGCTGCCGTGGAAACCACAATTGACGTTGACCAGGCGCTCGACCAAGTGGCGGAAATCCTCAGGGAAGAAGGCACGCGTTTTTGTAAAATGCGGCCTACGGAGAAGAAGTCCACACTTTCAAAGGAGACTCTGGAGCTTATGGCGGAACGACGTAAAAACCCACTTATCACTTCATCAGAACAACAGGCACTCAACAAAAATATAAAAACACTGGTACGACGCGACCTCCAACGCTCCAATACGCGCTCTATAGAGAAAGCGATTGAGCAAAATCGGGGGTCGAAAGTGTTCGTCCAGTCACTCGGGAGGAGCCACCTAACGAAGTTGACCAAACCCAGTAGAGATATAGTCGTTTCGAAGCCGGAGATCCTTTTGGAAGTAGAAAACTTCTACGGCCAGTTGTACGCATCGCACGCATCTCGACCTGATCCAGAAAATGAGGATCCAGAGCCACCTTAACCCGTCATTTCACAGAAGACCTGCCAGAAGTCAGCCAAGACGAAATCGAGGCGGCTCTTAAACAGCTTAAAAATGGAAAAACCCCTGGTGCGGACGGGATTACGACCGAGCTCCTGAAAGCTGGAGGAAGTCCTGTACTGAAAGAGCTTCGGGAGCTCTACAACTCTGTCCTGTTCTCTAGGAGAGCTCCAGAAGCGTGGCGAGAGAGTGTGGTCGTTTTCTTTTTTAAAAAGGGTGATAAGACTCTTTTGGCATTATAATCATTGTTTTCTGTTTTTTATAGTTATAAGGTGTATTTTTTCTGCAGTAATGCCAATAAACGCATTTTTCTTTCTTTCTTTTCTTTTCTTTTTCTTTCTTTTAAAGAACTACAGACCCATTTCGCTCCATAGCCACGTAGGTATATAAGTTGTTTTCAAGAGTCGTTACGAATCGTCTAGCGAGAAGACTCGACGAGTTTCAGCCACCGGAGCAGGCTGGGTTTCGAGGAGGTTACAGTACCATAGACCACATTCACACAGTGCGGTAAATTATACAGAAGTCCGAAAAGTATAATCGGCCACTGCGTCTTGCGTTTGTGGACTATGAGAAGATAGATAGATAGATAGATAGATAAAACATTTATTTAGTGCACACAAAAGACACACGTAAACACAATTAAATTATAACAAATTAAATAAAAACAAGATGCCAATGTAAAAAAATAAAAAATAAAGAAACATAAGTGTAGAAATGGAGTTTTTTGGAGACTCTGCAGCGATGCCAAGTCAACTGGCGATACATCCAAGTGCTGAGATGTCTTTATGAAAACGCGACAATGACCGTCCAAATTCAGGATCAGCGAACTGAACATATTCCCCTGCGTCGAGGGATAAGACCAGGGGATGTAATTTCCCCGAAATTGTTCTCTAACGTATTGAAGGATATGTTTAAGACACTGAACTAGGAAGGGCGTGGCATAACATCAACGGCGAGTACATCTCACACTTGAAATTTGCATATGACATCGTCATACTGGCCGAATCACTGCATGACTTACAGCAAATGCTGGACGGCCTAGTTAATTGTTCTGTACGCATTGGTCTCCGGATGAACTTGGATAAAACCCAGGTTATGTTCAACGAACACGTCACTCCGGAGCCGATTGCTGTCAATGGCGGTGCCCTCGAGGTTGTTCGAGAATACGTTTACCTTGGGCAAACTCTGCAGTTTAGTAAGAACAACTTTGAGAGGGAGGCTAACAGAAGAATTCAGCTGGGCTGGGCAGCTTTTGGGAAACTTCGTCGAGTCTTCTCGTCACGTATTCCACAGAGCCTTTAAGACGAAGATCTTCAATCAGTGTGTCCTGCCTGTTATGACCAACGGAGCCGAAACGTAGACACTCACGGTACAGCTGGTCCATAAATTTAAGGTTGCTCAGCGAGCCATGGAGCGGGCTATGCTTGGAGTTGCAGTTCAATTACTCAACCTACAGCTGGAAGCCGCCTGGCTCATTTCGGTTGGGACTCCCTAATACAAAATTGGTCAGATGAGGAAAAGCAGCTTTTGTCAACAAATTAAGAGAGCTTCTACGCTCAAAACAAATGGGTACTGTGGTGTAATCTTAAAACCTAAGCTGTCTTTGTCCAGTACATACCAATGTAACCTGGAATTTGGTAACACTTTTTCTTGAAGATTTATTAGCATACCGTACTGCTTCTACAAAAAACCGAAACCTTCTATAAATAAACTGCCAAAAACAGGTAACACTGGAAGAAATGTCAATTTCCGAGATTAAAAAACAGACTTTAGCTGCATATTTGTACCGCAGTTTCGTGAAAATTATCGTTTTCTAAAATCTCTAAATTCGAATTGTTTTGTTTACAAACCTAACACGGAAATCAGACACTGTACAGAGTATCTAGTAATCTCCTGTGGTAATCTCACCATGCTTCTATTGTAAACATAATTTATAACAAATATCATTGAAACCGTGTTTGTCTTGAACATGAGTGTTTTTTACAAATTGAATCCTGTGTCTTTTAAGTTTGTTCAAAAAGTTTTTAACTATAAGGAATTAAATGCTAAGAATAGTGCCAAAATAATATTACTACAGGTAAATCTATAATAACTATAAATTTTACTAAGAAAAAAAAGTACACAACATCACGCCTGTATTCCCGAAGGGTGGTGCAGAGGTGTACCTATAGTATATCCACATTACATGGGACTAAAGGCGCGATTCCATTATGCAAGTCTTGCATGCAAGTTGACGTCACATTTGCGTACAAGTTGCTTGCATTGGAAACATGTATTTGAGAGTGCAAATTGTGTGTGAAAACGTGCTGCTGTGGTCGGTGCTGCTTGCCGAGTCATTTCTGAATTAATAATATATTACCGATTGAATAAAACAAAGAAATATCGTCGCCAGCCTGTTTGTTCGCAATTCGAAACGTGCAACTAACTTTTGCGCATTCAATTTGCACATCACTTGAATAAAAACAATTACAAGTTCAAACTACCTCATACAAGTTGTAGCTTGTATGCAGGTTTGTTCAAGTTGTAAGCAATTTGCAACTTGCATACAAATCGATACTGGAAATTTCAAATGTCGTAAAGGACAGGGAATACAGATGTCCCTTATGACATTTGAAATTTCCAGTATCGAAATAACTTGTCTAATGGAATCGTGGCTTTAAACATAACTGGGAATGTGGGTATATAATAACTTCTAAACATACTTTTGTTCACAGACTGTAACTTTTCCCAAAAATTTATTGGTATTGTCTGCAACCTTAGCATTTTCACTATGGCCTGTGAAAAGTAAAGATGTTGCTGAAAATATTGAATTAGAGAAGCCTTTGCCTGCTTTAGAAGATGCAGATAAATTATTTGACGATGGCTATTATGAAGAATGCTTTAATTTACTGTCTGAGCATCAGGTAAGGTTATGGTGTATTTAATACAGTAAAACCATAATAATCTTGTTTAATATATATAACATTCAAATCAATATATCTAGCATTCATAATTTATTTATTGCGGTATCTAAAATAATTGTATTTTTAGGACAAAAGCAATGTAGAAGTTCAATGGCGTATATGTCGAGCTTTATATAACATGTCAAAGGAATCAAAGTATGATAAACAATACAAGAATAATCTTGTTGTCCAAGCATATGATATAATATTGAAAGTACTAAATGATACCAAAGACGTTCAAGACCATTATGCTGTACACAAGTGGTATGCCTTACTGTTGGATGCAAAAAGTTCACTTGATGGTATGAAAGAACGAATAAAACAATTGGAAAATGTTAAAAAGCATTTGGATGTACGTAATTATCATATTTGACCACAGTCATTAATAATTTAGTTGTTCCTAATTTAAATAAACATTTCAAGACTTCATTTTCAGATGGCAGTTTCACTAAATCCTAAAGATGCTACAACTTTGCACATGTTGGGCGAATGGTGCTATCAGATTACCGAGATGCCTTGGCATCACAGGAAAATAGCTGAAGTTCTATTTGCTTCACCACCATACTCTACTTACGAAGATGCACTAGAATATTTCTTGAGAGCAGAAACAGTTCGGCCCAGATTCTACAGCGTAAACTTGTTAAGACTTGGCAACTGCTATCTAAAGCTAGAAAAAGAGGATCAAGCTAAATATTATTTACAATTAGCTGCAAGCTATCCTGCTAAATCAAATGATGATCACCAAGCAAATACTGAAGCTGCTAACTTGTTGAAAAAAATCAAATGAAACTGTAAAATTTTATCAATCCATAGGTTACTGGTTCATATCCGGCTCGAAGGACCATAGAAAGGAATGGGTATATCCTCCAGATGGTACGAGGACTAAAACACCGGTAACTTGACAATAGTGGACTGTATAATGGAAAGATTTAAGGGAAAACAAATGGTTAACAATTTGCAGTATATTGGCGAGAATGACTATAAATGAATATGTTCTACGGTGGTCGAAGACGCAGTGGCGTGCCGGCCGGTGCGCGCGCGCTGCTCGAGCGCCCCCTCTGCGACCGCAGCTCCCGCCCGCGGTGCGGCGTGATATTCTCGACAGTAATATTGTCTTCAAAAAGATAATATAAACAAAAAAACTCAAGCTTTCCATGACTTCATACTTAAATTTCATGATAAACTTCTCGATATTAGAAATAAACTACATAGTGTTTAGTGATAACAAAGTTATCATGAAGAAGTGCTGCAAGTTGAAACTATTTTATTTATTTTTATATTAATTTTATTGATTAGTAAGTAGGGATAAAGAGGAAAATTATTTTTGTAATAATGCGCCATACATATAATAATAATAATAAAACATTTTTGGAGTAAATAAATATACATTAATTATGAAGGTGTGTATTATTGCCGATTCCCTTGACACAAAACTTTCTAAACTATAGACTATACAATACAGACTGAGACTGTAGTTATGTACTTAAGTACTTTGCAATTTTTATAGTGAAGCACAACAATTTTATTATTATTTAATACTTTTAAACGAACAATTCTTGTTTAAATATAATCTGAATCTCGGAAACGGCACTAACGATTTTAATGAAATTTAGTATGCAAGGGGGTTTCGGTGGCGATAAATCGATCTAGCTAGGTTTCATTTTTAAAAAACGTTCAGAAAAAATAACCGAGCAATGCTCGGTCGTCCAGATATTAATAATTTAAGTACCTACTTATTAAGAACAAAAGAGACCACCTAGTCCAGACCATGTGTCCAACAATGAAACACTAAAAATTCAGTCTCATACACCTTTTGTTTTTACCCGAATACGGCGAAGCAAAAAGGAGGGTTATGATTTTGACCGGTATGTATGTATGTATGTATGTATGTATGTTCATCTGTTACCTCATAACTTCTAAACTGCCGATCATAATTTGACAAATGAGGTATCATTGGAAGCGTTTTGATTGTCCGCTGGTTATAGGCTATGTGACGTCACATTAAATGCAATATGGCGCCCTCTAGAGGACATAAAGTAATGAAATAAAAAATAAAAATAATTGAATTGTGCCATGTTGGGTATCAAATGAAAGGGCTTGATGAGTACATTACAAACATGTATATATATATATTATTGTCCAAGTAATTACCCGACTACGGCGAAGCAAAAAGGAGGGTTATGATTTTGACCGGTATGTATGTATGTATGTATGTATGTTCATCTGTTACCTCATAACTTCTAAACTGCCGATCATAATTTGACAAATGAGGTATCATTGGAAGCGTTTTGATTGTCCGCTGGTTATAGGCTATGTGACGTCACATTAAATGCAATATGGCGCCCTCTAGAGGACATTACCCGACTACGGCGAAGCAAAAAGGAGGGTTATGATTTTGACCGGTATGTATGTATGTATGTATGTATGTATGTATGTTCATCTGTTACCTCATAACTTCTAAACTGCCGATCATAATTTGACAAATGAGGTATCATTGGAAGCGTTTTGATTGTCCGCTGGTTATAGGCTATGTGACGTCACATTAAATGCAATATGGCGCCCTCTAGAGGACATAAAGTAATGAAATAAAAAATAAAAATAATTGAATTGTGCCATGTTGGGTATCAAATGAAAGGGCTTGATGAGTACATTACAAAAATGTATATATATATATTATTGTCCAAGTAAATAAATAAGTTTAAATTGTTAACAACAAGCAAAAGTGAGACTGTGTGCGCGGCTGTAAAATTAATACCTATTTTATACCATATATGCCGTGATGGTCCTGTAGTTAAGGCCTCGCCTCTCATGCACGAGGTTGTGGATTCAAATCCGGGCAAGTGCCAATGTAACTTTTTCAATTCAAATGTACTTTCTGAGTTTATCTTAGACATTACTAACATCGTTGAAGGAAAAATATCGTGAGGAAACCTGTACCCTAATTACATAATACAACACAAGCACAACCGTTTCAATTTGAAATAGTTTGCTAATCCATTGATTCATAAGTTGTAAAAAAAATCTGCTCAACGACGTAAATAACGCAATGAATGTTGTTGAACTGTCAAAATGAAACAAATTAGGCAAAATTGCTTACGAAAATAAGTTACGCAATTAAGGTACTGGACTTATAGTTCATACTAGCTTCTGCCCGCGACTTCATCCGCGTGTAATAGTTACTTTGGTGCTCCGCTCCTATTGGTCTTAGCGTGATGATATATAATCTATAGCCTTTCTCGATAAATGGGCTATCTAAACCTGAAAGAATTTTTCAAATCGGACCAGTAGTTCCTGAGATTAGCGCATTCAAGCAAACAAGAAAACTCTTCAGCTTTATATATTAGTATACGTAGATATATAGGGTGAACTCATCTAACTTCGTGACAAAGGCATTTGAGTAATAAAATACCAATAAATTATTAATTAATTTAATTCAGTCTCAGCATGAGTTTTAATCAGTCTTTTATGAGGAATATTAGCACAAATAATCATATTTTTTTCTAGAAACCTAAGAGTTATACCAAATTTACTAAACCAAGTCAACTTGCCTAATTCCGTGGTGACCTCTTTAAGTCCGTGATAGCTAATACTTTAATTCTGATATAACGGAATTAGGCAAGTTAACTTTATTTAAGTAGGTAGTACAATATTAATATTATAATAAAATTAACATAAACATAAAAAAAAAACAAGATAAACATTTTAGATCCCTGCAGATCCCTTTTTGTCATTGAATGTGCAGCAAATGTTCGCAGCTTTTGCTAAAGATAATGCTATTTGCTTTATTTTGGTAACTGTAAGACCAAAACCACGTTCTTGCATCTCAATAATATAGGCCAGTAACTTTTGTTCTATTTCAACAGGTAACGCAAACGGCCTTCCTATCTTGGACATTACGATCTGTGCATCTTGATTACGCTCTCGTAGAGTTTTGTTCTTCGTCACATTCTCTTTTAATGTCGACCATGGAATCTTAAACTCCTTCGAAGCTCTGTAAACTGTCATTGTTGAACTCAAAACATTTTCAACAGCGGTTTTGAGATCGGTCTCCGAGTATTTTCTGTTCTTCTTGTTGGGGTCATCCATGATATATCTGAAAGTAAACAAGCAAATTAAAATAATAAATACGTACCTACCTGCTTAGATTTTAGCGTCTGCCCAAATTTGAGCTCATATTAATAAAAAAAAAGCTGCGAAATTTGGTAAATTACTCACGCAATTACGTGACAAGTCCAAAAAAAGTGTCACCCAATTCCGTGATAGCAAAATATAATATTGGCTCAAAGTCGTCATTTTAATTAAGACCAGATAAAAGTAATAAAATGACATCAATCTTGTCTACTACACTCAAAATAAGTCAATAATTTCAGTTAAAACCACAAATATTTGTACATAACTACTATAATTCTGTGATAGCACAGAAACCACTCAACCGCTAAAACGCTAATATTTTTGACGAACAAAATAAGCTCTAACACGAAAAAGACGCAGAACTATGACGATTTTTTTACTGCCACATCAAGGGAATATCAATTACAATTCATTTTATTAGAAAGAAGCTAAAACATCGATTAAATACTTACATTAATACAGCAAAGTTCGCCACCAATTCACAAACACTGCCGAAACCGGCGAGATTCGCGCGCGAACTGACAAAACCGTTAGCTGTTTCTATCTCGCTCACTCGAACATCCCCAAACTTTACAGACGAATTTGAACTTTATCACAGAGGCTTAAGGTTGTATTTCAAACCATTGATTTCACTAGTATAGCCCTATGATAGCGCTCAAACCAAATATCACCGAATTAGGCGAGTCACAGAATTAGATGAGTTCACCCTAAGTCTGAAATCGCCAACATGTCTTGAGCGCGCGTGGTGATCAATGCTCGTGCCTTCTCTGTATGAGAAGAGGCCTTTGCCCTGCAGAGGGACAATAATAGGCTGGTGTTATTATACCACATATAACCCAAAAAAAATGTTTTTAAGCTGCTCTGCAAATACTTTATCACGAAACTATAACCCTAAAATAATTTAAATAAAAATGCGTGGTCGCATGCCATTATAATTTTGTAGGTGTACCAGCATGCGACCACGGCTTTACCTTGATCATTTTTGTACCTATGTCTTGACTTCTGTCTGAAATATTTTCTTGTTTCATATCTTTTAGTCGGGTTTTAGTTTTTGAACTTAGGTACTTTTTATTACAGATAGAAGTCTAATTTTTAACCGACTTCCAAAAGGAGGAGGTTCTCAATTCGTCTGTATGTTACGCGATTACTCCGCCAATTATGAATAGATTTTGATGATTTTTTTTTGTTTGGTAGATCATACTTCAGTGGTGGTCCCATATAAATTTTATTAACTTTGCTTGGGTAATTTTTGAGTTAGCTTCAATTATACGTATTTTTTCCCACTTAGTATGTAGGTATAGTTTTTTTTTAATTTAATGTGTGCAAAAACTAAAAAATAAGGAAATGTTTCATTGTGTCCACAGTGGTGTACATACCGTGGCCAGATCTTAGACACTGTCTTAGAATTGACGATTTCATGAAATGGCCAGCTAAAATTGATCATATCGTTTAAACGTCAACGTTTAATGATATATCAGTCGACGTTTGGCCATATCATTAAAAATACAAGCCACTCCATGCCGTACTGAGTACGTGATCGGCTGTTAAACTGTCCATGCTTTACTGGCATTAATCAACTTTTAGTAATCTGGGTCAATGGATAAATAAATCGTTTTAAATAAAATATAGTTTTACTAACCTGTGAAATACGTTCCAAACTCCATGGTTTTTTAACATTGCGGTTGTTTTTCCAGTGAACAAAAGTGTCAGAAAATTTCATGATTTAATGAAATCTTATGGAGTTGTATTGCTGATTGTAATGATTATAATTCAATAAAGCCATATTTGTTACGGCCGCGAATCATATTTTAATCAACATAAAACCTGACACTGACCTGCAAATTGCAAAAAAAGTAAGAAAATTTGAATTTCGCGGGCTACCCTGATGCTTCCCCTTAAGAGGCCGTGCACGAAATCGACTCATTTTGATCAATTTTGTTCATTGGTTATGAGCGCGCGGTCGTCCAAATGCCTAACTTAGAACCTAAAGGTTTCAGAGAAAAAAAAGATCCCTGTTAAAACAAATAAGCCTAATTTGTTTCATTTTGACAGTTCAACAACATTCATTGCGTTATTTACGTTGTTGAGCAGATTTTTACCTTAAAATAAGCAATGGATTAGCAATCTGTTTCAAATAGATTGATTCTGTTGTATTATGAAGGTACCTACTGGTTTGTTTTCGGATGCGATTTTTTTGCCGCAGTTTTAGGCTTTTAAATAAAACGCATAGGTATTTTATTTCTTTGTTTTAATGTGTTTAATTATGCATATCTATCACACATTGTAATTATAAATACTTGAGCAGCACTTTTCACTTCATCATCCCCATCGTAAACAATTTTTCCATGATTTTTGCCGACAAAATACGTTTGATAGAACGGCACCAACTGAAAAGTAAAATAGGTACCTACACATAAAATCACGCCGGGCTTAGGCAGAGGTATAGGTAAGTATCTATAAATAGTTCACCCACATTTCTCCAGTAATGTTTCAAGTTCCATTATTGGTTCCACCCATGTAATAGCGGGCAAGCCTATTACCATCAAGCAGACACAAATCAATCCAGAGTCTGGGCTGCTACTGAGCAATTCCAGATGGAAAAACCCAATAACACTGCCCGACCCGAGAATCGAACCCAGGACCTCATGCTGCAGTAGGGCTGGCGACTACTAGACTAACGAGGCAGTCAAAAAGTCAAGCCCCGGCGTCCTAAGTATTAGTTTGAAAATACATTCATAGTAGGTACTTAGTTATAGTTTTTTTTAAATAACACTAATATCCAACGTTGGGCTATTTATCAGTTATCAAATTAATTAGGTAATTAAATAAGTACCTATATGCACCTAATACAGGTACACACAAGAACGTTATCAAAATAAATTGAAAATATGTGATGAATTGATGATACCTACTACATTCCCGAGGTTATGACTTCGGACTTTGTATCGAGATGGGATTTAGTTTTTTAAACTATAAATTGCAATGTAATACAATTATTTTTTGTGCTGGCTCCGTGCAAAATTCACAGTAGGTACAGAGTTTAGGTCAATTCTTGCGATGCTATGTTTGTGTACATCGTTCATGCACGCCGAAACATCGAGCGCAGCGTAGTGATCGCTTAAATAGTTTGATCCTTTATATGGTATTTTGTTATGTTACGTAGGTACGCATAAGAAATAAGTCTGGAATGTTTGTGTATATTCGTTTAGTATATTTATAACAATCAACATAAAAATGCTATGTTTTATATGGATTTTTTTACTTTTTGTATGGAAAACATGAAAAATTATTACCCACATGTTGAGTTTTATGGGTTTCTTAAAGGAGGTCGAAATTTTATTATTTTTGCGATAGGACACACCCTTTTCGAGATATAAGCAAAAGAACAGAAAAAAGAAAATTAAAAAAAAAAAAAAATTTTAGGTGAAAAACGTCAAATTCAGAATGGCAAAATTGCCATTTTTACTAAATTAATATGAGAGATGATACTGATGATGTACTGAGCCATCTTAGTGCTGTCAAACTAAAATGTAGTTAAGTTGTGTCATTTTAGTCTATTTCAGAATGCGAAATCATCGTTTGACAGGAATAAACTAAACTTTGGTGATTTTTAGTCTAGTTTAGAGGCATTTGTGATAAGAGAATCGGCACCATTGTCTAACTAAATCTGACTACTTTTAATCGCGATTAAAAAGGTGCGGAATAAAATTGGTTGTATTGAACTAAAATTCACACCAACACCTCGCTTCAGGTGCAAAAAACAGTAGTCTTTTTTTTTCTTTTGCATATATCTCGAAAATGGTGTGTCCAATCGCAAAAATAATAATAACGATCCCCTTTATAAAACCCTTAATAAACCCCTGACAATCTACATGTAGGTAATATTTTTTCTTATTTTCCATACAAAAAGTGAAAAATTCCATGAGCGCCACCGGCTCTAAAAAAATTCATGGGGTAGGGCAAACAAGTACCAAGTGGACTCGAGATTGTCAAATATAATTTTAGTGTGTCAAAATATATTTTAATTTAGAGAATTTTTGTTGAAGAATAGCATTAAGATTTTCATAGGCAAAAGTAAGGAATTCTAGTGATAGTTTAGTAAGTTTATTTCGGTATACAAGAGAATCGGCACCATATTGCCATCTTAGCTGTCAAAATAAAATAAATTCCATAATTGTTTCACGATGGGAAATCATCGCTTGACAGGAATAAACGAAATTTTGGTGATTTTTAGTCTAGTTTAGAGGCATTTGTGACAAGAGAATTGGCACCAGTATCCATAAGGGATCTGAGACACTTGCGCGAAAGACATTTCCGCGAAAGATACTTGCGCGAACCCTCTTGCGCGAAAAAGTTGCGGAAATGAGATTTCTTCATAACATCACGCCATCAATTTCAAAGGGCCCAACACTTTGAAATTGATGGCGTGGTGTTATGAAGAAATGTGAAAATTTTCGCAGCCGCCATCTTAGATTTACGTTTTGACATCAAAATTTGCTTTAGAATCCTCGAAAACTATTAAAGACACCCATGACGAAAAATTTGAAAATTGTCACATTCGCCATCTTGGATTTATATTTTGACCTCACTATCAGCTTTAGCATCCTCGAAAACTATGAAAACGACACCCATGACGAAACATTTTTAAATGTTCGCAGCCGCCAACTTGGATCTTTATTTTGACATAAAGTAGTCTTCAGTAGCTTTAAAGAACTTCGTTCCAAAAATACTTCACTTATTGCTACTACAGCATATTGGTGCGGGCATGTCGGTGACGCAAACCCATAACTTTTCTCCTGCCAAAAAACACTCAAAACTATGAAACCTAAAGTCAAAATATAACTAGTGAACCCAGCAGGCAGACGTTGTCCTGCGACAACAGCGCCACGTGGGTCCAACTATAGCTATGAACCATCCAAGTGACACAAAAAGAATTTTAAAAAACATCTAAATCAGTCAAGCTCTTTAGGATAAGAAGAATTACGAATGCACGTACACTGGTATTTTATTTATTGCCAGGCATGCAAAATTTTAATGTTCTTCAAAAACAAGCGTACTATAAAATAAAATGCGGATCAAAATGTGGTAGTCGACGTACAATTTCTGGAATATGTTAATATCGGACACGTGCGTGCGTGTGTGCGTGCTGCGACGCAAAGTGATACACCCTTTTTTTTTTTTTTTTTTTTTTTTTTTTTTTTTTTTTTTTTTTTTTTTTTTTTTTGGGTGGGAAATTATCAAATAACTTCTCCCGCTCTGGGTGGAGCGGGAGGGCGTGTCAGACTCTTACTGACTAAAACCCACCCGTGTTCCTTCGTTGCCGGGGGCCACGATGTCCCCATCGGTTTTCTTCGAACCCCCGGCAGGCATTGGCCCTAACGGACCCCGTCAATTCTGCTGACATCTCTTTGAGGCGCGCGTGGAACACAACGCGCCGTCGACCCGGGCTTGGTCCTTACCGGACGGCGAGCTACCCATTGCTCACCGTCCGCAAGCCCGCGCCTACGGTGGCCGGAAATCGGCTCGCGATTCCCGCCCCGGGCGTCTCCTCCTGCGGCGGTTAGGGGCGTGAGGGCGCGAAATTTGCCTCTCCCTCACGCGTTCCGCCTCCTCCTTCGCGAGCATTACCGCTTCGCAGAAGGAGGTGACGGCCTGCCATTTCCTCTCGCTCCGTACCATGGCCTGAACCAGGGCCGGAAGTGATACACCCTCACGCTGGGAAGGCCCGTTCGCTACTGATTTCCAATATATAAAAAAGTACTCTGTGAGGTCAACCTAGGAGGTAGTGGCGAAGGGTGATTTTATGGAGGAGGTAAGCCGGGCTTTTCTTTAAGAGCTTCATCCAAATTAGTGAAAATAATTCTATTCCTACTACTTAGTCCCAAACTCATAAAACAGCTACAAACATGTTTTTCAGTCTACAATCTTTTTTGATGCATAAACAACTAGAATCTAAGAAAAGTAAACACGGGAACACCACATTTAATTTAATTTATGACTGCCAGTCAGTCATTGATATTTATCGTAAAGGGAAACATTAAAATGTTTGAAAAATCATCGCGGCGTTTGTAATTTATAGTCATATCTGGGCGAGCACGGCCTCACTTAATTATGTGTTCCTTATTTTCAAAACTTAACCTTGAAAAGCATGTTTCTTTACAAAGTAAATAATCTGTCAAACAACATTCTAAAACTATTAATGCCGCCATCCTAATAAGATCGAACTAATTACTTTTCAAATCTACTCTAAATAAGTAATTTCAACTTCTTAAACTATACTACTTTACTTTCACATTTACTAAACTCTGTTAATCACTGTCCTATAGCTACAAACAAATATTAATACTACTAGTAATGATAAACATGAATTCAATGAATACTGAGCGAACAAAATGCAAATTAATATGGTTCTAATGCGATTACGTCAAAAAAACAACCACACATTGTCATTCGAATGATGAAATATTTACGAACACCTAGCCGAACGTATTACGAAATTCAACGAAAACTACCGAATCAAATGCGTGTGCCAGAAAGAGGTGGTGCAATAGCCTTCTTGCTCCCGCGCGCACGTTTCTGCTACTTTGTCCCTATGTGCGCGTAACTCGTTGCAGATCGGCTTACCCGGCTGGTAGAAACCGCGGTGTCACGTGACCGAACTGACGTCATGATGGACTTTATTTTGTAAGGAAATTATAGTAAAGTATGTGTGTGTATCATATTATACCAGTACTAGAAGTGCTACCTCTGAAATATTTAAGTCAGGTACATAATTCAAGAGTTGGTTTTCAACTCTGATTAGGTTATTTCTATCGTACGCCTCCAGTATATAAAAAAAAACAACAAACAAAATAACCTATCCTACTTCCTACTAATATTATAAAGGCGAAAGTTTGTGAGTGTGTGTGTTCCTAAGTTTGTCTTTTCTTCACGCTCAAACGGCTGAACGGATTTGGATGAAATTTGGTACACGGATAGTTTATAACCTGGATTAACACATAGGATACTTTTTATCCCAATATTCCCATGAGATGGACTTCTGCGGGTGAAACCACGGGGCGCAGCTAGTAAATGATAAAACTTTCATAATTTACTGACTTTTCCACAAAAGCTGCTTTTTACCAGTGATAGATGCTTCCCCTGTCGTTAGCTCGTCTTTTAATGGTGCTACACTCCAAGTCGCATACATATATCTACATATATGTATGCGACTTGGAGTATACAAAACCAGAAATTATACGAAAACTAGTTATACCTACGTATAGCTAGTTTTCGTATAATTTGTGATGGACACAAAAGTAAAGATAAACAACAATGCCGGATTGAAGACGGACTACTGTGCTGCCATCTATGATGAGCTTTCAGTTCGTAACCTCATTATTACGTATGCGGTGATCTTAGTCGCTAGCGCCTCCTTTGCGGTTTCAAAATCTCACGTTCACACAGATTTTGACAGCAGATTTTTTGTGTGGGGACGTGAGATTTTGAAATCGCTACTTCGCTAGCGACTAAAGTTTATCAAACATATTTTTGCTGTCGATAGAGTCGACGTTGTGCATGCGTAAAATTTAATATTCATCCCAACTACGGAACCCTTCACAGTGCGTAGTCCGTCAAGCACTTGGCGGGTTTTTAATATAGTACCTCTATTCCACAGACATTTATGTCTGTGCTCTATTCCATGAATTTTTTTAACGAGACTACCAACCGTATGCGCGATGCGCGTATGGTGTCTATGTGTCAGGTGGTCAGTGTCATGTCTGGTCATGTCATAATTTGAAAGAAGTTCGTTACGTGTTATTTTCAACTAATTCAATGTGTAAAATATTATTTGACTATTACAGCCATTATTTCTTTAATTATAGTTTATTTTATTAGAAAACGCATACTTACTGCTAATATGTCTTCGTATAGTGCGGACGAATTAAGTGATGATGAAGTTTACTTCGGAAAGCTGACTCTGAAAGAATTGAAAAAACATATACTATGGGATAAACAACAGCAAACGTAAGATCGTTTTTATTATATTAATATCTATGTTGGCTCTTGGCTAATCATTAAAGGGTACAGTACCTAACACTAGTCACAATTGCACCTGTCCCACTCCCACAGCCAACCAGGAAGCGATTGTTTAGCTATCGATTATTTTCTCGCTCAAGAAACGTACTAAAGATTTTACTCAGGTCCAGTGTCAGTAAAAGAGATACCTTCACATATACAGTGTTCCTTTTGATATCCCATAATTCTAGCTAGCTAGGATATTAATGAGACCATGTCAAAGAATCAACTGGCATAATAAATGATGAATTATTTTTCAATTTTTTTTATTTTGTTCTGTTTTTTCCTTTTTCTTTCAAAATAATTCGACAATCACGATTATTTATTTAAAACACCCTTACGGAAAATAAAAAATAAAAAAACATTTAATTCTGACTATTCTTGTGCATAAAAAAAATAAAAATACAATGTCGCATTTTCGTAGCTTTAATTATGAATGAAAACGATTTACTCATACTTGTCAATGACACTTAGATACATCGAGAGTCTAGTTTGTTGTTATCTTAAGAAAAAACTATTTATATGCCAGTTGATTCTGTGACATGGTCTCATTAATACCCTAGAGTCATGGGATATTAAAAGGAACACCTGGTATATTAATAGATGATTGCTGGCTGTTTACACTTAATCGAATCCAGCCTATCCCTTGCTGTCCTCCCCTAGCGATGCCCTAAGCCAAGGTCCGTACCCCACACAGGGGGCCCTTAGTGTGTAGTCACTTAGTTTTAATTAGTTAGTTCGCTGGCTGGGTGCCTTAATTTATTGAGGCACCCATAGGAGAGTGGTTAATCAGCTGACAACCTCCAAGGTTGACGTGCAAGACATCATTAAAAAAACAAGTGAGTTCACACTACCGGCGAGGACTCTGCTGTACAGTAGGTACATGCAAAGAGTACCATGTGAAAAGGGGACAATATTCAGTACCTTATCCTTAAGTACTTACATACCTACTACTTGACAAGGCTCATAAAATTCAGAAGATATAGCACTTACTTATCAATATTTTTTTCTTAATCTTAGAATACATCCTACAAGTGCAATCAGCAGCCCCAAGAATTCTGGAGATCACAATGAAAGTTTGAAAATCTTACAAGCACATTCACAACCTAACTTAATACCTAAAACTGAAAATTCTAAACTTGTTTTATCTGAACTCAATAGTCCTGGATGGGATATGAAAGCTGCTGATGACAGTTTTATTCAAATGGAAAATATGGTGGCTAAACTATGTGTATCACCTAGAAACAATGAGAAGACTGAAGAACTAAACAATACATTAGAAGTTATTGAATATATTTTAAATAATCCACCAAGCAGTACTAAAGAAAAAAATGAAAAAGATGATGACCTTAGACTGATGACTGAATTTAAATATAAACCAAATGTATCAGATTTATCATCACAGAAAATTGATAGAGAATTAAAAAAGTATGAAGGTTATAAATCTCCAGAGCCTCCTCAGACCACTCCAGTAAAAACTACTTATCAACTTCATAAATATACTGAAGGTCATACAACACCAAGGGACATAAAACAAAAACCAATTTTTAAGACACCTGCTCAGCCTATATCACTGAAAAAACCATCATCTGTGAAAAAGACGCCAAGTCGATCAAATGCTTATCAACACATTAGCAGCCCAGTGGCCTCTTACATAAAGAACTGTCCGATAGCACCTTTAGTAAAAGATGTCCATCCTAAAAAACCTTTACCTGGAGCATCATCTATTCCAAAATTTGTTAAGAATCTCCCACCAGCAAAACCAAGTAATAAAGAAAATGTCAACTTGCCTTCAGTTGCATACAAGAGTGCTAAGAAGACTAGAGTGGTAAGTTATCAGTATCACACACATTTTATTTAACACCTATTGCAGGATAACTTGATTGATTTGATAAATTGCAGTGAATGAAAGAAAATTAATGTGTGGAATACTTTCGGAACAGACTAATAACATGGCATATGGATGATAGATTGTATTTTTCGTACAAAAGAATGTGTTTAATAGTGTTATTTACAATCTGGCAAATCTAGCTGTCTTTGTGAGAAATTTTTATAATGATTAATTTTTATAATGATAAATTTTTATTTACAGATTGATGTGCCAGATGAACAGAAATTGCCACAGAGTCATTGGGTCAAGAAAACCACGACAACTTTACCAAGACCACTGGTAATGAAGCATGATCACAGGGAACTGAATTTTGCTAAGAAAAAATTAATGCCTCGGCAAGAAGATAGTTTTGCTGATCTCTCATACCACCAAGCTGAAGTCTCTGTTTGTACACAGAAATCTGCAATCAAGATAAAGAGAAATCTTTGATCATATTATTATGACTTATCTACATAACATGACATGAATATTTAGTATTATGAGAGGTATTTATTATCTTGACAACTTTCATACCCTATTTAACCCCTCTAGCTAGGGTATGAGTTTTTGAGATCCTTCCTTTGTGCTTATTTTTATTATGTAAGGAACTCTTGTGCAAAATTTCATGCCCCCAGGGGTTTAGGCTCTGTAAATTTAAGATTGCTATTCGGTAGATTGTCTCAAAATATACAGTTACTTATTTGATATAATAATTTGTTTTAATTTAGAATTTATTAAGTTTATGAAGCATGAAAGCAGCAAACTGCAGGATGGTGTATTGGTGTAGGTTGCCTGAGTGAGTGAGATGATGTAGTGTGAAGGCAAGCGCTTAACAAGCCGCCGCACATCACAAAAGAATGCAAAAACAACCGCTTTGGTCCACCTGTCATGTGCGATGGTTAACCTAACGACCGAAGTCGCTCTAATCCCGCTCGGTGTAAACAGATCATCATTTGCCTAGCCTTTTCCCAATTATGTTGAAGGTCCGCTTCCAGTCTAACCGGATGCAGCTGAATACCACTATTTTAGATACAGCGATTGCGCCTATCTGACCTCTCCACAACATCGAGCCCCTACTATGAGTAGTAGTTAGTATTTTAACCATAGAAATATAAAAAACAGGAGAAGTGGCATGGGGGCGGGTCTGTGTCCGCGCGTAATGATCAAAGTGCTCATTGCATACGAAAATGGCCGTCTCCGCGAACTAGTGTGCTTTCGGCCGTGATCGGGACAATTTATAAGAATGCCGTGTTGTTCAGTGGTTTCTTGTAAAATCCGAAGTCAAAACAAAAACTTTGTGAATCATGGAATCACTTACCATATGTAAGTACAAGTATTTTACTATATTTGTCTTTAAAATAATGAAAAACAACAAATCGTAAGATAATTCTTGCTTTTACTACGTTATTTTTGTTTCCAAATATCACAGCGACTGTACTATTTTTGCACTACATACATTGCTCGTTAACCACTACCTAAATATGTCGCTCAGTGACTCAACAAGCAATGTAAAAATCACAAAACGATACTGTGGACTGCGGATGCATCGCGCAGTACGGCCGCTGTGTCTGGCGACGAGCTAGTGATGTAGTTGTGCAGATCCACTAACGTAGGCTATCGACAACAATGTCGTTTGGCGAATGAATTTATTGCTATTATACTTTATTCTTCAATTTGTCAACTGTTTTACCCGGGTGGAAGATCGATGTGAAATAATGTGTTTTACTTATTTTGTCGTAAAGTAAGTTAATAAAATTTTAGGTGGAGTGTTTTGGGTTTGAATTATAGGATTAGATCTCTTTGATAATATTAAGTTTCACCAATTTGAGCAGTCTCCGATGAATAATCACATAATATTTCTAATTAAAGCATTCATGGAAAAATATATTAATTTAAGATTACACTATTTGACAAAAAATGCCACTCCAGTAATATTAAAGCGTCAAGTGCTGCACAAATACCTCCACTTTACAGGACAGTGAGTAAACATCATAGCAGGGTTCAACAATACCTACTGTTTCAATAAACTATGACAGGTTAAACCAACGTAACTGGATTTTTTTATTGTTTGAATTTTTTGCTTATTATTTATTTTTATTATCATATTTTCTGGACTTATCGTTTTTATTTATTTTATTTTTAGGACACCAAATTTTTTAAAGTATAACGACGGTGAAGTATCAATATCTAATAACTACAAAAACATGGTTTCACAGGAGGAGAAAAAAACGTTTAATTTCCATAGTTTTTGATCATTTGAAGTAAACATTAAACTCAAACTCAAAGCATTTATTTCAATTAAACCATTTACAGGCACTTTTGAATTGTCAAGGAATCGGTCAGTCAGAAATAGGTATGAAGCTAGTTGCCCATTTCAAAGCGTAGTAGGTACCTATGGAGAAGAACGGGCAAGAAACTCCACGGACACTCTTTTAAATAAAAAATTGTTACAAAATATTGGTTACATCATTCATGTTGAAATTATACATGTGAGAACAATGTAGAAAGACGTGCACGTTAGAAGCGTCCGTAATAAAAAGATAAAACAAAGAACAATTCAAAAAATTAAAATAAGCCCTAATAATTAGTAAGTGAAAACCGCCAAAATGTTAGTTATTAGATATTGATACTTCACTGTCGATAATATTAAATGGAAGAATCGATACCTTTCGGATTTGGTCAATCACTAGCGTATATGTAAAATAAATTGTTTCTGTACAGCACAACGATAGAAATGATGTTTTCGTGTGAGTGAGTTGTACGGTGCATGGTAAATGCACGCTGTGTTTGATGGGATAAGGTTTATAATTGATTGTGTAGTACGTTCTGATTTATGAATTGCAAGAGTGAGCGCAGCCTCATATCTATTTCTGCATGTGTAGTTGTGGCGACTAGTGGCGAGGTAGTGGGGACAAAGTGGAGACATTGGGTTTCGATACATTTTCAACTACCGGGCATATCTCCTTCTTTCTTATATCTATGATTTTAAAGTAAAAAACTTTTTACAAAAAAAAAACAACAGACTTCCAAAAAACACTACAAAGTGAAAAATAACTTTAATTTCGGAAGTGTCTGGTGTCTTCGGTTTTGAATTTTCGTTTTTTGTCACCGACTTCCGAAATTAAAGTTATTTTTCACTTTGTAGTGTTTTTTGGAAGTTGGTTGTTTTTTTTTGTAAAAAGTTTTTATTTTTCACTTTTCTGTTGTGGTACCTACCCCACACAAATCCGAAAACCACTACCTGCTATGTAAATAACAGTGTCAAGAACTTATCATATCATCCACATACTAAGTGGGAAAAAAGTACGTATTATTGAAGCTAACCCAAAAACTATCGAAGCCAAGGTAATAAAATTTATATGGGACCACCTCGAGAGCATACCCTTTCAAACAAAAAAAGAATTTTCAAAATCGGTCCACAATTGACGGAGAAATCGGTGGACATACATAAAAAAAAAACGTACGCGACGAACATATAACCTCCTCCTTTTTGGAAGTCGGTTAAAAACTTGCCAATTATTGCATGTCGGATATGTCGGATCACGCACAATGACGGGTTCCGTATGTAGTTGTAGGTGTCTCCCATACATTGACATATGTGACGGTCAATTCTCCTACTGCAAATGTACAGAAACCGGCCAAGTGCGTGTCGGACCACGCACAATGAAGGGTTTCGTAGTTGGGATGAATTTATCCAAAAAACAAACTTAACTTTGTAGTTGTAAAAGATGTTCTCCCATACGGAATGTATGGGAAAACATGTTTTTGCAACTGCAAAGTTAAGTTGGTCGATTATTTTAACCTGTAGAGCCTACTTAGCTGTGATAGTTTTCCTTTTAATTTCGTTATATAAACTACTGCTGTGGTATCGTGGATGGAGTTTCGCACCAACATCTCTATTTGCCAAGAACTCGGCACCTAAAAGCGTCTTTCTGTTCTGGTCCAAACGCGCGTCCTCAAATACTTCGAACACGTCTCGAGGCGTGAGGGTGACTCTATAGAGTGCCTTGTCGTGCAGATTAGAGTGGTGGGCACTAGACCACGCGGACGCTCACCCATGAGATGGACTGACCAGATTAAATCCGCAGTGGGCGAACCCGTGAATGAGTGCACTAAATACACCAAAAATCGGAGTAAATGGCGAGAAATCGTGAGACGAATAACGTCAGCCCCTGGACAAGAAACTATATGAAGACCACGACCGCTCTGTCAAGAGTGCTACGAAGAAGAAGTTCAACGGGAAGTATACAGGTTTTGATTTATTTACGAGTATCAAAATATGTCGCACTAGCTTCTGCCCGCGAATTTGTCCGTGAGCCTATAACCTTCCTCAAGAATTGGGCTACCTATCCAATGCAAAAGATATTTTCAAATCAGACTGGTAGTTCCAGAGATTACCCCCTACATACAAACTTACAAACAGACATACAAAATAATATTTTCTTATTGCGTCGACTAAGACTACCTTGCTTGAGCTCCAAGGGACCGTAGACTGTGCGACCTTGTCGTATTTGATATTAATTTCAACTTGATACTTCTATGTACCAGAGAAAAAGGGTCTTGACAGACTGACATACAGACGGTCGACGAAGTGATCCTATATGGCTTCCGTTTTTTGCTTTTGACGTAAGGAACATTAAAAACTAAAAAGAAAATACTACCTCATTATTGGAGTTGTCCACAATTAACATAACAAATAGTCGCCATTTGCCGGTTCTTAGACTGCAGGAATCAGTTTCTTCAATAGCAAAGTATATTTGTTCCCCCTCTACATTATTTACATTCGTAACTAACTCCAGCATCTGCATATCCTGTTCTATTTGTAGCACATCAAACGTAGAAATACATTCCAATTCTGGTGGACCGTTCATGGGCCCCTGTGGAATGTTCAGCAATTCTTGATCTGAAACTAATGTTTAAATTGAAATTTATTCTTTAAAAAACAGATCATTTTAAATTAATTACATAACATCACGCCTGTATTTCGCCAAGGGTTCGTCAGCGGTGTACAGTCACAAGCAAAAGTATGCATACACTTTATTGATATATAAAAACCCAAGATGCACACTCAACGTCTAAAAAACGTCCGCAAAAAATGAGCGCAACATTCTAAATTGTGCGCTCATTTCAAATACTCTCGCGTCGTTCGCGTCTGGAAGCAGTCGTTAAAAATGCCGAAGTGTTCTGTGACAAATTGTAAAAATATTACGTCAAGAAGGTTAAAAAAGGATGGGATATCGTATTTTCGGTAAGTAAAAAACTTATTGACTAGTTTTTGTTGTTTTTATGACTGATTATAACAAGCAATGCGTGATTTTGATTTATTTTTTCTAAAAACTTCATTCAACGCTCAAAGTACAGACGCCAGCACATCAAGCTACCCGAAACTGTCGAATTTTGCCAATCAACTTTGAACCTTAAGCTTCGGCGATAAAGTTGAAAATGTATTAAATAAATTTGACAGATTGTAGTAGCTTGATGTGCTGGCGTCTGTACAATACGGCTAACTTCAATGGCTGCTTGTTCAGTGTTAGAACAACGCATTACAGTCTCCTTTTTATTTTAGTCGCATTATAAAAATGACCCTGTTCCAATAAGTGGAGTCGATTTTTTTTTATTAATAAATTTATGTACTTTTGAACTTTTTTGTATGTAGTTTTTGACAAATATAAATATTTACGTTACATAACGGAGGAGGACGCCAATTAACATTTAACAATTTTTCCACAACACAGCCAATTTAACATTTTTTTAAAGTTCGTAAATATTATTAAGTATAACTATTAATTTATGGGCCAACTTATGAGTTCGCGACATGCGGCATGCTAAGGATAGACTGTAGTGTCGCGTAGTCTGTAAGTGTCACATTATAAACTTCATGGAAACTTCTAATTTTTATATTTTAGTTTTCCTCGTGACCCAATACGATGTGGAGAATGGACATCAATCGTCAGCCAACAAAGGCGAGAAGATGTTTTTAAGCCGAATAATATTTGAATAAACAATTTTAATAGTTATTATTTGTATTTTTGATATACCCATAGGCTACCCAAAAACACATTTATGCACAAATAAAAGTATATTTATGTGTTTAAAACACAATTTAACAAACTCTTAAAATACTAACTAATAATGTATGATGAAAAAAAAAAGTCATGTTCGACTCCACTCAATACCTTGTCCTACCGACCATGGTCGGTCGTAAAATTTTATTGCTTTAAGTACCTGCATTGTAATAACAACTTTAAGCAATTGGCGTAAGGTTGAACTTGCAATAATATATGCTTGTAGCTTATAGAAAGAGACAGAAATAGAGTTTCGGGACATTTTCGAGCGTTACTTTTATTCGAGACTGTACATCTTGGGTTTTTATATATCAATGATACACTACTTGACATAAGCACTATGTAGTGTGGGACTGTGGGTTCCTAAATACTGTATTCCTAACAACATACAATTACAATCAATACAGTAGGAGAAAATAACGCAAAAAAGTTGAATACATATTATGTGCTCGTGACTGCTCGTGCTCGTGACTGTACTTATAGACCCACATTTTCGCCAGTTAAATAAAATAACCACAAAACTCATAATATTCTAAAATAAATTACCTGTTAGTTCCTATTTTTATGAAAATTGGACATATCAGACATAAAAATATTAAGTACTTAATTAAACTTATACTTAACATCATTATTTACTTTTATAGAGATATGTTTTTGTTTAGTAAATACCCTCCACCAAACTATGGTCTATAGCAAAATAAAACCTTTTCTCTTCATCTGATAAAAACTTTTCATAACCATTGGATCGAGGGTTATTGGATCTGAAGAATTTTTTACAAATTCTATTCAAACTCCTCTTAACACTAGAAACACTTAGTGTTTCAAAATAAACTCTCTTCTCCCTGATGTCACTGATAGCTACGCACTTTTTTTTGTTAGAATAATATTTGAACTTAATCCACTTCATGCACTTTTTACTTTTTTTAATATCAGAATCATTTGAGAATAAGTCCAAATTCGTTTTAGAGTCTTTTATCATACTGGCAACTTTTATGAATTGTTATAAATCAATAGAGAAATACAACGAAGAGGTAATAATTCCTTGCTAAGTGAAATAACACTGAACATAATGCAATGTCAACGTGTTATCAATACTCTTGAAGTCATTGCACAAAGAGTAAACAGCTTTATCTGTACAGATGTCAACAACTTCTATATTTAAAGAACAAATAAGGCAAAGACATAATGAAAACCAATATATCAGCAAACTGCCTCTCATGCACGAGGTTGTGCGTTCAAATCCGGGCAAGTACCTACCAATGTGACTTTTTTTCAATTCATATTACGTAGTTTATCTCGACAAGACATCGGTGTAGGAAAACATCGTGAGGAAATCTGGATTTGGGGCGGATTGTTTGTATGAATCTTATTTCCAAATACGTACTAATGTAAATAATTAAGTCTCAAATCACCAACCCGCTTTGAGCAACCGTGTTGATCAATGCTCATTATTGCTCATGCCTTCTCTGTATGAGAAGAGGCCTTTGTCCAGCAGTGGGACACTATAAGCTGGTATTATTATATCAACCAGCATTTTTTTAGGGGTGCGGCAGAAGTAAATAAACTCTAAAATAAGTAATAAAAATTTCTCTCGATAAAACTCTACTATGCATGCACGCTCGATTCATCGATAAGTAGGTACTGCATTGTTTCGCGCGGTGGTAATTTTGAATTTTTCCAAAATGATTAATTTATTTTGTTACTTATTAAACCTAAATTTTTAGCTTCGAGTCAGGGACCAGGGTGCCCCACCGTGGGTACGCCCATGGTTGAGCTCGCTGTTCATTGTTTACTCCGGACCGGCTGCGACGGGCGCGCGCTTGCGCATACTGCTCCATATGCTCCAAGCCAGGCGATCAATCTGTAGAACGACCTGATTGCTCAGGAACCGGATGTTAGATACATATTTATGTACAGCAGTAAATCTATGCATCATGTTTTTTATTCAAATGTTACTACGGACAGTGGACTCAAAGAATTCGCTGGGGAAACCTCTGTGACTCCTGTGACCTCTGTGTCCCCGTAGTGGGACGAACGGGAATTTACAAAAATAATATTAAATTTGTTCCCGATCGGCCCATTCATGATTTTAGGGGGACGAACGGGAATATGTTCAAACATCTCCTTTGAAAGTAAACTACGAAACAACGACTAAACAATACGCACGAAATTATTTTGTGGGACGAATGGCGCTAATCTAAGAATTTCGTTCGATCGGGAACAAATTTAATATTATTTTTGTAAATTCCCGTTCGTCACACTACGGGGACGAAGTCAGTGGGACGACCGGGAATACACGAAATCAAGCGCAAGTTTTTTTTCTATTTGGCGCATTTTATGTAAAATATTAGTGTGTAAGATCTATCTTCAAGGCGGATTTGCAAGCTTCCTCGGCGGAACAGAGACTAGTTCCGCCGAGGAAGCTTGCAAATCCGCCTTGAAGATAGATCTTACACACTAATATTTTACATAAAATGCGCCAAATAGAAAAAAAACTTGCGCTTACTTTCAAAGGAGATGTTTGAACATATTCCCGTTCGTCCCCCTAAAATCATGAATGGGCCGATCGGGAACAAATTTAATATTATTTTTGTAAATTCCCGTTCGTCCCACTACGGGGACGAAGCCAGTGGGACGAACGGGAATACACGCTTGATTTGAACTTAGCTGTCATATGCCTAATAAATAGTACGGGATGTACTGTTCGATTTTGGCGATGAATTTTATACCGAATAAATTTAATTTAGTTCTAGTAGTTGTATATTATTCAATAATCTCATCAAAGTGAGAGTCAGTCGCCGCACCCAACGGGGAATCCCAAAGTTACAGCATGTCAAGTTGTAAAAAACTTTTAACCTTATTAGACGGTTTTTGGGATCATGTTTATTTACGCTGATATTACGCCAGTCGCGTAAATAAACGTGATTGTTGCGCACATCAGGGTAAATTCGAAACTATGGGTTGTAGGACTTGTAGGGCGGCAGAGGTCAAAGGAACAATGTCCTCAATTTTTGAGGAAAATGTTAATTTGTCCAAGTAAACAATAAAAAAAAATGCGTTGCAGTTAGTTTCTTCCCGCATATCGCGCGGAATTCGGATCAGGTGACTAGAGCTTTAGTGCGCGAGTCCGGCTTGTTCTTCACCGATATTTTCATTCATTACTACTTTTTGAGAGAATACATAAAACGCATAATTATAGATCAATAACACATTTATATCATAGATGGTAATACCAGTTTCTTAGAAAAGTACATAATAAAAAGGCTGCCGACATCAGATGAGCATTATATGCTCACACGTTACATTACATCACTGTAAATCCATCCTTTTTTTGTGCATATTGTTCTTATTGTGCAATGTGCAGTATTTGTAGCACTAATTATAAATTCATAACATTAATTATGTTGGTTAAATGCATTGTTTAACATACTTTATAAAAAATGTTCTACTTATTAACATTGTATAATTATTATTGTACTAAAAATTAAATTTACCACCAGTAGGCACGAAATATGCGACACTAATATATTCTTTTTTGTTTCATTACATTACACAGATACATTTTAAGATCATAAGAATATTATACTTTTTGGTTGCTCAAGTACACATGTAATAATTTTGTTGTAAGTACTTAGTTTTTTTTTTTTTACCAAACCAGTTTCGGTCGATTCTGAACTACAGGTTCTTGAGAAAAACCCTGAAAGGAACCAAGGGCTAAAAAAAAAATCAAAATTAAAAAGAAAAAATTCAAAGAAAATGAAATTAACTATTCTTTTTTAAATGTGGACACTACAAAAAGAGTTCAGCTGTGCTCCGAACATGAAATGGTGGCCACATCGGACAGATTATGTGATCAATTGATCATGGTCATGGTCATGGTAAATTATTAATATTTCAGATAACTTTAGACATATGATCGTTACATGATGCAGTTTGTAATGTAATGTAGAGACAGAAAAGTTATTAAAAAAAGTTGCACCTATATATAATTATCAAACACCATCCTAGCTATAAATGCAAAAGTGAGTTTGTTTGTTACGCTTTCACGCAAAAACAGATGAAAGAATTTAGATAAAATTTAGCACATGGGTAGACTATGACCTGAAGAAGGACATAGGCTACTTTAGATCCAGGATCGCAGACGAAGGCGCGGTCAACAGCTAGAATTAAATATGATTTTATTTAAAATTAAGCTCATGGTTTCTTTCAATGTCTTTCTCTATGACCTGTAGTTTAGAACTAGCCCATATTGGCTAGAAAAAAAATCACCTCGTACTTAGCTATTATACATAATATATATATTTATAGATATAGTATACTTAGTTATACATTTTTAATGACTAATAGAAGCATAATATAGATATTGTATAAGAAGTTTTCTACAAATTCGTGCAAGAATTTTCCAACTGTGGATATATAATATGTTCTTGCATGAATTTGCTATTATCACGTACACACGGCTACACATCAAGCTATACATTTCCATATTATGTTGATCTCGCATTGTATAGGATTTCCGTACAATACGAGGTCAGCTTATACTGGAACTGTATAGTTTGATGTGTAGCCGTGCGTACATTAAAAATATTGACAAATAATATTTAGGCTTTCAACATCAAAGGACAACACTAACCATTGAGCACCGGTTTAAAAGCAGAAGGTATGCATAATATACTTGCTTACGTCTATTTCTAAGGACAATGAACACTTGAGGGTGCATTCCATTGTGAAACTTAGAAACGTAGCACATAGTTGTCAATAATTCGGTTTTGATTAAGTTATCAATATTACTAAACTAACTGACCCGACGAACATTGTCATGTCCAATGATTTATACAAAAATCCAATAGAAATTATCCCGAATTTCCGGGAAAGCTAATTTTTTTCTTTCCATATAAACCTAATTTGGACCATTACAACCATTTTAAAATACAAAATAGCCAAATGGGTCCAGCCGTTCTCAAGTGATGCGCTTACCAACGTGCAGCATTTTATTTTCCTTTATAAAAATAGATGAAATATCGCTCTGTAATGCACTAAAATATTGCTTATGAATTGCGCTATTATCACTGGATTACGTGTTGTACTTGTTTGTAAAAAAGCATTTGTAAAAGGAATTGCTTTGGCTAAACCTAAACGTGTACAAAATGTTCTGTTGAAAATGATTTTACCAAAAACTATGGAAAATTCTAGCGTCAATATTTAGTGTTAGGTTAGGTTGCCCTATCTATCCTAATTATTGCGTTTTTTCATCAATATAAGAGCACTATAGAGCGTGATGTCATAATTTAATTTAGTAATATTGATAAATTAACCAAAACAGCTAAATATTTGACAGCTATTTGCAACGTTGCCTACTATCAGAATTCAGAATGCATCCTGTTAACATTCCGTAAAAATACACAAATAAATGTATTCGATAAATAGTTCATTTTTTATTACTACATTTATTTATTACGTAGTACATCATGTAGTTATACATTTTAGATGATGCAAACATAAGGCAGCAGTATACAGGGTGGCAGGGACATCGACGCGAAAACTGAAACCATGAATTCACTACATGATTCTGAACCCCCCTGCGTTGAAATTTTTCGTCGGTTAGTACAAAAAAAATCAGCAAACGCAAGGCTAACACGCTGCTTATAGATAGATAGGTATTGGAGTAAAATTTGCTTGTTTGGCTTAGGCTACACGATGGACGCGCCAAAGAATGATGAGCGTTTTTGCCAGCTCCTTGTCACATCTCCGGTACTTAGGCATAATGTCACTGAGACAAAAATGAAGCTAAAAAATAGGCCATTCATATGGTATATACTTGTTTTGTATATATAGACCGGTCAGCGTTCATACAAACCTGCCCATCATTCTTTGTTTCAAGCCTATAGCATGGAGTAAGTTCAGAGCCGCAGCAATACAACAAGTATCATCATTACTCATCATCAGTGATCGGAGTAGGTAGATTGATTTTACGCACTCGCATCATGAATAGTCATAGAAATCATAACATGGATAAGCCTTTTTTCCGGGATTTCATTTTGGTACTTACGGGATTGAATCAAATATTGTTAAAGTAAGGATTTTTAAACTACTACATTAGAAATTTATAGAATGCGATAGATAAACATTTAAAATATATTATATTATTATATTGTTTTTATAGTATACCTATCCTTTTCTTGGAGTCCGATCACCTATAGTATACTATTAAAAAAACAGCACAACATTTATTATTCATATTGATGTATTCTTTATTCTACACATTACAACATTTGAAATTCCTTAAAAAAAATCTTAATAATTTCAAAATCCCGGAATCCCGGAGGCATATCTACGTATATACTAATATATACCTGCCATTGACTCCAAATCAATCTACCTACTCCGATCACTGCTCATCATACTGGCATATGCAGCCACAAGACAAGTACATTAACAAGTCTGTGCGTACCAAAAGTAGCTCGCTAATTTTAGAAACAATATTACAATATTCCATGACTGCTTTGAAAGTGACTTGTTACAGGCCAGGAAAACGCTAAGACAAAGAAGGTTACAACATCAATAAAAACGTATCTAACACAAAATGCATACAAGACTAGAATAACAAAAGGAAAATTTGGGACAATAAGTAATGAATAGGAATTATTGCATTGTTATGTACTTTGTAAATGCTAAAGTTGTATTTGAGCTGTACATAAATATTATTTGCATTTTTCAATAAATTATTCGTCCAAGTCATTTTAGAAAATTTTCCATGTCAGTTAAATAATAAAAAATCTTCAGTTAAAATCATAATCACACATTGTACGTACATAAAATCATGCTTGTGTTCTCATAAAACGAGGCGAGAATTATTATCATTCCTGTTGTTAATATTAATAATAAAAAACCGTATTATTTTTAATTTATATTCCCTACCTTCTGCAAAACAATTTAATTTCGATTGGAGGACGTCATTCTGCACTAGCAGTATTCTTTCTAAGTAGATTAAGCCAATTCGGCTACAAGAATAAATATATTCAAGATAGTTCTGATGATCACAAGTGTGGTAATTAAGTAGGTAGTTAAGCAGTTAACAATATTTGTAAAAACGTACTATATCATATAACAGAAATAATCATTTAAGGCTTATAATACTAATTAGTGCGTTTTAAATAATTAACACAAATTTTAAATAGTTTAACACGCATGCTATGTGTTAATAAAAGTGGCGACGCGAGATTGCATTGTATTTTATTTAAATACCTGCTAGCGACCCGCCCTTGGCACGGGTGCAATGGCGACATGACAAAACATCGAGATTTCTATGATTAAAGCATAGAAATATGTGTATAGCAGAATCAAAATCCATTGTTTAGTTTAGAAGATCTAAAGGCGGATCCACACCTGCGCACGTGCAGCGCCCGCGCACACCACGCACTTCGAACGGCTATGAACGTGAACGCATTCTCTAAGTTGGCAACGTCGCAAATAGCAGTCAAATATTTCGCTGATCGTAACTCTGAATATCTAGTTTTAGGTGTAAAAAAGCATTTGGAGACTTTCGAAATCCTTTTTTCTACCTAAAACTGAAAACACTTAATTCAGTGTATTATTATTGCAATTAATCAATATTTTAGTGCATTACAGAGCGATATTTCATAATTTCCTTTATTAATAGGTAGAAATTAATCAAAACAGCGAAACATTTGACAGCTATTTACGACGTTGCCAACATTCAGCATAAACCCTCTTTAATATCCTGGTATTGTTTTTATTTCAGGTCAAAGAGCTCTTTTGAAGTAACCGTAAAGTAATTATCATAAACTACTCTTAACAGTGTCGAAGCGCTGTTAATGTGGTGTGTTAATTGGTGTGACGGTTTAGAAGGTGTAGATCCGCGTGGAACGAATAGGTTTGAAGCAAGTCCCCAGCGCGCGATTTTACTCGGGCGACTTTAACCATACTACGCGCCGCCACTAACTAAAACTAAATTAGTGAATGATTCCATGAAAATAGCTCAACTTTAGCAAATAATTATTCTTAATTTATATTTAAGATGCTATTTGATTCCTCATTAGTGTATACCTACTAGCGACCCGCCCCTGCGTTGCACGTTTTTACGACTTGAACAAACATCGAGATTTATTTATATTATTGAAGTTTATTATGACTGTGTTATCAGAAAAATCTTCTGGAATAAATTCTCTAAATAATAAAATTAAGTACGTGAAACATGCTGCGGACATTATAGTTGCCCAAATTTCATGGAATCAACCAAGTACAAAAAATTACAAAGTTAGAGATTCAAATAATCATACAAATAACAAATTTTCCAAAAGTAAATAAGTAATCCAAAAATAAAAACGAATTAAAAAAATATATAGTAGTATCAAAAATTCACTGATTAGATGAGCAGCCAAAATGGTGCCATGATTTGAATCCTCTTCTCACATTTACAGCATGCCAGGACGATCGGACTCCTGGTTTCCAGACTTCTCAAAGAACATGAAGTCCTGAAAAGCAGTCATAGAAATGATCAGATCAGACAATATGTTTTATTCAATGCAGTTTAATTTAGACGTGTCAGGATTATCTTTGTACTGTATTAGTCCTCCTGAATGTTATTAATTTATTTGTTAAAGTCAGGTCTTGTTTTAGGTACAAAAAAATGTTTTTACTTGCATTTTGTCAAGTACGAGCATCAGCATTGATTGATGATGATTGATTACCGCAACCCTTTATCGCGTATCTTTCAGTGATACATCTTTGCAATAACTTTTCTCGGTATTTGTTTGTCCAAAGTCATTAGAGTACATATTTAATGTTGTATTTGAAATATTTGAATGCTACGAAGTTTGATGATTTTTTTTCAAACTTTGTTTACACAATTTTAGAAAAAAAGAGAAAGAAAGATAAAACGTTTATTTGCGGTAAACATGACGCAAAAAATAGTTTAAAATACAAAAATGAGGAAAGGTTGGGGGAAGCTGCGTCACATCCACGCAAATCGGCTATCGCTCAACATTATGCTACGACCCTATGCAAGATAGAGCCCCAGCGCTGGTTTTCAGCGACACGCTGATTTTACTCACTTTGGTTCACGGGTAACACTAGGTTTTAAATAACAACCTAAATGTAGTATTACATAAAATTCATGAATGTGCAAGTCTTTCGGGCTTCCAACGACCCGTAACTACTGCCAAAGATTCAATAATGACAGCTATGCCCAGCAACTTAAAGTGCTTTCCGAGGCACGGAGGGGTCTCGGTATGTAAAGATGGCCACCCATCCACGGACCGACCGTGGCAAATGTAACTTAACCTGATGGATCGACCCGTGCGGCTGTTGTTATTTAGCTACGAGAATAAAATAAATAATGTGGTGTTTTTATTTTCGACGTAATATTTAAATTAAGTTTTGTTACTTACGATGAGGAAACAAGCTCCAAGAAGAACGGCCTTTATTTTCACATCCAAATCCATGGGGAAAGTAATGCCGAAATAATCGGAATCAGTAAATGCTTCACGCGCCAATCCCGACCACTGCTTCGTGATCTTGCCAACTTTAGTTTCGCCATCCTTGGAGTATACCTGAAATTGCACATTATTTAATTTAGAATTGAGATTATTACGTATTATATTATACAGGGCGTCCCAAAATTATGGGACATGAAGGGAAAGTACCTTAAATATCGTAGATAGGGTATTTTGCTGAAAGAAGACTTTATGTTATTTTTAAAAGTTAGTAATTCTGCATTCAAAGATTTTCTAAAAATTACTTGCCTCGTCTGGGAATCGAACCGACTTAAATGTAAAAAAAAAAACACCCCTTCTTTTATGATGCCAATCGAAAGAATGACCAAAAACTAATAACTCTTCTTAAGTAACATAGAAACGAACAACGTAAAATGTTTGAGTGAAATTTCAAGAAAGTTATTGATTGCCGACGACGACGTTCGAAAAGTAGTGAATGTTTTCCTACTTGGATTGGTACGAATGGACCGATTAGATGGCCGGCCAGATCCCCGGACCTTACACCATTAGATTTCTTCTTTTGGGGATACGTGAAAGATATGCTATACAAAAAACGATACGAGAACGGGCGAGTTACAAGCAGAATTGTGCCATATCATATCGAGTCGAGTTTTCACCATAAAATGATAAGAAAATCAACAGGCAGCGGACTCATTAAAAGATTGGCGATTTGCGTAAGACAAGAGGGATCACATTTTGAACATTTAATTAATTAATTTACAAAAAAAATACCCACTTAATTGACTACGGCAGTTTCATGTATGTTTTTAATTTGACTAAAATGTTTAATTTCACGCTGTTCCTTTCTTTTAAAATACTATGTTACTCAAGAAGAATTATTATTTTTTGGCCATTCTTTCGATTGGCATCATAAAAGTAGGGGTGTTCTTTTTTTTTTACATTTAAGTCGGTTCGATTCCCAGACGAGGCAAGTAATTTTTAGAAAATCTTTGAATGCAGAATTACTAACTTTTAAAAATAACATAATGTCTTCTTTCAGCAAAATACCCTATCTACGATATTTAAGGTACTTTCCCTTCATGTCCCATAACTTTGGGACGCCCTGTATACTACTACCTATCTACGAAGCTCACAAATTACCCATAATGTCTATTTTACAATTTAAATATATCTTTGATCATAGATATGATAGATGATTTAATACCCATAAAGAAAAATTTCGATAAAAAAAATGCTGCATTCTTGTCAGTGTGAATAAAAAAAACTATTTTACAAAAAAAAACAACCAACTTCCAAAAAAACACTATAAAGTGAAAAATAACATAAATTTCAGAAGTCGGTGGCAAATAACGAAAATACTTAACCAAAGACTGGCTGTTTATACACTGACAAGAATGCAGCATTTTTTTTATCGATATTTTTCTTTATGGTATAAAATAATTTTTATTTCTCGCTTTTTAGTGGGTCAGTTTGTAATTTATCTAAGTTACATTATTCTAATGTCAACTGCTCATCACCTTTCACAAAATATTGCTTTTCCCGATGCAGGGACGTTAATCTTTGAGGAGTTCTCCTGGTACTTTACCATCAGCTCCACTTCTCCATATGCATTGTAACGAGCATAAATTACTTGGCAACCATATTAAAGTAATCGAATCGCAACCCGTGGAATACTTAGTATTGACTATTGAGAAGTTCCGGTGACCATCTGTGGTCTTCATCATCAGTTCCACTTCACCAAATGATGCTTTTCGAAAGCAACTGCACGAGTTACTATAAAAAATACCCAAATTGCTATAGGTGTGCTTATAATATTTGAAGAGTTCCCTCGATTTTTCTGGGATGCCATCATCAGATCCTGGTTTCCTTATCATGGTACCACCCTTGGCATATTTCCTTTCCAACAAAAAAGAATCATCAAAATCGGTTCATAAACGACGAAGTTATCCGCGACCACACATAAAAAAAAATATACGGTCGAATTTAGTAACCTCCTCCTTTTTTTGAAGTCGGTATAAAATACCTTTATGCGGGACGACCCGCGGCGGTAACGCGGTGTGTTCCATATTTAAAAAGAGTAATAGGTACTAGAATACTCCCTTTGTTACCCATGGTCCCCTCTCCTCATGTTATTATTTATCAATAAATATTTTAGAAAAACTAAAAATTTTTACTTTCCTTAAATTCGAAATGAAAAGTAGAGTGTTTAACACGGGTAAAAGTCGTCAATTCCTAATCGAACTATAGGGAATTGATTCCTTCCGACCCTTGTGTAACAATTTACTATTTTTAATCTAATGTTACAACATTCGACAAAGAGCAGAAGAAAGAAGCGCACAATTGAAAAATAAATTAATATTTTTATAGCTTAAAATAAAATACTTACATGGAATTCTACATCTCCACAAATAGAGAATGTGCAAACCGGTCCTTTGATTCTGAGGACAACGTCTCCGGCCGCATTCTTGATGCTGTAGCAGGGCTTGCAGATGGACCATTCTTGCTCAACCGTACCAATCACAGTGCCTGGTGGGGAGGTAACCTCCATGCTTTGCAGCCAGCATGGGCACCAGCACGAGTCACAAGCCAGTGGACGGTTAAGATGGATCACCTGTCATTAGAAATATTTGTGAATTAAAGTAATACACTCCTTGGCAGTAAATATGGCCAAACCCTAAACGAGAATATGTGCGCAAACTTAACTTATTCTTTAAGATTTTTTAAAGATTATTTTTAAATGGGACTTAAACATAACTGGCGAAATGTGGGTGTCCTGCTACAGGTACGCCTCTGCCCAACCCTTCGGGAAAACAAGGCGTGATGTTATGTTATTTTTTAAAGAGAATAGATGCCAAGTAGCTTCTACAGTTGGTTTAGGTGAATAATTTCACGGAAAGGCTCATTTTGATTGGTCGGTAAGGCTGGTATGCGGGGTGCAGGCGTGCGGAGATTTCTGTAATGCATGTCATAGGGCCCGCATGTAGGGAACCGTTTTTATTAGATGGGGCCTGCATGTTGGGTGCTGGAGATTTCAGTAGAACATGTCATAGGGCCCGTATTCGCTCGCTCATATCCACTTGAGCCAACTGAAGCGCGGGAGCTTAGTAAGATGGCAGCTAGGTGGGTGTTGCTAGAGCAAATAATATTGCTGCGATTTCTAGAAAATGTATATTATATGCACCTTAAATCAGTTTTATAATGTAACGTGTGTATGCATACTTAAATAAAATTTTGTGCCAGATAAAAAAAAAGAAGAATATTTACATAAATAGTGCAATTGTGTATGAAATTACAAAACAAAAAAGACTGATAAATAAATGAGATGGACGCATGACATTGTAAATAAAGAAATCCTTCGAAACGATTCAGAACAAAAAACCTGTTTTAAATGATGCCAGACTTCCACGTTCCAATACATTGTCATAATTTATTAATCCGTGCACTTCATCGCACAATGAAATGAAACGAAATTGTTCATTCTGTAAATAGGATATCGAAATCACTTTTACACGTCATATAAAAAAAAATACTAAAAATAAGCTAGATGAGTTCGGTGTTTCCTATCTGACTACTCTGAGAAGAAAGGCCGAAACAAACTCAGAGGTCGCAGTCTCTTTTAAAGTCCAGACATAATCTTGGTCAGGCCATATGAGAACCATGTAGATAAGTGTCTGAAAAGTTATTTTGAGGAAAGAACCACACAGATTTGAGTGTCCAGTCAGTGCAAGCATTTGTCAGTAATCGTAGAGCTCAACTCAGAACTTAAGGAGCTCAACTCGACGAACAATACCAAAGAAAGGACATTTGGGTAAGCCGCATAAACTACTCAAACTGCCAGACCATCACTAAAACTAGCAGAGAAATAAAAACAATATCCACATAGTCCTCACATTCACAATAGAATACTTTACAAAGTAATCATGGCATTTTGAATCCTCACATTCACAATAGAATACTTTACAAAGTAATCATGGCATTTTGAATATAATTTTCAACAATGTCAATGTGTTTATAAAACTGGTATATGTTGATTTTAGATAATAATTAAAATGTCTAGTTTTATGGTTTTATCACAAGGCTTAGCAGAGCGAGTAGTTCAATCCCAAGCTTTTTTATCTTCTAAATAATCTGAAATTGTATAGTACCCTTTTTTACAAAGTTTGGTTTTAATACAGATTTTAAATCGTTTAATGGGTAAGTTTCGAATGTCAATGGGGAGTTTGTTGTAAAAGCGGATACATTGACCCATGAATGAGTTGCCTACTTTGTGGAGACGTGTGCGATGTACAGCAAGGTTGTGGTTATTCCTGGTATTCAAACTACGAATATCGGACATTTTCTTAAAATTTGATATATTTTTGTGCACATACAATAGGTTTTCAAAAATATATTGTGAGGCTACAGTCAGAATATTTATTTCTTTGAATTTTTCTCTAAGGGAATCTCTTGGACCTAGGTTGTAAATGGCTCGAACAGCCCTTTTCTGTAGAACAAAGATAGTATTAATTTCCGCACAGGTTCCCCAGAGAAGAATCCCATATGACAAAAGACTATGAAAATAACTAAAATTAACAATTCTGACTGTATCTACGTCAGTTATCTGTCTAAATTTTTTAACAGCATAGGTGGCCAAACTTAGCCTTCCTGACAATTTTTCTATGTGTGAGCCCCATTGTAATTTACCGTCAATAGTGATTCCAAGAAAAACTGTCGAATCAACAGGGTCAACTCTGTTCCATTAACCTGAACATTGGTAGATAGCTGCCTGACATTTGGCATTGAAAATTTAATGAGTTTAGTCTTTTTTTCGTTCAGGAGAAGATTATTTACATTAAACCAATGCACAACTTTAGAGAGTGCATCATTAACTTGTTCAAAGTTGACTAACTGACGTTTGATTTTAAAAATCAGGGAAGTATCATCTGCGAATAATACGATCTTGTGATTATCCCTTATGTGATAAGGTAAGTCATTTATTTATATTAGAAATAAGAAAGGACCAAAAATTGAACCCTGCGGAACGCCCATGGTGACCGCAGATCCTGCAGATCTCTTGCCATTAACATCGACCCTCTGAATTCTGTTGTTCAGATAAGAAGTCAGAAGTTCAAGAGCCTTGTCTCTCATAGCATAGTGGTACAGTTTCCTGATGAGTGTATCATAATGTACGCAATCGAAGGCCTTAGACAAGTCGCAGAATATGCCAAGAGCATCTTGCGACTCCTCCCAGGCCTCGAATATGTTCTTCAGTAATTCCACGCCCGCATCTGTAGTTGAACGACCCTTAGTAAAACCAAACTGTTTCAGATGAAGTAAATTATGTGCATTGAAATGTCCTAACATTTGTTTTAAAATTAATTTTTCAAAGATTTTGCTCAATATAGGTAATATCGAAATAGGCCGAAAATTTGTGGGATCAGCTGTGCTGCCAGATTTGAATAGTGGAATCACTTTGCTAAGTTTCATCAGATCAGGAAACACACCAGATGCAATACAAGAGTTAAAAATGATTGCTAAAAAGGGTGAAATAACATCAGTTATTGAGGACACGGTATGTACTGATAATCCCCAAAGGTCAGCAGTTTATTTTACATTTTTAAAAGATTCTATAATGTCGATTTTTAGATGGAAGTCACGATTCCGTACTGTCGTTCTTCCCGTTTCTGAATTAATTATATTCCAAGTTGTTTTAATTTTATTTCCAGAAGATTTTATTTTATTTTTAATGTTTATGGCTTTTGCTGAGGAACAGGCTCTTTTAAAAGTTTTTGAATATTTCCTAACAAATTCTTTAAAAGTTTCATCATGGTTACATGTTTTTTCATGATACAATTCAAATAACCTCTGCCTACTTTTGTAAATACCTGGAGTTGCCCAATCACTAAATAGAACGCGGTCACAAACAGAAAATGTTTTTGAGGTGAAAATCTTACTAAACTCACAATTGATGAGGTTAAATAGTAAAGTGTAAGCTTGATCCGGGTCGTTATGATAAGGCAAACCCGGTAGTTTTTCCATTAAATTATTTTTAAATTGTCCTAAGCGACTTTTATTTACAGGAACAAAACTTACAAGTTTTCTTTGAGCTCTGACTGTTTTTTGAGGGAAAGTGACTAACTGCCCACAGTGATCAGAGTCCAACTCATTTATAATTAAATGGCTGGAAGGTCTTAAGTTTGTAAAAATATTGTCAATACAGGTAGCACTAGTGGCAGTTATTCTAGTCGGCTCAAAGAATGTATTGTACAAATTATATATTATGACTTTAATAAAGTTATAAATTTATTTACTACAGCAGATTTTTCCAGTATATTAATGTTGAAATCTCCACAGACAAACTGTTTTATTACTGTTACAAGTCTTTAATAATACTTCTTCCATATATTTCTCAAAAATATCATATGAAGCACATGGGGGCCTGTACACGCTCATTACAATGAACTGCTCAAGCTCAATGCAAGCTATTTCAATAACTCGCTCAACAGAGAGGCTCACAATATCCTTACGTTCTTTAAATTTCATATTGTTACGAACAATTATTAGAGAGCCACTACGTACAGTTCATGAACAGCTCCAATTCTAATTCCTTATCTATCACACCCTGTATATTTTGATGAACAATAATTTTTAGAGTATTATTATTACATTTATTTAGATTACTACAATTTGATGGGTGAGATATCAAAGAAGAACTTTTTTTAACATTTTGATGATTTAAACCAGTATTTAAATTTTCTTTATTTATTAAGCAAGAGGTTTCCTCTATTGTCCTAATTTCTAATTAAAATGATAATTAATGTCATTAGTTGTTGCCAAATTATTGGCAGAATTATTTAAAATGTCGTTGCATTGCTCAAAAGAAGCAAGTTGTTTAGCTAAATTTTTGGCTGTTATAGAAAAAAAATATGATAGCGACACAGCTATCTGTCCTTTGCAATAGTTAGAAAGATAGTACATAACAATATTATATCATCTGTTGTCAAATACAAATTATTACCAACATAATTGTTAGTGTCAACTAGATGGAACAGATTATTATTGAATGTGCAATTATACAATGTCATATTTATTTCGAATCTTAAGCTATTTTATAATCGGCGCGGCGGACTGTTCACGGAGAGTTTGCAACTTTTTTGTGTTTTAAACTTGTCTTAGCTATGGTTTGCATTGAGTTAGAAAACAAGAGTTTTGTAATAAGTAGAAAATTTTTTTTTGTAGTTACCTCATTCCTGAAGTTATCCATGACTTTCATGTCAAATGGTCTCATGGGTCCGCAGCAGTTTCTAGTGCAGCAATCATTGTCTTCAACAGCATAGTATACTTTTTGACCAATACTATTTTTTATTGTGTACTTGTTATTGGTTTCGAAACCCACAAACGCCTCCAGCAGCTCCACTTTCTGATGTACTAGTAGCCCATCAATCATAGAAAGGTATTCTAATCCTGGTGGGCAATTGCTGAGCCCTTGCGGAATGCTCATCCATCCACCTAAAACAGAAATGATGTTTTTTTTTTTCTAAAAGACTACTTTTGATATATAAACACAGTCATACACTTCTGGACACCTGAATCGAGCCACCCTGCATAATTTGTCAATAAGGTCAATAGAGGGTGGTAGAATAAAGAAAAAAAAGGGTAAAAAAACTTTTTACAAAAAAAAAACAACCGACTTCCAAAAAAAAAAACACTACAAAGTGAAAAATAACTTTAATTTCGGAAGTCTGTGTCTTGGGTTTTGTGTTTTCGTTTTTTGCCACCGACTTCCGAAATTAAAGTTATTTTTCACTTTGTAGTGTTTTTTTTTTGGAAGTCGGTTGTTTTTTTTTTGTAAAAAGTTTTTATTTTTCGCTTTTTAGTTGTGGTACCTACCCCACACACATTCAAATACCACTACCTGCTACCAGTGACAGGAACTTATCATATCATCTACATACTAAGTGGGAAAAAAATACGTATTTTGTAGCTAACTCAAAAACTACCGAAGCAAAGTTAATAAAATTTATATGGGACCAATTTGGGAGCATACCCTTTCAAACAAAAAAAGAATTTTCAAAATCGGTCCACAAATGACGGAGAAATCGGTGGACATACATATAGATAGTGTAGCTGGTAAGGATCAAATGATATAAAAGTATTTACTTCCTAGTCACTTGTGTTGTGCATAGCCATGGTCATAGCTTCAGGAGTAAGTCCTTAGTTAGTGAATAATACGTAGTAGATTATTCACCAAGGGGATTCCGCTAGCATCACCGCGTGTGCCTCTGGCGCTCCTAGTATTAAGTCCATGCTAGAGAAGGCGCCGAATAGGGCTGATAATGATGACAGTACAAAGGAGGCAGCGCCGATCGCTAACGGACAAGAACTGCGAGCCTGCGTGCCGCAACGCCGAACACACCGGTGTACATCTCCCGCCTGCACTACACCACTAAGGCAGAGGACATCGTGGAGTACGTGCGCCAAAAGACGAGATACGCGCCGAGGGTTCACTTACTAGAATCGCACCAGAACGTCAAATTCAAGGCGTTCGTCGTGCGTGCACCGAACTTGTATTTGTCCCTCGTCATGGAAAAAGACTTTTGGCCGCAGGACATGGTGTTCCGTCGCTTCCGCGGACAAGTTACACAGGACAGCACAAAGTCAAGCTAATGGAAAGTTAAGTGCTACTATCATAGTCTAAGCCTTATTTATAAACACAAGTTTTGTCTAAATTTTAATTTATGTAATTATGTTTAGGTTAAGGTTTTTCAATGGGCCTGTGTCGCCTGAAATAAATGGTATAATTATTATACCCTATTGAGGACCTGTTGTACGCACTGGCAACGGAAAAATGATTTACATTAAACAACATCCTTTGCGGTTTTAACCAGGTTTCACTGTGTTAATATCCCGGAATCAAATGTATCCCGGAGGAACCGAGATACGTGTATCTGAAGTATTTTTCTCTGTCTGCAGCTTAACTCAGAGACTCTTAGTACTATAAAGCTGTAATTTGGCATAGGTATACATATTAATCACGCCGACTAAGTGGTAAAATAAAATCAAGAAAGAAAAAAAATCGGTTACCTCGCCAACCTGTAAGTGTTGTTAGAAAGATCGTTTAAAAATGTGAGTGTGTGAAAACCATTTTTGGATTCAGGGATCCGTTTGCAAAATATGAAGCTTTAAAGTGGTAATGTTTGTTAGAGTCAAGTGTCATAAAATACCCGTTTTTACATATATCATGAATTCATGATTGACTGATTAGCTCCATAAATGTGTAGAAGGATGATAATCATTTAAAAGATTAAATCTGTAAATTTCTGCTACATTCGTTTCCTATTCAGCCCAATGAAGTATTGGAATAATTCAACTGTTGTATAGTGGTATATTGTGATCATTTAAATAATAGTAAGTACCTCATTAATAATTTATTTCATCATACAAAGGTGTATTAAAGGTATATTGTGTTCTATCTCCTCTCAGGCTCATTTCCTACGAAATGTATCGGAAGGTTTTTGCAATTTCTGACTTTTCTCGAACTCAAACCTCAGTTGGCCCGATATAGTTTTTTGACCCTAGTAATAAGAAATAGAATCGACTGGCATCAAAAGTTTTTCTGAAAATTGCCCAATTTCTTGCTGACTGTAATTTTTTTCAAAATCTGTGAATGCAAATTAACCTTTTCACCGCCCACGTACACAGAACGCGATGCCTCGCCAGTGCCAAACTATAAATGTATAACGAAATATATAGTAAACAGTAGTGATGAGGGTATCGTCATATCGATGAATGAGATTTATACGCGTTAAGTTTTAATTACAATTTTACGGATTTAAATAAAAACTGATTAAATATTTCCATATTTGTTTTATTTCACAGTATCCCTAGTAAGAAAAAACAGTATAAATAATAAGTATCAAAGAAAAAAATGCATAACTCAATTAGAGCTATAAGAAATGTGGTACATCTCTATTACTTAGTTTCATGACGTCGTCCGTTGACTTCATTTCAAGTCCTTGGCGCTCAGACTCAGAGCACGTTATATTCAATTCTGATTAAGCATGTCTATGGTCTTTCTTTATTTAATTTTTGTCTATCCCGTGTTTTTTCTTTTTGATGAATGACTGTTATTATTACTTTTACGTCCCTTGACAATTCTCGGGACCCTGGGGTCCCGGGCCTTTGGAAGGCGTACAAGGGGCCGAAGCTAACTCGTAGAGGCCGTAAGACGTTTTTAATTAATTAAATGAGGCACCAACCGACGATTATGTCTGTTCGCACTATGCAAATGCACCCAAGGACAACCTTCGTTGGTGTAGGTAGGACTATTGCAGGATATGGAAATAAAGATATTGGATTATGGGTTTGGGTGGCTAAAATGAACTGGTTATCTAAAATTATGGAAAGACTATGATTATTACCTAGATGGAGTTAAGTACATCAGAATCATCTGTGTCAATATCCTCCACTTTCGAGTCCGATTCCACACGTTGCAAATTTTTTTGTAACTCATGAGAGTTGAATTCTTTATCTGCACTATTTACCTATTTAGTCATACAATAGAATACTTACTATTAAAATCATTTTGTTCTTATCACAAGCAAAGCAGAAAGAAGGACGCGTGTATGCTTTCCCGTTTACATTGCTGCACTATGCTAAAGTGACCTTGACGCCCGTACGCTTATGAGGTCACAGAACGACTTCTATAGTAGTCCGTGGCGCTCGGGGCAGTGACAACTTACTTTTCTGTAGAGATGGGAATATAATTTATCGACAAGGATTGGTGAACAATAACAAGAACTATTAAATTCAGGATCGGCACCCATCTGAAGGTCTAAATTGGTCAATTTTCCCTTTGTTGTAAAGTAGTTAACTAAATTCATATTTTATTGACCTCAAATCGTTTTCGATAGTAGTATTTATAAATATTTCTACGGGCGAAATCAAACAGTGATAACTTTCGCGTCACATCACTGGCCGACTTTATATAAAGTCGCGTTCTGGGGACATTAAAATTGTTCGGAGTTTTTGTTTTTGCCAATTTTAAGACAAATAACGGCTTCTTTTGTGTGGAAAAATAAAAAAAAAACAGGGTATTAGACTGCTTTATTAAATAATAAAATGAAAAATACCTGTTAAATACAGTAAATTTCTTTTTATAACATAGGTAAAATGAAGAGCTTCTAATGAAGTCGTGGCGCTGGTGGCACGAAAATCTGGAACTTCTATTGAAGTCCGTGGCGGTGAAAAGGTTAAAATGTTTCAAAAAGTTATGGACAATCTTCTAAGACCGTTTTCTTGTAGCGACAACAGTGAAGGTACCTGCTCTTATTGCCCCATCTCAAAATCCACCTTGTAAATGTTATAATTGACTGCTTAGCTCCATATAGGTATAGCGTGATGATAATCTTTTAACTGGTTAAATCCGTAACTATCTGTAATATTCTAACCTTTTGGCTAGTCTTTTTACAATTTGCGGTAAACCACCCAACTGGCAAAAACATGTGCTATAATAGTCGAGGCCACGTTTCTGTTTCAGCTCATAGTTCAATAATGTAGATGTAATAAGTCGTATAAAAAGGGAGTAAACGTTTACTCAACGCGATTTGGGCGCAAATTATTCAGCTAATAATGCTATGAAAGTCGTGTTACTGTTGAATAAGAAACATAATTGTGATATAATTATCGAGTAAAAGCAAAACTGAACCAAATTTAGAGTAACAATAGCAATATTGCTGCCTTTCCATGACCATTGATGGAGTTAAAGCTGTTTCGTTACTATTAATCAACAAAATAATGGAGTAAATGTTGCCGATTAGCCATAAATCGTCATTTTTGTCAGTTAAAAGCAAATAATTTGCTGTTATTCCACAATTTCGCTATGTATCAGTTATTTCGTCACAATTTTTCCATTATTTTATGAAACGGAACTTTGTGTGTGACTTATTAGAACAAATATGTACAAATATGGAAGTATTGAATATAACTAGTTACTTAATGTAGAATATTATAGCAGTGTACTGTCTATAGAATTTTGCAAATCTATATGTAAATGAACATGCAAAGTAACTTTATCGATGAAATCGTAGTAGTTATTTAACATATTTTTGTGGGCCACGCTAATTATTAATAATATAATAGTAATAACAAATAAATTTTATCAAGATGTTAGATCAAGATCCATTAAACAAATTTAGTAAATATATTGCTATTACATCACAATATATCGGTTATTAGTCGAATAATTGTGTAATTTTATCTCATTTATAGGACACAATGCCGCCATAATGTAGACAATTTTGGTCTTCCTTAATTAAAATATTTTTTTCCTTTTCCATGTTTTTTTTTCATTTATTGTAATTCATCACGTAAATTGCTAATATTTTTCAAAAAAATACTGGTGCGCTGGATGAGATAATATATAGCTTGTAAAGTAATGAATAATCAGTTATACAACACCTAATTCAATAAATGTGTTAAACCAGCATTCATAACGATTCAAGTTCAGTAACTGCAATATAAACACTTACATGCGTCTAATCGATTTAGCATGCTATTATAGATATTAAGATACTTTTCAGTAAATGGGCGGCTTTTATTCGGCGAATTCGCTCTAATTTAGTTATATGGAGTAGCAGCCATATAGCAGCATTTTAAACATACAACTTGGGAATCGATTACTCTAATAGCGCTATTACTGCACCACATGTCGTATAAACGAGAAATGGTAGCTACTATATGTCTATTGAATAAATGCACTATAAAAATATCGATTAAACGTTTATACGACACGGTTAAAACACTTAAAAGCAAAAAATGCTAAAAAGTCCTAATAAACGCTTTTACACTACATTGTGGTTACTACGTAGCAACTACTCAATATTTATTCGATCTGTAGCTGAATAAAACATTCATTATTCGACTGTTTTGCTAGTTGGGAACAGAAGAATACGAACATAATGCAATATTGCCCATCCCCCATAGCAAATAGCGTGATAATAATTCTTGAAAGTCTATTGTAACGTTTCCATTATTTGACTTATAGATCATTTATACTAATTTTCAAGTTAATCAAGCCACACAGTAAAATCCTCCGCTGTCAAAATTTCACCCTTTTCACCCCGTTAGGGGTAAATTTTCTTAAAACCCTGATATACGTTTTTATTAATTTAATTCGAAGACATGTGACATCTACCGCGTGGTGGATTACGGCCCACTCCCTCTCACAGAGAGGCATGTGTCCCAGCAGTGGGAACATTATAGGCTGATGATGATGATACATTTTTAGTCTTTAGTATAAATACTGAGTTTCAAGTTAATCAAACCGCGCGTTAAAATTCTTCCATACAAACTTTGACACACCCAATCCTCCTTTAGGGGGTTGTTTAAAAAAACAAAAAATGGCAAACTTTATAATTTACATAGATAAGTATTCGTGCCCAATTTCAAGTTTATTAACTCAAGGAATAAGATTTTTCATACAAACAAAATCCCCCCTTTTCACCCTCTTAAAGGTCGAATTTCCAAAAACCCTTTCTTGGTGGATTTCAGCCCAATCCGTTCAGTAGTTTGAGCTGTGCGTTGATAGATCAGTGAAAATGGAACCCTTATAGGATCACTTGTGTGGCTGTCTGTCCGTCCGTCTGTTACAGCCGATTTACTCGGAAACAACTGGACCGGTTAAATTGCAATTTGGCACACATGTATATTTTCAATAATTTTGTATGCAGAACAGTGGTGGTCCAGTAGGACCGGCCCCGACTTACGTTTCGTAGGTCGTGGGTTCAAACCCCGACAGACGCTTTACTTTGTATAAATTATTTCATGACCATTGTTCTCAAAACGGTGAAGGAAAACATCGTGAGGCTACCGGCGTATCCTAATAGAACCAAAAATTCGAAGACATGTGACCTCCCCAACCTGCACTGTGCCCGCGTGGTGGATTACGGCCCACTCCCTCTCGCAGAGAGGAGGCCTGTGTCCCAGCAGTGGGAACGTTATAGGCTAATTATGTATTAAATTTCAAAATCGATACCTGTTTCGTAATTATCGTCCCAAAAAACCATAAAAATGGCACCCATATTTATATTTATACATTTCAACCCCATCGCACCCCAACAGAGGATGATGGTATTTCACGTCCACCGCTTTGGATTTTAAAATCGTTGTTGTTTTTGTAATCTGCGACCCGATAAACCATACTAACGATACCCATGTTGATTTACATACTATGAGAATTTAACCCCTAAAAGGAAGAAATGGGGTGACCCATTTCCCCCTTTTAGGGGTTAAATTCTGAAAAAACCTGAAACACTCCGGAGTACTCCTGTGATGTTTCGAATAAAATAGTCAAACTAATCGTGTTTCCCCATAAAAACTTTGGACCTCCGTTACACCCCGTTAGGGGGTGAATTTTGAAAAATGCTTTCTTAGTGCACCCCTAGATCTCATAAGGAACCTACGTGCCATATTTGGTATCTAGAGATACCAAATACCCAGCGGTTTGGGCTGTGCGTTGATATGTCAGTCAACTCAGTCAGTCAGTTTCTTATTTTATTTTATATATTTAGATGCATACAAAATATTGTAAAACATTTTAAAAGAGTAACGGTGGAGTTTCTTGCCCATTCTTCTCCATACGAAATAGACCTTTTGGAAGACCGACTAGAATCAATTCTATTTTTTGTAAATTTTGACGTTCAAAAGTGCCTTTTATGTGCCTAATTGAAACAAATTATTTGACTGTCTTTGACATGTAAAATATGTAGCTAATGTACTATGAATGGTCAAAAGAATAACTAACCAAACCAATTTGAGGTGGGGTGCTAAAATTATTAAGCTAGCTTTGCTCGCTCTTGCATCCCAAGCAATTCTTAAACTTAACTACCAATGTCGACAAAGTAACTCTTAATTCTGTGTCTATGGTCAAAAGAAAATCTATTCTATCCGAGGCGGGATGCTAAAATTGTATTATTTTCTGTAGTTATTCTTAAAAGAATGAAACCCTAAAACAGCCTACTGCAATACAAGATATGGGAGACACATTTTATCTGTCTGGCCCATGTGCCCCTCCTAGAAATAGAAATGGCATCCGTCCGGATAAAGCCGGACAGTATTAGGCTTTTAGACCTCTTGTCCGGGCCAATTTGACTGCGTCCGGCCCGTCCGGCTTTTTATTCTCTTTAATAGACCAGCAATGGACGAACCGGAAATCGGAAACTATTGAAAAATGTTAATTGTGGATTTTTAATTTGCAAAATGTTTTATGATAAAATTATTATGGAGGTTCAAAAAGGAGTGTCAAAAAACTTGTTTTTTTGGCGTCCGTCCGGCCGTGGGATTCAAAAATCTGGCTTTTTTAGCTGGTAAGTCCGGTTTTTTTATTTTTAGAGATGGCAACGCTACCCAGAAATAAATCCTAGATCCGCCATTGCATATAAGAGCTAGCGCGGACGGGCAACTTTTGTCTCCGCAACTAATTTGTCTCTCACATCAAGTCTATGGGTTAGTATGAAAGCGCGTGCACGTAGCGACACGACAGTCGGGAGACTTTTTTGTCTACGGGTTTGGAGACAGGCCGGCGACGCAACTGTCGCCCCGCCTATTGGTTGCAATGCAAGTGCGCGCACGGCGACAAAAAAGTTGCCGGTGTCAGTTGCAGCTGAACCGCCCCCGTTGACAGAGCGCGTCTCTTCACCTAACGTATTTATTCGCGTACGCTATTCTACACAAAATAGAGAAAAAATGACGATTTCGGAAGAAGATAAAAAAACTAATTGAATTTAACTCCTATAATAACAAACCTTTAGCTTTGGATATTCTGTATAATGGTGAAAAGGTAAAACAAGTGGATCAATTAAAATTTTTAGGAATTCATGTTGACAAAAACCTGAATTGGAAAAGCCATGTGGAGCATGTAGGTCAGAAACTAGATGGGTTCGTGTTTGCTTTAAAAAAGCTGAGACAAAATGTGTCTGTAGAAGCTGCTCTTGCGGCTTACCATGGTTACGTGGCATCTGTTCTAAGCTATGGTCTAATTATGTGGGGTAACTCGACCGATGCCGACAGAGTTTTTAAGCTCCAAAAACGCTGCATCCGGGTATTAAACAGGGCATGGTTCTTAGATAGCTGTAAACCCCTCTTTCGAAAATTGAAAATTCTTCCACTGCCCTGTATGTATATTAGAGATATCAGCATTTTTACAAAGACACACATGCATTATTTTAAGCAACATACCGAGGTTATACCAAGACAGAAAAGGGCTAGGTTTCGCAACCTCTTATATCATCCACCTAATCATAAAGATATTTAAAAGAAAAATGTGTTCAATATGTGTATTTTAATTTATAATACCCTTTTTTTTTTTTTTTTTGGGTGGGAAATTATCAAATAACTTCTCCCGCTCTGGGTGGAGCGGGAGGGCGTGTCAGACTCTTACTGACTAAAACCCACCCGTGTTCCTTCCTATGCCATGTTGTTGCCGGGGGCCACGATTTCCCCATCGGTTTTCTTCGAACCCCCGGTAGGCATTGGCCCTAGCGGACCCCGTCAATTCTGCTGACATCTCTTTGAGGCGCGCGTGGAACACAACGCGCCGTCGACCCGGGCTTGGTCCTTATCGGACGGCGAGCTACCCATTGCTCACCGTCCGCAAGCCCGCGCCTACGGTGGCCGGAAATCTTCCTGCGATTCCCGACGCCCAGGGCGTCTCCTGCTGCGGCGGTTAGGGGCGCGAGGGCGCGAAATTTGCCTCTCCCTCACGCGCTCCGTCTCCTCCTTCGCGAGCATTACTGCTTCGCAGAAAGAGGTGACGGCCTCCCATTTCCTCTCGCTCCGTAGCATGGCCCGAATCAGGGCCGGACGCGAGAGATCACCGCCGCCGATCGCATCCACGAGGACACGGCGATGCCCTGCCCAAGCCGGGCAGACCTCCACCGTATGCTCCACCGTGTCCTCCGGGCGATCCACACAGTGACGACACCCGGGCGTTTCCTCCCGCTTTATCCTGAACAGGTACCTCCCGAAACAGCCGTGTCCGGTGAGTACCTGTGTCAGGCGGAAGGTGAGGACGCCGTGGCGCCTCTCTAGCCACTCCTCAAAGAGGGGTCTTATCGCCACAATTGTGGCGTGCCCAGCGCTGGGTTGCGACAATCGCACTCTCCATTCCGCCATGAGATCCCGCCGGAGCTCTGTCCGCTGTGCCGCGACTTCTTGCGGCATCGGAGTTAAGCCCCGGCGCTTCGCCTCCTCGCGCCACTCCCAAATGTGCGCGAGGACCTTTGCCTCCAGATCCCATGGCGGTACTCCGGCAAGGAGGCTCGCCGCCTCGCAGGAGACCGTGCGGTATCCTCGGGCCAGCCGGATGGCCATGACCCTTTGGGACGCGTTCAGCCGGCGGCCTGGCTGCCGCCTCAATGAAGGCGCCCACACCGGCGCCCCGTAAAGGGCCATGGACCGCACGATCCCCACGTAGAGCCTCCGGCAGGAGGCGTTTGGACCTCCCAGATTGGGCAGGAGCCGCTTCAAGGCAGCCCCGGCAATTTATAATACCCTACCAGACGAATTTAAAGTGCTGCAGGGTAATGTTTTTAAATCAAAATTGTCAGAGTGGTTACACAAAAAGTGTTTCTACAGCATAAAAGAATTTATAGAACATACAAATATTTGTTGAGTATTAGTTGGTGAATTTGTTGTATATTAAAGGACATCTGTATGTAATAATAATGTGATAATAATTTAATGTAATGATAATGTACTATTAACATAATCTGCACACTAATTGTGACATTTTAATATTTATAATTTGCACGCTTGCTCGCAGGCAGAATACAATGACTTTAAGGCTGTAAGATCTTCCCTTGTAAACTGTGTATTTTCTTGCAAATAAACAATTTGAATTTGAATTTAATAATCGGATAATAATAGACTGATTGATTTTTTTTTTGGAAATGCTCTCAATTTTCTAAACATTGTATGAAATTTTCCTATGTTAGTTTGAATCAGAATCAGAATCTTTATTTGTTAAACATAGATATTTACTTAATTAATGGTGTTAGGTTAACATATTTGAGCGCTATGTTTTGCCAAATATGTTAACCTGTTAAAATGTAATTTAAAAAAACCGGCCAAGTGCATGTCGGACCACGCACAATGTAGGGTTCCGTAGTTGGTTAATTAACTCAATAATTATAATCATTACAATAAGCAAAGGTGCAGGTACAGTTAGCAAAGGTGTCAAATGTCTTGATTTCATGAAATCATGATATGGAGTATGGAGTTGTATTGCTGATTTTAATGATTATAATTGAGTAAAGCAATATTTGTTACGACCGCGAATCATATTTTAATCAACATAAAACCTGACACTGACCTGCAAAATGCAAAAAACGTAAGAAAATTTGAATTTCGCGGGCTGCTCTGGCGCTACCCCCTTAATAGAGAGGTGAGAGCTTTCTTAAATTTTGATAGGGGCATATTTTTTATAATATCGGGTATTTTATTATAAATTTTCGAAACCATCCCAAAAAAGCTCTTTTTCATCAAAGTGTAAAATTTTATGTCACCCAATTGATTTTCATATTGAGAACGCATTGGAGTTTTTTTTACATCGGATTTTTTTTTTAAATGGTGTAAATTCATTTTAACAAACAAAACAGTCTCGTTGATGTACATAGCTGGCAAAATAAGTAAATATAAAGATTTAAAATGGGGTGAACAAGATTCGGTCGTTTTTAAGCCACACAAGGATCGAATACATCGTTTTTGCGCTTTAAAAACAGTATCTCTTTCAGTAGATTGCCCCAAAAAATAACACCAAATCTCAGAACTGATGCAACCAATCCGTGATACGCTATTAAAAGTGTTTGTGTATTAACTTTTTTTGACAGTCACTCCATAATGGGTGCACCCAACATTGCCTTTTTCGCTGTCGTCTTCGGTTTCTTAGAACAAGCGCACAGATCACAACCGTCTCTTCGAAATCCATGTTGATGAATGCGGCAAAATTTTACGAAAAACTTGCGTTGCTGTCGCTCCCGTGTGCGCATCGTCCAAATCTCGGCGCGGAGAAGGCGACAAAGACAAAAAAGTTGCTGGGAAACTAAGTTGCCCGTGCGCGCTAGCTCTAATTATTATCAATTATAATAAACACTTAAATAAATAAAAAATACCACGTTTTGGTTTTTGATATGGTAAAACATACTCATTATACTTCTCTTTTATCGACTCAAAAGTTTAAATCCTTACATTATTTTAAAACAAGAGTCCCCCGCCGCACGGTGGGCTGAAAATCGGCTTTCATAGACTTAGGGATTTCAATTTGCAAGTGCTTGTTTTTATGCTGGATATCGCTTTTATTAGTCATTACTATGTACAAAAATGACACCCGAGTTAATTCTGCCCAAAAACGAAGGAAGTATAATTTTTTTACGAAAAATTTGTATGAAGCTAGTATGAAAAATCGAATTATCTCCTAAACGGCATGTTTAACCGTAATATCCTTGTAGGTGGTCATAGTGCTAATTATTTATGATTTTTTGGTTGCCGATTTGACGAAAAATTTCTTGCCGTTTTTTTTTTAAAAATCGTCAAAATATTTTTTATTTGTTTTTACATATGAAACGATTCCTTTTAGTGTTTATGTTGAAGAACACGGACTTTTAACCACACGTAACATAAAATAGCATCACTCCTATATTTCCGAAGGAGTTGGCAGAGGTTTATAGCACACCCACACGTAGACAACTATGTTTGAGCTAGATATTTATCAACAAATCATGAGTTTTAAAACTTTTCATACAACCAAATTACCAATTGTTTACTCTTCTAATAAGTCCGAAAAGAAGTGATTAAGTAACTACACTGATTAGGTCTTCTAATGAGTCTTTATAGGTGACTTAATGATTTTCAATATCTCACGACAATGCCAACTATGGATTACATTCAACTTTTCCTGATAAGTAAGCTAATTTGTTAATTCGCAGTGCTATGAGTTCTAAGAATAGTTAGTGACAATTATAAATTTTCATTAGCTAATGAGGAGATAACTAATGAGGGTAGTTACCTAATTATTGGCGTTTTGCAATAAAAGGGCTAAAGTTTTGTTTTATAATTTAGTTTGTTCACAACTGTGTAACTGCTAACACTAAATCTGCGACTATAAAATCTTAGAATGGAAAGTTTAATCACCAATTTAGACTTGTTTGTTCTTCTACGAAGTGAGAGTACTTCATTTGATCATGAAGTATTGTTCAGTGCAGTTGTATCCCGCATAGGCCTGCCTGGCTGGCCTGTCTGACGAAGATCATGTTGTTCTCAAAGAATTTTGTCGGAGATTTACGCGAGCCGCTTTACAAAGGTGGCAGAAATCCAACCGATTCCTTGATAATTTCAGGAGAAAGTACGAGAATTGGTTGGGAGCAAATATTGATTGGCCGAGTTTTGTGCAAACTTTAGTTAATCAAGAACCAAGTGTTGATGAGATACCAAGAGCGCCCTCAGTCTCTCCAGAACCGTCGACATCAACGTCCATTGGAACAATGACAAAAAGATCCAGTAAACCATTCGAAGATCTGGGAAGTAAACAAAAAAAGAGAAGATCTGATGAACACACAGGCGAAGATTCCAGTGAATTGGCATATGCAGCTGCAGCACGTTTAAAAGAAGAAGGGCATGGAGATATCGCCTCTGTCATCAAATACATGATGAAAAATCCTGAAGCAGCCGCTAAATTAAATGAAACGCTTAAGAAACCAGCGAAAACAATCATATTTACGCCAGAAAAGGCGCTTGGATTGCTTCTTTCGCTAAAACTCTCAAAGTGGCAATATATTACCTACGTTGCGAGAGGCTGCCATTCGGGAAGGTGCTAAGGATATTTATCCATCTTACTATAAAGTGCAACAAACTAACTTTATATGTTAATTAAATAAGAGTTTGATAATCTTTTTTTATTTAAATTAGTAAAAATGTGTCAAAAAACAGCAATTTTTTATTGAATTTTTTTTGTTTTGTGTGTTCTTAATATTTGGGTTAATAACATTTCGAACTTTTTAACTTGGACACTAAAAGGGATCGTTTTACATGTAAAAAAAAAAAAAAAAAATTTGACGATTTTTTAAAAAAAAACGGCATTACATTTTTCGTCAAATCGGCAACCAAAAAATCATAAATAATTAACACTATGACCACCTCCAAGGATATTACGGTTAAACATGCCGTTTAGGAGATAATTCGATTTTTCATACTAGCTTCACACAAATTTTTCGTAAAAAAATTATATTTCCTTCGTTTTTGGGCAGAATTAACTCGGGTGTCATTTTTGTACATAGTAATGACTAATAGAAGCGATATCCGGCAAAAAATCAAGCACTTGCAAATTGAAATCCCTAAGTCTATGAAAGCCGATTTCCAGCCCACCGTGCGCCGCGTCTGTCTGTCTGAACGTGATAAACTCAAAAACTACCGAACGGCTTTCAAACGGTTTTCACCAATGGACGGAGTGATTCATGCGGAAGGTTTTAGTGTATAATTAATTCCGGTTATGTGTAAATTAGCTGAAATTTGACGATTACTGTGCAAGATTTCGGAAAAAATCATGCCGACTGGGAACTTTATTGGCGTGCGCCGCGGAAATCGTAAAAGTTACATACAATTTATGTTCTACAGTATTGTTCATCTTAAAAAGTACAACAAAAACGTCCGCGATGACATTATGTCTATCTTCTAATGATGACCCAGAATAACCATTTTTATCTTTCAGAATTTGATAAAAAATATTGTTATTTCCGAAGCTATTTTGACCGGTATTATATTAATGCTTATCCAATAAAATATGTTACTTAAAATGAATGGTTTAAAAGATATCACAGATTCAAAATTACGCGTAACAAAATAATGATGGTTGACGGGAACGCGGGCGCAGCGGTAGGAGTCAATGACCTTTTCCTCGGCTATTAGGCATGTAATCCCGGTATCGGTAGTGCGTTCACGTGGGATAATTTCCGACATCCACGCGCGCGAAGCCGCGGGCAAAAGCTAGTAATCTATAATTGGAATTGGTAGTTGTCCTGATGATAGAGAAGTAAAATGTAGTACTGTTTTTCAATAAACTAAAAGATTTTTATATTATATTTGTACTCACATTCTCGAAATCAGCGTAATTTAGGGTATTTGTCAATACACCTTGTTGGCTCAGACCAAATAAAAGACCAAGACATAGCGTTATTAACAGCGACGAGACCGGTTTTGTAAACATGTGTGCACTTAGTGAGGTGTAGTTTGATTCTAAATGTTTGTAAATGTGTGCCTGTGAGCGTGTATGCACAGAGCGGAGATGTAATTTTGGCATGCTTCACTGTATTGTTTGCAGTGCTGTCTTGATTTTTTGTTTGGAGTTTGTTGTTGAGCAGTTTGCTGTCATCATTTTGAGATAATGTTTCTCAAATAGAAGGCTAGATTTTTTTTTTCTCTTGTTCAATAAAGTAATATATAAATAAATACATAAATATGGGCATATATTTCTTACCTGGTGGTACCTGAGGTCCCGGCTGTTGAACTACAGGACCATAGCCTGGCTGAGGGTAGCCTGTCTGGCCATATCCCGGTTGTGAATACCCAGGTTGAGGATGCGGATACCCAGGAGCGAACCCTGGTTGGAAACCAGGTTGAAATCCAGGCTGGAAGCCAGACTGCATCCCTGGTAATGGTTGAGCTCCAGGTGGCAATTGAGGGCCTGAAGGTGGTGGGCCAGGATAGCCGCCTTGCGGGTTCATTGGATAGTTTTCAGCCTTACTATCTGGCGCTGGAGAATATCCTTGAGATTGTGGGAAGTTCGGGGAATAAGGTGTTTGTTTGTGCGACATTTTGACCTGCAAAATAATATATATGTATATAATTTCATTCTAAGCACTGATAAAATGAATAAATACACAATTCTAGGTGCTAGAATCTAGCAGCTATTGTTAGGATAGTGTCCTTAAATGACCTCAGTCGTTATTACATGCATTATCAAATATAATTAATTTGCGAGTACTGGATCTTTACCGGCGCCCCACCTAACATGAATCATCACTGAATAACTGAATACTGTCAAACTATTCCTACTATTATTCTAAAATAAGCCCTAGCCGGTAGCCACTGAAAATAGTAGCCAATAAGAAAGTTTACGAAAACGTAACTAAGATTGAAAAGAAAAATCTACAAAATTCTGGGGAAAAGATAATTAAGAACTTGATAAGAAGCTACTTACCAGTATATGATTATTCTTACAATCAAGTATTGCTTCTCGCTTATTTCCTAGTTTTTTACTTGAAATTGTTTATTTTTTTCAGATTAATTTTTGGCTATCCGTAGATAGATCCACAGCACAGCATAGACAACAGTAACTTTTTTAATAAACCAACAACTTATATGAAATACTAGCTAATTGAGCATGGGTGTTGAATGGATGTAAAGCGGGCTGTACACTCGCGGTGCGAAATCTAGCGAAATCTGTGAAACGCGACTCGCGAGTGTAGATGGTTTCGCAATATCGGTATTTGGCCCGCAATAAAGGGTTCGCGCTAAATGGGGATAAAAACTGCCATTTGCTCACTTCAGATGGCGCTGATCTCCAGCGTCTTATAATTTGACAGCTAGCCATACATTTTTAGTAAACAAGCGACTTCTTTTACGCATAATTTAATTATTGAGCCCAGTTGCGCAGCTGTTTATTGCAAAAATACGGGGACCCATGTATTTGTCAAAGATGTTATAAGAAGAAAACTGTGGGAGAAAGCTCTCCAAAACAAATTTGGAATCCGATATTTCGTCGAGACTATAGATGAAAGACCGGTTTAAAACCAATTAAACCAATTAATTTAAAATGAAAAAATACGTTTAAAACCGAAATAAACCATTTTTTCGTTTAAAAACGGCTATTGTTGATGATGACTATGTTTTTCTTAGTTATAACTACATTTTCTTGATTTTACCGAAGCAGGGATATAACCGTGTAAGTACCTAAAAACTCTGTGTTGGTAAATATTTTTTTAATATTGTTTTCAAACGATATAAATAATCAATTTGATTCGGTTTAAAACCAAACTCACACTCTCGCACTCTCGATGACGTCGTCACTCGTGACTCGACGCAACGTTGCCAGCTCGCCTACCCTACACACACATGCACCTACATAAACTGCCGCGCCCGACCGCGCCGGGCACGCATGTACTTTTACTTTTGTTGGCGAGTTTTCAACCGTTTAAAACGATTTATTTGGGGTTTAAAACGGCAACATTTTATTTAAAACGTTTTAAATTGGTTGTTTTACATCTATATGTAGTCGAGACGATGTGCTATTTTTTAAGCCTTTTATGGGAGAAAGTGGTTTATAGTAGGTGATGCTCCCAAGAAAACTAAGTCTGTTTTCATTACATACAGGCACTTGTGATGTGATATTGTGTAAATAGTAAAGTATGTCTGTGTTTATATTTTCATATTAGATCAGTGCTAGAAGTGCTATCTCTGAGGTTTTTCAGTCAGAAAGATCATGCCCGAGTTGGTTTTCAACTCTGATCAGGTTATTTCTATCGTACGCCTCCGGTCTTTAACAAAAACTGAACTTAAAGTCAACAAACACAAAATAACCTATAAAATATAAAACATTAATAATTTATTGACTTTTCCACTAAATCTGCTTTTTTTACCAGTGGTAGACGCTTCTCCTGTCCTTAGGTCGTCTTTTAATAGTGCATCACTCCAAGTCTCGTACATATTTATCTAGTTTTCGTATAATTTGTGATCGACACAAAAGTAAACATAAACACAACAATGGCGGTTTTAAAGACGTACAACTGTGCTGCCATCTGTTCTGAGCTTTCAGTTTACCTCATTCGCGCCGCACTAACGTGAACGCATCAACGTATTATTTTCGCAATAGCGTGCGAGAAATAGTGACGAACAACGATGTTAAAAAAATGAGTGTTTCGTGGAATAACTACCGTGAGCTAGCACTACTTGAATGATAACAAGCAGAACAACAAAAACATAAATAATTGTAGCACGATAGAGCGCATAGAGTTACGGCAGGTTCCCTATCCATTTGCATAAAATTTTAAGACCTAATATAACTTGGCATACTTTTGTTTGTCCTAATTATATTTTCGCATAATATTATTTACGCATAATTTTTTACGCATAATTTTTTACGCATAATTTTTTACGCATAATTTTCATAACAACATAACATTCTAAAGCATAACATGTAAACAAGCATACACCAGGCATACAAGCAAGCATGCAGCATGCAAGCAAGCATGCAGCAGGCATGGTTTACCAGCTGTTCTACCTGATTTTGACCTCCACTTGTACAATCATGTTTAGTTACTAACTCTATGTGTTTTTCTTTTCTTTGTACAGACGCCAGCACATCAAGCTACCCGAAACTGTCAAATTTTCTTAATCAACTTTGAACCTTATTCTTCCGCGATAAAGTTGAAAATCTATTAAATAAATTTGACAGATTGTAGTAGCTTGATGTGCTGGCGTCTGTACAGTAAAAAAATATTATTATTATTAATTTATTATGTTTCTGTCACGGCTCCGGCGCTGCGGACCTCCGGCGGCCCCACGCATACTAATCGTCGCAGACGGCTTCCGCTCACCATCGCAGCTTCGGCTTCAGGCGCGGCGGCTCGCTCCCAGCCGCCAGCTCCTCAGCCCGTGGGCCGCCTCACCCCTACGCGCCTACGCGATTTTAAATTACACTCTAGGGGTAGGGCAGACAAGACTACTTGGAGTCGGTTTTGCAGCGATTCGGTTCTTTCACTAACTTTTGTAGCACAACATAATGATTTTTTAAGACAATACTTTAATATTTTATTTTATAAAATACGTAAACATAACTCAAATTTGTTTCCATTATTTATATTAATGTATGCCTAAATATTATTATGCTAATAGTCATTAGGAATAGTAACGTTATGCGAATTAAATTTATGCCAAAACAAATTAGCCTTCAATATAATTATGCCAACATAAAGAGTATGCCAAAAAAAAATATGGCAATGTATTATTATGGCAAAACAAATTATACCAAAGTCGTTATGCCAAAGTATATTAGGAAAAAGAATATTATGCGAAAAGAAGGGATCCCGTCACGGCAACTTGCATGTATATTTCTGTCAAAAATGCAAACGTAAATGCGAGCGAAACCGTGAACGCTGCGAATGTACATACTACAATATTTTTCGTGCAGAGTCCACTCGCGAATCACGGCCAAAATTCGCATTCACGATTCGCGGGTGAGTGTAAGGCCCGCTTTATAGTTCCGTCCTGTGCAGTGGCCTTAGTGGGTATTACAAAAGAGGGGAAATTATAAAATAGACATGATATGGGTAATTTGTGAACTTGGTAGATAGGTATATGATATAATAAGATAGTGTAATATCCTCCTAAGAGGGATATACCCATAAAAAAGCTAACCCCACTTTAAGCTAAGTACACAGGCAGCGACTTAAGTCACTGGCGATCGCTGGCGATTTCGAAAATGGTGTGTGGACATGTCTAAACCACTGCAAATCTCTGTTAAAGCTATGGTTTCTTGGAAAAGCGGTGGCTGCACTTGACGGCCGCAGTGACGGCTGTCAAGAAAATTATGACAGCGGCAAAGATTTAAATCGTTAGATTCGCCGTAGCGCGTCAAAAGATAGTCGCGTCTCTGTTTCGTTTTAATACTTCTGACAAACAATGACGCAGCGACAACACTTGTTTGTCATGGAAACGCTATTATTAATATGTGTGTTTTTTTTTTAAGTAGGTTATCTCGTAGTTGACCTCTGAGATCATGACTACTTAACCGGGCTACTACACTTAAAATCTCCAGCCAGGGGTTATTCAACTATGCTAATTAAAATTCGCTCGCTAAGGGCACCCCCTGTGGGATACGAACCTCGGCTTAGGGCGTCAACCAGAGGGAGGAAATCAAGAATAGGACGGGCTGGATCAAAGTTTTGATCATGATTATTAGTCGGGGAATTTAAAGCTACGTGCTCAGCTGCAACAACTGCTGGCACCTCGTTATCGAGCAAGGGTTGGGGGGAAGTATCATTTACTCGGGGACGCGGTCGCGATCGCAAAGGACCTCGGCGGCGAGGTCAGAATGACGGGAAGCATCTGTTTTTGTACACTGTGCTGGTTTCCCTATTGCTCTCCTGGAGGAGGGGGTCGTCAGGGTCGGGAGGACCGAGTGTTCCAAGTTAAAACTGGAGACTGCCTATCTTCATTCTATCCCATAGAAACTGGAGTACCCCAGGGTTCTGTGCTGGGCCCTGTACTCGACACAGTTTAGACTGCTGATCTACTCACTCAAAGCTAATTGTTAGTGCAACCTATGTTGATGACACCGCAGTTCTATCCTGCGATGACCATGCCAAATTACAGTTTTTTTTGTATCAAGGGTCTCCGAATTAAACTGTGGATAGACAGACGGACTTGGCGAAACGTTAAGGGTTGTTTTACTACGGAACCCAAAAAACTTGTGGAAAAATAAAATAGATTGATCCATATACTAAATGAGGCACTCCTAGACCCTATTGAATCGGCACCAGTGTGAATAGCAATACCCAGTACATGCGGTAGCGGTGGCGTTGTGTTGTTGCCCACCACTGCCACCGAGTTTGGTATGAATATCACTTAGCCGACGTTCGCACGGACGTATTAAAATCGCGGCGGGATTTGATCGTGCACTGGATTTTCAACGCTCTGCTTAGCACCGAGAGTTGAAAATCCAACAGTGAGTTTGTTCGACGCGCTGGGATGCACTCTATTGAATTCTCAACGCTCGGCTTAACAGCGAGAGTTGAAAATCCAGTGCGTGACAAAATCCCACCGCAATTTTATTACGTCCGTGCAGACGTCGGTTAATTCGGACTTAGATTTGTGAAGAGGATTACAATACTTACTATTTCCATGGATTCCTTCCATTGACGTTTAGAAAGTAAGTAATGCGAAAAGGAAAATAAATTAGAGCTCTCTCACAGAGAGAAGGCTTGTATTCCAGCATAGGCTAATATGGCCTATTAAATAATAAAAATAATGCTTTGCTATTTTATCTTATTTTCCAAACAGACTAATATTGCTGTTTTTCTTCCATTCTTCTACTTTTTTTTTTTTTATTGTAGTTCATGATATATTTCTGAACGAAACACAGATTAGACAACACAAACATAAAAAATTGTTTCCGGTAAAGTGTTGCCATCTTAGAGATGAACTACCATTTGGTAGTATGATAACTTATACTGGCTCTTTTTTTTAACCGACGAAGGAGGAAAGAAGTTGGTTCTGAAGTCGACGCGTATACTTTTTTTAATTACCGTATCATACATTTATGACACGGTAATAGTTTCTAGTTAATTTCACAGTAATATCATTATATTACTGTGAAATTAACTAGAAACTGCCAGTTATTTTTAATTTCATTGTGTTGAAACATTTATAATGATTTTTAATGTTTATATCGAATGATAAAAGAGGTATAAAAACCAGTCGTTTGAAACATATAACAGGAGAAGGTTTTCAAGTCTATACGTATATATATTTATTTCGCATAACTTTTTAGAAAGAAGACGGATTTTGACAATTTTTTATATTGGATAGGGATTAAGGACACCTCGAAATTAGTCCCAGTTAAAATAAAAAATAAAACACCCTTAAGAATAGAAAAATTGGGGGTTGACAGATGTTTCACCAAGTGGATTTCTACCTGTGAACCGATTTTGTTGAAACTTAGCACACACAATATAGTTCTAATAACACCGAAGCATAAGTTATAGTGACCTGGAGTTTATCTGATGATGGAGACGGAAAATAGTCGCGACAGCTCCTCAACGATTTACAGCACCTACATCGTGCTTGGGCTTATTTTACTCATCTTGGTAAGAACTTTAGACCTTGCTGGGGTAGTAATAATCCGACGAGAAAAGAAACTGAAAAGCGAGTCACCAAATTAACAACCAACGAAGATCAATCAAGCTGCAACATAGAGCAACACGGGCCACCAGTGGACCGGAAAGCTGCAAGCTATTTTGATTATTTTGGCAATAATACTGTGTGGAAACTAAAACAAAATATTAGGTGATAGGTGTTCCGCTTGTTATTTTGGTATTGCCTCAAAATTAGTTACTTTCATTTTTAGGGGGGTTTTGTATTTTTAGTTAACTAAACGATTTTTATTTTTTGCGTTTCAATTAATTTTTTTGTTGATTTAACTTTTTTATAAATCCAACATGCTCATAATTTATTCATTGACATATAAGTATGTTGGATTAAAAAAATATATAACCGTTTGGGTAGAATACATTGATTTGTGTTGGTAACACTAGCATCCTTTTGGTATTATTTTCCATTCACCAACCAATCAAACCATTGCATTGCATTGACCAACCTGCTGCTGCTGTTGAGTCTAGCCAGCAGTGAACAAGTCAGTTGGTAGATGTTTGCTTCCGCGTTTGTATCTTTGTAGTAATACCGTCGCGATGCAGTCCAAGTTGTTTCGCCACTCATCCAACTAAAATGGCGTCGCTGTTTATCAATTAGCTTGCTTTATGTGTACCATAGATGTGTACATTAGTCAGTGATCGTATCCGAGTGAGTCATAAACATAAACCAACATAGCAATGACATTTTTATAGCACATAGTGAGAATACGTTTCTAAAACGTTGTGTAGACTGGCAAGTGTGATTTGAGGAACACAATAATGCGCGAATTCAAAGTGGTCGTGTTGGGCTCGGGTGGGGTCGGGAAAAGTGCTTTGACTGTGCAGTTTGTGTCAGGATGTTTCATGGAGAAATATGACCCCACAATAGAAGACTTCTACAGAAAAGAAATAGAAGTAGACAATTCACCATGTGTTTTAGAAATATTGGATACCGCCGGCACGGAACAATTCGCTTCAATGCGAGATCTGTACATAAAAAATGGACAAGGATTCGTCGTAGTATATTCACTAACGAATCATCAAACGTTTCAAGACATCAAGCCAATGAAGGAATTGATAACGCGCGTGAAAGGATCTGAACGCGTGCCCATCCTGCTGGTGGGCAACAAAGCCGACCTGGAGCACCAGCGCGAGGTGTCGAACGCGGAGGGCTCGGCGCTCGCGCAGATGTGGGGCTGCCCCTTCGTGGAGGCCTCCGCCAAGAGCCGCACCAACGTCAACGAAATGTTCGCCGAAATAGTGCGTGAAATGAACGTTAGCCCCGAAAAAGAAAAGAAAACTTATTGTTGTTGTACAGTGCTTTAATATTTAGAGTGTAATGTGGCATTTATTTCTCGTAAGACTGCAAAAGCGAGGCAGGATCGTGCCTGCCTCCGCTCGACGGCCGACCGTCTCCAGTGGGGAACTCGGCGACGGCGCGCCGGCCCCGGCCGCTGGGGCCCCGGCGGCCGCGATGCGCGTCATATCACATTGTTAATATCGTTGATACATACCATTGTCCAATCAAGGTGCTTTACTTATATTTTCATACTTTATTACTGGTAGATACTCCCGCAATAATGGTTATAATGTGAACAATTATCCTTATTGGAGCATGAATAGTTACTCAAATGAAAAAAAAAACAAGCTTCATTTTGTTGTTCATAATATTTTGCAGACACTAGCAATAGCCGTGTCTGAAGCAGAAACATGTATTGTAAAGTAATATTAGTCAACTTTGTATATAATTTTATGAGATTAATGATGTTGAAGGGCAAGGACAATTTAGAAAATTAAAAAGCCATCCAATATGCAATAAACTAATGATTGTGTAGAGTGGTGTGCGAGGATGAGGAAGAACTTACACCTAAGTGATGTCGCAGATTATATTTTATTGTGTAAATTATGTTTTTATGAAAAATCAGTAATCAAGGAAAGCAGTATGTTTTGTCAGTTGCGTGATTGTGTTTTAAAGTCTACCAGGATTTGTGATAATACATATAACAAAATACCTATAATAAAAGTTTTAAGTGGGAGATTGAAAAGTGAAGTTTTATTCTTCAGTAAATAAGGTAACCAATCCATTTTGATATTACACAATTTACATGATATATTTTAGTACAAACAGTGAAATAAAACCTGTATTTACATTCTAGAAGCAACTAAACGAATGAAAAAGTTTAGAAAACCATTCTCTATGCAATTCTGTAATAATCAAATTGTTCTTTCATTGCGGTTTTAACTAAATGTTGCGTTGGTAATGTTTTGTATACTATTTATAATAATTATACCAATAACATTTGTGATATTGAATAGAAAGCGAATAAATTACATTTGCATTTAAATTAGTAATTTAATACAATACAATATTTTTATTTTCACTATGAAACACATGGTACAGATTTATTTGTGCATGTCCTTTCTCTTGAATATAATTATGTTCTGCTTAATTTCATTTTAAGTAGATAGTTGCAACAGTTATTAGCAATTAATTGCCCAGTGCATACCGCATACCGAGTATGCACTCAACTGTGCAGATCATATCATCCACAATGTGGATTGAATTGCAGTGTGCAACTGGTATGACATTGTTGCTGATTGTTTAAAATGTTATTAAATATAAATAAGCAGCTTATATGAATGTTCACCTTTTATCTGCGATCGAATTTCTACCCTTAATCATCTGAAGTGTAATTCAAATGTCTTTTTCTTTCAAATCTGTTGACCGAAACAAATCAGCAGGGGTTGCATTACACACATAAAATAGCAATTGATGGCAATGCCTTGCATTTTGACAGTACAGCCACGTTCATTACATTGTTGAGATGACAAATTTTTCAAACCTATGAAGCCATGGATTAGGAATGTCTTTCAAAACCCTCAGATTATGATTGAAAGTGTGTTACGCAATATGTTGCTGATGCCTTGAGTTTTTCTTCAGGTGTAGTTTAGGAAACTTATTTTTCATTGTCATTTATATTCTATTTTACATGCACTCTTATTATGCATTTCAGACAAAAAATTCATCAGTGAGTATTTTTGCAATAGATAACATTTATCCAGTATCTCTGAATAAATAAATATATATAATTCGACTGTAGCAATTAACATTGTCGGATCTACATTTCTGCGATTTTTTTATTTATAATTTATTTTAAGACCTTTATAACAATAATTTAAAAATCGCAAAAATTTAGATCCAACAATATTAATTGCTACAGTCGAATTATGTGTTTTGTTATTATGCCTCATTGGACAGCTGGTAAAACGAGGTTGTTTTAGGATAATCTTTGTGTTCAGTGACAGGTCTTCATTTACAAGTTTTGTTTTCTTGAACATTTCTATATCTACTTATCTGAAAAAAAGTGTCAGCATGGCAATAGAAATTCTAAGTCTTATTCTAGAGATAAATTGAAACAAAAAGAGAAAGGCAATTAAAAAAAAAGCACTTTATAATTGCAATTATTGTTCAAAAGCGACGGACAAGCAGACATACCAAAGTCAAACCATTTCTTTCAATACACTTTTGAATACCAGAAACCAATGTGGTGAATGGTTGCACACAGGTCATCGTCACACTATTAGCCATATCTTAAATTCGTCGAATGTTACGTTACTCAGAAAAGACAAGGAAAAAAATTTGTTTTTTGCTTTGTGTTTCCCACCTTTAGGAACTCATTAAAAAAGTCCCATGAAAAACCAGCTAAGTGCGTGTCCACGCACAGTGAAGGGTTCCGTAGTTAGGATGAATATTTACCCATGCACAGTAGTATTGATTTTGTCGACCGCAAAAATAAATTTGTATTTTATAGTAGGTATTTTTCGAAAAAACTATGAAAAACGTAAGTTATTTCTGCGGTTGGAACCGAAAATATACTTGTTAACTACTTATTGACTTACGGCGAAAGCACCAGTGTAGCCCGCGAAATAAAAATTTTGTTACCTACGTTTTTTGCAATTTGCAGGTCAGTGTCAAGTTGTATGTTGAACAAATTACGAGTCGCGACCGTATCAAATATGTATTTACAGAATTATAGCGAAACCACTTAAAAACATCATAATCTTTTTAATTATGGGATCCAACAATACACCGCACCCAGTGCCGCTCTGCCCACCTCACAAAGGAAAGCGTAAAGTTTTAGCAGTAGTACAAAGCATTATATTATCTGTGGTAGTAGTAGCGGTAACTAAGGACTTTGTTTTTAAAGCGAACGTTTACTGGGTTATATGAAGATGTCTTTATAGTAATTAAAAAAGTGAACTGACAAAATATTAGAATTTGAAATTTTGTTCCTAAAATGACATAGCGAGGCCAATGTTTTAAAGGAGACGTTGATAGGCTTACAAGATGTTTGAAAGGACGAATTAGAACGTAGCAATAGACGAACTATCAGAATTTAAACCATACTTAATTACTCATATTTAAGGCTCTGTAGCTCCAAACGGGCTAACAATTGGTAGAAGTCGTACCTAACAAGAAATATTTCCATTGAAGAGATATATCAATCTATAGTTTATAATATCAACATAGACGACGTCGATTTAAAACATAACTATTATTGAAGCTATTACTCGAGCAAAGTTAATAAATATAGGTACCACCGCGCGGGCTTCTTGTACCAAATGAATCGGGTAAATCGGCTGAGTAATAACGGAGAAATCGGTGTGCATACAGCATACCCTACATGAAAAAAATCACCGAACGCATATCCTCCTCTTTTTTAAAATTCTGTTAAAAAAACACTATCTTCAAGTGCTAGCCACTTGAATAGCTATATGAACAATATGTTTTTACACTTTCCTGCAGCAAGATTGTTTTGTTTAGTTCTGTTAAAAAGTGGTAGGCACCAAGATGACAAAAAATCGGGGATAGGTTAAGATTAAATTCGTGTTGGGCCAGGGTCACGGATGACCATTCTTCTTTTGTAAGATGATCAACAAGCTGAAATAATGTGCAGCACACTAATTGCATTCATTACTTGGAATATTGTTGCGTTCCTTGTGGCAATCGCCAAGTGGCACGGGTAAACGACTGGGCTCTTGGCGCGTGCTGTTAAACGGTAACCAGCTGTTGGACCGTGACGTACGGTGAGCGCAACTATTCTCGTTTCTGCAATACTCATCTACTTTGTTATTGCCATAACACTGTTAACGTAATTTAATATGCTATCGGACAGTAATCAGAAAAAAAAAACTAAAATGTAGTTGGTTAAAATCTTCGATAAATGAAACGATCATTCACTAAATATTTTTGCAAAATAACAATGATTTATTATTTTAAATAAACAAATAAAAATGAAATAATTCTGACATTTTAATCTGTTCTTCGCCTCAAACGAAACAATCATGTTATAGTGATTATTAGTTTAGTGTGTAAACAAACAACCATGCGTGATGTGATAACACTGATACTTTGTGATTTCTGTACGACGATTCCTCTAAAAAAAAAATTAATCGCTTTTTCTTCGTTCGAATGTCTTTCCAGCAATGATCTAAATCGTTAGATTCGCCCAACCTCGTCAAAAGATGGTCACTTCGTTGAAAACGATTTGAATAGTATTTATTGGTGCCGATTCTCTTATCATAAATGCCTCTAAACTAGACTAAACATCACCAAAATTTAGTTTATTCCTGTCAAACGACGATTTCCCATTCTGAAATAGACTAAAGTGACACAACTTAACTATATTTTAGTTTGACAGCACTAAAATGGCACTGAGATATTAATTTAGTGAAAATGGCAATTTTGCTATTCTGAATTTGAAGTTTTTCACCTAAAATTTAGATTTTCTAACTAAATCTGACTATTTTTAATAAAAAGGACTAAAAAGGTGTGGAATAAAATTGGTTGTCATGAACTTTAAATTCACACCAACACCTCGACTTCAGATGCAAAAACAGTAGGTACTGATTTTTTTTTCTTTTTCTTATATCTCGAAAACGGTGTGTCCAATCGCAAAAATAATGAAAATTTCGACCCCCTTTATAATACTCTTAAACCCTTATCACTCTACATGTAGGTATTATTTTTTCTTATTTTCCATACAAAAAGTGAATTCCATATAAAACACGTCGAGGCTGCCCCCCCTACGCGCCTCCGGCTCTAAAAAGATTCACGTGGTTAGGTATCACGTGTGGAGTCGCGATTGTCAAATTCGATTTAGTTGTGTCAAAATTATTTTTAAATTTAGAGAATTTATTTTGCAGAATAGCTCTAAGATTCTCATAGTCAAAAGTAAGGAATTTTAGTGATAGTTTAGTTCGGTGTACAAGAGAATCGGCACCAGTGTCTCGCTAAGTCTAAATTGAAAATCGTATCTATCGTTCTATGGGTGATGTGTGAGCTCTCTCTTTTCTGTATGTATACTTTTTCGCCTGACCTATGTAACTTCGGTGATAAATGTGATAATGCAATAATATGGTATCATGAAGCTGGTCTGATGATGCAGCCGGAAGGTGGCCATAGGAACCCCTTAACTAAACAAGAAAGACCTGTCTGTTGTGTTTGTGCTCGTTGGTGTTGTCTTGGCAAGTAGGTAGGTACATAAAATAGCCCAAGAGTCTTATGAGTGTCTGCTGATGACGGAACCGGGAGGTGGACGTAGGAACTCTTCAACTAAACAAGATGGAGAAGACTCGTTGTTTTGAGCACGTTGAAAATGCCAAGTACCACAGAAGAGTAGGTGATAGGAGTTAGGACAGAAATTCAATAAGCATAATAATTACATAGGTACCCATTCTACGACTAACATTTTTTTAATGGTCAAGTTTTTAAGAAAATGTTAAAGTTATACGTATGTTCATTGTAACTTTGTAAGTTTTCTTCCAATAATATAGATACGAATGAGTTATTTGTGTGAAATACAAAATTTTTAGAACGGGCCAAATAATAGATTTTCTGTACGGAGATAACGTTGATCGTTGAAACATTGTCACTAAAAGCGAACTTCCTGCGTATTTTGGAGTTAGTTATCGCTATGACGATACGTATAGAAGTTCATGACACGGTCCGCTGCGTGACCTCTACAGCACAAAAGTAGGCATCGACGTAATCAACAATCTCTACCTATGAAACGTTATATTGCCCACAGAAACAAGGTTGCGAAGGTTGTTCACACTAAAGACAAGCTGTTTACGAACTACGAATTAACTGAAGACAAAAAGGTGTTAAACAACAAACATACAGTTAATTGCGTCACTGAAATTCGGTAGTGAGCTTACTAATTCCTGCAGACCGTCACAATCTATGGCTCAAATGGCACGTTAACGTTTAGTGCAGACCGACGGCGACGAAGCGGCTTATTCTATAACAACTGAATTGAACTGAATGTCGATTTTGTAACCTAAATCATACGGTTGAAATTTGCATTACGTAGTAAAATCACACAAAGCGGCGTGAAGCGACTGTAAAGCGTCGCACGGATGCGTGGCGGCTTGGTGAGACCCGCGCATCGTGGTCGCTCGGTGTGCCTTGCAACAGATAAACTGCTCTTCGTCGCTACTCCGACGGTGTGCGCTGACTCTAATTTCGTGCGCTACTACTGCTGTGCCGTTAGTGGCCCAGATAGGAGCTAATTCGCCCGGACGTTGTCGGGAGGGTGTTGTAATATCGTGTTTACTTCCTTGTGCATCGATTAGTTACTAGTCACTGACTCCATCTTACTGACGGAACTAAACAGGACATAAAGTTTTACTTTCATCACTTGACTAACTGCAATATTAATTTATACTACCTACTCTTTGAACTCGCCTAGTTGTTTAATACGTGAGCTTCGTTTGTGGCATTGTTGCTAATATGTACCTAACTTTATTTAAGCGGTAAACAATACGTAAGTACTTAGGTACCTAATAGAAAATGGATTATCCCTAATGATTTGCCTGAACCGGTTACAATTTAGATTTGTTGTTAGCTTTCCTTGATTGATTCAAAGTCGAAATTCATTTATGTAGGTTTACGCTGAATGCATTGTCTGGAATAGCCATTTTGTAATTAAGTAAGTATCTACAAAGAATGTACCTACCTATTTTTCGTGAGAACTAAGTAATAGTCATCATTATTCATTATAGTAAATTAGGTCATTACTAATGGAAGTAGGTATGTCCGACTTCTTTGGCGCTGGTTTTGTAGGTGGAGGTCATGCCATTTTGACAACTTTGTGGAACGTGTAGGTACTCTGGCTCATTAAAGTTAATTTGAATAAAAAAACTGTAGGTACCTAAACATCACTGAGTAGGTATACCTACCTAGTAGGAATAAATCATTTTGATACTTGGCATAAAATAGTAAGTACTCATAAAATAATAAATTAGGGGACTTTTTTTTTTTTAGGACATCTGTACATCAACAATTAAAGAAGTTGCATTTAAGAAATTTTTCATATTAGGTGACTGGGGGAACGCAAAATTGCACGTAGTTCTAATAGATTTTGATTTAGGGGGTGGTCGAAAGTAAGTAGCTCGAAATGGATTGTAAGGTAACCTATTGGTGTGTTTCGTAATCTGTGGCTTCGCCCTGTTCTTCTCTGACCGAACTATTACCTATAACACGATGTTTACTAGAATATAATTACTTATAGAAATCCGGTCCGGAAATCTCATAACGGGTTTTCCTTCTATTATTTAGCCATTTAAAAGCAGCAATATAACTAAACTCATATATTAACTTGAATAAGAAGGTCCTAGGTACATACCTACCTATTGGATTTGTTTGTCTTTATTACGAGCACTGGCGGACTAAGGGCGATAGGTGCGGTCCGCCCCGGGCCCCTAGGCCTGGGGGGCCCCAGAGGTCGAGAAAAACTTTTTATGAAATCCCATAGACCAAAATATATTCAGTAAGTAAAAGGCAGTTCGTAGTTGGGAGCTCCCTACGCATGCTAAATAAACGTAGGGTGCTAAAAAAATTCGAGCTACAGGTTGACGAACTAATTCGTATTTCTGTATAATGTTCAAAAGAAAGTTTAAACTATGCAGGGTGCAAACATTTTCGAGCTAGCTTCTCTCGCTCTACCATCCTCTATTAGTCTAATGCTCTAGCTTTAATGTTGTCGACAAAGTATCATCTCCCATTTCTGCATCAATAGTCAAAACAAAACCTAACCTTAAATAATTCGACGTTCATTCCTGGGCGTGGGGTCCCATTTAGTTTTTCCGCCCCGGGCCCCGAACAGGCTTAGTCAGCCACTGATTACGAGAGAACCTAATCATAAACATTTCATTCCATCACTTCTGAAATTGTGTATTAGGTACAGTGTGATTATACCTACGAGTATCTCTGATAGGTTCCCAATCCCAACTAGATTGTGCAGTAGTTATAGGTAGGTATAGTTATTTACCTAGTTATACATTGCCAGACGAGCGGCAAGGGTTGCGGGCTGCGTTATTGATTACATTACACAAAGGGAAATATCTAGGTAGGTAGGTATCTACACATTGTTTCTCCTCGTCTAGCCTTCATACCTCTACACCTGACTGTTAATTAGAAATCGAATCATACATGTGACTCGTGATGAATGTCTGCATTGGACCTACATTTTGGTGAAGTAGGAAATAGTAATAATGCATTCAAAAGATACGTATATATAAATAGGCAGAATCAGTAAGTAAAAAAGAAAAGAAGAAAAGTCGCATATACAGGGTGGCAGGGGCATCGACGCGAAAACTTACCATGGATTCAGTACAAGATCTTATACCACCCTGCGTTGAAATTTTACGTAAAAAAAATCTGCTGCAGCAGTTTTTGTTTTTTTTTTAGGTATTGCACTTTTCTATGAAACAGGAGTTATTTTTTAAAACAACCGACTAAAAATTTCAACGCAAGGGGGTTCAGAATCATGTATGAATCCATATAAATATAACTGAATCCATGGTAACAGTTTTCGCGTGAGATGTTACACATCATACAGGGTAGCAGGGACATCCCCTGCCACCACTGTATGATGTGTAACATCTGATATCTTGGCTGACCAATATATTTATGATAATTATAAACATAATTCATCATCATCATCATCCTGTTTACAAACTCTCGGAAAATGGGTTTGTACCATCTGACGGCCAACTCTAGCACCGCGTGCGCTCATTGGTCAAATCAAATAGCACGCGCTTCCCCGGTTTCCTGTTACACACTTCCGTCCCTTTTCACGAAATCATTCGCACAGATTGCAGGAAAGCGAGAGGAAAGATGTTACACATCAAAAAGGAAAAAAAATTGGAATTCATGATCTATTTAATATTTTGAGGGGCACTAAAGGCCCATAGTCACAATAAAACTTCTATTATGTAGTTGTATCTCGTTCAGTGTCCTTCAACTGATTAACATTATTTCATGTACCTAATTAGTTTAAAATATACCGTCAAATTATCTACAATGAGGCTATGTCGTTACTGAATTGCACCTGGGGGCCTACCACCAGCTCAAAAGCAGTATTATTTTAATATTACTTCAGTAGGAGAAAGAGATGGAGCTATACGTCCTGTAGAGCTTCATCTCTTTCCCACACTGAAGTAATATTAAAATAATACTGCTTTATGAGCTGGTGGTTGGCCCCCAGTACCATAAGAATTAGAGCACAACGAATCTTTGAAACAGGACAATCCTGTAGGGAACCTCATAAGTTGAAATCGAAGATTTAAATGAATGTATTTTGGCTATCGTCACGTTTGTCACACAACCATTGAAGGGACTTATGGAGAACTAATATGCATAAGAATATCATGCACTTGAGCTCGCAACTTGTTTCATTCAGAGGAAATTAAGTCACACTGTGCCCTCGCATTTGTATAAGTACCGCCGCCGTCGATTTAATATACCTGCCGTGTATTTAAATAGTTTTTTGGATTATGTGAGTACAAGAGTTGTACCTATTTCTTGCTTCCAGATTTTTTGTTTTGTGATTTAAGTCATGTACTTAGGTATAAGTAGCGCACTATGTAAAAGAATGTTGTAAAAATTGGTTGAAGCTTATTTCAACTCGCTGTAGCAGTTTGAGCATCAAACTAGAAGGACTTTAACGTAATTTAAAAGTTGGTATATTTTGGCAGAACTATCTTTGACCTATCTACTTCTGTACAGAATGCAATTTGGTGAAATGTACCAAATGTTTTACCGACGAATATTTCCAAAAGAAATATAAAAATCTATGGTGAACAACTCTGAAACAAGGTAAGTATACAGTATACAGTATACACCGCGACATTTTAGTCGTTTTACAAAAGCAGCTCACTTCATGTATCCAATGACTACTAAACATTTAAAAAAATTACGTAGGTACCTACTCCGTGTCATTTTAGTCGTCTTACAAAGGGCCACTCAATGTTCCCGACATAAAACACCTCTAGAAACAATTAAAAATTGTTACAATTTATCTTTATTTTTTTATGAATGTTTAGTAGTCATTGGACCACGGAGTACTGAACTCCGTGCATTGGACACATGAAATGGGCTGATTTTGTAAGACGACAAAAATGTCACGGTGTATTACTTGCGGTTATTATTACGTATTACACGTTCGGTAAGTGGAAAGTGGAAACAAAGCAATTCCAATTTCAAACTCAAAACATGAGGATGTGGATTGGTACACACGGCTACACATCAAGCTATGCATTCCAGTATAAGCTGACCTCGCATTGTACGGAAATCCTATACAATGCGAGATCAGCATAAACTGGAAATGTATAGCTTGATGTGTAGCCGTGTGTACATTATGGCAGAACTGCGTCCAATATCAATGTCATTTACTTGACCGATAACTAAAACATTTTTTAACATTCCAATTAAAGGATTCCTACACTTTCTTATTGTAAGTATTGGAAATGTTTTCGAGGAGCATGCAAGGTCTCGCCTGGAATAGATGCGTCTCGTCGAGTCTCCCGCGCACCTCGCGCGTTGCTGCTGCGTGTGGGGCGGCTATAAATACCCAACATAACATACGCTACGTCAGTTCAATAAAAATTATACCATAACGTTTAGTACCTAACATAATTCAAGTGCTGCAAAAATAATAATTCGAGCATGTTCCCTTCCTGCATCAAACCTCTCGAAATCTGTTACAATGCCAGAATATTATTAACACTGGCACAGTCGGTACGCAGTTTCGAATAATGAAACCGTTGTTTACTTACTCAGTTCGTACTGACGAACGACAGAATGGCGCGGTGCTCTCCTCAGTTCTCATGGCTTGAATGTTCTCATGGAAACAATCAATGCGGGTGCAGAGGTACTTATTTACATTGCATTGAATTCTTTTAATTTAACATCAAATAAGTGCTTTCCTGTTAAGAATGGAATTTATTGAATGCGTGCACTCATGAACGACAAACGATGGTATTCTTCACTTTTCGGTGAGTAGCCAATTAAGTCAAGATATCTACATACTGTTTGGGCCCAGTAGGTGGCCACGTTTGTTGTGGCGTCAGAGGCGTTGTTCACATCGTCGAGCAGGTGAACAGACACTTAGGACACTCCAGCAGATGGGACATTGTCTGTTCTGGACTTCCGGAGCACCCCACTCGCACTGGGTGTTGGAGGAATCGATAATACCTTATTTCGCCTGATTTTGTTTTATACGGCCTACTTTGGTACGCAATATAATAGGCCACTGCAGTACACGACCCCGGCAAGTGTTTTTGGGGGTTCGCTCGCTTCGGAACGGTGTGGATACAACTGGATACCTTTCGTCCCACAATTTGCTTCGCTCTATTGCAGATGGCAAGAGTTTAACTTTATAGAGCGTAAGAAGCTCAAGTGCGTCTTTTTAGTCTACCCGCCCGCTCGTTGTGGTCGTATAGGGAATGTCGAGAAACAGATTCTTGGTTCTCTTTTTTGTTTCCATCTTCGTACGGCAGGTGGTGCGATACCGGCTAGCGGGTGGAGGTTATAAGGCAGCCCGATATTATCTGACTCGTCTCGTTTAGCGCAACATTTACTTGCTTGGCGTTTATTGCAAATATCAACACTTATTGAATTAAAATTAAATTAAGTAGCTCTAATTAGTATACTCTTGTTTCTTTATCATTAAGAAAAAAAATACTGCTATATAATTAAACTAACATTTGGTGTTAATTTCAATCAGTCACTAAATAATAAAAATTTCCCGGGCCTCTCAAAACGGCGCCATCAAAATTTTATTTTGCGCTTTTTGGCGCCCCTTACCATCTGGCGCCTAGAGCGACCGCCCCACTCGCTCTACCCCAGGGCCGGCGCTGTCGACCTTAGTTCCTTAACACGTGATATTAACTGTCCGATTTGAGTTCCTGTTGCGGAGATGGATTGTGCATGACTGTGTCTGAATTAAATACCCAAGTATATAGGTACACACGGCTACACATCAAGCTATACATTTCCAGTTTATGCTGATCTTGCATTGTATAGGAATTCCGTACAATGCGAGGTCAGCTCATACTGGAACTGTATAGCTTGATGTGTAGCTGTGTGTACCTACAGAACATTTCTCAGATATCACGTGAAACGATTCGTCGCAAACTGATTCTAGGCGCATAAATTGCGCAACATACGTAGGCGGGAACTGCCTTGACTGAGTTCCTAACATGGGTTGACCTATGCTGTGATGCAGGCCGCTGACTGCTCCAAGACGCTGTGGCGCAAGTTGCGTCATTTATTTTTTTATATTAAACTAAGCTATACAGGGTGGCAGGGACATCGACGCGAAAACTGAAACCATGGATTCAGTACATGATTCTAAACACCCCCCTGAAAAAAAAATCTGCTTCACAAAAGTGCAATACCAACGCGGTCATAATGTATGGAACAGCAGATTTTTTTTTAAATAACCGACGAAAAATTTCAACGCAGGGGGGTTCAGAATCATGTACTGAATCCCATGGTTTCAGTTTTCGCGTCGATGTCCCTGACACCACAGGGTGTCAGGGACATCGACGCGAAAACTATAATAAATACAAAGCCGGACTTAATGCCTTAGGAATTATCTACCAGTCAACTAAGGGTGGTGGAGAGAAAACATAGGAGGTGCATTGTTTGTGTGAGGAAAAAGAATATCATTGCTGATTTTCGACAGTATTTTCAAACTCTTATTTGGTAATTGTAGGAAATGAACGCAAGTCACAGTTTCTAAAAGTACGGAAGTCTATGTCATACTCGCTTTATTAAATTTTTAGGGAATGAAATTCTGGAACGAATTTTGTCGCGTTTTTCGCTTTGAGCTAAGTTTTTTCATACACTACTTATAAACAATAGCTGAACATACATCCTTGGCGGAAGGCTTCCAAAAAAACCTTCTGTAAATGGGCCACCCTGTATAAACAAAACCCCTTTATATCACTTGACTGGTATCATATGAATTTTTCAAAATAGTTTCTTATATCACTTGTAGAACGAAAGAGACAACAGTCTTCTGTATACAAAGAATCCGGTGTGGTTTTGTAAGTTCAGTAATTTCGGCTCAGCGATGATGAGCCAGTCAGTCACCAACTCACCGCTTACCACTTTATATTTTTAATTTATTTATTTAAATATTATTATCTGTGCCTAAATATTAATTAAAGTGTCCAAAGAAATCGTGTTATACATAGTGAGATCATAGCGACGACCGTGGGTAATTATTAGGGTAGGTATAATTACCTAATAATTACCCCTTTATGAGCTGGTGGTAGGCCACCAGCTCATAAAGCAGTATTATTTTAATATTAGGTACTTCAGTGTGGGAAGAGATGAAGCTCTACAGGACGTATAGCGCCATCTCTTTCTCCCACTGAAGGAATATTAAAATAATACTGCTTTTGAGCTGGTGGTAGGCCCCCTGGTATATACGTGGTGAAATGTCGAATGGATAAAAAAATACTACAAGATCGACACAAGTTTTTGAAGTAGGATACAAAAGCTATAGGTAGATCCAATTCGCGATGATCGATTCCTGTCTCTTGAAGGACATTGGACAAAGGACATTACAATAATCATCACAAAAAGTTGCATTGTTGATAAATGGAATAGGTACCTATGTACCGAGGTAGGCGTACCTACGTAATAACTACTCGGATAATGAACGAAACTCGATTTCATAGCTGGTGGTCTGCATAATTGATCTGAGCACAATATTAATATTTTCACCACTTCGCTAATTAAATAGGGGTAGGTAGGTAAGTACTTACCTAGACTCGAAATAACGTGTCAACGTGTACTGGGGGCTTAAAAATTATTGGTGCAAATATCGCGGGTATGCCAGCGTCAGAATTGATTATAGGCAGCAAACTTGATAAAGTAGAAAATAATACGTATTGTAATCTCTCCAATGAACAAAAAGGAATCCGTTCAACTGCAAAAGAAAAGTATTAGCGAGTGCGTTATCTGCGACAGAAGTACCTACTTACTCATCAGAAGTGAAACCATATCGAATTGAATATCACGAGCAGCTAGCTACGTGTCTAGTTATTATAAGACTTCGCGTGCGTGAATTAGTGGCACTGTTGTAGGACCTAACATGCGATGTCGATACGTATAAGCCGACGTTCGCACGGACACGTTATAAAATCGCGGCGATTTTCAAAAAATAAAAAACACTGCTTAGCGCCAAGAGTTGAAAATCCAGTGCGCGATAAAATCCCGCCGCGATTTTATTAGGTACACACGGCTACATATCAAGCTACACATTTCCAGTTTAAGCTGATCTTGCATTGAATTCGATTTCTGTACAATGCGAGGTCAGCTTATACTGGAACTGTATAGCTTGATGTGTAGCCGTGTGTACGTCCGTCCGAACGTCGGCTTACTGCCTAACAAGCCAACGCTAATGTTGTAAAAAAGTGAAACTGTAATTTATCTGCCTTTCAATAATAGCCTAAAGAAATCCACGACACAAGTTGCTCGGGTTAAGTTAACTGATATTGGGTCACTCTTTCTGAAACCAACCTTTCTCTGATTCATAAGGCCAGGTAAATTAGGATAATAATAATGTGCTTATTTGCGTTCGTTTTTGTAAAGTTACGGTCGTATCACATGGAACGAGAAATCCTTCATTTCACCGTCGACGGCAATTTTTATACACAATCTGGGCTATTGAATATTTATGTTGTTATAAGTCTGATGGTAGTAAATTCTGGAGCAAATCAGGGGATCAAAAATCAGAATAATATGGTTTTTAAACATGTAGCAATTTCATAAACTACTTCCTATTAATTGCCTAATTGCAATAAAGACGGGGTTAAATGTGTGAATGTAAAACAATTCTGTAGCCACGTGGGTCAAATTTTACCGCCGCAGACACAGGTCAATCAATTAAATTGTGTTCTGTCATAGACAAGGCATCACACTGATAATATAACACTATAATATTATAAAGAGGTTTGTTTGTAAGTTTGTATGTAGGGAGTGATTTCCAGAACTAACTGTCGGATTTAAAAAAATATTTTTGCATTGGATAGCCCAATTCTTGAGGTAAATTATATGCTAGGCGCGGACCAAGTCGGAGGCAGAAGCTATTATTAAATAATAAAACTATGTCTTTTAACTTGATCTTGCTAACGGCGTTTTTATGCGTATCTAACGTGATTTGCTCTTCGATGATAATAAGATATATTATGTATATGCAAAAATATGTTATAACTAGGTACCTACCCAGAGCGTTATATTTTATTTATTAAGATATTCTAATAAGCTAGTAAAGTATTGGCGGATAAGAAATCAAACTCAAGAAATCTTCATTTACCTACTATAATAAAAGTTTAACACATTTACAGACGTATTTTTTAAAATTTATTCTCAAGTACTAATAATTACAAATTATACAAATAAATATAGAATACAAGGGGATACATGTGCAACCCACAACGATCTCCACAGATACACCACAGGATACACCATACAAAGTGTGCAAAGTTCGTCCTCATCGATATTCCGGAAGTGTATTTTTTTATAATAACCTTTCTGTTTTGTTTCGAAAGTAACGAAGGGAAGTTGCAGAAATTGTTAAGCTCATTCATAAAACATGTAAAGGGACGACGCACGTTGCTCGAGGGGTGAGGGTCGCATTGTCAGTTGCTTTACAGTTTCTATGCCTTTCCACATTTCCGTATTACATTTTCACACAGCTTTTAGTTTTTATTTTTTATAATGGTAACCTTTTCTAATTTATAAATATTGAGTTTGGACCGACCGATGGCGACGACGTGGACCTTTTAACGTCAGATAAATCAGCCGTTGAGCGATAGTACGTCACATGGGACTCAAACGATGCCTTCGCAAGCTTTTGCCATGCTTTCAGTCGAAGGTGACAGTATCGATGTCGGTATACCAAGATATATTACTAATAATATTGTCACCACACTATCAGATATTGTACTTAGCTTTGTGCGGAAACTCAGGAGTCGATTTTTAAAGTACACAGTGCAGTAGCAAAAAAAAAAATTATATCAATTTTTCTCAAATATTTTCGTAGCCGCCATCTTGGATTTCCATTTCGTCTGTCATTGCGATTGGGCGACGTTGCTGCTTGCGGTTTGTGTTTGCGGTCGCCTTCGAAGAATACCATAACCGTCCGTATCGTCACGGGCTTAATCACTATTTCATCTAATAGCTAGAAAAAAAATAATTAAAAGCTCGGCCCCTTGGCATTTGGTCCTGTGCCAATTTCCTTGTGCAGACAACACTAAGTTCAATGTCGGCTTGAATGTGCGAAGGAACTCTTTTGTTATTTTACTACGAACACTATCGTGTTCGTGTACTCCCAAAGTGTGGGATGTTTAAGTATGGAATGATGACTTATTTTCATCACTGAAACGTTTCGCAAGAATGGCCCACGCCGACTGACAGACCAATGTAGGTATTTTAGTAAGTAGCTGTTGTAACAAAGGTCATTGGGAAGTGGGACAACTGTTTTTGCTGTTCTTTATCTGCCGTTGAATCGAGCGAAAGGTATCATCACAACGCTGTTTCCCGGTGAAATCGTGTGTATTCTCACACGAGACCGGCAAAAAATCGCTGGTGTAGCAGCTATAAGTCGTTAATTGTAATGAAATATGCGAAGCGCTTTACTTTGTGTAAGTTAATTTCATCACCACTGCTCTCAAAACGGTGAAGGAAAACATCGTGAGGAAACCGGCATGTCCTAGAACCGAAAATTCGAAGACATGTGACATCTACCAACCCGCACTGGGCCCGCGTGGTGGATTACGGCCCACTCCCTCTCACAGAGAGGAGGCTTGTGTCCCAGCAGTGGGAACATTTATAGGCCGATGATGATGATGATGATGCGAAGCGCGTCTCACAACCGCCCGTCATAGTCAAGAATCGGGTTTGTTTATATGGTTGAGTCACGGTTACTGTATGGCAAACCGCCAATGCTCCCGACACTAACACGCTGCAGAGGAGGAATAAACTGCGATCAATGAAAATAATCGATGTTAAACCATGGGCTGCCCTAAATTGTTGATTAAACTCTGAAACGAACAACAGAATTAGATAAATGAGCCCAGTGTTTTTGATGCAAACGTTTGAAAACTTTATCAACCTTAACTAAGGATTTTCGAAAGTGCACTACACTACTCAGGCATAGAAAATAAAATAAAGGAGGTTAGTATGGGCTATAATATATACGTATATCTAAGCCATTTTTATTTTGGATGATTTAGGCACCAGCTGTAGAGCAGTAATGTCCCTGGTGAGTTGATAGCTCAATAGAAAGTGAACGTGGGAGCAGCACTGGTTGCGCAGAGAGGCGGCGGCGCGGGCGCACAGGTTTGCGGACTGATGCTGCGTGTATCTGACGTCATGCCCCTCCCTCTCTCCCGCCATGCCACGGGCACTCCCCCCCTGCGGTTTTCAATATCTCCGCTAATATAACCTTCATTGATGATTACCTTTTGCCCGCGACTTTGTCCGCGTGGTGGTCAGAAATTATCTCATGAGAACGCAGTTTATGCTGATCTCGCATTGTACAGGTTTTCCGTACAATGCGAGGTCAGCTTATACTGGAAATGTATAGCTTGATGTGTAGCCGTGTGTACTACCGGGATAAAAAGTATCCTTTGTTGCAATAGTGGCACACAGACCCTGAACTGGGTTCTAACTTCTAACCCAGGTCATGGTTTTCATGTGTGCCAAACTTCATCGCAATCCGTTCAGCCGTTGAGGCGTGAAAAGATAACAGACAGACAGAGTTACTTTCGCATTTACAATATAAATAATATAATATAATTAGTATAGTATGGAGGTATAAATAAATAATAACATAGTTTATTTCCATCAACATTTGTCTCTTTCTTAACAACGTCTAGGGAGGCAGAACTTCCACGTGGCATTCTCCAACAATATATTATGTTCAAGCAATGCAAGTATGGATTGATGAATCACGTCAAACCGTCCAACTACCCTATTTTGTTTTTATAAGATTACGGAAGAATCCGATACGGTACGTGTGTGTAGTTAATGCCCTGTCATAGTATTATATAACGATTGCCTTATACTTTATCAATGTTAGTCGATCTTTATTTAAATTCACATCGGCTGTTCTTTAGTGACATGTTTATGTCGCACCAACAAACATGGCTTTACTTTTGGGATCGTTGGAATATTTGGGCTCTTTTGTAGTAAAAACAAACTACGTTCCCAAATTGTTGTGTACAATAATAAAACAACAAACTAACAAATAGTAGCAGTTAATAAATAGTTTCAACTTTGTCAGCTGGTGTATTGAGGACGGTCGGCAAAGCGTCATACGGAAGAATAGTAGGTAATTTGGATCACAATTATTATAATTAATTTCAAAGCGGACAGAGATTAATGTGATGATGCATTACGGGATGGGATAGTCATGGCCAAAGTCGCGATTTAGATACAGCTATGATACAGCTTTAGCCACAAGATCCTGTATCTACACTTGTGCAGCTGTAAGTGCATATCTAGCTACGTGATTTATTTTTCATTTCATTGTCCTTATTCGTGGTTGAGAGGTATAGACAGATGATTTACAGTGGCATTGGTTGCTGACTAAACGTGCTTAGTTATTTACCGTGTGTTATTTCATTTGTTACCTTCAATTTTCAATTTAGATAATTAAAATTACCTACTTACTTACATATATAAACTCACACACACCTTTCTATGGGAGTAGACAGAACGCCTCCTGCTAAGAACCCGAAAGGTAAAATAAAATCAAACTAAACCTGATAATACTTATCACCAGAAACGCTACTTATCAGGAAATAATTTAACCCTACCTGTTTTCCGTTGTAATTGTGTTTACGGCAATTAGTGAAACCATTGAAATCAGCCAGTTCTTTGTTTCAATGCCACGGACTGGCGGTAAAATCGGTGCGGATGCAGCTCATGCAGCCAGATTGTGAAGGCAAGGTAAGTACGAGTAACATTCAACGATTTACGTAATTAAAGATCCGTTTGACAGCTGCGAGAGCCTGCGACGACGACGACCTAGCGGCGACGACGACCTAGCGGCGACGTGAACCTAAGAAGAAAGCGATTTCAAGATCATTCACGCTACTTCGACTTTGATTATCAATAAAAACTTTTTACAAAAAAAAACAACCGACTTCCAAAAAAAAACACTACAAAGTGAAAAATAACCTTAATTTCGGAAGTCGGTGTCTTGGGTTTTGTGTTTTCGTTTTTTGCCACCGACTTCCGAAATTAAAGTTATTTTTCACTTTGTAGTGTTTTTTTTTGGAAGTCGGTTGTTTTTTTTTGTAAAAAGTTTTTATTTTTCACTTTTTAGTTGTGGTACCTACCCCACACACATTCATATACCACTACCTGCTACCAGTGACAGGAACTTATCATATCATCTACATACTAAGTGGGAAAAAAATACGTATTTTGTAGCTAACTCAAAAACTACCCAAGCAAAGTTAACACAATTTATATGGGACCAATTTGGGAGCATATCCTTTCAAACAAAAAAAGAATTTTCAAAATCGGTCCACAAATGACGGAAAAATCGGTGGACATACATAAAAAAAAAAAAAAAAAAAAAAAAAAAAAAAAAAAAAAAAAAAAAACAAACATACGCGTCGAACATATAACCTCCTCCTTTTTGGAAGTCGGTTAAAAATAAGAATTTCATTGGAAACTGTTACTTACTAGCTTTAACAACATTTTAATTTACGTACCTAGTGCATAAAACAATGGGGCGTCAGAAATCGGTAATTGGTTTTCACCCAATTAACCGCGGTACTAAATGACCTTTCCTCTCAATATTTCAACCTATGATTTTCTACGAATCCTACTTTTTCACGCCTAAAGGCTCAACGGATTTCAATGTAATTTAGCAAGCAGATAGACCATGACCTGGGTTAAGACTTAGGATACTTTTTAGGGTTCTACTGAACCCAAAACCGGACCCTAAAACTATAAGGGTTTCTTGTTTACTACGTAACGGTAAACAAGGAACCCTTATAGTTTCGTCATGTCCGTCTGTCTGTCCGTCTGTCTGTCTGTCTGACCGCGGTCTAGCTCCGAGACCCTTAGTACTAGAAAGCTGTAATTTGGCATAGTACACATATTAATTACGCCGACAAAGTGGTACAACAAAATTATGAAAAACATTTTTTTTTAGGGAACCTAGCATAAAAAAAAAATCACCACTTTACGTGTATGGGATGGGATACACGAAAAGTGGTGATTTTTTTTTTCCCATGTTTATGGGTATCATTGGAAAGGTCCTTCAAAAACATTGTGAGTTTGGTAAAACTATTTTTGGATTCAGGGATCCGTTTGCGAAATATTAAGCTTTAAAGTGCTAATTTTTGTTAGAGTCAAGTGCCCCCCCCCTGCCAGCTAAATGGTTAGATTTGGATGTTTGAAAAAAATCACAGTAGTAGTTTATATAACGAAATTAAAAGGAAAACTATCACAGCTAAGTAGGCTTTACAAATTAACGAGTAATAATCGACCAACTTAACTTTGCAGTTGCAATAACATGTTTTCCCATACATTCCGTATTGGAGAACATATTTTTCAACTACAAAGTTAAGTTTGTTTTTGGGATAAATTCATCCCAACTATGGAACCCTTCATTGTGCGTGGTCCGACACGCACTTGGCCGGTTTTTTATTCTTGTAGTAGGATGTTCCCGTGGGATAATTTCCGATCTCCAAGTGGGTGAAGACGCGGGCAAACCTTGTTATCAAATACTTATCGACTGTGCTAATTTATGGACAGGATTCGTAAATTACCGTAAAATGTGGAAAGGTCAGGTCATTTTGATTTAATTTTGTGATTTTGATTCATTTTGATTTTGATGATAATGTTGTGTTTGTCAAAAAGCAATCAAGTAGCGAAGATAGCATGTACCTACGTTCAATATAACATAGGTATGTTATGTAGTTTGATAGGTAGGTAGCTACTGGTACTGACTTTGTTATCGACATGATTGTTATTATGATGAATACTGCGATAACAATATCTGCTCATGTACGATGTTATTATTTTCAATCCTAGAAATTCATGACTGCGCTAAATAAAAATGATATCTACCTACATCACGCGTCTTAATCATTTTAATTACCTCAATTAATCTTGTACCTACATATATTTGGTTTAAAGAACTCGATTATTTGCTTTATTACTAAAGGCTATAAGAACAAGCATTTGAGATGTTTGGTCATCTAATAGAACCAGTAGGTATGTTTAACACATCCATTCTGGATAACAGTGGCAGTTGTGTGGTAATAGGTTGTCATGGTATGGGCATGTGATGCAGAGGAATGAGGAAAATGTCGTCAGGAAAGTTTTGAGTATGAATGTGGATGGCTATAAGAGTAGGAGAAGACCAAAGAAAAGATTGATGGACTGGACAAAGATGACAGGCCAGAAAGGGAGTAAATACCGAGATGATGACTATAGAGAGAAGTATGGAAGAAAAAGACTTGTTTCGTCGACCCCAAATAAATTGGATGAGGGCAGGAGAATGATGATGTGGATTATAGTGGCTGGAACCACAGCACAGAGGCCGCACTTTACTACGTATTCCTGCTCCACCATAATAATTGTAAATAGTGAGTGAGAGAACAGTTCATTATGACGTGCGGCCACTGTGCTGTGGTTCCAGCCACTATAATCCACTATCTTTTCTGTAAAAATTTAGTGACTGCTTAGGTGAAGTTAGCTTAAAGCTTCCGTGGTTCAGGGTGGTGAGTTGTGGCTGACTGCTGACGTCGACCAGGAGAGTGTAGAATGGGCTCTGCTTGTGAGACCGGCCGAAAGTGCAGGTGCTGTGCCAAGGTTGCTGATGAAGCTAAGAGTAATGACCAGGAATGCGCGTTCGCTGCATGCTGGTGGTCAGGATACCCGTTGAAGCCGTAGGTGCTGGCTGGCTGTGTGACTCGCCTCACGAAAGCTTGCGGGAGTGATGATGATGACGTCACGCTGAAGTAGTTGCACGAAGGCTGCGTTGACGTTCATATTCGGGGTCACCAATTTAGGTGAAGTGAGCTTAAAGCTGTCATTCTACCTAATGATTGACAGCCCACTTTAAGCTCACTTCACAGTTCACCTAAGTTTTCACGATTAGATTTTTTATAGAATATCATATTATTTCCAGAGTAATATTTACAGAATATTACTCTCGAAAGACACATATAAAATGTCAGAACATTAATATGCACAATCTGATTCTATTTAAGTTCCCAAATTCCTATAAACAATGGCTTCCTCACCCGGTGGTGTCGCCCTCCATGTGATGGTTATCTGGTAGCACTACAGAGCTCCACAGTAGGTACCTACACATAATACGGGCGGGTGTCGTCGCGCGCAGGCGCACGGGAGAGCTTGTTTTCATGCGTGTGAGTCATTTTGCGCTGATTAACTCATCCGGTTCTCTGTAGACATTTTAACTCTTTAACTAGACATGTGTTTTATTTTTTAACCTACAGTATCTACATTCTACAGTTGTTTGATCGTTGTGATAATTTGGAAAGTAATTTAATGTGTGACTCATCAGAAAATGGTTAAATTGACCGTCTATAGAAGCCGAAAGTTCGCAAATTGTTTTATTATTTTAACAAGATTAGGTTAGCGGGTGTAAACAGTTTGGAGTCGTTTGAAGGGCACAGTGATCTGTGAGGGCGTGCGCGCGCGCATCTCAAGTTGCGGCTGCGGGCTCCTGTTATTTATTTTTATGTTTTTTGTCCCACACATGCACATCTCTCCTTAGTGCGGACGCAAATGTTTCTCATCTCGTTTACTAAGATGTTTTTATACACTTGACTGGCTATTTATTGGAGTATCATTATTCTGCAGTTCAGGGAAAAGTCGTAAAAGAAACAAGTCAAGCACAGTGCACAGATGTCACAGAACGTTGTCCTCAGTGGTAACTGTTCAATGGTTTGATACTTCTGTTTATTACATAAACAAATGATTACTCCGTTTTTGAAACATTATCAGGAAATCGATGTTGATGTTCAATTATTAAATGGTCACACAATTTTAAGTAGGTACATATAATCAAGTAAGAACTACCCCCAATTGTGAGTTTGCGCTATAGTATGACTAACTCTTGCTTGTCAAAAGTAGACAGTAAAAAATGTTTTGAAATCAGCCCAATGTGTTATTTTTTACTTTCAATAAGTAAACAACAACACTCCTGTTTTGCTAGCTATAGGGGATTCAGGTGCAGGGTGGATATTGGTGGCTGCAGATTAAAACTATCACAACTTTCTTCTGAGTATCACATATATTCACCACGTTAAAACACTGATTACAATACGCAAGAAAAGAGAACCGACCATTAGACTGGATTATTAAACTATTTCACTAACATTATTAGGTGATATTAAACTAATTTACACATAATAACGCAAACATAATCACATCGTAACACAAAACAATTAAACAGTAAACTATGAGAACGATCAAACGACTTAAAACTACTAAACTATTTAAAACTATTTAAAACTATTCAAAACTATTAAACGATACAAATCAGAAATATGCGACACCTTATATAGTATTTCTCCCTAGTGCGCCCGCCCCGTCGCTAGCATACGCCGACCCAATGAGCCTCCAATGTTTAACTAATTTCCCAAGGTGAGGGGGTCGGTATGCGGCCGGGGATTGCGGGGTACGCCACTTTTCAGGGGCACCAGGGGAGGTGAGGGGAATGAAGAGGGAAAGAACTACGCAGTTGGTCTGCTTATGTATTACGTCCTTTGTTACGCCTTTGTTCTTCCCTCAAATCGTACATCCCGACAACTTTTCCTTATGTATAAGGTGTCCATACATGGGAAATAGCCTAACTAAGCATATGTGTATTTTACAATCTCTATTTAATGCCCAGATTAGCCTGTGTGAACATTTTTGTTAGGTACATAAGGGCATTCTTTATATCTTAGTTATTTCTTACTGGTATATTCGTATGTGAGGCTATTTCCCTACCAAAAAACTAATAATATATATCTAGGGTGGTGTAAATACCCAGATTACATAATAAAATCCTTTTAGATCGCTGTGCTTCTCAACAATCCCACCCCCTGTAAGAGGGTTCAACCGATTACTACTCCGTCGGTAGGAAGCACAACGATCTTTACAACAGGTCGACGCAGGACCCCATGATTCGTCCTTACATCTACCACTCTTATTATAGAGTCCGGCCCGGGATATACGGTTTTAATGACCCCTTTGGTCCACTGGTTTCGTGGCTTACTGTTGTCTATGATCACTACCACGTCACCCACTTTCACATTAGGCACATTGTTGGTCCACTTGTGACGTTGCTGTAGCGTCGGCAGGTACTCGCGCAGCCATCGCCTCCAAAAGAGGTCGGCCAGCGCATTCACCCGTCGCCACATGCGGCGGGAGTCGAGGTCGACTGCATGCCCACGCGTACAGGGAGCATCTCCCGCGGCTGTGCCAAGCAGGAGATGGTTGGGGGTCAGCACCACCGGATGCTCGACGTCGCTGCTCACGTACGTCAAAGGCCGACTGTTTACTATGAGCTCGGCCTCAGCAAGGAGGGTGTAGAGTACCTCCTCGCGAGGGGCGCGCTCTTGAAGCGTCGCCTTGAGTGCATTCTTGACAGATCGCACCAGTCGCTCCCAGCACCCTCCCATGTGTGGGGATGCCGGGGGGTTGAAGTGCCAGGCTATTCCTCGGCCTGTCGCTTCACCTTCCACTTTGTCGTGGTCCATATCGCGTAGCGCTGCTCGTAGCTCTGCGTGTGCGCCGACGAAATTGGTGCCTCGGTCGGAATACATATCCGAGGGTCGCCCGCGGCGCGCAATGAGGCGCCGCAAGGCAAGAATGGCTGAGTCAGCACTCAGCGACGCAGCCAGCTCCAGGTGGACGGCGCGGGTGGTGAGGCACGTGAACAATACGCCCCACCTCTTCTCCCTGCGCCGACCGATGGCGACCTCCATGGGGCCAAAGTAGTCGACCCCACAGTGGACGAAGGCTCTCCGGGTAACTTCTAGTCTTGCTACCGGGAGGTCACCCATCTTTGGTGACACAGGCTTGGCTTTCTCCAAGCGACATCGTTGGCAGCTTGCAGTGACGGTCTTGACAGTAGACCGTAGGTTGGTCACCCAGTACTTCTCTCTGATTCGGTTGACCACTGCCTCTTGGTTGGCGTGTAGAGCCGCCGTGTGATATTGATACACTAGGCGGCGTGTGAGCGCATGCCTCCCATCTAAGATTATGGGATGGCGCTCTCCGAAGCTGAGCTCGCTGCAGGCACCCAGCCTGCCGCGTACTCGTACCAGCCCATCCTCAAATAGCATGGGGTCGAGACTCCGGAGCTTGCTGTCGTTAGGCAGCGGGTGCGCCTCTCGGAGCGCAGTGATGTCGGCTCCGTAGCTCTCCCTCTGCATCAAGAGCAGCAGACGTGTCTCCGCGTCGCGAAGGTCTGCTGTGGTCACGGCGGATGAGACGCGCCGTTTGCGGCACCGATCTGCGAACACTAATATGCGCGCCACGACATATGTGGCGCGCGTCCATGTGGGCAGCCGCTCATAATTGAACAGCGGTTCTGCCGGTGTCCCCGTTGCGTGCACCCGTTGTACTCGTTCCAGGTGCTCTTCTGCCACTGCGCCGGTATCGACGCTCGCTGGCCACTGCTCCTGTGGACAACGAAGGAACGAGGGCCCCGACAACCACTCGTCACCGTTATTGGGCCAGTCCATTCGGGTGGCCTTGTCAGCCGGGTTCATCGCAGAGGGAACCCAGTGCCAGTCGCCCTGTTTCGACCTGCGGTCTATCTCCGCTAGTCGGTGGGACACGAACCTTTGAAACTCCAGGGCATCGGAGTTTATCCATTTTAAGACGGTCTTACTATCCGTCCACAGATACTTGCGAGCTATAGGTACACCTAACTCCTCTTCTACCGTGTTGGCCAATCTACAGGCCAACACAGCGGCTTGCAGCTCTAGACGCGGGACGGAAACCAACTTCTGTGGCGCTACTCTGGCCTTGCCTATGACCATGGCTAAGTCTCTGTTCCCGGAACTATTTATCCCCGCTATATAAGCTACAGCCGCGTAAGCGGACTCACTCGCATCACCGAAAACGTGGAGCTCGACACCCTCCGGCCTCAGGCCTTACCAACGAGGGATTGTCAAGTCCGTAAGGTGGCGCAGCTTATGCAGCCACTCAAACCACGTTTTCGCCTCTCCGTCTCTTAACCTCTCATCCCATTGAATTCCCGTGTGCCATACCCGCTTCATTAATATGCGGGACTGTATGACACACGGATACAAAAATCCCAATGGGTCAAAAATAGACATAATAAAACTTAAGAATTCCCTTTTTGTGGGGATTACCGATCCCTCTATTATATTTTTAGGGAGTCTTTTAAATGATAGGTCAAACGCTAATTGGTCCGCACCCGGTGACCATATCATTCCTAACGTACGCTCTGTGGCACTTTCACCTTTGTCGAGCGAAACTCTATCGGGCATGTCAGATTGTAGTCGGTTGCGCAGCTCTTGAGAGTTAGTGACCCACCCCCGTATATTAAATCCGCCCTCGGCGTGGATGCGAGTCACTTCCTCAATCAACTGACCGGCTTGCGCAACAGACCACGCACTGTCAAGGTAGTCGTCTATATAGTGTTTTGTGTGTATGGCCGCTACCGCCTCGGGAAATGTACTATTATACTTAGCCGCGTTTTTATTTAAAATATAAATGGCCGATGTAGGAGACGACACGGCACCGAATATCATTGAATTCATGACATAAACACTAGGTTCTTTATTGCCGGTCGCGTTCCACAGAAATAGCTGACCTCCTCTGTCTTGTTCCCTTATTTTAATACGTAGGAACATGTCTGCGATATCCCCGGTGTAGGCAATAGGCCCTACTCTGAATTTGAAGAGGACACCCAAAAGTGAATTTAAAAGGTCAGGCCCTGTTAATAAATTGTCATTTAAAGTTGTCCCATTGTAGGCTGCTGCGGCGTCAAAAACTAACCTTAGTTTCCCGGGTTTGTTCGGGTTTTTTACCCCGAAATGAGGTAGGTACCAAACTGGGTCATATGGGACCCCGCCTTTAACTTGGCTAGCGTACCCCTCTGCTATGAGCCTATCTATCTGTGCGGTATAGGCTGCAGCGTACACTGAGTCTTTATTTAACCGTCGTTCGATTCCGGTTAATCTGTGGCGCGCATGTTGATAATTATTTGGTAACTGTGGGTCGTCCCGACGCCACAGCAAACCCACTTCCCACGCGCCGCTTTCTGTCTGCCGACTAGTGGAATCCAGTATTTTATTTGCCCTTTCAATATCGTGGTGCGTCCGAGGCACCTCTGAGATTCCAATAGCCTCAAGCTCTAACTGTTTTTTAACTAAATTATGCAAGTCAATATTAGATTCTGAAACACAATTTACACATTGGTCACTAGTGTGACAATTCCCTACGGGTCCGTGCACCACCCACCCTAGACTGGTCAAAGAGGCAACCGGCTTACCTGACTTCCCTCGTCGAGTCTCCCGGCTGGTCAGCAACTCCCAGTTGTCCTGCCCCAGCAACAGAAGCGGCCGGGCACCACTCATCTCCTCGCAACCCAAGTGGCGAAGGTGGGCGTGCTCCGCTATTAGTGTGGCAGGCACCGATTGTGCGGGCAAATCCAAATTATTCAACGTGCGGCACTTTATGTCGTACGTCTGCCCGCTAGGCCCGCGCACTGTTGCGTCGATCACGCGCGATGCAGAGTCTGTGATTTCTAGACCCCGCGCACTCCGTAGCACTAGTGGTAAATGTTGACCTTTGACATCTGTAGCTAAAGAGTCGTCTATTAGTGACACAGTGGCCCCGTCATCGAGAAGGGCATAACAGGGTTTATCTATTCCGCCTATTGTTACACATACCGGCACAATTTTCAACAATGCTTTACCGGTATAATCACTGACGTTAGTTACTGTTTCTGTCTTTTTGTCGGCATGTAATAATATATGATGCGGGTAATTACACTTTGAGCACTTATTTGCACGACAAAAGTTCTTGTTATGATTCTTCACTAAACATTTGAAACATAGCCTATGTTTCTTAATAAAATCCCATCGTTCATTTATCTTTAACCTTGTGAACTTTTCACACTTGATAATCTTATGTAAATTCCCACACATTGTACAAACATCGTCGTCGATTGCCTCGGCCTGTTTTTCCTCATTTGAAGTCGTATGTAGGCGTTGTATTATTCTAGGTTGCCTATTATTGACTTGAACATTGCCTCGTGGCTTAAATGTGCTATTTGGTGTTGCGGGCGTGTCTAAGTTCATCTGAACATAATATGACGTGGCTCGGGCTAGATGCATCAAAAATTCTGCGAGCAACTCTAAGCTAGGTGACACTCGCACATCTATACCCTGACTGGTTGCCATGCCCATTGCAAATTCCCCATATTTAGCACGTTGTACAGGTGTAAGTTTATCAAGAAGTTCACTTACCAGCTGTGGGTTATTCAGGTATCCATTCGCCTTCACACTCTTTAGAAGTGATACACAATTACGCACTGTTGTCGAGAACTTTCTAAGCTCCCGACCACTTTCTGTTACTTTAGGTAACGCACGCACTTTTCTTAGGGCACACTCGAGCACTAGATTTGGATGCCCAAACTCTTCGTCCAACACTTTAATTATTTCGGACGGGCTGGTTGACGTTCGGAGTAAATCTTCCACTGCTAGCTTCGCGTTTCCTTGTAGGGACGTTTTCAGACGCGCTAGGTTTTCATGTGGCTTGAACTCATACAGGGCTGTCGTATCGTGATACATATTCTTGTATGACAGCCACTCCGCTGGGTCACCGTTGAAATATGGCAGCTCGTATGCCTGCCTCGGTACCGGACGCGGCCGCGCTATGTTTGAGATAGCGTCTGCTAGTTGGTCTATTTTCCTATCCCGTGACCTACCTCTGTCGGTGTCGTTCGCGTATGTATTCTTCCATTCAGGCGCATTTCTTCCAGCCGTTTCTCTCGGCGGCGCTCGCGGTGTACCGGCCGTCGCGACGGGCGTAGCGAGGTACATTGCCTCGGTAACATGCACCGACGCGGGTACGTATTCTTGCCGGGGCGCGGGCGTATTATTTTGCGGCACTGACACTGGCATATCGCGGGTATTATTGAACGACACGGGCACTAATCCAGATTGTAAGTCTGTAGATATAATGGGCACGGGTACCTGACTAGCGGCGGCGGGCGTCGTTTCGGTAATCCAGTCTTCTATGCGCCGAGTCGTTCCTTCTTCATCTGAGGAATCTTCGTCGGCGGCGGCGTCTATCTCGGCTAGATCTACATCCAGCTTCTTCTGTATAAGGTTTTCCTTCAGGCGCACTATTTCCTTCTCAGCCTCGTATTGAACTCTTCGTCGAAGGTAGTCGGCGCTTCTCTGGCCGCTTTTCGACGATACGTGACTTGTCTTTGAACTTACCCTCTGTCGTAATTCCGACCTCACTGGCGTGGCCACTCCACGATGGTCTATCACACGACCGGGCCCGGCCAGTGGGATCACAGGGGCAGGAACCACTGACGATGTAGTAGGCGCTACTGAAGGCGACCCAGGTGCCATTTCAGACGGCACCCCAGAATCAGCCTCTAAACCTTGACGCTTATTCATGTCGGCCTCCAACTTACGTAACTTGCTCCTAGTTGTAACAGTGCTTCTGATACTCATTTTAACTCACAGCGAATCCGGCTATCGAAGGACCAAAATTATAGGGGATTCAGGTGCAGGGTGGATATTGGTGGCTGCAGATTAAAACTATCACAACTTTCTTCTGAGTATCACATATATTCACCACGTTAAAACACTGATTACAATACGCAAGAAAAGAGAACCGACCATTAGACTGGATTATTAAACTATTTCACTAACATTATTAGGTGATATTAAACTAATTTACACATAATAACGCAAACATAATCACATCGTAACACAAAACAATTAAACAGTAAACTATGAGAACGATCAAACGACTTAAAACTACTAAACTATTTAAAACTATTCAAAACTATTAAACGATACAAATCAGAAATATGCGACACCTTATATAGTATTTCTCCCTAGTGCGCCCGCCCCGTCGCTAGCATACGCCGACCCAATGAGCCTCCAATGTTTAACTAATTTCCCAAGGTGAGGGGGTCGGTATGCGGCCGGGGATTGCGGGGTACGCCACTTTTCAGGGGCACCAGGGGAGGTGAGGGGAATGAAGAGGGAAAGAACTACGCAGTTGGTCTGCTTATGTATTACGTCCTTTGTTACGCCTTTGTTCTTCCCTCAAATCGTACATCCCGACAACTTTTCCTTATGTATAAGGTGTCCATACATGGGAAATAGCCTAACTAAGCATATGTGTATTTTACAATCTCTATTTAATGCCCAGATTAGCCTGTGTGAACATTTTTGTTAGGTACATAAGGGCATTCTTTATATCTTAGTTATTTCTTACTGGTATATTCGTATGTGAGGCTATTTCCCTACCAAAAAACTAATAATATATATCTAGGGTGGTGTAAATACCCAGATTACATAATAAAATCCTTTTAGATCGCTGTGCTTCTCAACACTAGCCGATCATCTGGTGTGATACTCCCTGGCCGCGCCACAGTGGAAAATTAAAAAAACATGTTTCTAGATTAATTGTACCATTTATGTACTATACGGTACGTGTAATGAAAATAATTGTACCTCAAAGAATAATGAAATATAATGAAGTTTTGGTGGCGCGGCTGGGGAGTATACTCCCTGGCCGCGCCACCACGGTTTTTGTAAACTACTAGGCGCACCCGGATATAGTCAACACTAAATAATTGTACCGGAATTGTTCTTTTCCAATCGCTGCACAGAGATTCGAAAATTTAATTACTTTAGAAATTATAGGCTTGTGTTGGTGGCGCGGCCAGGGAGTATGCTCCCTGGCCGCGCCACCAAGAGTTATTAAGCGTACCAGGACATAGTATACACTAAATAATTGTACCGGAATTGTTCTTTTCCGTACGCTATAAAGAGATTCGCAAATTTAATTACTTTAGAAATTATAGCCTGTCGTTGGTGGCGCGGCCAGGGAGTATACTCCCTGGCCGCGCCACCAAGAGTTGTTAGGCGTACCTGGACATAGTATACACTAAATAATTGTACGCATTATGTACTTCCCAAAAACGTAATAATATTACGGAAAAATGTAATATCTTAAGAGAAAACATCAAATCAATATTAAGCGCATCAGCAGACCTGCTGATCTTTGTAGTTACTAGATGTGGCCTTCAAATTAGAAGTACAGGGAATTATCTCTGTGAGATGGTCGCATAGAAGTGCTAGAATTATGCAACACAATATGAATCTAGATGCATAACAAGAATAATTGACCTTCAAGAAGAAGATAAGAAGTTGATAGGTACTTTTTGTTAGGTACGGTCAGCAACGAAAGTCGTTAACTCTGCTACTTTTACATGACATCTAAAATTACACAAAAGTGTACCGCGGCAGCGGCGGGCGAGTGCTATTTCCAAGTTGGTCGCAGTTGCATGTCTATTTACCCGACTAAGGCGAAGCAAAAAGGAGGGTTATGATTTTGACCAGTACCTATGTATGTTCATCTGTTACCTCATAACTTCTAAACTACCGATCACAATTTGACAAATGACGTATCATTGGAAGCGTCTTGATCGTCCGGTGGTTATAGGCTATGTGACATTACATTAAATGCAATGTCATATGGCGCCCTCTAGAGGACATAAAGTCATGAACTAAAAAAAAAGTTTTTAATTATGCCATATTGGGTATCAAATAAAAAGGCTTGACGAGCACATTACAAATCAAATATTCAAATCAAATATCAAATATTTTATTGGAATAACAACAGGTTTAAGTACAATTTTTTGTGTTTGTTAACAGCTACATTAGTTTAAAAAAAAACTGTGTTGCAGCCATTAGCGCCCACTTCCGAGAGGGGAGAACATCGGCGTTCCAACATTAATAACATTTATAATACAAAACAATCAAATAAAAAATAAATTTAAATTTGATATTAAAGAACCTAAAGTACGGTATATCAACTATTTAACTAAATTAAAATATTATAAATTATGATTACATTTAATTACTATTATTTTTAAACATTATATTATTAAATTATTGAAATTACAAAAACATTCAGAATAAATTAGTATAAAATATGTATATATATCATATTTTCTAAGTAAAAAGTATGAAACAAGAAAATATTTCAGACAGAAATCAAGACATAGGTACAAAAATTGTCAAGGTAAAGCCGTGGTCGCATGCCTGTACACCTACAAAATTGTAATGGCATTATATGCTCGGCTGCCTTTTTATTTGATACCCAACATGGCATAATTAAAAACTTTTTTTTTAGTTCATGACTTTATGTCCTCTAGAGGGCGCCATATGACATTGCATTTAATGTAATGTCACATAGCCTATAACCACCGGACGATCAAGACGCTTCCAATGATACGTCATTTGTCAAATTGTGATCGGTAGTTTAGAAGTTATGAGGTAACAGATGAACATACATAGGTACCGGTCAAAATCATAACCATCCTTTTTGCTTCGCCTTAGTCGGGTAAATAGACATGCAACTGCGACCAACTTGGAAATAGCACTCGCCCGCCGCTGCCGCGGTACACTTTTGTGTAATTTTAGATGTCATGTAAAAGTAGCAGAGTTAACGACTTTCGTTGCTGACCGTACCTAACAAAAAGTACCTATCAACTTCTTATCTTCTTCTTGAAGGTCAATTATTCTTGTTATGCATCTAGATTCATATTGTGTTGCATAATTCTAGCACTTCTATGCGACCATCTCACAGAGATAATTCCCTGTACTTCTAATTTGAAGGCCACATCTAGTAACTACAAAGATCAGCAGGTCTGCTGATGCGCTTAATATTGATTTGATGTTTTCTCTTAAGATATTACATTTTTCCGTAATATTATTACGTTTTTGGGAAGTACATAATGCGTACAATTATTTAGTGTATACTATGTCCAGGTACGCCTAACAACTCTTGGTGGCGCGGCCAGGGAGTATACTCCCTGGCCGCGCCACCAACGACAGGCTATAATTTCTAAAGTAATTAAATTTGCGAATCTCTTTATAGCGTACGGAAAAGAACAATTCCGGTACAATTATTTAGTGTATACCATGTCCTGGTACGCTTAATAACTCTTGGTGGCGCGGCCAGGGAGCATACTCCCTGGCCGCGCCACCAACACAAGCCTATAATTTCTAAAGTAATTAAATTTTCGAATCTCTGTGCAGCGATTGGAAAAGAACAATTCCGGTACAATTATTTAGTGTTGACTATATCCGGGTGCGCCTAGTAGTTTACGAAAACCGTGGTGGCGCGGCCAGGGAGTATACTCCCCAGCCGCGCCACCAAAAATTCATTATATTTAATTATTCGTTGAGGTACAATTATTTTCATTACACGTACCGTATAGTACATAAATGGTACAATTAATCTAGAAACATGTTTTTTTAATTTTCCACTGTGGCGCGGCCAGGGAGTATCACACGATCATCTGTCGATTGGCCTTTGGAAGGTCATAACAATAAAAAATCTATTGACAGTTGAAGGTCTATAAGGGTTAGGCAGTGGTGTAGGTACATACTAACATTACGATAGTTATGTCCATGTAAAAGGGGGCGAGCCTATTGCCATCAACCAGACACAAATCCGGCCGACGATTCCTGGCTGCTACTGAGAAACTCTTCATGGATAAACCCAATAACACTGTCCGACTTCGGGCAGTAGTATTTACGCATCGCAGCAGTAGCGTTTGCGACCACTATTTACAGACACCAACGAGGCAGTCACTTCCAGCTAATGTACAAAGATAAACGGTATCGATTATCGTTTGTGTAATTCGATGGAAAGACAGGGGCCCTAGTAGCTGTTTTCTAGGTACCTACTGCTGATGACAGCTGCGTATAAAATCAGTTTGAAGAAAAAACAAAAGACTGTAATCTAGTACTGCAAATCCAGTAAGAAAGTATCGCGTAGGTGTATTTTGCCGATCAGCGTACGTGTTTGGATCAGTAAGTGAGTAAGGTGAGTGGTTGACCCGCAGTTGCTCGGAGCACCCTGCAGTCAAACCAGTTGGCTTGGGAGGCCGGCGGGAGCGGGGAGCCCCGCTGCGGTCCACATCCAACTAAACAATAAACATGATAAACACACAGTTAACCGTCAAATATTATTGTTTATCTATTAGGGACGCTGCTATTGCTATTCTAGTGAGCTAATTTTCAGTACTCGTGTCATCATCTATTGAAAATTATTGTCATTGTATATACTGAAGGAGTAAATTGTATCTGATTTTTTAGCTACAACATCACGAGTCAATTTGCTGCACTGATTTACATCTCTACAATGTAAAGAACTGCTTACTGATCCAATATATTACCATCATTTATTATCTGAGACTGGTCTTGAGTTAGTACCATAGAGAAGTCAGTTTACAGCATTGACTGGCAATTAGTCTACGGAGCATATTGCTAGATATAGTAAGCGTGTAGATATAGGTAGGGCGTCAAGGATGAACCGAATTTACACAAACATTTATGAATGAATAGTTATATTTTGGCAAAAAGATAGACACATTTGAATTTAGTCTGTAGGCCTCACTAATAATATGCCACATAGTTATTTATTCAATTAATAATTAAGAGAATTCACTAAAATATCTACATATTTACAATATATAACAATACATACTACACATTATCGTCATTATTTCAGCTGAATGAAGTACACTGCTGTGTTCAAGTTGAAACCTTCTTGATTAGACCACTTGTCTCAGACTCAGAGGTCCCGGGTTCGATTCCCAGTGGGGGTAAAACTTTCTGCTCGGTTTGCTTGATGGTAGGGCTTGTTCTAAGTCCACCTGGCTAGACACCATTTTATCTAAGTTTAGGCCATAACTACAATGTTAACAGTATTGTTGTTTCAGCAGTTGGAGGTACGATAGCTAGTTCCTCTGTGGTTGAGGATTCCGGGTGAACCTTCGGCTAGGTCATCACTCACCATCAGGTGAGATGCAGGCCAAGGGCTTCCCGGCTATGGATAAAAAAATACCAATGAATGTGTTAATAATTCCTATTAAATGAGTGATTACGTAAGAATTTAATCTGAAAAGGGCTTGTTTACCCTTTTGTCAGATACTTTTAGATCAGACAGTACCTCCTGTGGTTTTGGATAACTCAATATACTTACTCTAACCTAATACCTAACCGTGTGTTGAATATTATTTACTATCCTCAAGACTTCGTATACACTATCGGAGCCTACCACTTCCAGAGTGATTAGACTTGAACTACATTTTTGTCCTACTGGATATCTAAAAGTCAAAATATTATGGTTAGTTTAATAAAGGTTCTAAGTATTTAATTTTGAAATAGGGAGATACAATCTTGGGGCCAGAAATAATTGTCCCTCAGGATTTGACATTCATTGGACTGGAATTTACTGATAAACAGATAAAGGAATATATTATTGACTGTCTGTGGCTATAAATAGTTCATGATTATCTCCGACATTGCTCATCATTTTGCTCTTAAATAGTAATTCTGAACTGAACAGACAGCTGTGCTGCTGGGGAGTTTGTTGCGCCACTTCTTCTTCCCAGCTAAAGCACTAGGAAGAGGTGAAGGGTGGGCGTTTTGGGGGACTGTCTCATGTAATTACAACGTTCAAAATGTGCTGATTCTCAGCCTAGTTTGAATAAATAACTTTTGATTTTTTATTCAACAACAATCTATGAAACAAAAATTAGGCAATGTTTAAATGATGATAAGTACCTGAACCTAGGTAGGTACTTAAAATGTGTCCAGTTCAAAAGGACAAGTGGTTCACTTTTTAGCTTTCTCGATAAAGAACAAGTTTGGTTTGTTTTCTGAAATCCTAAACAAACAGGAGGGACTGAATATATATTGCCAGAATGTTACATGTCATGTACATTTGTAAAGTGACAGGGCTAACAATTTATGAAGGCATGTACATAATTTTTGAAACAGTAGAAGGACTTATCTGTTTCATTTTCCGTTTTATCTAAATAGATTCATAGAACCCTATTTACGGAGCAACCGATAAAGCGTTAACGGCTGATTATTCCTTATCTGTTTAGGACATGTTGTCCAGACGATAGTTAGTCAATTTTCTACTCAACATTTCAATGTCTACAACTTCCCAGATAACTAACGATTGATGGAGCCGCCTCGATACCAATATTTATACGCTGTGTATCTAGTGCCTGGTACCTAAGTACCTAAACGTTGACGTGTATGATTTTCTCAGTTAATTAGAGATATAATCTGCGTGTTCCGTTAGTGTCGCCCTAGGTATCTGTCGGGGTAGGACAGACGTAGCAATTATCCTGGAGCGGGTCGCTGCGCCCGCGCCGCACGCAGCCGCACGATGCACGACACGAATAATAAACCAAGCCACTTCCTGCCCAGCGATAAGCGCTTCATACACACATCACATCACATCATACAATACTACACGCACGCACACTGTCACAACACTAATATACATATTTTTATGGCAACCAAACTACATACATTAGTAGTGACAAATACATAGTTATATTATAGTTGCGTTATATCTGTACATGTATTATGTTCTTTGTATTCAACACATTATTGCTTTGTTCACTACATTTAAACATTCTTTATACACACAAGAGCTGTGCATTATGTGTTTATAGTGGACAGGTACGTACCTATCATCCATTGTAGCATTAGTAAAGTGAACCACTAAGTATGTACATAAAACTATGTAAAAAGGAAGTGTATATAAATCGTACTCCGAAACTGTACATTCATGTTTCCTATGTTTTTGTCTGTCTCACCATTTTATTGAGGAAAAATAGGAATAAAACACCAGGTATTGAAATTAAATTAGAATAAACAATCTTATCTAAAAGATTTAATGCTATCGAAGTATCGAACACTGCGAATTTGTATTTCAAAATCAGAATGATAATGCAATAGAGTCATTTAGAAATAAACATGTAAAAGTGGCTAATCCAATTGATGTCAAACCAATTAAAGATTAAAAAACGCGGGCTATATTCAAAATATGTACTATAAATCGAAAAAGTCCCGGAGGATCACAAGCAAAGCTGATGATTAATAGCATTACAATTAAATTTGAAGGTATCATCACCAGGATTATAGTATTTCACATGAGTCACTCATTCAACTCAAAATTTCATCAATATTTTGCATACAAATATTTAATTTCAATCGGAGAGGCGACTGATATTGCCACTACGAAATGGCTGTGCAAGAGGAAACAACGATTAGATAACAAAGACATGAGTCAGTTTAACTGGAAGACCTTGTTTACGTAGTATCTCTGTATATTTCTGTACTATAAGGATGTGATAGTAGTAGTTGAGTCTATGGAAACCGTCCGCGCCTCGGAGCGAATAGTAATGAGAAGGTATAACACTTTGTACTTACTGAATATCGAAGCCCGAAATTCTGACAATCGATTCAGCTAGTGGATATCGTCATCTCATAAGTAGGAATCTAATGCTTCCCTATGTCATGATATAAATCTGTGTAGTACTAATATTCTGCAACATCAAAGAGAAGACAAGGATGATAAAAGCAGTGCACTTCTACTACATTATAAAAACGTGTAGTTGTAATGTAAAGGCTAACGGTAGATCCCCTAGTCCGTGGCAGTCTCCTCCCAAAATTCTCATCTTCTGTGCAAGCCTCCTATGAATACTAACTAGTCGCAAGATGTTGCCAACTTGTAACTATGCTGATTTGATCTGATTGGAATTAATGGATGGATGATTACTAAGCTGTAAAACGCTTATTATCTTGTGCATGCTGCATGATTCAGTGGGAAACTACTGATTGGATGATTTGTCACTACATGTATGTATGTGCTTTGTCAATGTTTACACCCAGTTCTCGTTTTGATGACGGCTTCCTCGGTCGGTACTGCATCGATTGTCTTGTCAAGGAAAAACCGAATTAGAGCAAAAGCACTACTTAAACTATACATTGGAAGGGGCTGTCTAAAATATCTTGTAACTGATTATTTTGAAAGTTCAGACGTGGTATTGTACCATTCCATTGAACTAGAACATTCCGGTAGCCGAACCAACGATATATTAATTGTTATTGTTGTTGCTTTTAGACTTTAGTTACACGTCCGGGTGATGATTAACATTTATCTTTAGAAAGTGACGATCGTCGGTAACTGGTACGTTTGTTGTTCGTACGATAAATCAGTGTGCTGCTTAATCACCCTGTCTATTTACCTTGGAAGTCCAGCGACTCCATCGTCATTACGGTTGAGTCATAGCTTGTCATTTGTGAACTTCACTGAATAAGTAAATGACATATTTCTAAGAAGGGTCACCCAATTGACGTCAAATTTTACTAACTCTTACTATATAGTCATTGGATGGGGAACATTTTTACGGTCTACGGACAGTTTCGTTCGAATGACCTTAATTATGTTATTGTTTGTTCGATGTCGTGAACAATCATGTTTTTGCAGAAAAACCTAGTACTATAGTAGGTAGCGCAAATTTTAATGTCTCACAACGTGAGATTTTGCTATTGATAGTAATATGTATTTCAATAATAAATCTGAGCTTCAACTTCCCTTTGTACGGTAGGTGGTGCGATGCTATAGTCAACGAGTAGAGCTCATTGACTGTGGTCGGTTTTTGGTAGCCGATGTTATTCGAAACGACATCGGGCGATGTCGTCTTAGTTTGCGTCAGCAGATCGCTGCCACACTGGGCATGCAAATTCACCAGCTGAGAAACATAGAGACATATTGCCGGTTGTGCAAAGAGCAGCAACTGGTGCTCCTCTCCAATTGGTAATAAGGATCCGTAGCAGGTTATTTTGAGTTACGACCTTCTGTTTTGTTTTACAAGGATTCTTAATTTCTCTGTCATAGTCTTTGATTAGCCGAGCGAAGCTGGGGCGAGCCGCTAGCGACTAATAAAGAGGTCACTAAAACAATTGGCTGTACTACATAATTATATTTAAGTTACTTAGATTGGTACAATATTTTTTTGCTGTAAATATCTTATCGTCATTGATTACGTACCTACAGATCTGATAACAACGATCAGATTTGCAGATACGTACGCACTTAGAATTTCTAGTACGCGCCAACAAGATAAAGATTTATTCGAGACTTGAGTTAAAACCTAACGATAGGACGCCAGGCTTAGCATTTTTTTTTTAGGTATGTCATCTCGTAATTGACCTCTGAGATCATGACTACTTAACCGGGCTTTCATCCAGGCTTAGCTGCTGTGAATAAATATTATGAATACTATTGTCGCCATGGTCGAAGTATGGGTCAAACGAATCTTAACTGTAAATCTGACTGTTTCAACGTGAAAGATAGCGCGGAGTTTCGATTTCCGCTGCTGCGTTTGTGTGGAACCGGCTTCGAATATGGGCTACTGGAACGAAAGTAGGTATAATTTACAGGGAAAAGATGCACCTATCAGCCTAGCATCTTTAATATCCGTTCCATTAAGTTACTTGTAAGTGTAACACATTTGAAAGAATATTGAATTGAATGCTGGCATTTACTATTTCTAGTTCTTTTTCTTGTTGTGCTCATCCTGAGTAAACGAGGGCAAAGATACGTAATTTAAAGTTTCTTTCTCGACATAAGTGGCTTTTAATGTTCGAGCTAGCTTAGCATTGTTGTTGGATATGTGTAATAAAACCCCATTAAGCGGTTGTATCACCGTTAATTCAACGTTAACAATAGTAGGTGCCGTCTAGTTGGCTTGGGCTCCCACGTCTGCATCTGCTTCGTGTCCGGCGGCGGCGCCCGCCTCTCGCCTCTGGAAACAGATGATACATACATCTGTCGCTAAATACGTCAACTCTATATGTAATCATAGATAATTTTGTTTCCACCATCTAGTCATATTTCAAATTCAATAACAATAAAACTTATTATACAAAGTTATGAATAATAATCGGGTATTTTAAATACATTGAAAAATTAATAAGTAATTTTGCGACTATAATACCCTTACCAAGTAAGTGTGTTAAAATCAAATACAATGGTCATAATTTCTGGGAGACAAGTTCAATAACAAGATAGTGGCAAAAAAAGTTGTTGAAAACACTAGGGGGCTCTGCTCCTCTAAATTCTACAGTTGCATGCTGGTGCAAGGAGTTCTAACTGGTCAGAACATCCACGGAATGAAAATCGTGAAGTCCACCCATCCAGTACCGGATCCAGGGGGGGCTCAAGGCCCACCCAAAAGCATCTGAGTTCTTACGCGACAAATCTTAAAGTGAACTTGATATTATTATAATAAAACTTTTTAGCAAGCATTACTCTACCTAAGGTACAATTGTCATCAATTATGTCTCTAAGATATTTTGTTTACGTGACACATTTTGAATCCGCACGCCACTCATTCTGCCACTCACGCTGCCCAGTTTGGCCTCCATGTATCCTTCACCACCGAGATATCTCTGGTAGTCGACAACCTAACGAAGTCATTGAAAAATTTAAAATACTGTGTGCTTTTTTGTGTTTACTTTGCTAAAACCTACCGAAACGATAATCCTGGATCCGCCACTGCACCCATCGACGTCCCTTTCCGAGAAAAACGTCAAAATCTTCGTTTCGGACATAACTTCTGTGTCACTATAGTCAATGGGTTGCAAGTGCAACTAATATGATACATTATGTTGAGGCCATTTTTATATAGTTCTGCATCTGCAACTGTACAGATACGTCTTTGTACTCAAATAGAAATATATTATTCAGTTCAAGGTGAAATCAATGATATTGCGGTTAATTTAAAACATAGTTTAATGTAAATTTCCATCCGATGAAAATGGCATGAGACGAGGCTTTAGTTTAAGTCTATCATGTGTCGGTAATGTACGATGATATAATTACTTGATGTAGGAACATTCTGGGTTGCGAATTTGTTAATTGTACGAGAGCATAATAAGGGTATGAGTGCAAGAACAGGTTTGCCGCGGAGTTGTTGCGGCCGTATCGAGGACGCGATGACACATGTCTAACGGTAATTCGATTTTTACACGAGCTGAGCGCGTGCGCACGTGATTCTCAAAAGGAAAACCATAAACAAATGCCAGAAATGATCAGTTGTTTGTATAGAATATCGGACACGAGGAAGTTACCAAGGGCACTCTGAACATAAACACCTCTATCTACTCAAACGTGTCATATTATGGCCTAAAATCGTGACTTGTCCATGGACAAGTTCATGAATGAATTTGGAAATAAACAAGAGGTTGCATATTCAAATCAAGTGTGGCTACCTGCCTACAACTGGAATTAATTTCGGAACGATTATACAACATTTTCAATACCAGTAACATCGTGAGCTGTTATGCAAATGGTCAACATATAAAAACGGTGTAGGTTGGTTCTTTTCATATTAAAACCACAACATTTACAGTAATGAAGGTATCTATGATAAAGGTATTCCTTTGATGGGTGAGTCACTGAGCTAGTGTCTTGTGGTTGTGACCTATGTTTAAGAAATTCTTGAGGATGGTATACTTACCTAAGTATAAGTTGATAATAATATAATGAATGATTAGTATGAGCCCATTAGCTCTTACACGTACTGCATTAACTTCGGAATTAGATGACTGTGAATGTATTTTTGTAAGGTAATAATTAAGTATAACATGTTTTTTTAAATGATAAACTTTTATATTTAGTGTAACAAACACAATTCAGAAGGTTTTACACGAATTCATTCAAACTTCTAATTCTGAGGCTCTCTCTATTCTGAGATTTCAGAGCCATGCTAGATGCAGTGTAGCGTGTAAGTGGAACGAGCTATGGCGGAGATTGCAGAGAGGCGCGGGCGCAGGGTGGTGGCGAACTGGCGACTGACAAACTGTCATGTAACAGGCTCGTCGTGCAGTGTTGCAAGGCTGAGCTGTACAATAACATTATACACTCGGCGGGCGCGAGGGCTTTCAATTGATACATTTTCGAAACCGGTCCTCGTTTTCATAACATGCTCCGTAAGAGTCGATCTCGAACCTCCTCCGTTAAGTAAGCATAAATGAGCAGATCGATATTTATAGACAAATTAAACTTACAGAGCAGTTGATAAAATAAAATATTTCTCCTAGTGCACACTATATTTGATTGCATTTCACCATTTTAATCATTTTCAGTATTTAACTGCCCCAAAATCAACGTTGTTACATTGAACTTGATTGACAATTGTTGTAAGAATGTGTTTAAAAATAATTATTCGATATACCTATACAAAAGGATTGATGAGAATGATCCATTTAGCTTCTTGCATTGTCATCACAATTTAGCACTGTATCTACCTAGGTAAGATAATGAAAATATTAATTTTATAGAATGTCATCTAGGATCCTATAAACAAAGATTTTTACATTTTGTCTTCATTGTTCGACAGAACTAATTCTGGTTCTACGTACTCGAAAAGAGATGGTGTTCTTCTCTCATTCTGTCAATGAATGTAGTTAATAACAGTCGCAATCAGTTATACACATTAGAAAGTAGACAATACGAAACAAGTGGTGTATTATGTTGACAGGTTATAGTGGGCATGCGCACTACAAGTGTTCGGTGTCGAATAGCGCTCAGATAGTGCTACAAAAGGCGCATGAGTGGAGCGAGTGTCCCACTTCAGCGGATCGAAGGCCAGAAGTCGATTTGGGGCGAAGCTGGAGGCTGCGCGCTTCGTCCCCAGCCGGCGCAAATGTCACGCGAGCTATCTCACACAATCACGTTACATAACGCACTTGTTGCAGCATTGAACAGTTGAACTCAGTGAACACGGAGCAGAGTGAGGCAATCATCAACTGTGCTAACGGGTCGGCAACTTTCTTCTACCAAAATTCTAATTAAATGACGGATGTCACCGAACTTCAAGAACCCGATTACATCATTATGATCGATTTATTGCTGATCAAACTTGTACACTCACTGGTTCTTTATAGTGCCATCATCACGAGACTAATATAAATTGATTGACATGCTTTTTGAGCGGGTGTAGCTCGCGTGGCATATTATTTTGGGCGTAATGGGCGCAGGCGCACTGACGTAAACCAATTCCGCGGACGTGGGAAGCTCGGCGAAATCCTTGCGTTTGTTGCTGAATAGTTTTACGGTGCATTAACAATTATGACAACATTACTACGCATATCACAAGAATATTTAATTTGAAAAGTTAACTGGGCTATGAAAATTCTTGGAAAATTCTATAGGTGCGCGTAATGGTGCATGTAGATTACAATAGAGTAGGAATGCGTGAATTGCAAAATAAATTATATAAAAATCTCACACTACATGATTTCTTTCATTAAAGTCGCGATATTGTTTATTATCAACAAAGGTCGTCTGAATGAAAACAAAAAGAACGTAGAGAGTCATTGTATTTGAACAAAGCGTGTGAACCCTGAGTTGAAAGTGTGCGTCCAACTGCTACTCCGAGCACGCTCCCCGTGCCGATTGCCGACTATATTTTTATATTGCAATAAACAGTTCTAGATATTTATACTGATTGACAAGATTCGCGTCCTACATACTGTGAGTGTTGAGCTGCATGTGTAACAAACGACTTAACGGAGGCGTCTCCACGGCGCTCATTGTCTGAGCGACTCGACTTGTCTTCACTGTAGCCACTAAATACGTAGGTATCTCCTACCATGTCTGAGGCATTATTAATGAGTAAAACAACTTCTGTGTCCTTCTTGTGTTCATGATCAGTTACTTTAATATATAAATACTTCATTAGTCAAATACTGTCGACCATGACAGTTTGAAAAACTAATATTTAACATTACGAACATGTACGAAGCTTTTGTAATTAATCCTTTGTATCAAAATATGTACCTTTGTGCATGTTTTTTTATATACTTTAATGCAGCATTTCATGCAAGAAACAGTCATTCAGTGAGTTCCGTCGGTCACCAGTTCACCACACTGGCCATACGAACATTACCATAATCCGGCATTAGGCTTGGAGCACAATAAAGGGTTACACGAATGAGATACGGTTCATTATGCAACGTATTTCCTCGTCCCCCGTAATAAGAGTGAAAAAGGTAAGGATATGCACGGTGCACCGGAGTGGAAACATAGAAAGGAAAATATTCCTATGCTAAAGTTTCATTATACTCTTGAAACATTTTTTTTTAATTTACCGGAAGAGATATAAATCAAATGGATTCATCTGCCATAGCGGAAGAATGAGCAAAGTTTCAAGTACCTTCGATCTAAATATATAAAAGTAGGTTGATGTATTTGTTTGCATAGACCATGAGGAGATATTTATTTTCATTCGGCAGCGGCCGCAGTTAGCGTTTTCACATCTGTTTCTGATGGTGCGATATAAATAATATTGTTACTCGTATTGAGTTTTATGTCATTTTTGACCAATTTATCTGTTTAAGTGCTGCAGCATTTAGGCGTGTGTTGTTCACTTAGTGACAGAATTAACATTGTGTAGTGGCAGTCAGCGTGCAGATGCTCGTTTGGGACCACACAGCTGCGGTATTAGGTCATGTGAAAGTTCATAATGCGTTGGAGTAGCTGACTAAAGTGCTAGAGATTCGGATTCGAGAGTGATGCGCGTCCTCAGCCCTCCTCCAAACTGGAGTAGTGGGACGGATTAGGATAAACCGAGTCAATGGCCGGGTCACGTGGCTATTTGCGTTCCACTCCTTTCGAGCCGCCTCACCGCCCCTCGCCCCTCGTCTTCCGTTCCCTTGTTTAAACTACCCGCAACCGACTAATTTTGGTCACTAATCTGTTGAACAATAAAGACGTTCAAAACACGCTCCAGGGTTGGGTTTTGTTTTCTTTTAGTCAGGCGTTTACTGTGGGGGAAACATGTTATAAAAGTTATCGACAAATAACACTTCATTATTAGATACTTATCTATTATTTAACATCTGGTGCTAAACGTTACCTTTTTAATTATTAGGCGACGTGGTAGTTATATATGTTTACTGTGAAGGGAAACGCCCAATTGTTACATTATACTCTTACATTGAATGATAACTGTTTGATCACTACGCTGAATATTAATTTAGTGATGTTGTTGGAATCAGGCGAAGTTTCTAATTCATTTATGAAGCTGTGGCGGGGACGACCCCCAAACAAACAGACCGACCAAACACGATAGCATACTATTACGTGCTTATTATATGTGACCGTACCGAAGTATAGTAGGTATTGCAGTATAACATAGACAAAGGTAAAATCTTCCCTTGAAAAAAAGCTAGCTCTTATCTCTGGTACAAATTGTTTTTTGCTGGTGATTGATCTTGCGAGAATCAAAAGAGTCCATCTTTTCAGTTATGATCACAAGGTGTGCTATGTCAAAATTATATTTTCTATTTTATTTATACGTACTTAGAAATGAGAAAAGGTTTTCCGGAAGCACCTACACCTCAGCTCCTCTACTGCAGCGTAGAGTGTTAGTTATTATTATGATAGTATATTCTGGCTACAATACATGTAGGTAAGTACTTATTCAAACTTATTTATTTGCCTTGCAGAAAGTACATTTTATACCTACTTCATCGTCGTTGAAGGCATTGCATCTCATCTCTTAGTGTAAATGCAGATTTATATGAATTATTATCCTCTTGCTAAGGAAGGAAACACCGTGAAAAATCAATTAAAACAGCATTGTGGTTGGCGCAGTTACAATATTAACAAGGTTTACATTAACAATATTATTATCTTTTACGTTATCCTATAAACATTCGATAAGTAGTAAAGGGCAAATAAAAAGTAATCCTTAATCCGAAGATACCGATTTGTCTAAATGGAATAATAGGGCAACTGTAGATAGTAGAGGTCGATAACCCTTTACAAAGAGAAGGTGGGTGACACCAAGTTTTTATTAAGCAGAGACCTCGTTGGATGACTAGATAATAGTGGCAGGTAGTTTTATTTATGATTTCAGCATAGATACCTGTGGATTGGTTATTGATATAACTAATTCATTAATGCCATTGTTCGGAAACGCCCAAACTCCTTCCTCAGACGAAGTAGGATTAACACTTCAACCTTTACAGACCTTGACTGTCTTTACACTAATATTATTATCACTTGTGTAACGCCTAACTACTTAAGAAACCTAACTGATCTAAAAGAATCTGTGCTGCCTATTTATTTGTTAGCACAAATTCAAAATAAAAGACCTTTCCAGGTACTTAATACAGGTACTTAGATGATGAGCATAACTTTTTTTTAACCATAAAAAATGTATACAAAATAAATAACAATAGAACTACTTTCTTGCGCCCGGTATTTAAAACATTAATATGGGAGCAATCTTCATATTAATTTGGTGTCGTCTTGAACGGCCATGTTTGCCTCAAACCTGCAGCGGATGCATGTGTAAATAATTCGATTCTCAATTTAAACTTCCATCTAACCTATCTTTATCTCCTAGCACTAGACAAAATCAAGTACTTATTAAAACTTTCTACGAAAGTTGATTTTGATTGTTTACAGTTTACACAAACTATTTGTCGGAAAAATATTTTTTTACCGTAGATATAAGTAGTTATGGTGTAAGACAAGGAAGAGCCCATTGTAAGTTGTTGAAGGTAAATAAATAATAGTCTCAATTTCGTCTGTACTAGGAAGCTTTCACTGACACTGTCATAATGTAGGAGTTTGTCGAGATCGCGGGAATTGGCGAGAGGTAATGACTTATTGTTTGAACACAATCGACCCCATAATGAGGCGGAGGACGGGGTCCCCTTTACAAATACATTAATTTCCCATTCCATTAACATGCGTTTTAACATAAGATATAAATGCTACATGAAAATTGTTATTCCTATTCATAACATAATTAGGTTTAATTAAGTAAGTACCACTTTTACTACTTTGGTAATTTTTAATACCATTTAATCACATTAAAGTAAATTCATTAAATTCGTTTAATTCGTTCATTTAAAGTAATCACATTAAATTACATTAAATCACATTAAAGTAAATTATTTTCTAAAGATTATTAGTTTCTGCCTACCCCATGGGAAGAAAGCGTGAGTTTATGTAACTACATAAATTTACCTATGTATTTTCTAAAGAGTGCAATTTTCATTTCATAGTCATGCAGTCACGACATAGTCACAACGGATAAGTCCACCTGCCAGGCTGCCTGCCAAAACACTACCCTGCCAAAATGAAACCTGTATAAGCTAGGTTCATATGAGTGCGACAAAGACCTTATATTTTCTGTGCAAAGACGAATTAGGTGCCTCGTGATGTTCTGAAGCGATGACATCATCAGAGTGTAACAATGGCGGTACACGATCAGCTGTTGAACTATCTTGACTAGCTGTACCTGGTATCTTTAATTAGATTGCGCGATTGCGTATTAAACAACCACCATATAGTCAATTTTGATACAGTACGGTCGAATTTCGAATTAGAGATGTAATGACTCTGCTTACCCGATTATTTTAAGCTTTCCTTTTGCTCTCTGATTCAATTTTATTGGAACCACATATCTCGCACTGAGCTCTATGAGTCGCTTGTTGAGGAAGCCTAGAATAAATCTTTTCATTATTTGACATTATATGTATACCTACAATTTTCTATGTATTTTTTTAATCAAATTAGATTTGTTACAGCTGTAGTGGCAATCATGTCTTTTGGTTTATATGGTCCTTATTTTTATATAGATTCTTTTCTTTTAGATTTTGTGAATGTGAGAACGTTGTAGGCTGTAGACTTGTAGACCATTTTCTATTTTACTAAGTACCTGGTACTTGTTGATAGGCCTACACTGTCCTCCCATACCTATTAACACTGTAATTTGAAAACATTGTAGAAACCATTTATTTTGAAAAGAGTAACCGTGGAGTTTCTTGCCGGCTCTTCTCCATAGGAAGCGATCAATTGGAACCGTGCACCTAGCTTCTGACGTTTCTTATGTGCCCTTGTAGGTTTATGTGAAATAAAATATTTTGAATTTTGAATGTTAGGTTGACTACACACTAGTTCGCTATGTGGCTAATGGCAAACAAAAACACTACATAAACGTTTGTGTTCTATGAAATGATGAACGTCAGCTATGCTAAGAATGTGTAATCAACTGACTATAAAGATGCCAAGTACCTTGTGTTAGGTTACGCTGAAATTGTTCCTGAAATCAAAGTTAGTCGTGTCGAAAGACTGGAGCCTTTTAAAGATTTTAGGCATCACAAAGAACTTAACAGTACATAGTATGAGCACTGACTGCAAGTGTTAATGCATCTTGGTCACCATACAAACCTTGATGAGTCAGCTAAAACTTAAATAAAGTTGACACAAGAATGCACTAGAACAAAATAAAGATAGAGGTCCGATTGACAGCCAGTAAGTACATAAGTACATCGTAAAAAGGATGTGCTCATATCAGCACATGTCGCATAATGGCATAGTCTTATGAAGCGATGTATAAATATACCTACATTATCGATTCAAAACACTCTCTGCAGTGGTTCGATTTAAATGGCAATAATCGTAATTAACAATGACATATTAAACGGCTAACATAAATAAGGGTGTTTCAACAAGTCTCCATGTTACTGCTTTGTTCGAAAGGATATGTCAGTAGGTGATTGTTTCTCAATTAGCATATTGCTTCACTGGCGTGTATAAAAATATGAATATTATTGTGCAGTTGAGCGCCGAATACTTTATATGGGTTTAAGCGGAGAGTGGGCGGCTGCTGGCCGTGAGCCGTCGACTTGCGCGATTAGCGACCGGCAGCGCCCGCGCCAGGCGCGCGCCTCGCCCGCCCGGCGGCCGCGCTTGCGACACTATACGCGCCTACCTGAATAATTACCTATTATAAAATCTCTATCATACACTTGCCACACAACTACACACATACTAGCTTGATCCCCGCATACGTTGCATTGTGACAAACACAAGCCTTTATGTGACGCCTTCGACCGGCGCAGAATGCCGAGGAGGCATGCTAGTGGAAAATTAGCAGTAGGTACCTATTCTAGTGTAAAAGGGTTCATCCCGTCGCCAACCTTCCCATGGACCCAAAAGCTAATAGGGACACGAACTAAAATTTTAAATACCATTAATGTTACGGTATCTTATAAATCGCAAACTGTGAAAAGTATAAAATGCTTGATTTAAGTTAGCTATTGGTACCTTTTTACTGAAATGTACGGAACATAAAAGTTTGAAGCTGTGGTGCCTCGGTGATAGTACAAGTTTGTAGCGAGTGAAGTCTCTGGTATAAACTCGTGTAGTTTTATTATATTTGGTTTGTTCTCTATTACTACCAGAAGATGAAGCGTAAACAGAAAATACTTTACAACCCACAACAGATTATTCTCGATACAAATCATTATGTATCATTGTACGACGACATTCATCGTGGTGGCGAATGACATGAAAACCTGCTGAGGACCAATTACGAAGTTAGCGTCGTCGGTCGCGCACTGTACTCTGTAGTAGTGTACCGAGCACTGAGCAGGAGCATTGAGCAGTAAGAACGAAGCCGCAACTCCGCGAGACGAGTGTATGCGTGCAGTCGTCCCAGATTTGTGATAGCCGCGGCGCGATCCCGACAGTTGAGTATTGTGCGACCCCTGGGGTGAACGATCTCCTCTGAGTCGTCGACACGGCCGCGATAATTACTGTCGCTCCGAGTCTCCGCGCTGCGAGCTGCGACCCGTCCCTGCCTACGCCCGGTGCCCTCCCAACAGCTGCACCTAACGCTAACCGCTAATGTTACTAATTGAAACACTTTTGCTTACCTCGCCTTGACCACGTTGTTTTCGTTGTTGCGACAGATAATTGCAGATGATCCAGAATGCCACTTAAAAACTTAAACAAACAGTACAAGTAGTACGAAACTTAAACTTTGTTTTAGGTAAGTAGGTATCCATTTTCTTGTTGGAAATCGGGAAAGAGCGTGTAGGTAATGCAAATTGTAGGTGTGAGTTTTTCATGGTAACATTTTGTTAAGCAGTTCTGTTAAAAAGCTTATAAAGAAAACTTTCCATACCATAGCCGCGGCTACAATTTATGATTTTAAACTAATTTCAAAGAATTTAGCCTAGTTTATCAATTCTAACATTGTTTTTACACGTTTGGCCGCTTTTTAGCCGGCAGATGATGAACATATTGTGGCCTAATTTCAGAGTGTACAATAGATTATTATGCAAACACTTTACTATGCGGAATACGGATCTCAACCGAATCAAGTTATTTACGAATGCAATTTTGTAGCTAAAAACAAAGAGTCGGTTTACCATAGAGCTAAAAGTAAGTATATTGAATCCTAATACGGATCGATAGGCATGAGTGCCAATGTTCAAAGGTTAACGAGGTATTAACAATTTAATATAACGTGACTCCGGTGACCGGCCCTTGATTGTTTTCAAGGTGAAACGTTAAATATTGAGGGGATTGATCTTTGTCCTACGTTAAGTAAAACATACGGTCGTTCAATAGACATTACGAATGGTGATTTTATGAGGACCGAAGTACGGTAGCTGCCAATACTTCGAATTACTTCATGTTTACTGTTCCATGTTTAATAAATAGGTACCTACATAAGTCATAATGCCAATTGTTATGCGTGAGGTGTATCGGTGATATTTATTGATTGGCTATTGATACCTACTGACCCTGAGACAATCACGAAGTGCTCCATGAAAGATAATAATACGTTATATGGATCTTGGAAGCCATGTTAAAGAAAACACACCGTCCTAGGGTGAATGTTCAGAATGCTGTACTATCGTTGAGCTAGACAAGTGGCGCTCTCTGTTACAGTTTATTTGTATTTAGTTCCCTCATGCTCATAAAGTCCTAAGCCACAAACAGACATTCAATTAAAGCGGCTGGATTTCTTTTTAGCTATGTTCCAATAGGTAGTATAAATAAGGTAATCTTGGGGAATTTATTACGTTATTGTTTATTGAAAATAACTCGGGTTTACACGTTTTCCTTCCTTGACGCTACATAATTAAAAATGAACATTAATCATTCTGTATAATAGTCAGTAATTAGTGCAGTAGGTAAGGATCTTTTTATGATATTCCTGCAAATATAATAAGGTAAGAACTGTTTCGAAATACTTAATAGCCAAGTACTAATTGCGTTTACTTCTTAATATTACATATAGAAATGAAGATTAGAAATGTAACTGCACTAAATATTAATAAAACTTTATAAGATAAAATGAAATCCACAACAATTTCCGCCATATTTTTTTACGTTCATTCTATTTAACCTTTTTACCTATCATGGCCACCAATTCTTCAAAGGAAGTTGTGAGTAGACTGTCATTTTACACCACAGCGACCCACGGACCGTCAACTGATTAATTATTACAGAGAGCCATCAAACAAAACCCTTCAAAGTAAATGACAAAACGTCTCCAGACGACTTCGGTCATGACATGAACCTCGCAGATTGTATGCGCATGCAATTTTCGTTTCGACCTTTTCCGAGGAAGTTTAAAAGAGTCGTTTACGGCGTAGTTGCCACAGAAAGGGCTATTTTCTATGTTCATTCGCATTGTAAGTATTTGCCGGGCCGTCATGTCCACTCACTCAAGGGCTAGTGCTGGCGCAGGGGGATAATGGAACTCACGTCCAAAGGGATTTAAATAATGGGTCGTGGGACGGGCTCACGGGTCGCCCCGTCATCCGTCTCCGCTGTTTACGCGTGTCAGTTTAAACCGATGTGAATCCAGATCGGTACCAACACGGACATCGAAAATAAAATCGCGAATGTATTTCGGATACGAATATGGTTTTTGGGTAAAATTATTGAATGTTTGGACCACTCTACTGATACCTATGTTAAAAGTAACAACCAGTGTCAATGTAGAAAATATTTCATATCAGATTAATCAAATACTTTCCCTTCTTCTTGTAAAGGCGAAGAAATTAATCGAGAGGAAGTCCACACGTTTATCATAAGTTCTCAAGGTGCGGCGAGAATCACGAAAGGCAGCACCACCTACCAACTAAGGTATGAACTACCGGTGTGACGTAGACACGGAGTGCCAAGCATACGCTGCTCTAGGCGAGTATATACCTACCTTGTAAGATATGTTACCTGACGACATAAATTACATCATGACTTATCACAGTTTACTTTTACCTTTGAAAATACAGTAACGTTTTTTGAAACTGTCGTATTGCAATGTCAAAGCTCGTTTATGCTATCCGTGTTTAATGGTAGTTTGGGGTTCAATTATTGGAAAATCCGTTAGCGCACGGAACTGTTGGGCCTTGATCCATTTGCATCTCGTCGCTATGCGTTTATTCAATTACCAATTCAGACTTTGATTTTGTCCTGACATCGGCTGTTAGTTGTCACAGCGTAAAAAGGTGTAACTGAAAGCTTTTTAAATTTGAAATCCAGTCTTATAACAATTATTAATAGACAACGCGTACCAGTTCTCGATATACGTGTATAAATTAATACTGCCTTGAATTATTATGCAGAACTGCGCCGCTACCAACGATGGTGTACTAAAATTAATCCTGTTCGTCCATATTTGGCATGCTTGCTTACATATGTAATTTTTCATAGAAAATTTATCGGTAAACATCTTTTATCGGTAAACATCTTTTATCGGCGGTTACGATACTTCTACGTCACTTTGGTGGCTTCGTAGGAAATACGAGACCGTATGTATAAATCAAAACCAATAATGAATTTGAGCTCTACAATAAATATTTAATAAGCTAAAGAAAAACTTCGCAAACTTCGATAGCTTTTACCTGTCAATATCTTCTCCTGACTCAACAGTTTATGTCTCACACGTATTAAAATATTGGTGTATCAATATCAAGTTTTAGGCAAATTCACGCCTGAAGGAACTTCGTTACTGTCCTCTTAACCCAGATTATCAATGGCCAGATGAGTAGTCAGCGGGGCCAGTGGCTGAGGCGCGCTGAGCCTGCGCGCACGCTGGTGGCCGGTGGCCGGCGAGCGCTCGGGCGCGGTCGCGTGCCCTCGCGTCTTGTCGGTTGCCGTGACGCAAGCGCGCGTGACCATGACATCAGTTCTTCGGCGCCAGTGCCGCGACACCTATGATGGATCGACCGAGACGATTTCCATTTCAGTGCGACAAAGAAAGCGGATGAGATGTAGATACGACGGCAATATGTAGAGTAGCCTCCTACCAAAAGAATCCATCAATTTTGACGCTTGATTCGTAATTCTAATGAAAAACGTATGGACTGTATGCGTACGTGTGTTTAACAAACACAGTTATATATGATTCCAAAATATGAGTACTGATACTACAAATTATGGTAAGCGGGATGTTACACCATCATATCATCATATATCATGAGTCATACTTAAATAATAATGTCATATAGACATATGAATCACTTTGTGAGTTTCGATATACTTAATAATAAAAAAATTATATAATAATACCATAAGTAAGTATAAGTGGCAATGGGCAGGGCACATTGCTTGCGGAACGGATTGCCGATGGGACCGAAAGGTTCTGGAGTGGCGACCGCGTACCGGAGGACGTAGCGTTGGAAGACCTCCCACGAGATGGATCGATGACCTCGTGAAGGCCGCAGGAATCCGCTGGATGCGGAAAGCACAGAATAGGTCGAAGTGGAGGTGCTTGGGGGAGGCCTATGTCCAGCAGTGGACGTCTTTCGGCTGAAATTATGATGATACGAGTAATAATACCATCCTATTACTGTCACACTTTAGGGCAAAAGCCTCTTTTCATACAGAGAAGGCACGAGCACTGATCACCACGCTTGCTCAAGACGGGCTGGCGATTTCAAACTTATATTAACTAGAAGTCCAGGTTTCCTCACGATGTTTTCCTTCACCGATGTCGAAAAAATGATTCTATATGATCCTAGATAAATAATAATGTAATATCTCCTAAATCAAATCAAACTACCAGTTGCCATGTCAAAGGTTGAATCCAAACAAGTATTGTAATTATATGCTAGATTCTAATCAAACTGTCCGGAGCGTTTGGTGCGAAAAACCACAACGTGAATGAGTAATTTTCAAATTCTAGTGAATGTTTGGTGTGTAATGACATGTCGACTCGATTGAAATATAAAGCGGTTCCTAGTAAATTTTCCATTAAGTATGACCCGAATAGTTCTGAAATGCATATCTATAGCACATGAAGATATTACAGTCAGATACAGATTTAACCAGATTACCTAAAACAAGATGTAACTAGGTACTTCCGTATTTATTATTTTTGTATATGATATACAATATTATGTGCCGATAAGTATGTAACAAGAAGGAACTGTTTCTCTTTGCTTATAATCTATTGAGAATCTTACTTTTAATCGTGTTATAAAATCCATGCAAGACTTAACACGGGAATAAACACTCTCTTGTTTAATTCTGGTTAGATGCAGGTAGGAAAAAACCAGTTTTTGTCCATATCTAATATCAATCAAGCGAAGCAGGAAGCATCATTGGACATAAAAAAAGTACTCTATGCTTCACGGTGTTACGGTGATTATAAAAAGATCTCAAGTTTTTAGAACTGAGATTGTACCCACTGATGAAAATAATAATCATTTTTGACTTATAAAATTTGATAATTTCCCCGAAGCGTAACACAAAAGTTTATATCAACTGTTATGGTTTTGCATCACCATTAGTCTCTTTTTGATTAGCGCTACATAGTCGCAGCGTAGGTACGCAGTAAGCGCAGCGCACAAGCGGCTACGCAGCGTAGGCACACCGTAGGCGAACGGCTACGCAGCGTAGACACAACGTAGGTAAGCGGCTACGTAGCGTAGGCCCAGCTTAGGCGAGCGGCAACGCCGCGTAGGCCCAGCGTAGGCAAGCGGCTACTTAGCGTAGGCCCAGCGTAGGCGAGCGGCAACGCCGCGTAGGCCCAGCATAGGCGAGCGGCTACGCTGCGTAGGCTTAGCGTAGTACTTTACTTTTCGGTATTATACATTTCTACTGCGAATAGTTATTGCTGAATAACAGTGCAACTCTTCACATAACTTTATTAATAGTACAAATGGTGTCAGCGGCGATAAAGTTATGTAACTATTATTAATTTCCATGTTGATATAGACATGGTCGGTAGCACACCAGTTTAAATAGTGTTATCAAAGACTAGCCCAACATATTATTATCGTGTGAGGCAATTGACCCTAATATCGGATGACATCGCATTATCGCCACTCAACATTACTGGCCCACATGCTACGAATATTAGATATTCTCAATGATTTGCGATCTATTTCTAACTTCCTTTATTGTCTCCAATTGAGCATTCCGTTGTTTATTACGTTTTCTAAGAACATTCATACTGGCTCATGTTATTATAAAGTAACGTGAATGTTGGCTGCAAGTAATTGTATGTAGGTTCTTGAATCCTGTTATCTTCCGTGTACTAATGTACGTAATTAGACGGAGAAGTACAGTCATCCCCACGTCGGTGGGAACACTTTGACCTTGAGCTGGACTGGTGCAGTACGAAGTCTCAACATAATGACAGGTCAGCTTATACTGGTGTTGTTACTTGTGCGGCTTAGTGTAAAAGCGTTTAAGATAAGTGTGCTGCGTAAACCGACTTGTTGTTGTGATACCTAGCAGTTGTCTTTAAAATAATGTTTTTTTTAAGTGCATTATTATGTTTATGTTGGGTGGACTATACCGGTATTTGTTAGTGTTACAGTTCGAGTATCGTCGGAGATGCATCGCGGGGCGGAAGTGAGTGACGAGCGGTTATCAGCGAGGCAGGCGGCCACTGCGCGCCGGGCCGCTATGTCGCCGTATCACAGGAAATATGTGGTCAGCCACTGTGCCACCGACTTTTACTACTTATTTTTTATACAAGCGACGATTCTTTCCTTCAGTAGGTACCTACATAATTTGCGTTTTGTTGTGGTTTAGTTGATTCATTATACTTACGAAATTACGATACCTACAGGCCGAGTAATTATTTCTTTTAATTGATTTTCCCCTGTTTGTGCCATCCATTAAATATCATTGCACAAAAATTTTATTTCAAATTCAAAGTAGTTACGTACTTACCAAGACAGCTCTGAATTATAATTCTAACGTGGACAGTTGTATAGCAAAGAAAACCTTATTTAACTTTCCATATTTTGAGTTGATGAATCTAAACACTACGATAGTTTTGTAAAGACAGACGAACTCTATTCAACTTATACAATGGATTGCATAAACAAACAAAAGATCTCGAAGCTAAGCTATCTGATTATCTCGATTTCAAAACTGCGTCACGTAATGATTTAGTACTTTTAAGATTGTGCTATAGAGTTGGTTCTATTTCGATCCGCTTCGTCGACTATTAGAGTACGTACATAGAGCATCAAACACTAACGAGGGGTCAGAGGTTGCCTTTACGTATATGATTTATAATGATCGTGGAGCGAGTAAACACGGCTGGCGGCTTATCGGCGTCCCGCGCAGGTTCTTCACCCCTGCGGGCCTGTGGCCTGTGGCGGCCGTTGTGGCCTGCCGCTTGACGCCGCCTGCCTGCCTCACAGTCACGCGTGTGCCGCAGCTTTGCCTAATGATACTCCACGGCACGGGATTACCAGTCCCGTTTTGTCGACACTATTGATTCACATTATTTATGGTCTTCTAAAATTACCTCACTCACTCACGTGGTAATTTCCTTTTCAGAATTTAATGTGGGGGTAACACAAAAGAAAATCAAATGTGCGATGCCAAGCCGGATCGTTATGAATAATTAATTATGAACGGTTTCATAAATGTGTATTGGAAATCCTACAAAAACTCTTGGAACCGGTGTGGATGCCGTGTGATTCAGTGATTAATTTACGTCCGTGTTACTGTACTGCACGCTCCAAAATAATTTGACGAAGTCGTCGAAAAAATAAGGAACCTTAATGTCCGAAACGAATCATAATTACGACGACACGTTTATAATTTACACATTAAAGTGAACGATGATTGATATATAGTTTGCAATACAATAACAGCTAAACAGTGATTTACTGCTGTAATATTTGCACCACAGTGAACCTTTTATCACTGGTTTGATTAATGCTTCCATGGCATGTGCGACACTGATATTACTTGCACATTAATGAGCAGGATGCGACGTCATTGTTTGGTATAATATATAATATGTGTCATTTCTATGCAAATGAAAGGGCAACGACCTGAACGAGATTCCAAAAATCTCAAGTAGTTATAGGTACCTACATACCTATCAACACGTTGTGTCAAGTAGAATACGTGCAAGCAACGGTTCAATCAATAACAATATTGAGTTGTCACGATGTTGAAGGCTTTTTTAAAGAATATGCGCGCCGGATGGCCGCCGCGCACCTGACGGACGTGCGCGGCTTTGCAAATACGAACAGAAACATGGTTATCATTAGTAATGTCTGCTGAACGTTAGTGCTGTGCTGCTAACTTGATGACTACACCATTCTTGGATTGTACTCGGAAATGCTACACTTACTTATTGTTTGGAGCTCTCTGTACAAATACACATAATAAACAGGTGTCTCGTAATAAATCCAATGCTCTTACTATATCCACATACCACATCTCAACCTTCTTAAGTATTTGTGATACCTACCTGCTCTTTTTTGTTTGTGGATTGAAAAAGGTATGCATATTTTTTGGAATGTTAAAGTATATTTCCAATTTAAGTTTCCTTTGCGAAGGCAAATGGTTCAATTTTTATTGTTTTATGTGGGTAGATTAGAATTGGTATGCATTATTCATTCTTTCTGCGGTCGTTATTGGTAGACGAGGTTATAGACGATTTGTTTTGTTTCGAATGCGTAAGCGCATCGGTGGCCGGGCGTAGACACGGATGAATGAATCAACTGGACTGAGCCGCGACCGTGACGTCGCGTCATCGCAAAGGCGCGTCCTTCTCATCCTTCTATAACGTTCCATCACATTGTTGCCCATATTGTTAAGAATCTAAACGCTTCGTGTTTTAGTTATTTATGGAAGGATCATTTGGTATTCTGTTGTAGGTATTGGGTGAAAACAATGTACCTAAACTTCTAAATAATTCGTATGAAGTTGTTAATAATATTGAAAAATCCATTCAATAAGTAAGTAACGGTTAGAAATGGTGAATGAGGGCAAAAAGTACGATAATTGAATCAGATAAATTAATAAACATAAGAATAATTTTTGGTACTTATTCCAATATTTCTAACACGAACGGCAAACGAGGAAGGTGGTGCGCCCACCATCATGATAAAAGTTAAAGAGATTTACATATTCGAACCTGATACAAATACCACTGCCAAAGCTAAAAAAAGTGATATCATGCCGTAAAATACCTAGGTGGGTTACTTTTAAAGTTTTAACAGCACCATAAGTGCTAATTTTTCAACGCGCCAATACATATCAGGTTACGTTAGCATGCCTACCTGCTATAATTATGATTAGATCCTTGATAACAATAATAAAATTACCTACTGCGTGAGCTGTTGAATCATTACATGAGTACATGTGTGTATCAGTGTGTTGCACAACTCACAAGTGATCTACCCAAAGCATTATTGTGCGATTTCCTAAAACCTTGGACGTTAAATCACGGAGTGATAACATCGTTAATGAAAACTGACCTCTCTACGTCCGACCCAGTTATTAATTACCTACTCGGAATGAAACAGTGTTGGGTATCTTTATTTCTTCGGCTGTTCTAAAACTTTACAACTTTACGTTCTACGAATTATGACTGGCTCAGACACTTATCTACATGATTCTCATATGGCCTGACCAAGATTATGTCTGGACTTTAAAAGAGACTGCGACCTCTGATTTTGTTTCGGCCTTTCTTCTCAGAGTAGTCAGATAGGAAACGCCGACCTCATCTAGTTTATATTTTTTATATATGACGTGTAAAAGTGATTCCAATATCCTATTTACAGAATAAACAATTTCATTTCATTTCCTCGTTGGTCTAGTGGTCGCAAGCGCTACTGCTGAGCAAGAGATCCTCGGTTCGATTCCCAGGTTGGGCAAAGTGTTTTTGATCTCTTCCATCTGGAATTTCTCAGTGGAAAACCGGAGTCTGGATATGTGCACGGTTGATGGCAAAAGGCTCGCCGTCTATTACATGGGACTTAAACATAACTAAAATGTGGGTGTACTATAGGTGCATCTCTGTGTAACCCTTCGGGGAATACAGGTGTGATGTTATGTTATGTTGTGTCTACTCATCGTGACAAGAATGTCTCACGGATAAATGTCAGATCTTTCTGCGTTGAGTTGAGTTCATGACATAATATTATGTCGTGTTTTTGTCGTGTTCTGGTTGGAATGCATTCTAGGTCGCTTGCATGGCACTTTATACAGCATGTATCAGAAATGTGTGGTCATATTTAAGGGTGTAGTAGAGACCATCAAACTGAACTACGTTCTCCATGGGACCAACATACAAAACTTCAGTCCTAGAGTATAGAGTAGGTATTGAAGTGACCACTCCTTTCTGATACATACTGAAATGTATATACATAATAATAATGCGAATGATGCGTCCCGTTTATTATGATCGGTAACTACGGATGAGTTACCTATAACTAGACTATATTAGGTAGATAACTGCGGTGTAATTGTTATGTTAATGTGGAGTTATGGACCTAAATAGACTGAAATTGTGTAAATTATAAATATTGTAATCCAACTCTTTGTGTAGCTATATGTAAACTTAATTGTTATTATTAATAGGTACCTACGTTATTATTGTACTCATGGCGTTCTGTGATGAACAGAGTTTTACCTACATAGGCCATACATTTTATATTTATTCAGTAGTGTATATTGCTCCTAGGTACATCAACATTCATTAGTTCGTAGTTTATAATTTACATTGACAAAATTAGGTCATATTAAGCAGACATATATGTAGGTAGTGCATACGGGAGCAGTCAGAATATTATTGTGATTAATAAACATTTCACAAAGTACTCAAATATGGGAGTGGCACTGTGGCTAGTGGCTGTTATTATGTGGCGACTCTTCTAGTAGTACATGTTCAAAGGAAAATCAATAGTTGCATAGAATTTGGTCAAATATGTCTGTACCGCGATGGATGTGCAATATTGTTAGTAAACTCATTTCGGTAGGGTCGCACGTGACGTCGGGCACACGTATTGTGGGCAGACTGCCAGGAACAGGGGAGGATACAATACACCCTCTTTTTTCCTTGTTTTGTTTACACTGCATGTATTATTTGTAATAGAAATTGAGATATTACAAATTGGTGTATTGTAAAGGGCGTGCGTTACTAACTGTATATTGGTATGTATTAGGTAAAAGAGGTATTTGGGTACACACACAGCATTTGGTGGTGCTAATACTACAAGGTGCCGGGTGTCTGACTCCCCTTTTTTTCGTTAACGTACATACATTTATTGAAAAGCAATACAACAACCATTAATATGATTAAAATCACAGATAACTAAATGTCACAGTAAGTAACATAATATAACATAACACATAACATCACGCCTGTAACCCCCGAAGGGTTAAGCAGAGGTGTAGTGAACCTAACACCCACATTTCGCCAGTTATATTTAAGTCTCATGTAATAGGGGGCGGGCCTATTGCCATCAACCGGGCACAAATCCAGACCCCGATCTGTTACTGAGAAATTCCTAATGGAAACAACCATTCATATTATTTAAATCATAGATAATATTGAGTAAACATTACTAAAAGTCACAGTAAGTGGGTATAGAAATTACAGTTTTATCTTTAACTGGCTGGTCGTGTTCGCTCAATTTCTTAGCAAACTAACTTTAGATCCGCTCAGGGGTAGTTTCCAAGAATTATTACTTAGTAAGTATAGCTCTGCACCCTCTGAGGAACATTTCCTCTGAATTTCATGTTTGTATCTTTAGTGTGCGCGTTGTCCGTCCTTTATTACTGTTTATTGGCATAAGTAAGTATCTATCTATCTATTAGTTATTCAAGTAGGTTTAATCAAGACTTGGGAATTCTTCTATTTAAAAAAAAATGTACAACCAAAATATTCTAATGGTCCTAAATTACCCGAGACATAAAATTTTCGTTTTACGTAACATAACATAACATCACGCCTTGTTTCCCCGAAGGGTAGGGCAGAGGTGACCCTGTAGCAGGTACACCCACATTTCATTCGTAATTTTTTTTTTTACGTAATTATTTTAATATTAGTGTTTAGGTCGGTTTCCCCCCAAAGAGAAAGGACCGTATGGTATAGTGGAGCACAAAAGTATTTGTATACAACAGTGTATGAATACTATTTCTATGTAAATAACAGCATCCTTGCAAAGGATGTGTGCAATTAGTAAGACAGAATGACGGACTAGCAATGATCTGGGTGTTTGTTCTCGCTTCGATTCCCTTTCCGTGGGAAGGTCAACCGACCGCGACCCCATGGAGACTTGAATTGCTGTAGTCCTCCATGATAAAGCAGGTTGCTTTAAAAAAAAAAAAATTACGTTTTTCACAATTTGCAGGTTAGTGTCAGGTTGTATGTTGATAAAAATACGATTCGCGATAGTAAAAAATATCGTCACTGGAAAGGCAAAAATACTTAACCGCCATATAAATAATGTGGCGGTTAAGTAATTTGGCCTTTCCAGTGACGTATGTATTTACAGAATTGTAATCATTAAAATCACCAATACAACTCTAAGTTCAAATTGGCCTCGAATGTCATGATTTCATGAAATCAGTCATTCAATTACATGCACGCTATTATTACTGACCTGCAAATGTCAAATAACGTAAGAAAATTTGAATTTAGATGGGGACCTTGGCGCTTTCGCCTAAAATGAAAATGATCTACGGGTCAAGGTCAAGGTAACTAATGCCTTAGTTTGTTGTTCCACTGTTTAGGCAGACACTATATAAGTATCTTGCATCTGTTTCGTTAAAAAAGTAGTTTTGTATTATTATATTTCCTCTTTCTCAACAGCACGAAACTCAGTGAAGAAAATGTGTGAGGAATCTTGCTCTTTATGAATACCTCACAAGACTCGTGAAATGTCTGGATTTTTGTTCGCATCATCAATTAATCAACCCCGAAGGGTTGAGCAGAGATGTACCAATAAATAATTTAACATTTTACCACATTACTTACTTAATCGTGATGAGTTGATGACACATAGATGACAGGGATTGGTGACTCGATGGCTGAACATCTAAGACGTCTTCTTCATAAGTGGGTTGGATTCATCATAGCTGTCTTAAAATGAACAATTACTGCAACAATCGTGAATCATCGGCTTTTTTGCATCATTGGAATTGATAAAATTTGTTGTAGGTAGGTATATAATTTACACAGTAAGAATAATATTAAGCAGCTATCACAGAAAATTTTAAATGTAGTCTATTAGAAACTCTTCTTTAACAGCGACCAACACTTTAATAAATTCTTTGCTACAATTTACAAGCTACGGATAATATTACTTTACTGCTCTTTCCTAAGAATAATAGGTACTCAATCTGATATTTTCGTGTAGACGGTGTGGTGTCATCGTCAGCATGGTTGTTATCTCATTATCGCACTGATTAGCGTTGCTGACCGTGCGGTGCGCAAACAATGGTGTTTATCATGGACCAATCATATCATGGGATTTACATAGTACGGACCTTGGCCTTGTGGCGGCCTCGCTATGCGCCCGTGTCATCCGTCATGCCATCACTCGATAGCACGCGAAATATACTTACAATCTACGTTATTTTGCTGAGAATCGACCGAATATTAGCACACCCTTGACCAGACTGTCGCGTTTATAATATCAACGTGAAATATGTTGAAACTCAGTCTACCTAACAAACGATTATTTCTACGATACCTAGTTATGAATGTATTTTCCAAAGAACGCCGCCAAGTATGAGTAATATGAATGCCAAGCACCACCAGTGATTTACATTCAGAGACAGTTTCCGTCTACCAGACTTTATTAATGTTGCTGTATTTTTACAGTAGAAAGCCATTTGAAAAGGAAATCTGCGGAAATGCTGGCTCTTTGGAAAATCAATTGTCCCGGATGCAACTTGTAAGTATCTACCTACTGGCTACGTAGCTAGTTAGGGAAGAACTGTGCAATTTGATATTGAAGAACAAATCTTTCAGGGTAGTGCTAAGTCTTCTGGAAATACAAACAAGATCTTACCTTCAAAAATCTAAGTAGGCTGTCCCACAATATTAGAACAAAAGTTGATATAACGGGGAGAATTATTTACCAGAAAAACTTTCCTATTTTCATTTCGAAGCATTGTTTATAACTACATATTATGTATAATCCTTATTACCTACATCTCTAAAAACAAGAACATAGATAGATGAGCTATGTTCTTCGAGAAAATACCACGTTTCTATTAGTTTCTTTGTACGTAAGATTTTGCGGTGGCGGTGTCCAATTTCAATTGCGAAGTCAAGGTTTTTTATTCTAATGAACTATTATAGCGTAAACCAGTGAATAGGGGCCTCCATACGAATGAATAGGCTGCAGTGTGACGTCAATTTTTCATTATGTAGTATATCGCCTCTTTGCTTCAATAACGTGATAAGTCCGACAATAATATTGTCGGACTTATCACGTTATTGATGTAAAGAAGCGATTATATGCTTGCCATTTTGTTAAAAACGTACCTATGTACGAAAGTATGATGCATCTGCGTAATTCTACGAAACCTTCATCTTATCATAAGTACATCTATATTACTTAACGGTTCCATAAACTCAGTGCTGCGAGCATACACATAGGTGCCTCTACGCACGTTATTTTCGAACAAAAACAAGCGAACTGCATGAAACAGCTCTGCAGCGCCGCGGGCGATGTGCCGCTAGGTTTTTGTTTTATAGGCAAACTTTTTAATTAGCATGCAAGGTCTGTCAAAGCTCATAATAATCGGGAATGTGCAACTAGGCCCCTGCACGGAAGTGCGTCGCTACTCACTGCGATGTACTCGACTGCTGGCAGTTTCAAAAGGTTCGCATTGCACATTACCGCTGCTTAAAACACAAGCTTGTCAAACAAGTTTGCTAATTATTTTTTTGCAATCATACATTTGCATGTAATTATTCGTTTAGATTCGTTAGTGGGTCAGTGGATTTTAGATATTTAAATGTTGTAGGAAATAATTATGAATGAGTCGTGTTGTGAGAATTTCGAGTCTCATTGTTTTTAACCTTTTCGTAACATATTATTTACAAAGAAAAGAAAAGTCATGCATAGAAAACCATTTACCGGTTTTAAGACTGAAGTCGATTGTAGATATTTGCGATAATATTGAAGTTATGATAAAATATCGTAGCCGGTAACTGCTAAAGCCTAATTTGAGTTTGTGCTAGTCTCGAGAAGTTCATTGAAACTTCGATCGGCGCTAATCCGGCCGGGGCTAACCCGGCTACGAAGAAAGTGGTACAACCGTAAAAATAATATTATATAAATTGAGAGCGACTTTAAAATCTAGACCTGTTTCAAGTTATTGATATGTTTAACAATAAACCACAAGACTGATAAAAACGTGACAGCTGGTTAAAATTCTATCCGGTAGAGTCATGCATCATATGGTTTGGCTTTATGATTCTTATTAATTTCTAAGTACAACATAGTGACACAAATTGATAATGATTTCCATACCTACTGTTGAAAGAAATCGACACATTTTTATATGAACCACCTGTTTCATTTAACTGTGAAAACTCACGTTGTGTACAGTCGTAGAACTAAATAAGTTTTTGCAACAGTTTTTTCGTCGTTGTCGATTTCATTTGCGGATTCGTGTCAATCAAAGTATCGGTGTGCTGTGGAGTCACGTACCACTGACGTCAGCGTAACACTTTACACACAATTGTACTAAAACCACTGTTTAGTAGAGTATTTTTCCTTTAGATTGAGTTTATTTTGTTATAGGTAATTTAACTAGCACGTTTGTGAAGAGGATAATTGATATTCTACTGAAAAGTTACTATACAGGTTAGATAGCAAAGCTGTCAAGTTCAATAGTTGTTTATGCATTTCTTTGTTTTGATCGTAAATATATTGAACATCCTTTTGCCTGCGTTTAGAAAATATTCACGAAACTACTTAGTAACGTAAAACGAATAAACTCGCACTAGGCTAAACTATTTGAAAATGAAATTGTAAAACTCAGTATGAAACTATGTAGGAGTTTCGATTGCCGACCGAAATACAGAAAATTTACAATTATATTTCACTGCAGCAGTTTGAAGCGGCCTCTTGTAAAAAGCAAAGCGTTTAATTAAAGGCTGTTAACAGTTTTAACTGAAGCGAACGTACCTACTTGTATCTACAACGTTTTTATTTGCTCGAACATATACCTAGTTTAATCTGTGTCATTAAGAAGCTCCATTTTTTTTAATACAATTGTTTTGTTCTTTAAATGGATAACGGCTGCGTCCTTAACTGTTAAAGAACCATTCTGCCAACTTGTAATATGACGACATTGTCTCAAGTAATTGGACCTTAGGGTATTCACCGTGGAACGAAGACTTTGTTTGAACAATGCCCTGAGTATTAATTACTTTGATTCCCAATGGAAATCCAACTTTGGAATTCAGAAGTGAAAGTAAACAGTTCGTTTGATTAATACAATTTTATTTTCATAATAATAAGTTAATGAAACTTGTCTTATCGTGGTTAGTTCTCTATATATTTTTTTTAAATATTTTGTTACTCATTGGGTACAATGTATCTCAGGTTTATCGCATGTGGTTTTAAATATAATGTTTATGGCCAATGGCCAGTGGTCACAATGTTCTCTTAGTCATAACGAAACGAATTCAATAAATGCTTGTGACATGATTCACCGATGCACGTCGCCGGTGCATACCACGCTTTCCGAGTGGACCTCTTATTTAAATGTTGTTTTCAATACGATACAAAAAGATGTATTTAAAAGTAGAAAACACGTTTGTTAATGACCATGTTCACTAACTCCTACCAAAATGTTTACATGTGAAACGCCTTACACGATTACATAGCAATAGATGTTGGATTGCACACTTTGAGTTATTCAGCAATCAAGGAACTTGATTAATCATTGTACATTTTAACAAAAATACTAAAAACCCGACTGCAAAAACACATAGCTGAAAAGAGAAAACAAGCATTTTTATCTATAGAATTTTAGTATTGCATGCGGGATAAACCAATAACCTGAAATATGGTGTAGGTACTTAACGTTTGTTTCCGCCTGCAATACCAAATTCTTCTTTTTTTGGAATCATACATTTTGGCGCCAAAAATCGGTGACACTCGCATAATACCGACAAATCTAACGACATATCATTCATCAAACTCGGTTCAGTTGTTTAGTAGTACTAACTATAGAGACGGATTTACGCATTTGAACGAATTTTATGTTAATATTTTACCAATTTTTAATATTGAACAAATACTTACTTATACAGTTCAAACAAAACATAAACCTCCTTTTTGGCTTCGCCGCAGTCGGGTAATTAAGGTTTTTTTTGACATCGACGTTTACCATCGACACGAAAAAAAGAACATGGTCTTTTTTGTCAAAAGCTTAGAAATAGGTCGTAGATATTTACTGTCATAAGCTGTAGAGATAGATTGGGCGTTTAAAATATTTGAGTAGGTTCCTACTTACCTAAGTAAATATCTTTGTACGCAAACCTACCTAGCTACCAATACTAACTTTAAATCAAAATAGACATTAATGTAATTAATGTTTGGTTTAAATAATAAAAGTGTATATGCACTTGGCTTGTGTTAGTAGGTGGAACCGTGTAACGATCATAGCATAGACCAATAGATTAATAAATAGATAAAGGGTTTACTGCTTTACAACTGAAAACTCTAAACAAACGAAACCAACTGCTCAGCTAGTACATACCTGTCTTAATTAACAAACCATTTTCATTGCGAAGTAAGACAACTAACACAAATTAATTGGTGTCATAATAAATCAGCGGTTACTGAAGTTGCGACGATGCAAGAGGTGAAACTGTTATCATTTCGTCGCACGAACGAAAGACAGAGAACAATAAGTGTTACAGTTTGGCAACAGTCCCGCCGACGACGAGTCGACGCGGCGACGACGCGACGGAGGCGTGTGGGAAAGTGTCCACATGCACCGACAATTCCCCGGGAGCCTTCAAAAGCCCAAGTTTGTCGAGCTATGCGACAGAACAATAGTTTCAACCATTTAGGATTTCGGCTACATTGCTTCGTGCTCGACACATACGAATGCCGCTATTCCGTGGCGGGAATCGATTCTCCTTTGTCTTGATGTGGGCTACACCGGGATTGTTGCTGTCTACGAAGAAAGCCTTCTTTAGATGTACCAAAGCGCAAGAGGGAAACGGTTTTATCTGGTGGGAATTCTTTATTTATTTAGGTTGAATCAAGCGTGAACGGAATTTCTCATTACTTTATTGAGTAAGCACTAGCTTTTCCCACGACTTCGTCTGCGTGTATTTTTGGAATCGGATTAGTAGTTCCGAAGATTACCCCTACATACAAACTCATAAATTTTACCTCTTCATAATATTAGTATAGATAGGCACTTTCAGCTAGAAGTTTTGAAAGATTCGCAGGTTATCTGAGATTAGAGAACTGCTACAATTTCACTAACCTGGCATTACGACATGGGGGCAATGCTGGTGCACATCCTGGTGCTGATCCTCACGACAGGTCACGGAACAAAGGAAATGTGGATTTGTTTGCAACCACGTTGAACAGTAACTTAATATTTATCTATTTGATATGTACACCATAAAACGTTAAATATAAATAAATTCTACATCTAATTAAATCATAGTACATTCCCTTGGCATCGGCTTCAGCATCAGGCAGACTGTTGCAAATAAATTGCTGATAGCTTGGTCTTGGTACTCCGTCGAGCCGTCTATGGTCAGGAAAGGAACGAAAGATGGTGCAAGGGCGTGAGTTTCATCTCCGTATCGTTTCAGAAGAATGGAACCACGCTCGCTGTTCACGCACTCCCATATTTCTTGAATGTTTACATCGTGCTGGTTACCACACTGAAAGAGTAAAAAAAACACGTAGTTTCTGGTTTTGTGTTATTTAACTGTTAGGACTTTGAAAGACCTGTATACATACACAAACTCGCGCCTTCTTCCTATGAGGGTAAGCAGAAACTATAGAACGCCACCTGCTACGCTCCTTACATACTCCTATTACTTACATATTACCTATATTAAGTAGAAATAATAGATTGCAACATCAAAGTCCTTAGGAGCAACAAGCAAATTATTTTACAAACGTGCAATTTTCTATCCTTGTTTTTCCTATTTTAGTACTAAAACTGCGTGCAGCTTCTTTGAACAATGCACTCATCTCGTAGAATCCCAACACAAAGGTAAATAATACCTACTCGGGCCCGAAGCCATCTGAATGGCACTAGAGTTAAAACTGGAAACAAACTGGTAGTCTATTATGGCAGTACCCATTTACTGGTTGTTCCGACTTGACAGAAACAACTCAGAGTAGGTACACGTCATTATCTGATTTACCTGTTTTGTGAGAATTATATTTAACTAGGCAGAAACTGGTCTCAGCTTATTTTAGGTCTACGCTTTGTACTGTCAATTATATCATGTTCAAGTCTTGCATGCCTTGTTTATAGAAACTTGTTTAGGCAATCATTTGTAATGAAGTGATATTTTTAGTAAGTTTTCATTACCAAAGTTTTCACCTTAAAATGTAAACCAGAGAACTCGTGATTTATGCTGTTATTCAAGTCTTCGCTGTGTCTAACTTTTAGCAACCTGCTTTTTGAATCCTCACTAAAGCAGAGCATTTTATGCAGCACTGCCTCGTTGGTCTAGTGGTCCCAAGCGCTACTGCTGAGCTCCAGGGTTCGATTCCCAGGTCAGGCAAAGTGTTATTGGGTTTTTCGATCAGAAATTTTTCAGTAGCAGCGCGGAGCACATGCGTACAGAAACATGCGCCCGGAGTTTGAATTTGTGCCCGGTTGATGGCAATAGGCTCGTCCCCTATTATATGAGTCTTAAACATTGCTGGCCAAATGTGGATGTATTATTATTGTACCTATAGGTACCGACACCTCTGCCTAAACTCTTGAAGGATTACAGGCGCGATGTTATGTACGAGGCAGGTGTTACAAAGTTGACGGCTTGTGTAATATTGCGCAGAAAATCTATAGCGCAGGCTTCCCAGCCAGCACAAACCTTCTGAGTAAGTTTTGTTTAACAGCAGTCATAGAAACTAATCACTGAATAAGACTACCGTAATTAGCAGATTTGGCGTTTCTCAGACGTTATTCAAGCAATTTGGGCGCAAAATAATACTGCTAATAGCTATGTAATAGCAACGTAACAGATGAATAAGTTTTGAATCATTGTACGACAAGCTCGTATCGAGTATCTTCTGCATAAAAGCATTTTGTTCTTTAACACAAGTATTACAGCTCTGTTAGCCAGATGATGAATGAATGATGAATGAACTAATGGTTAAGCCCTTCAAAGCTCCGATATTCAGATGATATACAGCGTTTAGCTCATTTCAGTATATTTGATCAAGAAGTTAATCAAATTAAATTGAAATTGACAAATCCAAACAGCGTCCCTAATATATATGGCCAAATTACCTATCGTAAATACATGTTACCCTTATTTATGCTTAGAGGAAGAAATTGTTGGTGCGCATGCAACTTTACCGTGTATTTATATATACATTTCGTGTAAAATTTTCACGCACTACCTGATAAGTCGGGTTTTGGAGAAATAAACCACATTTCGTCTATTGATATGTTTTTACGTGTGATATATTTATTTATATTTTATATATTTTTTTTAATATTACTTCAGTGTGGGAAAGAGATGAAGCTCTACAGGACGTATAGCTCCATCTCTTTCTCCCACTGAAGTAATATTAAAATAATACTGCTTTTGAGCTGGTGGTAGACCCCCTGTTCTTTTTCTATTTTTCCATGAATGTGGAGTATTTGTAACATTTTTTTGTAAGGAGACATTTCCACACAACCACTACAAAACAAAGCGCAGTTAGCCGCTTAAATGCTGACTAACGTTCCAGAACAGTTCTTCTAGCTTAAAAAATATCTACTTTTCGTGAATACACAGCAAACATCTGCATAAGAATCTATTACTATTGCTTTAACCACAGTTAGCTGCAAATGACGGTAATTTCGTACTTAAAGCTGCATAAAGTAGTTATAATAGCTATCTTAATTTCCGTTAAGTTACTATATGCTTTATAACAGAAATAACGCCTATTTTATACAGCAACTGTCAAAATGTGGTGTGTAATACAACTAAAAAGAACAGAATATAACTTATCCAGTATCATGCTTGATAGTGGGATTTTAAACCCATGTTATACAAAAGGTTACACAAATTCTTGAGTAACAGGTCTTTTTATGATGATTATTCAGTTTTAAGAAATAAAATCCGCAAATTACAAAACTAACTCAGCTAATAGCAAAAAAAAAACTTTAATACAGAACTTCGTAAAACACACAGCTTCTATACATATATAATAAAGCTTAACTCTGCATAAGGTGAAATTGTTGGCCAGTTATCTGACTTGTGTGCTGCCTGGGTTGCACCGTGTTGCCGAAACACTCCGGGATGCCGTGCTGGCAGGTGAACTTGTAGCCGCCGAACACACGCCGAGTCTGAAACATGGAAAGGAATCTGGTTATTTTTGAAGTTCTTCGATTTTTTTTAACCTTCTTTTATAAAATGAAGGTTTTACAGAACGCCGTTTTTATTTCATTGCGGATTCACTTGTTCAACAACTTGAATAGCTTTTCCTACTCGCTTTGTGTATTAGGATTGTGTTTAAAGCTTCTAAGATTTTCCTGCGAATCCACAGCGTAGGAATTAGGAAACTATGATCTACTGGGTCAATTTAAATTAACTAGCTAAAAATCATTAAATTGTATTTTTTTCGTTTTATATACATTTTAGATAACTATACCAATCGCACCATCATCTACCAGCATTGGTGTCGGCTTCCAGTCTAACTGGATGCAGGTGAATACCAGTACTTTAGATGGAGCAGCTGCCTATCTCACCTCCACAACCCAGTTACCCCTTGGTAAGACTGGTTGTCAGACTTTCGGGCTTCTGACTGCACGTCTGCGGAGTATCGCTAGCTATTTTAATTTGACCCTGTATATGTAGATACTAGTGTAAGGTTATGTCATATTAAGTGAACTTGAAAGTGGTCTGAATTGCGTTAAGCGCAGTTTATAGATACCTAATAGCTTTTTCAACTTGCTACGGAATTACGGTTCTCAAAAGTGAGAGAGCGATTGAGAAGAGGATATTACTAGAGCTGGCCGTACTTTTAGTAACCATTGCCAGGAAGGCTGATTCAGTATTTGGACCCACCAAATACTGGGCCCTCCTCTGGTGAGAATGGTGACGGTCTGCCCACATGCGGCTGGCCAAATGACTATAATATGTATCGCCGCTCAAAGACGTGTTATGGTTTAAAAAAATTAATCATCTTGTTCTGGAAGGAATGCTGATACTTATATAGTATTAAAGTATCAATAACGCCAATCTCATACCCTAAGGTGCAAGACCCAGGTGCTAGAGCGGGCTCTGCAAGCCTAATGCAGCAACTCTAGCGCCATTTTGGGCACAATATTATGCAGCTTCCAGTTCCATTTCAACTGCACAACAGTGGCACAAAAGTTCCTCAAGAACTGTAACAAATGATTAACGCCATACTAGCGCTCTTATGCCGCTATTTTTGTGAACGCGAGTGAACGAATGAATGTAATATATGGATCCAGTTCAGTATTTTAAATGTGTTTGTAAAATAAAATGGTAAATTTCAAGCGTTTTTATTCTACAACCATTAGCGCCATCATTAAAATATTATTTGTAAAGTTTAAATTACATGCATTACTGTTTCGTGATATAAGTCAGCGGCTAAGAACGCTTCCAAATTTACTGTGCATATATATGACGTTCTTTGAGTAATATTGAAGCGCTTTTATGATAACATCAAAATGTGAAAAGGTATGTAATAAATTTCATACATTTTTCTAATATTTTTTTTTCAATATATATATTGAAAGTGTGCTATCTGCAATATATTGTTTGTATATGTGAAAAAAAAAGACATTTTCTCTGAAATATATCGGGTAATCTCTAAATTTTGCAAGTATAAAGAAAAAAACTCTTTGAAAACATAGCGTCCATGCAGTGAGCTTTAGCGGGCAGGTCTCACCCCAAAACTTCCATTATGCGGATTAAACCGCTTATTTTAACTCGTCTAAAGCTCAAAATAATTTTTATTTCTTTAGTGCAGTTTGAATCGTAAAATAGGCTGCAATTTTGCCGTTTTTGTTTTGCAGGCTTACGTTGTGTTTTATGTTTCGTTTGGTTTGGAGATCCGTAACGTGTGATTGAAGAAATTAAATCCCTCATTCAAGTAAGTAACATTCAACTCTTAATATCAAAAACTTCTAAACAGATTTTGATATTTTGTGTGTAGGTACTTTAGGTACTGGAAAAAAACATAGGACACTTTTTATCCCGGAAAAACTTCCACGCGGGTGAAACCGCGTGTGCAGGTAGTTTAATAGGGTGTATCCCATCTGGCCCGGTGACTTGGCCCGGCACCGGGCCACATGGGACAAAAAAGTTTTAACTGGCCCGGTGATATGTTTACCGGGCCAGATGACACAAATCAAGTGCCATCGTCCCCGGAAAGGGGAGAAAAGAGGATACGCCTCGATGTAAATGGCTGAATGGTAGGTTAGGTTAGGTTAGAACTGTGACCACATAACACACCGCACGAGCCGAGCGAGCGAAGCGAGCGGTGCCGCGGTAGCGGCCAGTGCCAGAAACCATTTAGGCAAGTTTATCCCACTGCTACCGGCCGCACCTAGTTTTAGCCGGCTAAAACTAGGTGTAGCCGCACTTCGGGTTTTAGCCGTAACATATCGACCACACAAGAATTACGTTTGCCTGACAACTTTTCAGCAAATGTTTCAGCAGTTTGATTTATAAGTTCAATCCCTTTCATAGATGCATATAGTTAGTATTTCACAAATTACGAGGCGTATCCTCTTTTCTCCCCTTTCCGGGGACGATGGCACTTGATTTGTGTCATCTGGCCCGGTAAACATATCACCGGGCCAGTTAAAACTTTTTTGTCCCATGTGGCCCGGTGCCGGGCCAAGTCACCGGGCCAGATGGGATACACTCGTTTAATATACCTACATTATTACTAACAGCATAACTTTTAGGTAGGTAGTTATTTTTTCGGTTCATTTTCAACATATCATTTAAAATAATTAAGGCTTAAAATAGTAATAGGTGTAAGAAGATGCACTTCCATAGGGTATAAATTATAATAAGATCTACTCGTAAATAAGATTGACGGACAAACACACCAAAGATTAGGACTCCCTACTGGGAGTATCCCTCTACTATAAGAATCGTTGTCTATTGTAAGCCTTGTTTAGAGTAGTTCGCTAAATGGCTGTACCTACCTACATTATGGTATCGGGTTATAAAGAGTGTTTGTGCAGAGAAATACAAGTGGTTAATATTTAAAAGATTACAGTGTTATTTATAACAGTCGTTTTTTTTTTGCAGCTTGCAGCGTTGTTTCTGCTCCAACAATGCAAAATTCTGAAACTGTTTGATTGATGGCGAAGTATTTATACTTGGATACAGATTTTACACCGGAAGTAGCTGCAGTTAAAGAAAATGTATCGCAAGTGATCCAAAATTCAGATGGTACCGCGGAAATTGCAAATAATCAAAATGTAATATTCGCAAATCACCCGTATTTATGAGACTTGACTTATCATTTGGGCTTGTCTCCGCTGAATTCCTAGAAATACACAACATCACTGGCAATATGTGTAAAAACTAGATAAAATAATGTTATATAGTAAAATAGTGTACATGATTTAGCGGAATTAAAAAGTGACTAAATCAAATTTACCTTATGATTTAATGAGCCTTATTATATATTATACTACCACTCATCTCTCATCAATAACGGTTTTATCACCATTAGTTGAATAAAATCTACCTGCGGTACCCTTACTCGTTTTTATTCTTCTCGATTCGATTCAGGCGATTTCAACGGTGCAGGTTTACTCTATTATACTACTCAAGGGAGTATTGGTCCCATTTCTAAAGTTCAAGGTATGCTTTAGTAATATTTATTGACTTTCAGGAACTTGTGCCATATAAGAGTTCTTATTACCCCTATTACCAGATTTTTAAGTAGAATAACAGTGGTTATTTCAACTCTTATACATCTGCTTTAAGCAGTTAAGCGCCGTTTAACAGTTACAAGAAAATCCTGTAAGCAGCTTTCAGTGACCAAATACCATTTTAAACTCTCTGTTACAGAGGTAAGTAATAAATAGGCTCTAGAATGAACTATTATAAAGGTAAGGGTAGTATTTGGTTCCATTACTGTAACTCTTAGTTACTTTTGTAGCTACAGACGTTATCGGAGGCAAATATGCAACTTAAAACTGCTTCTTGGACTCTTAAGCTATTATACAACTTAAAGTTATAAAAATATGCTGCAATTTCCACCAGTGTGTTGTTGGGATTGTAACCACTTTTTGCTTTTAATGCCATCCTTATGCCAACGGTATAGAAGTTAAAATAGGTTCAACGGACTGTAAAAAAGGTTTGTTTATAAATATCTAATCTTATTTCAAATGGAGTATAAATGATTTTTGTAATTTACTTCCTTCGTAATCTTTTCCATTATTCTTATCATGTCTAGCATGGACATTAGGTATCATTAGGTAGGTATATATTTTGGAAACATTAAAACTGAGACCTACTTTTAATGGACATATAAGAAACACCACTAGTTTTATTTTATTAATTTTAATAATTGAAAGGCATAATGCGACATGGTACTTCTGTATTGCTTTTCGTTGATGACGTTTGTTATTAGGAACTTAGAATGTTGAAACACACAAAATATGTAATTCTAAATAAATCTAATATAAAATCAACATCAAACAAAATAACTAGAAACATGAAAGTGCTTATAAACATTCAAAATAACATATTATATCGCCTTATAGATAGATCGCCGGTGATAATAAATCAATCTCAAATAAAATCTGAAACAGGAAAATTAATAGTAAAGAGATATTTAAATACTACACACAAACATGAACAAAAATCAAGTGGAATAAGATTAATAAGAATAGGACAGCAAATAATTTTATATCTTCACAATATTTATTAGCACATCAACGCGACGACGCTCAATGTCATTCTTCTTCACTGACTTCATCAGTATCTAGGACAGTAGGTGGCAATAAATGTCACAAAATTTAGAATACCAAGAAGCTGAACTGAACTAAGTACTGATCAACCAATACATGGTCTATTGGAAAAGCAGATAGAGGAATTTATATCTGAAATATATGGAGTTCAGAAGTCTACGGTGAATGAAGCTCGACTTAATTTTTTTTTTTTAAGTTTTGGTCCTGCCAGAGATAATTAATCATTTGATAAATATCTACACAGGTTTGATGCTTCATTATTGCCACCATCAAAACCAAATCTAAAACAACAAATTTTACGAGCCAAGTATTATAGGTATATCAATTATATGGTCAAACGCATTCAAGAAGATTCTAACCATTCTCCTGCCTGTTGATTATGGCTAGCCATAATATTTTAAGTCGAGCTTCATTGACCGTAGACTTCCGAACTCCAGATATTTCTTTTTGTGACGAAAAGTACGGCTGTCTCTTAGACTAAAAACACACAGTTTAAAGAAAAGGTACAATTTACTTTTCTTAGAATTACTTAAACTACTCCCGCACACTCTGGTGGTGGTGTCTTAAAAGCTGCGCACACGTCTTTCAGGAAGTCGTCTCCGTCATTAACTACCCCATTGATTAAAACGTAGGGAACGTATTTGTAGCCAACTTTTTTGCTTTCGTCTCCATAATATTTAAGGAGTGCAGCACCTTTATCCCCTTTTGCGCATTGTTTTATCCACTCTGGGTCTACGTTCATGGTCTTTCCACACTGAAAATAATTAATTTATATGATATGATACACATAAACAAAAAGAGAATCAAACAAATAATCAAATGTTAAGCAACTCCATGCTCAACCTAATTAAAGAAATACATAATTAGTAGGTATCGTCATCTTCTTATGAATTGATTAAATTATGGTATGAATTGAAAACACATATTGCTTGAAATTCTCGAAAAAAAAAATTGGTTATTATTATTAAGTAAGCATCATTTATTATTTTCATCAATGCAAGTTTTAGTGTAATTTTTTACCGACTTCGAAGATAGGTTTTTTTTTTCATAATTCTGACAATTAAAGCTTACCTCATCAGCAGCTTTGTCGTCAGAACCATGTTTGGTTCTTGAGAGTTCCATCATGCAGGCGTTGAAGAACACCGCTTTGGTCATATTGCCCAGGTGTTCGATGGCACAAGCATGCAGCTTATTGCCATAGCACTCATCCGGACCATGCTGGCACTTGATCTCGTACTCGCCGTTACCCTTGTCTATTGTCTGTGGAACGAAAGTAAAATAAAACAGCTGATATTACTATAGGGATATTTTTACCTGAAAATAACTGAAGTAGTCCAACCTGACGAAGATTATTGTAGAAAAGGTTGAAAAAAATACACTGTTATTGAAGGGGTTTCACGTATCTCTGAACTCTGACTATATTATTTCATCAAATTATTTTTTGTTGTTAACAAATTAACATTGTATTCTACAGGGTTATTTTAAATGGGTAAGTAATAGATGATATAACAACAAAATCTCTAATATTAACAACATATAACAATGGAACCTATAATTTTATTTAATATAGCGATTAGTTATTATAATAAACGATTGATATAATTTTAAAATAACTAATTTTTATAAGCATAACATACATTAAATATAAAATCATTTGACATACCACTCAAAAGATATAAAACTTATTTGGTCTAATATGATGAAAACGCCTACTTAAAAACACAAAGCAAAATTGCATAACTAGTAACTAATTACCACCTGTGCTAAGATAGGTCGACGGAGCCCCGCTTGGCGGGGCTCATATTTCTGGGTGGTTTAAAAAAAAATAACCACTAAGGCTAAGGCGGGAGCTCCGCTTCGCTTCGCTCCCGCCTTAGCCTTCTAACCTAACCTATCCGAGTCGGGGTACTCTGAGTCGGGGTGTTAACCATAATGACGTTTTTTACAAAGCAAAATTGCATAACTAGTAACTAATTACCACCTGTGCTAAGATAGGTCGACGGAGACCCGTTAAAAAAAAAACTGTTCTTGTTTTATCATGTTTAGATATCGATCCGCGTCTGCGGAGTTCAGCTAGCTAATTTAATTAAACCTTATATAAGTAAAAACATTTGGTTTTTATTTTTTATATCTACACGAATCTTAACTCGAAACAGCCTAACTGTTTGGCTGCTTCAAGTCAGTGACTCCTTCAAACTGAAGGCAGAATGCACGGAAAAAATCTGCGAATAATTTTCATAAATAAAATATAAAGTTACATTATGATATTATGTCCTGGCAAGTGTGTTGAAAAACGTTGTTTGACACACAAGAGCATGTCATTCCCGACTTGTATCAAAATTTAATAGTAAGTACATTACAAGTTTGACAAGTTACCTATAATTATAAGTACAAGAAATAATTTAAATAAAACAAAATACATAACACGAAAATCATACGAAGGAAAACAAAATGAAAAAATAGAACGGGTACAAAATTATACAAATTAATAATAATAAAAAGAAAGAATTGAAAGGGTTGTTTTATCGAATTTGGATCTAAGTACTTATCGGATTTTTTTCTTTTGGTTCCTTTATTCCAATCGGTATACCGGCTTGCAGCAAGCCAGGTGATTTTTAGTAATGATTATATGATATATGATATCTATACATATGAATTAGGTTTCTGATACTGAGGGCAAGACTCACAGATGATCGCTTTAAGGCTCTTTCAAACAGGCACGGGTGGAAACCGCGGGAGGGGGCGCCCTAGGAGGACATGTAGTGACCTTATTGGGGATGTTCTTCTGAAAGGTCAGGTGAGTAGTACTCGCAACCGGCGTGCGTGTATGACCATGCATGAACGTAAACGAGGCAAAGGGAGTATGTGAAGATCGTGGCGGGTGGCGTTTTGTAGTTTCTTTTGTATGCCACCAAAAAAGGAATTTTAGTTTCAAGAATATAGGTAAGTACAGTAAGCGCTCAAAAGTGCATGAGCACGCTAAGAGTCGTATTGCTGTGAACACGCGGTATAGCTCGTACATTTGTATGTGTAAGCAACACGATACACACACCACAGATAACGCAGTTACACGAAACAACAATATATTTCCGTCGCTTTAAACATGCTAGTACACACGCACTATGCGCGTGAACTTGACCAGTTAATGGCATTGCTAAAATTCGATAGTTACTTAACAATCGCAGATAGCAGAAAGCGTTAAGCGTTGGTATGGAATTCAATCTGCCTCAGGTTCTAATCTCGTGAAACACAGTGCGGTTTTTTGCAAATATTATTATTTTTGTTTTCGATAATAATATTTTTTAAATATTGCTGCTTTTTTATGTTGTTATTGCAATAAAGGTTTTAGAATAAAAAATGCGTGATATATGATAACAAAATTAAAAAATATATGTTTATTCGTTATATTTATTTTACATAAGTTAATAAACTGCTACAATTATTTATCATTACTTCAGCTGAATAAGATGTGAAATAGATGTCAAGAAACTTAGAAGCAGTTTGTATTATTTAGACATATTTAAATTATGAAATATTTTAAATTTTTAATGGATTTTTTCACCATAAATATTAAGCTTTGATCATGGTCGAAGTAATTAAGTAATAAATAAGAATATTAGACTACTTAAAATGTAAAAAACTACTTACAGAATAGGTAATTTTAAGGTTAAATATGGGCAGTTTGTTTATATTTTATTTGTATTAATTATTTTACATTTTATTTGACTTTAGTAAATATTGGTTGTTATTGAGGTTAAAGCTTAAGTATTCATTTTCTTTACGAAAAGAAGATTGAAACTAAACCTCAAATTTTTATCCTAAAATAATACTATTACTAAAATAATATTAAACAATTTCGGTATATCTGCAAGAAATACGACAAACACCCTATTGAAACGTGCTTAAAAAATTCGTTACCATAAATTCATGCAATAACGAATCTGTTGTTTATTAAGTTGGTACGGTCAATATTTTAAGGTCAAAAACGGTTTTCTAGCTGGTCTTCAATGATGCAAGCCTTCAGAGTGCACGGCGAACGGTTCATAATGACGTGTTTTTAATAATTCAGCAAAATGTCTCGTTGGTATGAAACCATTTGTTTCATTCACCATTTGACGTCGCTGCTACTCGATAATAAGCCCCTTCCTCATATCTCTTAACCCTCACAGTATTTCTCTAGAACAAAGAAAAACATTGTTTTTATTACACATAATACCTTATTATTTATTATTCACTAATCGAATTAAACCTCACAATGAATTTAAAACTTTAAAGGCATCTTCTGTCTCAACAATACCTCTGTTCTATCAACAATACCCTTGATTAAGATTTATGTTTAGTAAAATATGAAATATATTAATGATAACACTCACACTTAGTCCGGTTTCATTAGATATTCACTTCACTTTTACGCAGCGCAATAATATTCTCTGATCTGATCTGATCTCTTCAATATATTTTATGCCTGCTTTTTGATAATAATAACCACAACACTGCGCTAAATACTCGTCACCAATATTATCCACGAACCAAAAAAGTTCTATTAATTGAATACTCGTAACAAACTGCATCTACCCCACAGAAATCGAAATAATTTACTTAGTTTTTTGTGGTCTACCTGCTAAACTTTAATATTTATGTGAACAAGACGAATGAAACTAAAAACGAATGATGATTATTGAACTAGTCATTGGTTGCAGACAAAGTGAGTGTGTGTGTGTAATGTGCGTGTCTACAGTATTGTAACAACTTATAGAAGAAGGTCGTAAGTCAAACCGAAGCGTCAGTCTATTGCTTTGTGAGATTGCTCATGGACTTTTGGTCGGCACTGTACCTACCTAAGTACTGACAAAAGGGCTGTTTAAAGGCTTTGCTTGTCAGAGTACCCCGACTCGGATAGGTTAGGTTAGAAGGCTAAGGCGGGAGCGAAGCGAAGCGGAGCTCCCGCCTTAGCCTTAGTGGCTATTTTTTTTTAAACCACCCTTGACGCAGCTGAGAGAAAGGACACTCATTTACTCGCTGACTAAACAGGTAAATAAAATTGTCATTGCTGTCCGGGAGCCGTTGTGTCGTTGTGTGGAACACGTTTTACACGACTGCCTAAAAGGGAGTGTAATTAATCTAAGAGGTCCCGGGCGACTGCAATGACAATTTTATTTATCTGTTTAGTCATCAAGTAAATCAGTGACCTTTCGCTTTGTGTATACAAATTAACTAATACAACTTGTTTTTTAAATTTTTAGTTCGTTTTTTTGGTAGGCCAGTTGTGTTTTTTAATTATAAATTTTTATTTTGTTTATTTTAGTGATAAGTTTTATTTTAAAACATGTCATGCTAGGTGGCTTTAATTTTTAAGCATTAAAGTTGGTTTTATACTCTCACGGCGAGGTGAGGCGAGGCGTGAGAGTATAAAGTAAGTAGAGGCGTGGATGGCATGGGGATGAAATGTTTGTTTTGCATGTAAACCCTACGTAAAATGTATGTCAATAGTTTTAGAAAGTGCTCATCAAGGCCTTCAATTAGATACCCATATTGTAATAAGTGTTTTTTTTTTTTTTACACATTTGAATATGGAGCCATACTGCCGCAATTATGATGTTTTAAAGTCACTCGGGATGATGTAAGGATTCTAACGATACCCCATACATCCAAATCTGTTCAGGCATTTAATAGTTATGGTGGAACAAAGAAACTCACATATTACATACTTACATACAGAATTAACCCTGAAAACATAACACTCCTTTTGGGGCAGTCGTGTAATAAAGATAATCCCGGTGAAAAATCTACACTACCTTTAATTTATCTTTACTAACTTACACTTTTATATAAGCTTCTTCATTGTACACACGGCTACACATCAAGCTATACATTTCCAGTTTATGCTGATCTCGGACTGTATAGGATTTCTGTACAATGCAAGGTCAGCTTAAACTGGAAATGTATAGCTTGAAGGCTTGTGCAGACCAGCGCGACTTGTCGCGTCGCGTGTCGCGCCTGTTTGAAGGAGCCTTGATGTGTAGCCGTGTGTACTATCAACTTCATGTGTAAACACACTCGAGGTCCGGCTTATCTTATGGCGACTCGCACGAAGTTAATTTATTTGTAGACGAATCGACAACTCCAGAAATCGATTCGCCTACAAATAAATTAACTTCGTACGAACCACCTCAAGAAAAAATAATATTACTTAAAAGTGTCGATTCGCCCGTTTCGAGCGAGTAAATTCGGGCGAATCACCAATAAGCCCAAGGTCCATGGCACAATTATTTATTTATGTTTGATAGCACCTAATCATTACGAATGACCTGTGAAAATCTACATCTTTGTTTCATTCGGTACCACAGCATTTACCTATAGTTCAGTTACTGATTATAATTTTCATAATCATTAATAAAATAAGTGATAGACATCATTTTAATACTAGAAATAAAGATAAACTAGATCAACCATTTTTCAGATTATCTAAAGTACCTACATCTTTTATGGGGTATTGTGTTAAATGTTACAACAAAATACCTTGTGACATATTGCAATTAAATGAAAGAAAATTTAAAACTCATATTAAAAGTACACTTTGTAAACAAGCATATTACAAATTAGAGGATTATATCCAAGATAAGAGTGCTTGGAAACATGCTGGTCCTGCTCCATAGGACAATTTAGAATCAAGACAAAATCAAACTGGTTGCTAATTTAATTGTAAAATTTATTATTTTGTGTTTTATGACATTGATTTTACATTCTGTGATTACTTCCTCACACACTGACTTATTAATTACAAAATTTTAGGGAAATCGTCTACTTTACAATGTTTGTAAATATGTGAGCACCATGTATCTATCACATTAAATTATCAATCGTTGCTTAATTTTTAATTCTTTTTACCTATTGTGGTATAGTAATTTTATTCTAGGTGCATCGTCTTCACATATAATAAATTATTTAACTAATGTACGTACATATACAAACAATTGTAAAACATTTTAAAAGAGTCACGGTGGAGTTTCTTGCCCATTCTTCTCCATACGAAAACTACATTTTGGAAGGGGCGACTATAATCAATTTTATTATTTTATAATTTTTGATGTTCAAAAGTGCCCGGGCCTATTTGAAATAAATGATTTGACTTTGACTTTGACATACCTTTGCATTTCCGTAAGGATAAAGGTGCAGATTCAGGTTCGAGGCTAGCTTTTCCACTGTTGGTTTTAAGTCTTTTGTATCAAATTCCCTGCAACCAGGACAATGGCACTCATAATAAAGTTTTATGTCAACTTTTTCTGGAACCAGTGCTTGCATCTAAAACAATTAGGATTCCTTTAAGTTTTTTCAAGGTTGTTTTCGTTAAAATAGTATAAATAAAGAAATACAAACCTTATTTTCCCTAAAGTAAAAGTCTGCTGTAAAATCCTGCATCGGTTTAACCCCACCATCTAGCAAGTTTGAAAATATGTCTGCAAACAAATTAAAAGTAAAATAAGAAAATAAAAAAGAAGGGCACTAAACATAGTACCTATATATTTAAAAGTTGCAGATTTTCTTACCATCATCCTGGGCTTTTACTGCAATAAATGGTAAACTAAATAAAGAAATTATAAGAGTTTTAAGTAAATACATTGTTATTCACGTAATGGTATCACGATTGAATGAAAGCTGTACAAACTAGTCCCCAGGAGCCGACCCGACGTACACTAACGATAACGCGACGAACGGTAGCCATTTATATTTATAACGTTTCCTTACAGTCTAATTGAGAACTCATTCACACTATAATCGTGTTTATTATGTAAAATAAAATAAAAAGTTTTTTTTTTTCCAAAAAAATCCGCTTTGCAATTTTTTTATAAAAACAAGATATAATCTATAAACAATGTGTTGGCAATATTTGTTTTGGCAGTTATTTGCTCGATTTTTTTCTCTGTAACCGTTAAACGTAGCATTTAAAACTTATGATAAGTACCTACTTACTACGTCGTAAACTTTATTGAAATTGGTAGGATAGGTAGGTGTAGGTTTCAACCAATTTTTTTTATATTTGGTTTCTTCCTTATTCTATATGATACCGTTTTATAAGTCCTTGCACTATTGGTGCACTACAGCCAAGGAAACCCGTCAAATTGTTGTCTCGATAATATCAAAAATGTAACTACGTTTTTATCTTTTTGGGAACCGTGCAATATAGGTACCAATTAAATTAACGAACTTCACAACTAGTGTATATCTCAAACTAGATTTCAACAGAAATGTATCAAATGAAATGTCTGAAATGAAAGGCGACTAACAAAAAGTATTTACAAGGCAGATTTTCTAGTGGTGAGTGGAAACCGCAGGAGGGGGCGGAGGCGGGGCGGGGCGGGCCTAGGAGGACATGTAGTGACCTTATTGAGGATGTTCTTCTGAAAGGTCAGGTGCGTAGTACTCGCAACCAGCGTGCGTGTATGACACTGTATGAGCGTAAACGAGGCAAAAGGAGTATGTGAAGATCGTGGCAGGTGGCGTTTTGTAGTTTCTTTTGTATGCCACCAAAAAAGGAATTTTAATTTCAAGAATATAGGTAAGTACCTACCTAAGTACTGACAAAAGGGCTGTTTAAAGGCTTGTGCAGACCAGCGCGACACGCGACGCGACACAAAGATACCGCTCGTCGCGCGACGAGCGGTGCCTTTGTGTCGCGTCGCGTGTCGCGCTGGTCTGCACAAGCCTTAAAAATTCTTTTATAATTTTCGCTGTATTATAACTGCATATCTACATAGTTGTGGAAGGCATCTTTATAAATTCTTGGAATATTAAATGTTTCATTTTTATAATAGCAATTTTACTTGGCACTTACGAGAATAACATTCCGCTCCGACAAGCTGATAAAATATTACTACTCGCAATGCAGAAAATGTGCTATACTTACAAATTTTAAACGACACCATAAAATTACTGTGGAGCAGTGGTGGCCCAGTGGTAACGGCCCCAACTTACGAGCAGTAAGGTCGTGGGTTCGAACCCTAGCAGGCGCTTTACTTTGTGTTAATAATTTCACCACCACTGCTCTCAAAACGGTGAAGTGAAAAACATAGTGTCTTACTTAGAACCAAAAATTCGAAGACATGTGACATCCGCCAACCTGCACTGGGCCCGCGTGGTGGATTACAGCCTACTCCCTCTCGAAGAGAGAAGGCCTGTGTCCCAGCAAAGGAAACATTATAGGCTGATATAAACTAATACTTATGCATAAAATTACCTACCTACGTTATGAAATAAAACATTCATTTTCCCAGACCTACCGAAGGATTAGAGAGAAAAAAATGATTGTAAGCTAAGGATTAAATCTTCACGTAGTTACCAGATGGAAGCTTCCGTTGCAATTAGCCGAGTATTTGCACTCTCGGGTTTCCGACAACTTTTCTCGTTCGCATTTTATTTGATGAACGAACGATGCCCTCGGCTTGTCGTTTGCACAACAGAAACGTTTTCATCTCGTTGTCCAGAGCCGACATTTTCATCCCGTTCCTAAAACAGAACCTCTAACGCTGATAGAAAACATGCAAATAATAATAATAATAACCCGGCGGTGGGTTATTATCTATACGTTGACGTCGTGGTGGGGCTTGCGCGCTCCGAACTCTAGGTCTGTGCCGGTAAAGTTAACTTTGCCGGAACAGGTCTGGGATGAGGAGCCAGACCAAGAGAGATACAAAAACCTGCAGGGCAGCATGTGGTGAGCTGTTGGGCAGTAGCGACCCCACGTACCCTATCTCCTGGGAGAAGTCTTGTTCTTCACCTCTGGTTTGCTTTTATTGGCCGGTTGGAGTGAACACTGACGAGGAACAGAGCTCCCACCTCTTTCTTGCCTTTATTGGTTGGCTTGAGTGGAGATTCGCAAGAGCAAACGTGCTCGGAGGAAGGAAGTATTCCAGTAAGATGTTGGTAGGGATCTTGACCGTACTTCCGGGATTGTCCTGATAGCCGTGGAATACCTCTCCACTCCTCATAAGCACCTCAGGACATGTTGCCCTGGGGCTGCGAATAAGGGCCGAAAGGGAAATCGTGGCCCCCCGGCAACATGGCAACTGAAGGAACACGGGTGGGTTTTAGTCAGTAGGACATGTTGCCCCCTTGTCGCTACGACACTTTGTGCTAGCGACCGTTTTCGGGGAACCATTATTGAGTGTGCAAGTCACCCCCTGCTATTTTATCCGTGCATATATGAACATTGATCAGGCAGGGGCCATAGTCCTTCCATAGTTCCAGGTAACCAGTCCACTTTAGCCACCCAAACCCACAGTCCAATATTTTTGTTTCCATTTCCTACACTAACCGGGGATTGTCCTTGGGTGCCCTTGCATGCTCGGGAGGAGGCACGGTTCCCTGTCGTTTCGGGCGACGCAGGTGCTCTCGGGGCATGGCTGCTCCGGGAAGTACCTGTGTCGCATAAACAGGGAGCCGGACGCTCGGTGCCATCACTGCACCCACTGTCGGGAGGACACGGCGCAGCATACACTAGCAGAGTTTACCGCATGGGAGGAGCCGCGCCGTGCCCTCGTATCTGAAATCGGAGCCGACCTGGCGCTGCCAGCTGTCGCTTGTTCGATGGTCGGGAGCGCCGAGTCGTGGGATGCGGTGATCTCCTTCTGTGAAACCGTAGTTTCGCAGAAGGAGGCTGCGGAAAGGGAGAGAAAGATCGAGACCACTCTCCTAATCCGTAGCAGGCGGACTCGGGGACGTCCGCCGCCCCCCATCCAGCAGGACCCGAGGTGGCGGTGTATTTGACGTCGCGGGGGGAGTCTCATCTCACTCCCCCCGCGGGCATGAAGGCGCACTAGATCTCATGATCCCCGGTCCAAGTGTGAGAAGGGAACACCGGGGTGGTTTTTAGTTAGTAGGAGTCTGACAGACCCTTCGTCTGCCCCAGGGCGGAGGACATCCATGAGGATTTTCCACTCAGGGAAAAAAAAAAAAAAAAATTGGGTGCCCTTGCATAGTGCGAACAGAGATAATCGTCGGTTGGTGCCTCAACACTTAAAAATGTCTAAGGGGCTTCTGCGAGTTGGCTTCGGCCCCTCGTACGCCTTCCAAAGGTCCGGGACCCCAGGATCCCCAGATATGTCAAAGAAATTTAAAAATAATAATAATAATTTTATTATCAGGCAACTAAGGCCCATAAATAGAATACACAAAATAATCTTATACAGTAATAAAGTAATACATATTAAAAAAACCTTATAGGTATAACTATGACTATACACGTAATGTTGACGGCGTCGTGTAAACTCGTGTATCGCTGCGTGGTGTCTCATAACCGTCCTCAGAAACGTCGATATACGACACCTTTCGGCCAAAAGTCCTCTTTCAGGCAAGTCTGTAAATGGTGGGTTGGAACTAGGGGTTTCGAATACCGGATTTTTTCAATACCGGTATTAATACCGTACAGAAAATTTCCAATACCGGGATCCCGGTATTGGACTCTATTTTTTATTTATTTTTATTTTTTCATTCAACAACTAATAAGATTCACTACAAAATAATAAAACATTGTTTTTTAAATATGAAATCACTTTTTTTCAAATAACTTTAAGTTGCAAACAGAATCTCTTAGCAAAAATAACATAATAGCCTGACACATAGTATAAGAAAAGAGCCTAGAAAAAATATAACGTTTAAATTTGAATAATCAGTTTTTAAGTAATTACAATTTAGCGATCTATTGTCGTTAGTCACTAACCACACGAAAAGAAGAAAAGAAACGATCTATTTATCTTTATGTTTTATAACGTAAATCTCTTTAAAATCAACATAATATATTTTTTACTAAAATAACATAAATATCAGTTAACATTGTTCATGGTGCTTTTAAGGCTCTTTCTTCCTGACTTACTAAAGTTACTACTGAGTGGAACATACTATCTTGAGCTGAGTCAACAATTAAAGAATATTATAACTTTTTTTTTACTGAAATCAAATAAATCAGTCACAAATTCATAATTTTTTCGGCTCTGTCTTCCTAAAAATGAGTTCGTAGGAAGGAAAGAACATCTAAACTTTTATCTAAGAGCGAGCTTCTTAAAACCGTTTAAGAAGCTCGCTCTTAGATAAAATTTACACACAGCAGAAATATGTAACGGAGGAAAACTTTCTCTCTGCCTCTACGCTCGTAGGTGGAATGCTAAGTAAATAATTATATGCCATGTCAATATACATCTCTCGGCTGCCTCCAGTACCTATCATAAATGCCTATTTCAACTCTTAAAATAGACTCTTTATCAGTGCTGGAAGAAGCTTGAGTCTTAACTTCCCTTTGAGTTTTAGCTTCTATTTCTGCCTCCAGTTATTAGCGCAAGTAGAAATGAACTGTCTAAATAATCCACGAAATAATTAAAATACGCAGTTTTTAAAACTTACTTAGATAAAAAATTGGTTGGAAATATAATGTGTAATAAAAAGAAATTGTTTCACTCTAGTGTCTCCTGATAATAAAATAAAATCACTAATATCGGTATTCCGGTATTGAACATTTGAATACCGGTATTGAAAAATTCCAAAAAATGTCCGGGATCCCGGTATTAGCCAATACCGGGAGCCCGGTATTGGAAGCCCTAGTTGGAACTCGTACCACGAATGACTTAAAGTTGATATTGTGGCGCGATTCTAACCTTTCAACCCATTTGTTTCAATTTGGTCGAGTATGTGCTCGGTATTCCTGCACCTCAAGCAATTGGACAACGGTTTGCGTGTATCGCATTGCTGCACCTGGGTGCTCTTCGTGGACTAGGCTAGGTGCTATTCGCGCAGGTGCTATTCGGACGGGTGCTCTAAGTGGACTACTTCGCCAGGAAGGCTGATTCAGTATTTGGTGGGTGTAGGGCCCTCCTCTGGTGAGAATGGTGACGGTCTGCCCGCATGCGGCTGGCCAAATGACTATTTATGTATCGCCACTCAAGAACGTGTAAAAAATGAACGATCACTAGGAAGGCTGATAGTTGTAAGTATTAAAGTATGCGCAATAACTATGTGTTGGTGGCATGACAAATGGCATCTGCAGTAAACAGTTGATAATGTAACAACTTTTTTGCTTTTAATGTCATCCTTATAAGTCAAAATCGGTTGAACGGACTGAAAAAAAGGTTTGTTTAAATGTCTAATCTTATTTCAAATGGAGTATATAATTATGTAAAATTTTGTAATTTACTTCCTTTGTAATCTTTTCCATTATTCTTATCATGTCTAGCATCGACATTAGGTATCATTAGGTAGGTATAGGTATATTATGGAAACTTTAAAACCTACTGTTTTGGCTTTTAATGGACATTTAAGAAAACACCACTAGTTTTATTTTATTCATTTTAATAATTGCAAGGCATAATGCGACATAGTACTTTTAACTTCTGTATTGCTTTTCGTTGATGACGTTTGTTATTAGGAACTCAGAATGTGAAACACACAAAATATGTAATTCTAAATAAATCTAATATAAAATCAACATCAAACAAAATAACTACAAACATTTAAAATAACACATATCACCTTATAGATCGCCGGTGATAATAATTCAATCTAAAATAAAATCTGACACAGGAAAATTAATAGACTTGTATTAAAGACATATTTAATACTACACACAAACACGAACAAAAATCTGGTAAACTAAATTTCACGTAATTAAACAAGTGGAATAAGAATAGGATAGCAATTAATTTTACGTCCTAATAATATTTATTAGCGAAGTGTAGAAGAATTATATCAAGGTCGTCGCGTTGCGACCTTGATATAATTCTTCTCCACTGTCTTCATCAGTATCTAGGACAATATTTGGTGGCAAGAATTGTCACAAAATTTTGAATACCAAGAAGCCGAATTCAACTAAGTACAGATCAACCAATACATGGTCTATTGGAAAAGCAGATAAAGGAATATAAGGAGTTCAGAAGTCTACGGTGAATGAAGCTCGACTTAATTTTTTTTTTTATAGTTTTCTTCCTGCCAGAAATAATGAACCATTTGATGAATACCTACACAGGTTTGATGCTTCATTATTCAAAACCAATATACATCAAAACCAAAGCTAAAACAACAAATTTTACGAGCCAAGTATTATAGGTATGGTATATCAATTATATGGTCAAACGCATTCAAGGCAGGAGAATGGTTAGCCATTCTCCTGCCTGTTGATTATGGCTAGCCATAATATTTTAAGTCGAGCTTCATTGACCGTAGACTTCCGAACTCCAGATATTTCATTTTAGTGACTAAAAATACGGCTATCTCTTAGACTTAAGAACGCGGCGACGCCTGAATTGTCCATACAAATGTAATACCTAAATCATTTGCCATTTGGGCATACTTCCACCATATTATGTTGTTATTCAGATTTAGACAGTGTTTATCTAGGCTCCTACATCTTTTTTTTCCAAAAACTTTTCTTAAATGAAGTTTAAATGAATTTAATTTCACACATTTTTACAGCGTAAATGCCTTCATACGGAACACATATCATAAATTTTCGACAGCTAGTAGTGCTATCGCGTCAAGCAATAATTGTCAATGTGTATCGTGTATCGCTCCGACAGGCACTCACACTAGCGCAACGTGCTTGGAATTGATTTTGCAAACATCTCGATTTGTAGTTGCGAACTTGCGAGCCGTGTTTGCCGGCCTCTTAAACGTAAATTGTACATTTTCTTTAAACTGTGTGTTTTTACACACAGTTTAAAGAAACGGTACAATTTACTTTTATTTTTCTTAGAATTACTTAAACTACTTCTGCACACTCTGGTGGTGGTGTCTTGAAAACTGCGCACACGTCTTTCATCAAATCGCGTCCGTTAGAATACTGTACCCCATTGATCATGATGTAGGGAACGAAGTCGTAGCCAACCTTTTTGCTTTCGTCTCCATAATATTTAAGGAGTGCAGCACCTTTATCCCCTTTTGCGCATTGTTTTATCCACTCTGAGTCTACGTTCATGGTCTTTCCACACTGAAAATAATTAATTTATATAATATGATACACATAAACAAAAAGAGAATCACACAAATAATCAAATGTTAAGCAACTCCATGCTCAACTTAATTAATGAAATACATAATTAGTAGGTATCGTCATCTTCTTATGAATTGATTAAATTATGGTATGAATTGAAAACACATACTGCTTGGAATTCTCGAAAAAAGCTTGGTTTCTCCTTGTTCGATTATCTTGCATCATAATTATTTTCATCAATGCAAGTTTTAGTGTAATTTTTTACCGACTTCGAAGACAGGTTTTTTTTTATAATTCTGACAATTAAAGTTTACCTCATCAGCAGCTTTGTCGTCAGAACCACTTTTTCTTGAGAAATCCATCATGCAGGCGTTGAAGAACACCGCTTTGGTCATATTGCCCAGGTGTTCGATGGCACAAGCATGCAGCTTATTGCCATAGCACTCATCCGGACCATGCTGGCACTTGATCTCGTACTCGCCGTTACCCTTGTCTATTGTCTGTGGAACGAAAGTAAAATAAAACATAGCTGATATTACTATTATTGGGATATTTTACCTTTAAAATAACGGAAGTAGTCCAACCTGACGGAGATTATTGGAGAAAAGGTTGAAAAAATACACTGTTTTTGAAGGGGTTCGTACATCTCTGACTAGTACATATATGGGGCACACTTTCACGCACTAGTGAAATAATGCATTGTGAACCTACAAACGGTGCATTAAGAGATAAACAAATACATAGGTACTTTTGGGACAGACTATAGTTACACACTGAACTATAAATAATACTTTTCAACACACTTGCTTGTAAAGTGGCTCTCATTACACCGCTTGTAGGTTCACAATGCATTATTGCACTGCGTGCGTGAAAGTGTGCCCCTATTATAGTTTAAGATGTGCGCTTTTTTAAATCTCAGCAAAGAGCCTACATGCCATGTTATGCCAAAAAAAATTGTGAATTTATAAAATGTGTAAATAAATAAAACAGTAAATAAGCATTGTATTTCATCAAATTACATCATAACATCACGCCTTGTTTCCCCGAAGGGTTGGGCAGAGGTGTACCTGTAGCAGGTACACCCACATTTCGCCAGTTATGTTTAAGTCCCATGTAATAGGGGGCGAGCAAATTATTTATTGTTTTTAACAAATTAACATTGTATTCTACAGGGTTATTTTAAATTAACTAGCTAAACTCCGCAGACACGATAGGTACTGATCAGCCCCGTATCTAGATTTTTTTTAAGGCAGGGCAAAAACTGCCGTCTGCCGCCCCTCGCCAATCTTTTATGAGGATGCGCTAAGTTAGCCCCTGCGAAGTTACAATTTTCTCAAAATGAAAATTTTGGCAGCAACATATAAATCAATTTTTTTTTGTAAATTACAACATTGTATTGACATAATACTTGTAAAAAGAAATGTTAAAAAATGTTTATTTTTTCTAATGCATGAAATTAAAGGCTTTTTTATTTTATTTTATCGAGACCAACGCTCTCGAAAACCACGAATAAATGATAATTGATGAAAAAATTGCAATAATTCTTTGTCGCATCGCTCGCTGCCTTGAATTTTTATTTTAACCCCATTTTTGTTATCATTTAGTTTATTTTTATTTATTTTGATCGAGGTCGATCAAAATTAAATGTACAATAAAAAATACGACACTTACTATTGATGCCTAATTGGACTATTAACTTCCAGTCTGTCTTTAACTTGAACACAACTGAGTTGTGGGTGTACTATTCACTGTATTCACCCTGCACAACCTTTTGAAAGAATCTCAGCGTGATGTTATGAAAAAATCTCATTTCCGCAACTTTTCGCGCAACTATCCTTTCGTGCAAGTGAATTCGCACAAGAGTGTCTGTCGCGCAAGTGGATTCGCTCAAGTGTACCAGATTCTTGTTTTAATACTAGGTTAATGGCGACACTTAAAAATAAATGCATTTATTATTCATAATAATCATCTACAAAACACACATACATACTAGGGCTTCCAATACCGGGATCCCGGACTTCTTTTGTCTTTTTTCAATACCGGTATTGTAAATCCAATACCGGGATTCCGGTATTGGTGATTTTATTTTATTATCAGTACAGTGAAACAATTTATTTTTATTGAACATTATATTTCCAACCAATTTTTTTTCTGGGTAGGTTTAAAAAACTGCGTATTTTAATTATCTCGTGGTTTATTTAGACAGTTTGTTAGTTCCTCGGTTACATATTTGTGCAACCATTTAAGAAGCTCGGTCTCAGATAAAAGTTTAGATGCTCATTCCCACGAATTCATTTTCAGGAAGAAAGAGCCGAAACAATTATGAATTTGTGACTGATTTATTTGATTTAAGTATAAAAAAATATGATATTATTGTTTAATTGTTGATTTAAAGAGATTATATTATGCATGATATTACTTTATAGCTCAAGAGACTATGTTCCACTGAGTAGTAAATTTAGTAAATCAGGAAGAAAGAGCCTTAAAAGCACCATGAACAATTTTGACTGATTTTTATGTGATTTTGACTGATTTTTGTGTGATTTTAGAAAAAAAATTGTTGATTTTAAATGGAAAGATAATTTTTTATAAAACAAAGATAAATAGTTCGTTAAATTGTTTTTACTTAGATACTGATTACTCAAATTTAATCGTTTTATTTTATCTAGGTACTTTTCTCATACGGTGTCAGGTTATTTTGTTAAGAGATTCTGAATTAATAATATTTTTTTTTTATTAAAATTAATTTATTAATTAATTTTCTTTCTTTAGGGGGATTACCTCCATTTATTGGATTTTTCCAAAATGAGTTATTTTTTTTTTTTTTAATTAATAATATATTATATTTATTAACTTTTATTTTTATTTTAATAAGTTTAGTAATATAATTTTTTTATATTCGAATTAGCTATTCCGCCCTCATATTTAACTACTTAAAAATAAAATGATTTAAAATTTATATTAAAAATAACTACTTTTTAATAATTAACTTTTTTTCCTTTATTTCTTTAATAGGAATAATCCTTAGAACTTTTTTTTTTACTAAGGTTTTAAGTTAAGTTAAACTAATAATCTTCAAAATTATTTACAAAGAAATATTTCTTTAAGCCTTAATAGAAACCTCTACTCCTTAAAATTTGCAATTTTATATCATTATTGAATATAAAGCTAATTTTAATAAAAGAGAAACTTCTCGTTACTAAATTTACAATTTATCGCTTAAACCTCAGCCATTTTATTAAATTAAAGCGAAAATGACTTTATTCAACAAATCATAAAGATATTGGAACATTATATTTTATTTTTGGAATCTGAGCAGGAATAGTAGGAACATCATTAAGATTATTAATTCGAGCTGAACTAGGAAATCCAGGATCTTTAATTGGTGATGATCAAATTTATAATACTATTGTTACAGCTCACGCTTTCATTATAATTTTTTTTATAGTTATACCTATTATAATTGGAGGATTTGGAAATTGACTTATCCCCTTGATATTAGGAGCCCCAGATATGGCATTTCCCCGATTAAATAATGTAAGTTTCTGATTACTTCCACCTTCCTTAACTTTATTAATTTCAAGAAGAATTGTAGAAAATGGTGCTGGAACAGGATGAACAGTGTATCCACCACTTTCATCTAATATTGCCCATGGGGGAAGATCTGTAGATTTAGTAATTTCCCCTTACACTTAGCTGGAATTTCTTCTATTTTAGGTGCTATTAACTTTATCACCACAATTATTAACATACGATTAAATAGCTTATCTTTTGATCAAATACCTTTATTCATTTGAGCTGTAGGAATTACTGCATTTTTATTATTATTATCTTTACCGGTATTAGCTGGATCTATTACTATATTACTAACAGATCGAAATTTAAATACGTCTTTTTTTGATCCCGCTGGAGGGGGAGATCCAATTTTATATCAACACTTATTTTGATTTTTTGGACATCCAGAAGTTTATATTTTAATTTTACCCGGATTTGGAATAATCTCACACATTATCTCTCAAGAAAGAACGCCGTAATCAACGCCGTGTCCTCGTAGAGGCGATCAGCGGCGGTGATCTCTCGCGTCCGGCCCTGGTTCAGGCCATGGTACGGAGCGAGAGGAAATGGCAGGCCGTCACTTCCTTTTGCGAAGCGGTAATGCTCGCGAAGGAGGAGGCGGAACACGTGAGGGAGAGGCAAATTTCGCGCCCTCACGCCCCTAACCGCCGCAGGGAGAAACGCCCGGGGCGGGAATCGCGAGCCGATTTCCGGCCACCGTAGGCGCGGGCTTGCGGACGGTGAGCAATGGGTAGCTCGCCGTCCGATAAGGACCAAGCCCGGATCGACGGCGCGTTGTGTTCCACGCGCGCCTCAAAGAGATTTCAGCAGAATTGACGGGGTCCGCTAGGGCCAATGCCTGCCGGGGGTTCGAAGAAAACCGATAGGGAAATCGTGGCCCCCGGCAACAGGGCAACCGAAGGAACACGGGTGGGTTTTAGTCAGTAAGAGTCTGACACGCCCTCCCGCTCCACCCAGAGCGGGAGAAGTTATTTGAAAATTTCCCACCCAAAAAAAAAAGGTTATTTTGTTAAGAGATTCTGTTTGCAACTTAAAGTCATATTAAAAAAGTGATATTATATTTAAAAAACAGTGTTTTATTATTTTTTTGTGAAACTTATTAGTTGTTGAATAACAAAAACTATGTTAAGTAAAAAATAGAGTCTGAAATCTAAATTTTCTAAGTACGGTATTAATACCGGTATTGAAAAAATCCGGTATTCGAAACCCCTAATACATACATAATGTAACAAATCAGCACATACACATCAAGCACACTATAAATCCATTAATTATTTCATTGAAAATGGCTTCTTAAGAAGAATAGTATGCTAAGTCGTGCGCGCTGTCTCGAAATCTGTTTCGCCTATAAAAAATTAACTAACGTGCGTTTAAAAGTGTCGATTCGCCCGTTTTGCGCGATTAAATTCGGGTGAATCACCAATAAACCCGAGGTCCATAGTACAAGGGTAGTTCTTCGAAATTTGATTCTTCGACTGATTCATATGGCCAAAATTTAATTTCACTTTCAGCTTTGTAACACAATCATGTTCATATGAAAATAGGTATACCAAATAACATATATTTGAATGAGGGACTCGTTTTTATAAAGTGGTTTTCAAGGTATCGATGTTCAAATATTTTGTGCCCAGATGAATCAGAATTTGTTACAGATTAATCAGAAACAGAAATCAAAATTAAAAACTTTATGCAGATGGGCTCTGTATTAAAAAAATATTCATATTTTAACAACAACAATAATATCTTCTATATAATCTTCACCAATGGCGTGAGACTCTTTTGTCCGTTTATCATATTGAGGCCTTTTAAACACGAAAATCCTCATCGTCAGAATCTGAGCGATCATCCACGCTTTTCTGATGAAGGGTCGATGTACATCTCCGGTGAATTTTGGAGCTATAAGTTTTTCATCGATTGACGAAGTCTCCATCCAAAAGTTGTCGTCATCGGGAAGGTCGAGGTCTTGTTGAGCTGTATCCGTATCTTTTCCAGTCTGAATTTCGGCACCCCGAAATTCAGCATTTCCCGTGTCCTTTTTCAGAATAATTCCACACAATCGCAAACTTGAAAAATACCAGTGCATTTTCGCCATTTTGAATTATTGAAAAGGTATAGCTAAGTAAATATAACAAATAAGACTAGAACTACTGACTTGTACACAGTCAAAAATTTGACAAGGATAATTACGCAACAAAAGCGCTCCTTTCGTGCTGGAGAGGCGAAAAACTAATTTATTTTAAAATTCATATGGGGTTTTGACTATATGAATCAGGCACAGATTAATCAGGATTTTGCCTACAATCATGAATAACTCATCATACATACAGATTTCAGTATTGCCATGTTTCTACACGAATCTATAACCCAAGAGCATCACACGAAACTCAGATTGAAGTTTTAAAACAATAAAATAAATTTTATAAAGTAGGCAGTGTAATCAGAATGCCACCTGAACCAAGCACAGATTAATCAGATGTTTACCTTCGTAACACCGGGATCTAAGCCAACTAGCCGCACGTCCACCTTCTAGGTCGTCCGTTGCACGTCCTGCTCCCCCCGCGCGGGAAGCCAGGCTCTCATTATTATTACCCGACCAAGTACGGTCAAGCGCAGCTTACGCCACATTAATCAGTATTATACGCCGCGCCGGACACTTCTTATTTACATATTTTTAAACACACTAACGTAGTTATAACTAATTCTCATTTTTTTTGTAAGAGGACAATTCATTTCCTTTCGATTTAATTACAATTTATATTGATTTATCAAAGCGAAAATGCGACATCGACCATTTTGTTCCAGAAAATGGCAAACGGACGCGTTATTTGAATCAGAAGAACAAACTTCAAATATTTTTATTCTGTACCTAGACAGCAATTATTTGAAAAATATAATTTGTCCCAGTTAGGGACATAGATAAACTGTACAAAAAAAAAAAAAAATTACATGTCGTTTTGTTAGTTGGTTATAGAAAATATACCCATAGAAATCGAAAATTTTGTCTCTGAAGAACTACCCAAAATTATTTATTTATGTTTGATAGCACCCAATCATTATGAATGACCTGCGAAAATCTACATCTTTGTTTCTTTCCTTATCACAGCATTTACTTATAGTTCAGTTACTGATTATAATTTTCATACCTCCGCATTTCCGTAAGGATAAAGGTGCACATTCAGGTTTGAGGCTAGCTTCTCCACTGTTGGATGTAAACGTATTGTGACAAAACCCCTGCAACCATTACACAGGCACTCATAAAATAGTTTTATTTCAACTTTTTCTGGTACCAGTGCTTGTATCTAAAACAATTAAGATTCCTTTAAGAGGGTTTATCCTAAAAGTTAGCAACGTCGTAATAAATAGCTGTCAAATATTTACCAGTTTTGATTAATTTAGCAATATTACTGTATGGAAATAATAAATATGGCTAACTAGTTCCCTAGAATATTAATAATGAAATGCAATCATTAATATCGTACCACCGAATATTTAGTTTTAGATGTAAAAAAAGTATTTGGAAACTTTCCAAATGCCTTTTTTTACACCTAAAGTTGTTACAACATCAAATTCATTGTTATAATTGCAATTAATTATTAATATTCTAGGGAACTAGTTTGCCACATTTCTTATTTCCATACAGTAATATTGCCAAATTAATCAAAACAGTGAAATATTTGACATCTATTTGCGACGTTGCCCACTTTCAGAATAAACGCTCTTAAGGATTTTCAAGTTTATTTTCATTAAAAAGGATAAATAAAGAAATACAAACCTTATTTTCCTTATAGTAAAAGTCTGCTTTAAAATTCTGCATCGGTTTAACCCCACCATCTAGCAAGTTTGAAAATATTTCTGCAAACAAATTAAAAGTAAAATAAGAAAATAAAAAAGAAGGGCACTATCTAACATACCTATGTATATAAAAGTTGCAGATTTAATTACCATCATTCTGAGCTTTTACTGCAATAAATGGTAAACTAAATAAAGAAATTATAAGAGTTTTAAGTAAATACATTGTTATTCACGTAGTGGTATCACGATTGAATGAAAGCTGTACAAACTAGTCCCCAGGAGCCGACCCGACGTACACTAACGATAACGCGACGAACGGTAGCCATTTATATAACGTTTCCTTACAGTCTAATTGAGAACTCATTCACACTATAATCGTGTTTATTATGTAAAATAAAATAAACATTTTTTTTCCAAAAAAATCTGCATTGCAAATTTTTGATAAAAACAGGATAAAATATATAGACATGTGTTGCTAATATTTGTTTTGGCAGTTTAATCGTAGCATTTACAACCTATGATAAGTACTTACAACGTCATGAACTTTATTAATATTGGTACATAGGTAGGTGTAGGTTTCAACCAATTTTTTTATATTTGACTTCTTCCTTATTCTATATGAGACCATTTTATAAGTCCTTGCACTATTGGTGCACTATAGACAAGGAAACCCGTCAAATTGTTGTCTCGATAATATCAAAAACATTACTTAGGTACTACGTTTTTATCTATTTGGGAACTGTGCAATCATCATCATCATCATCTTTTCAGCCGAAAGACGTCCACTGCTGGACATATGCCTCCCCCAAGCACCTCCACTTCGACCGATTCTGTGCTTTCCGCATCCAGCGGATTCCTGCGGCCTTCACAAGGTCATTGGTCCATCTTGTGGGAAGCCTTGCAAGATACCAATTAAATTAACGAACTTCATAAGTAGTGTATATCTCAACCTAGATTTCAATAGAAATGTATCAGGGGGCCTACCAACAGCTCATGAAGCAGTATTATTTTAATATTACTTTAGTGTGGGAAAGAGATGAAGCTCTACAGGACGTATAGCTCCATCTCTTTCTCCCACTGAAGTAATATTAAAATAATACTGCTTATGAGCTGGTGGTAGGCCCCCAGATAAAATGTCTGAAATTAAAGGCGACTAACAAAAAGTATTTATAAGGCAGATGTGAGTGAAAACGCCGAGAGGGGGCGCCCTAGGAGGACATATAGTGACCTTATTGGGGATGGTCTTCTGAAAGGTCAGGTGCATAGTACTCGCAATCGGCGTGCGTGTATAACTATGTATGAACGTGAACGAGGCAAAAGGAGTATGTGAAGATCGTAGCAGGTGGCGTTCTGTAGTTTCTGCCTACACCCATGGGAAGAAGGCGTGAGTTTATGTATGTGTCGTGGCCAGATCTTAGAATTGATCATTTTATGAAATAATCGACCACTGGCAAATAGAACATCGACCGCTGGCCACATCATGATGTGGTCTGGCCAGATCATTGAATACTCAACGTTTGACGATATTAACAGTTAAGCGCACGACTATTCATGATGTGGCCAAACATTAGTGATCAAATCGTAAAATAGTTCTCAATCAAATCGTAATATCGTCATTTCGTTATTATACGTAATATCGTCATTTCGTTATTATATTATTATAATAATCGTAATTTCGTTCTCGATCAAATCGTAATATCCACCGGTAGAGGCGTTGATGTCGCTTTGTTTTTGTTGTGCATCATGGCGGCCGACGATAATTCCATTGGAAAAGCAATAATAAATATGCAAATGGAAGATAAAAGTGCAGTGAAATATCGTTATTATACCAAGCTATGTGACTTTTATGACATTCACTCGAAAAACGAGCGCAACCTTAAAAAACCATTTAGTTTGGAACGTATTTCACAGGTTAGTATTTAACTATTCAAATCTTTTGAATTATTATTTTTCTTCTGGAATGAAAGCTATTTAAAATGTTTTATTTATCCATTGACCCAGATTATTAAAAGTCAATAATATTTGCATGGATACCCTACTTAATGGTATGGCCAAACGTCGACTGACATATCATTAAACGTTGAGGTTTGAACGATATGGTCAATTTTAGCTGGTCATTTCATGAAAAACAACCTTTTCATGAAATGGTCGATCATTTCATGAAATGATCAATTCTAAGATCTGGCCACGACATATGTATGCATCAAATATCTGTGTCATTCAGCATGAACTACGCGCAAAATACTGCAGTTACGTTATTGTCTCAACATCTGGTCGTGACTGTCGACAGATTATAAACATAAAACCATAAAATGTTTGAGTGCCACCAAAAAAGAAATTTTCATTTCAAGAATATAGGTACCTACCTAAGTACTGAAAAAAGGTACTGTTTAAAAAATCCTTTTTAATTCTCGCTATATTATAACTACTACTTAGTTGTGGAAGGCACCTTTATAAATTTTTGGAATATTAAATGTTTTATATTTACAATAGGAATTTTACTTGGCAATTACTAGAACTATTTCACATCGACAAGCTGATAAAATATTACTACTTAAGTAGCTGCTCGCAATGCAGAAAATGTGCTATAAAGATTTTGTACGACCCCATAAAATTACCTACCTACGTTATGAAATAAAACATACAATTTTTCCAGACTTAACGAAGGATTAAAGAGAATAAAGAGAAAAAATGATTGTAAGCGGAAGGATTAAATTTTCACGTAGTTATAAGGGAGGTTCTGTTGCAATTAGCCGAGTGTTTGCACTCCGGGGTCACCGACAACTGTTCTCGTTCGCATTTTATTTGATGAACGAACGATGCCCTCTGCTGGTCGTTTGCACAACAGACACATTTTCATCTCGTTGCTCTCAAGTAAAAAATATCTTTATACGCAAACCTATCTAGCTGCCAACTATAAATCAGGATAGGCATTAATATAATTCATGTCTGCTTTAAATAATTACCTGAGTAAATCACTTTTGTAGTCAGTTGAGTATTCGTTTATGAACCTGTACCATTTCCTTAGCCCTTACTTCCTGATATGTCTGCTTGTTCTATTTTCATATCGCCATAGGATGATGTTCTTGGATAATAGTGTTCACTTGGCTTATATGTATCTTGGCTTGCGTTGTTAATAGGTTGAACAGTGTAACGATTGTAGATAGACCAAAACATGCTTGGAAATTCGAATATTATTTTGACAACCTTCTTCGAGATAAATTGAAATTGCGGTACTGGTCAAGTACATGCGAGCACCCGGCTAGCAATGTTTTGTATGAAAATCCATATCTGTCGTGTTTAGCGGCCAAATAAATTACTATGAAAACTCATAACTAACTATTTAAAAATTGAACTGAACTTTTTACTTGCAACTAAGGAGGTAACTGATCAGATTTGGTTTGCAAATAGAGCTGTAAATTAAAGATAAAGATAGTTTATTTGTCAAACATGCGTTTACATACAAATCGAGCATGCAACATCTTAAATAGGTAAAAAGTCCGTAGGTACATGTTTTGCCTGACAAGGCGTACTTTTTTTTTTAAATATAAAAACAAATAATTACTTCAATAAACCAAAGACTAAAGACTGGTTCACTAACATTCATTAATAAATTTTATGAGAATAAAACTACAGAAATAATAATATAAAGTTCAAGCATGTCAAAAGGTATCTGTCAAAAAGTCATTTATATTATAATATAATATAGGATAAATAATAGTGATCCAAGCACGCTCCCTTGTGGGACACCGTAAACAGGCGTTCGTTCGCCAGATATGTAAAATTCCTCTTTTTTGTTTTATATTTATTTTTGTTATTTCTGTGTACTGTTTTCTGTTAATTAGGTAAGACTCTATAAGGTTAAGTATGTTTCCTCTTATGCCATATGCCTCTAATTTCCGCAGTAGAACGTTATGGTTTACATAGTCAAAAGCTTGCGTCTTATCACAGTAAATAGCGCATACCGGAATTCTAACGTCCATATCTATCATTACCTTATGCAAGAAGTCATAAATTGCCATATTGGTTGTCCTGTTTAAGTAAAATGTGTTTCTTTTCAAGGTATGAGTACAACTCCTTATAAATATACTTTTTAATTTTTTTTGATATGATCGGAATGAGTGCAATTGGTCTATAGTTGCCCATGTCTTCATTACTGTTTTTTTTAAATAACGGTTTTACAACAGAAACTTTTAAGGCATCTAGATATACACCTGAACAGATACACAGATTTATGAGATAGCTCAAGTGTTTACAAATAAAGTCAGATACATACTTGATTACCTTCGTAGAAATTCCGTCATATCCTGTACTATTTGTGGATTTTAATGATTTTATAATGTTTTTAATGTCTATAGGTATCGAGCTAGGTATCGGAGTAGGAGGAGCTCGTGGCTAAGTAATAACAGCCGCACGGTTCGATCCATCAGGTTAAGCTATGCTTGCCGAGGTTGGTCTGTGGATGGATGACCATCTTAACATACCGAGACTCCTCCGTGCCTCGGAAAGCACGTTAAGCCGTTGGTCCCGGCTGTCATTCGTGGATCTTTGACAGTCGTTACGGGTCGTCAGAAGCCCGAAAGTCTGACAACCAGTCTTACCAAGGGGTATCGTATTACCCAGTTACTGGGTTGTGGAGGTCAGATAGGCAGTCGCTCCATGTAAAATACGGTATTCAGCTGCATTTGGTTACACTGGAAGCCGATCCCAACATAGTTGGGAAAAGGCTAGGCAGATTGTTTTTTTTATGTCTATAGGTATACTAGGGGCAACAAAAATTGAATCTTGACGTTTTGTAATATTTACTGAATTATTTCCTGAACATGGAATGGGTTGAATTTTGTCTACGAAAAAGTCGTTAAATGCGTTTGCTATTTCCTGAGGGTCATTTAATACTTTATTATCTAAATTGATCTGTCCAATAAACTCCTTAGGGAAACACGGTTTTGATTTGTTTATTATATTCCAGGTAGTTTTTGACTTATTGGTAGAGGTTTTTATAGAATAGTTGTTTTGAGCACGTCTAGTAAGCTTTATAATTTTTTTAAACCTTTTTTGTAGTTTAAGAAACTTGCCTTATTCGTTATATTTGGCTTTAGTCTATAACGTCAGAGCAATTGCCGTTTCTTTTTGCTGCATAATTTTATGCCGTGTGATATCACACACTTTAAATTTTAAATGGATATTATATTTTAAATAAATTAAACACAAATTACTTAATTGGTGTCATAATTATCAGCGATTGCGACGATGCAAGAGGTGAAACTGTTATCATTTCGTCACACGAATGAAGACAGAGAATAATAAGTGTTACAGTTTGACAAGAGTTCCGCCGATGACGAGTCGACGCGGCGGCGATGCGACGGTGTCCACATGCACCGACAATTCCCCGGGAGCGTTCAAAAGCCCAAGTTGGTCGAGCTTTGCGACAGAACAATAGTTTCAACAATTTAGGATTTTGACTACATTGCTTCGTGCTCAACACATACGAATGCTGCTATTCCGAGGCGGGAATCAATTCTCCTTTGTCTTGATGTGGACTATTAGATACCGGGATTGTTGCTGTCGACGAAGAAAGCCTTCTTTAGTACCTAACGCGCAAGAGGGAAACGGTTTTGTCTAGTGGGAATTGTATTAATTTAGGTTGAATCAAGCATGAGCGTAATTTCTCATTAGTTTATTGAGTAAGCACTAGCTTCTGCCCACGACTTCGTCTGCGTGTATTTTTTGTTAACAAAAATACTGTAGCTTCCCATTAGTGAAAGAATTTTCGGAATCGGATTTCAGTTGCGAAGATTACCCCTACATATAAACTCACAAATTAAACATCATCATCATCTTCCTGCCCTTGCTCCATGTTACTTGGGGTCGGCGCAACACGTTTTCTTTTTCCATTCTCCCCCGTCAACCGTCATGCTATCATTCACTCCCTTCTCTTTCATATAATTTCTCACACATTCCATCCATCTTTTCTCTGGCCTTCCTCTCCCGCTCCATCCATCAACATTTATATTTCGTTACTCTTTTAGTCACATGCGTTTCTTTTCTCCTCATCACATGCTTATACCAGACAAAACGATTTCCTTTCAAGTTTTCTGTCACTGGCGCCACTTTTAAATTTCCCCTTATATACTCATTTCTTATTTTAACCATTTTCGTCACTCTACACATCTATCTCAACATTTTCATCTCCGGTACATGCAATATTTTTTCATCCGTCTTCTTCACGGCCCAGTGTTCCGATCCATACAGTATGACAGGCCTTATCACGGACTTGTAGATTTTCCCCTTTAACTTGCGGGGCATCCGTGGGTCGCAAGTTGTTCCAATGACCTGTCGCCATTTCATCCATCCAGAGTTGACAAATTATACATACAAACATTTATAAAATTAGTATAGATGGGCATTTTTAGCTAGAAGTCTTGAAAGATTCGCAGGTTAACTGAGATCAGAGAACTGTTACAATTCAACTAATCGCTATTACGACATAGGGGGGAATTGCTGATAGCATATCCGTCCTTTTTTTTTTGTTGCGAAATTATCAAATAATTTCTCCCGTTCTGGGTGGACCAGGAGGGCGTGTCAGACTCTTACTGACTTAAACCCACCCGTGTTCCTTCAGTTGCCATGTTACAGGGGGCTACGATCTCCCTTTCGGCCTTATTCTCAACCCCGGCAGGCATCGGCCCTAGCGGACCCCGTCAATTCTGCTGACATCTCTTTGAGGCGCGCGTAGAACACAACACGCTGTCGACCCGGGCCTGGTCTTTATCGGGCGGCGAGCTACTCATTGCTCACCGTCCGCAAGCCCGTGCCTACGGTGGCCGAAAATCGGCTCGCGATTCCCGACGCCCAGGGCGTCTCTTCCTGCGGCGGTTAGGGGCATGAGGGCGTGAATTTTGCCTCTCGCTCACGCGTTCCGCCTCCTCCTTCGCGAGTATTACTGCTTCGCAGAAGGAGGTGACGGCCTCCCATTTCCTCTCGCTCCGTACCATGGCCCGAATCAGGGCCGGACGCGAGAGATCACCGCCGCCGATCGCCTCCACGAGGACACGGCGATACTCCGCCCAAGCCAGGCAGACCTCCTCCACCGTGTTCTCCGGGCGATCCACACAGTGGTGACACCCGGGCGTTTCCTCCCGCCTTATTCTGAACAGGAACCTCCCGAAACAGCCGTGTCCGGTGAGGACCTGCGTCAGGCGGAAGGTGAGGACGCCGTGGCGCCTCTCTAGCCACTCCTCAAGGAGGGGTCTTATCGCCGCAATTGTGGCGTGCCCAGCGCTGGGTTGCGACAATCGCACTCTCCATGCCATCATGAGATCCCGCTGGAGCTCTGTCCGCTGTACCGCGATTTCTTGCGGCATCGGAGTTAAGCCCCGGCGTTTCGCCTCCTCGCGCCACTCCCAGATGTGCGCGAGGACCTTTGCCTCCAGATCCCATGGCGGTAATCCGGCAAGGAGGTTCGCCGCCTCGCAGGAGACCGTGCGGTATCCTCGGGCCATCCGGATTGCCATGACCCTCTGGGACGCGTTCAACCGACGCCCACACCGGCGCCTCGTAAAGAGCCATGGACCGCACGACCCCCGCGTAGAGACTCCGGCAGGAGGCGTTTAGACCCCCAAGATTGGGCAGGAGCCCCTTCAAGGCAGTTCCGGTCCGCTCCTGTCTGTGAAACAAACGTCGGAAATGCTCCACGAAGTTCCACCGGCTGTCGAGGACGAGTCCCAGATACTTCATCGTCGACTCGACGCCGATGTGAATCCCTCCCGCCATTACCTGGGAACCCGACGGTGGCGCACTCTGAGGACCATAAAAACCCATGGCCTTGGACTTGTGCAGGGCCACCTCGATGGCACATCCGTCCTCACGACAGGTCACGGAACGGAAGAAATATGGATTTGCTTGGAACCACGTGGAATAGTAAAGTTAAGGTATGATTGAAATCATTTTAATTACTCATCTATTTTATATGTACACCATAAAACGTTAAATATAAATAAATTCTACATCTAATTAAATCATAGTACATTCCCTTGGCATCGGCTTCAGCATCAGGCAGATTGTTGCAAATAAATTGCTGATAGCTTGGTCTTGGTACTCCGTCGAGCCGTCTATGGTCAGGAAAGGAACGAAAGATGGTGCAAGGGCGTGAGTTTCATCTCCGTATCCTTTCAGAAGAATGGAACCACGCTCGCTGTTCACGCACTCCCATATTTCTTGAATGTTTACATCGTGCTGGTTACCACACTGAAAGACGAAAAAAACATAATTTCTGTGTTTGTGTTATTTAACTGTTAGGACTTTGAAAGACCTGTATACATACACAAACTCGCGCCTTCTTCCTATGAGGATAAGTAGAAACTATAGAACGCCACCTGCTATGCTCCTTATATACCTACTCCTATTACTCACATATTACCAATATATTATATAGCAAAAATAGATTGCAACATCAAAGTAGGTACTTAGGAGCAACAAGCGAATTATTTTAGAAACGTACAATTTTCCATAATTTTTTTGTCCTATTTAAGACTAAAGCTGTGTGCAACTTCTTTGAACAATGCATTCATCTCGTAGAAAACCCAACACAAAGGTAAATAATACTCGGGCCCGAAGCCATCTGAATGGCACTAGAGTTAAAACTGGAAACAAACTGGTAGTCTATTATGGCAGTACCCATTTACTGGTTGTTCCGACTTTACAGAAACAACTTAGAGTAGGTACACGTCATTATCTGATTTACCTGTTTTGTGAGAATTATGCAGGCAGGACTAGGCAGAAACTAGTCTCAGCTTATTTTAGGTCTAAGCTTTGTACTGTCAATTATATCATGTCAAGTCTTGCATACCTTGTTCATAGATATCATTTGTAAAGAGGAGTTATTTTAAGTAAGTATTCACTACTTAACCTTAAAGTACGTACAGACCTTAATCAAATGCTAGAGAATTCGTGAATAATGTTATTTAGATCTTCGCTGTGTCTAACTTATAGCAGCCTGCTGTTCGAAATATACGTCCAGTAGAGCTCACTGTCACTGCCCACATGTCAAACTGATCACCGAACAAAGACCAAGAACCAAAAAGTTTATATTCTACACTGCCCACTTGCCCAGTACTGCCAGTTTTTGAATCCTCAACAAAACAGGTAATTTTCAGCAGAACTGTATGTATATCTACTGCCTCGATGGTCTAGTGGTCGCATGCACTGCTGCTGAGCTCCTGGGTTCGATTCCCCAAAGTGTTATTGGGGTTTGGATCAGGAATGCCCAAATGTGGGTGTATTATTATATTTATTATTGTACCTATACGTACTAACACCTCTGCCTAAACTCTTGATGGATTACAGGCGCGACATTATGTACGATGATGTAGGTATATTTTGAAAACTTACCCAATGGAAAACAGAAATGAAGTATTGATATCCGGTACGATAGGAGGTGTTCTGCATGAGGCAGGTGTTAAAGTTGACGGCTTGTGTAATATTACGCAGCAAATCTATAGCGCAGGCTTGCACCGTGTTGCCGAAACACTCCGGGATGCCGTGCTGGCAGGTGAACTTGTACCCGCCGAACACACGCCGAGTCTGAAAGATGGAAAGGAATCTGGTTATTTTCTAAGTTCTTTGATTTTTTTAATCCTTCATTTATGAAATTAAGGTTTTACAGAACGCCGTTTATCGCGGATTCACTTCTTCAACAATTTGACTAGCTTTTCCTACTCGCTTTGTGTTGAATTCAATGGTCTACTTAATGGAAAGCTTCTAAGATTTTCCTGCGAACCCACAGCGTAGGAAACTATGATCTACAGGGTCAATTTAAATTAGCTCGCAAAAAATCATCAAATCATATTTTTTTCGTTTTATAATGAGTAGGTACCTGGGCGACCGAGTTCTGCTCGGGTGAAAATACGGAGAAAATGAATTTTCCCAGATTTATTTGTATATAAATATTTACTCATTTAAAAAAAAAAGTGTTGTACAGACTGTTACAGTAAATATAATTTTTCACAATTTACGGATAATCAGTAAAAGAGTACCAATTGGCGTCCTAGCTAGGTTACATGGTAACCTGAATTAATGATCACCAGACATATAAATAAATATATTATTGAATATATTTGTATATATACAAATATTGTTTATTTAATAGTATAGGATAGGATTAGATATCCATACCAATCACGTCTGCGGAGTATCGCTAGCTAATTCAATTTGACCCTGAATACTGGTGTAAAACCTTACACCACTTTCAAGTTCACTTGATATAATAATATCAAGTGAACTTGAAAGTGATCTAAATTGCGGTTTATGTTTACCTAATAACTTTTCAACTTGCTAAGGAATCACGATTCTCAACAGTGAGAGAGCGATTGAGAAGAGAAGAGAATGGGTTTACAAAGATTCCAAAAGGGAATTTAATACATAGCATGGAAGTTAACTGAACGAAGACTTGTGAGACAGCAGTTATAAGCATTGAGTAGTTTGTGTCTCGCACTGACTAGTAGGTACACGACACGACATACGTGAAGAGGACACTTCAACAGGGTTTAAGAGTCACAGTAGACGTAAGTATATTATTTTTGTGTGTGTATATGTAATAGAAGTACATTACGCATAGGTACGCAAGTTTGTTTCTAAGCGACAAATACTTAATGCTTATATTTCGTGTGAAGTAATGCCCAATGACCCACAGCGTGTTTTATATAAATTAAAAATATCACATTAACCATAATGATACTGAAATTTCACGTACCTTAGCGTGTCCGTAAGGTATTAAATGTATGTCTAAATGTGAGCCTAGCCTTTCCATAGCAGGCTTTAGTTGGTGCACGAAGAAATCAACACTGAATGGACATAGAGTTTCATAATACACTTTGACTTCAACTGTGTCCTTTACTGTGGTTGCCTCTGAAGGGATCTGAAATGATATTTGGAATCTTTTAAGTCAAAAACAATAAACATTTTACAGTAAAGACTATCTATATTTACTATAATATTATATTATAAAGAGAGAGAGAGCGAATTTTGTGAGTTTGTGTATACTTACAACATGTAAAAAACCCTGTCCGATACGTGAGGTTGTCGTTGAGTTTCATACTGAGAGTCTACTTATGTGGACATTTTAAAGAATAAAAAAAAATCGCCACATTTTTTCAATGGGGATTTTTACCCTGTACATGGGGTACGGGCGGCTGTAGTTTAGCGGGTGTCTACAAGTCATAACTTACGAACCCTGTGGAAAATTCGCTAATTTTTGTATGGATTTGGGGTAATTTTGGTAGTAAAAATGTGAATTTTAAATAGCAATAACTTTTTTATTTTCAATAATAATAAGATTTTTTACAATTGTTTGGTAATTTTATTGCAGTACCTATGTGCCCCTTTTGGATCGGACAGGGTTTATTTTTACATATTGTATGTAGAGGCTAATCTCCGGAACCACAGATCCGATTTGATAAATTCTGTCACCATTTGAAAGGTACATTATTCCAGATGGACATAGGCTATAGGTACAGGGCAAGTTGCGTCATTTATTTTTTTATATTAAACTAAGCTATACGGGGTGGCAGGGACATCGACGCGAAAACTGAAACCATGGATTCAGTACATGATTCTGAAATCCCCTGCGTTGAAATTTTTTGTCGGTTATTTTTTTTTAATCAGCTGTTTTTTTGAAAAGTGCAATACCTACGCGGTCAAAATTTATGGAACAGCAGATTTTTTTTTTAATAACCTACGACAAATTTCAACGCAGGGGGGTTCAGAATCATGTACTGAATCCATGGTTTCAGTTTTCGCGTCGATGGCCCTGCCACCCCGTATATTATATACAAAAATAAGTGCTCAATAATGCTAACGAAATAAGATTATGAATTCATACAAGCCTAGTATTTTTTGTTAGGTTACTGCTCAGAACTTTTGCACAACGTTTCGTGAACGGAATACCGTCTTCACATGTTTATAAATTGCACCCTTGCGAAGCCGGGGTAAAAATGCAAATATTAGTTACACTTACATTCAAAGTTCCATTCCTGTGTTCTATGTTGTTACGCGTTTTAGTTGAGTATCCTAAAAACAATTCTCATTATTTCTAAACTTCCCAAGACTACAAACATTAATATAATTCAAATATTAGCTTACCGGTATTCAAGGGGTCACATATCGCAACTCCGATAAATAAATGAAGTAACACTATCATGTAATAAGTCATTGTACACAGTTGAACCACTACTGCGGCTCACATCTGCAGGAAAATGTAAAAATAGCTTGGAGACAATGATTGTCGTATCAAATAGCCTATGACCAATAGTGATAATAAGTTCATGTGACTGTATTTTTTATCATCTCTTACTTACCTACTTACCGTAATAATTGTCTTTTGTAAATAATTAAATGTCTTTGCCCTCATTCATATCTTAAACTTCCTTAAACTCTGGTTTTGAGGCTATCTTTTATGTTCGCTTGTTGCAATTAACCGGCCACAAGTTATTGTTTTCTTTATCCGTAGTATTTAATGATAAACGTGGTTGAATTGTGAGTTAAGCTCACGCTACCCAACAGAACGCCACGTGTAACGATTCTTCTTATAATTAGTAATTTGACATTTTATATTTTAAAATGAATTAATAAAAGTAAAAAATGTCGAATGACTAAAATTGATGACGTTTGCATAGGAGTCAAAAGGGGTAATTTGGTTGTAAATGACCTCTCCTACATCCCCTTAATGAATTGCCGACATTTATAACCAATAACCCTGTATTATAAGAAGAATCGTGTGTCCGTCAAAGAGTTAATACACCACTGCTGTCTATAGTAATTAATTTCTAAATGAAAATCGTGTGACTGACACTGGCATGGCCACCATCAGGGATTTTAATTTTGACAACACAAAAAATTTGTCGCTAATTAGTAAAAATTTGTCGCCAAATATCAGAATTAGTCGGTCACTGGTTCAAAAGTTATAAGGGTTTATAGGTGGCCAATCTGTGGAGCGCCTACCCCAGCTTGGCCCATTTGAATCTCAAAAGCTAGGGCACCTAGCGAAGATCTGTTTTCTTCCAAATTTTGTCGCTAATTAGTCGGAATCAGTCGCCAAATCTCAGAATATGTCGGTCACTGGTTCAAAAGTTATAAGCGTTTATAGATGCCCGACCTGGAGAGAATCTCCCCAGTTTGGCCACATTTATATCTCAAAAATTAGGGCACCTAGCGAAGATATATTTTCTTCAATTAGTCGCAATTTTTCACCAAGTCACAAATTTAGTCGGGTCTTAGTTTAGAAGATATAATAATAATAATTTAATTTAATAATTCAAAAGTAAGTAAGTACAAGACTCATAGTGCTAGTAACTTACAAAATACGTTAGTAAAACATTAATACAGAATAAATTTGTGACATCACTGCTGCAGGGTGAAAAGCCCAGCCGATACCTTGCAACAATGGTTCACAAACGCACAAAGAGCCTGCTTGCTACCGATGCTGTTGGTGCTGCCCCACACCCTACTAACCAGGGAAGCGCACCGCTTCCGCATCACAGTGTGGAACCAGTCAACGCGTGCTTTAGGAAACATCACTGATGCGCTGCAGTATCGAGGCAATCGAATCAGCTCCCTGAATGCGTTATTGTATTGAACGCGAAGGGCGCCGTATGATTTCTGAGTATAATGAGCCCACAAACTGCAAGAGTAAAAAGACGTGCAGTAAGCACTAAATATAGTGCGCCTTTTTTTTTTTTTCAAACGATCATCAGCCCTGGCGGACTCCATCAGTTCTGGTGACATCTCTTTGAGGCGCGCGTGGAACATAACGCGCCGTCGTCCCGGGCCTACGGTGGTCGGAAATCGGCCTGCGATTCCCGACGCCCAGGGCATCTCCTGCGGCGGTTAGGGGCGTGTTAGTGCGAAATTTGCCTCTCCCTCACACGTTTCGCCTCTTCCTTCGCGAGCATTACTGCTTCGCAGAAGGAGGTGACGGCCTCCCATACTCTCGCTCCGTACCATGGTCTGAACCAGGGCCGGACGCGAAAGATCACCGCCGCCGATCGCCTCCATGGGGACACGGCGATGCTCCGTCCAAGCCGGGCAGACCTCCACCGTATGCTCCACCGTGTCCTACGGGCGATCCACACAATGGTGACACCCGGGCGTTTCCTCCCGCCTTATCCGGAACAGGAACCTCCCGAAGCAACCGTGTCCGGTGAGAACCTGCGTCCCCAGCGTCAGGCGGAAGATGAGGACGCCGTGGCGCCTCTCTATCCACTCCTCAAAGAGGGGACTTATCGCCGCAATTGTGGCGTGCCCAGCACTGGGTTGCAACAATCGCACTCTCCATGACGCTATGAGATCCCGCCGGAGCTCTGGGGCCCAAGTCTGTTATGTTTATAAATTTGTCATTCCAACACGATCCCATTGTCATTTTGCTAAAAGTTCGTAATCTGCTAAATTCATAATGGTCGATCATTGGTCGGTCAATGGTTTCGTAATAGAATTGTGTTATAATGGCATTGTCGTACAATACAACCAATGATACCGCCTAAGTCAGTCATTCATTTGTCATTATGTACGAGATTACCAATAAGTGCCATTTCTTTCAATGGGATGTCAGTGGCTGACCATTGGAAAGTCATAATGACGCCATTATATTAGTAGATTACCAAACCTGTCATAATCAACAATTATGAAATCAATGATAGACCATTCTGACACTATTGTAATAGCAGACTTGAGGCCCTGTCCGCTGTGCCGTGATTTTTCGTGCCCAAAATATAGTGCGCCTGACCTCGGAGTTCAATTTTTAAGGAGTCCAAGAGCTAGATCAAAGAGTTTACGAAAAATTGCCAAGAAAAATATATTTCTATTAATATGTGTAATATTTTTTTAGTTTTATCGGTCTAAAATCCTTAGAAATGTCAGAGAGATATAAATTCTCAATTAAATACACGTTTTTAAACTTTTTTTTTTAAGCAAAACCTTGCTCTTGGTCTGTTGGTGTCAAGATGTACAGTCGCATGCAACTGTTTTTAAAATTATAACGTTAGGATCTAATTTACGTTACAATAATAAAACTTCTGTTGCCGAAATAAGAATATATGATTTACCTAATACGTTAAAATTATCGTACCTTTAGTAAAATGTTTAAAATACTTAAACGTTGAAAACGTATTGTAAGTATCAACCTATTGCTTGAAATATACTACAATACGTTACAAAAAAGAATACCTACTTACCTAATAATCTTAAATCAGAGATAAGATACCAATGTATGGAGAAATTGAATTCTTTAATATATTTTTAAATACACACTGAATAAATCTGTGACTTGGCGAAAAATTGCGACCAATTAGCGACTATATTTGGAAGAAAACAGATCTTCGCTAGGTGCCCTAGCTTTTGAGGTTCAAATTAGCCATGCTGGGGTAGGCGCTCCATAGATCGGCCACCGATAAACCCTTATTACTTTTGAACCAGTGACCGACTAATTCTGATATTTAGCGACAAATTTTTTGTGTTATCAAAATTAAAATCCCTGATGCCAGTGTCAGTCACACTGAAAGTTTCAAAATACTAGGCATTAGTATTGCCAGCGTTTTCATTTAGTGTCGTATTGTCGTCTCCACATTATATGTGGGTACGCCCAAATGGCCGTGACGACTCAGATTAGTTTAACTATAAGCAACGGTTTCCCTTGAAATCGGTTAAAACAAAACACACAGTGTAAAGAAAAGCTACAATTTACTTTAATTTTTCTTAGATTTACTTAAACTACTCCCGCACACTCTGGTGGTGGTGTTTTAAAAGCTGCGCACACGTCTCTCATGAAGTTGTCTCCGTCATTCTGCACCCCATTGATCAAGATGTAGGGAACGAATTTGTAGCCAACTTTTTTGCTTTCATCTCCATAGTTTTTAAGGAGTGCACTTCCTCTATCCCCTTTTGCGCATTGCTTTATCCACTCTGGGTCTACGTCCATCGCCCTTCCACACTGAAAGAAATTAATTCATGATGTGATAGCAGTAGACAGCATTCGGATTAATCAAACAAACAATCAAATGTTAAACAATAATGAAATACATAATTAGTAGGTATCGTCATCTTCTTATGTAATTTATTATATTTTGGTACGAATTGAAAACACATTCTGCTTGAAATTCTCGAAAAAATTGGTTGGACACTCGCTCGATTACTTGATAATCGAGCAAAGAGTGTCCAACCAATTTAAATCCAAGCTTACCTCATCAGCAGCTTTGTCGTTAGATCCTCTATCGGTTCTTGAGGATTCCATCATGCAGGAGTTGAAGAACACCGCTTTGGTCGCATTACCCAGATAGTCGATGGCACAAGCATGCAGCTTGTTACCGTAGCACTCATCCGGACCATGCTGGCACTTGAATTCGTACTCGCCGTTGCCCTTGTCTATTGTCTGTGAAACAAAAATAAAAACATAGTTATCACCATAGGGATATTCCCCTAAAAATAAATTAAATAGTCCAACCTCACAGAGATTATTGTAGAAAAGGGTGAAAAACCTCTGTTTTAACCATTACAATAACAAAGGGGTTCGCACATATCTGAGGGAATTAAAAGTTGTAAAAGTTTCCCAAAACATCTGAAAAAAAGGGATAAACTGAAAGTTCTTTTCTGAACTATGGGATTTTTGTATTAACTATTTTTTGGACAGGACCACGTCTGCATCTCTGACTAGTATATTTGTGACGCACTTTTCTGTACCAGTGCGGGAATGCAAAGTAAAAAGCACTAGCTTTTAATACATTGGATTAAAAATACAAAAACCTGAAAGCGGTGAAATAAGACCCACTTTACGAGCAAGTGTGTTGAAACAACTAGGTATTATTGCAATACTTGTTAACAAGAGTTTTCAGTAAAATGTTATTTAAAACTTTGTGAAGAACTTTCTGTAACAACGTGCAACAAACTTTGTGATTTTTTGGAAGTCACAGTCGTAGGTCGTATGGTCTGTTCCAAAATCATCTGATGAAAGTGTAAACAAACTCAGTTCAGGTTAAATTCTCTCGCAATCTCTCTCACTAAGTAAAGGATTTTTTTATTTTTTTTGTATTGCATGTTGCATGTCAACCAATCTAGGAGGATGTGGGCTGCTTACCCGGGCTATCTTGTGGATACCTTAATAAATTACGGCCTCCAGCCGGAGCATAAAACTTATAAACTAGGAAATTTGTAACAAATCTGTATTTAGAAGGTTTCACCTTCATATGTCACCAGTTTTTCCAACATTTATTGTATGTGTATGTTTATTTAACAATGAAGAATTGAATAGAAAAATCATCGATGAGAATTGAGGTTATAAAATTAATCTCAATCGTCTAATGAAAAACATCTTTAGAAACTCGAGCTTAAGTATTTAATTAATGAAATCAAAGCACTTAATTTACAAGTGGACTGGCATCCTCAGGTACGTTTTCTGATCCATTTGTTTACATTTTCATCAAACACTATTGGATAAGACAGGACCATAGTAACAGACTAAACTTCAAATAATAATACTTTTCAACGCACTTGCTTGAAAAACGGCTCTTATTTAACCGATCTTAGGTTCATAATGCAGTGTATTTAACATGCGTGCTCTTTACTTTGCATTTTCGTACTAGTGCGTGAAAAAGCGCCACTATTATACTAGTCAGAGATGTGCGTTTTTATATGAAACCAGCTGACTCGCCAAACGTCCTATCCAAACAATAGTTTAAGTATCCAAAAAATTCTTCTAATCTTTTCTAACTTTTCTTTCTCTAAAATCCTCATTCGGACTATTACGAACATTTTAGAACAAAATTTTTCCACACGGTCCAGCCGTTCTCAAGTGATTCGCTTACCAATGAAAAGCATTTCATTTTTATTTATATAGATCTCAGCAAAGAGCCTTCATTCCTTTTTGTGCCTAAAAATTTTGTGAATTCATAAACTGTGTAAATAAATAAAATATGATAAACTAGCTTTTGCCCGCGGCTTCGCTCGCCTTGAGGTCTGAAATTATCCCACGTGAACGGACTACCGGGTTAAAAAGTATTGTATACCCATGGTCTACCCATGTGCCAAATTTCATTCAAATCTGTTCAGCCGTTTTAGCGTGAAAGCGTAACAAACAAAATTTTTCGCATTTATAATGTTCGATAAATGTCATCAAATTATTTATTGTTGTTAACAAATTGTTATTGTACCTGTTAATATTATACATAAATATGTAAAAATATATTTTTAATATCAGGCTGTTTCGCGGCTTCAAGTACCTACTTGCCTCTCCTTCAAAATGCGAAGACACAGTGTATGAAAGAAAATCTGCGAGCCATTTTTCACAAATTTTTGTTATGAAATAAAAAAAAAATCCTTGCAAGTGCGTTGAAAAACGTCGTTTGATAAGCGTGAGCATTATTGCCATTATTGTCATCTTGTATATTGTACAATCATTTCTATGAGATCTTTTTTATTTATTGGATCTCCAACAGAGGCCACAAAATTACATATTATGCAAGTATGTAACAATCGCTAGTACACAATTACACAGTTCGTATTTTAAATCCCAGATACTAATTTGACAGGTTCAAATGTCAAACTCCAAATTGAAAAAAATAAACAACAATCACTTGAAATGCCAAATTAGTCTATGGGAATAAAAAACGAGCTTTACTAAACAATGTGCACCTTCAATTGGAGGAGGAGGAGGAGAAGGGTAGGTAAAATACTATTTTAATATTTTTTTGTATATATCAAAAACGAAACGAAGGAAAACAAAATTAAACGCAAAATAGAACGGTTACAAAATAATACACATGAATTATAATAACAAAAAACAATTTAAAGGCACAGTGTTTTATCGAATTTGGATCTAAGTACTTATTGGCGTTTTTCTTTTTGTTATGTTATTCCAATCGGCATGTATACCGATTGGAATAACGGTATCGATACCTATGCTTGTAAACCAGGCGAAGGTATGCAGAGCATTTCCTCTTTTTCAATAATGATTGGAACGTATGAATTAGGTTAAGTAGGTACTGATACTGAGGGCAAGACTTACAGATAACACTTTGACTTTACTTCGCTATGTAAAGTTAGTGTTTCATACGAATATGAACCTTATTCTTTGTCACCACCTTAAATTTTCATTTTGACCCCAGTGTTGTTATGAACGACCTCACACCTCAATCAAAATAAATAAAAAGAAACTAAAAAATAGGTACAATAAAAAAAGTACGTCAGTAATTATTGATTGATGCCTAATTGGACTCTTTACTTCCAGTCTGTGTGTAACTTGAACATAACTGGCGAATTGTGGGTGTACTTTACACTGTATTCACCCTGCACAACCCTTTAAAAGAATACAGGCGTGATATTATGAAGAAATCTCATTTCCGCAACTTTTTCGCGCAACTGTCCTTTCGCGCAAGTGAATTCGCACAAGAGTGTCTGTCGCGCAAGTGGATTTAAACTAGTGCCTTTCGCGCAAGTGTACCAGATTCTCGTTAAAGTACTAGGTAAATGGCGACACATAAAAATACAATCATCATTTATCATTCATGATAATCATCTGCAATACGCATAGGTACATACTGCAACAAATCAGCACACACACATCAAGCACATGAATCCATTTATTGAAAATGGCTTCTTAAGAAGCATAGTATGCTAAGTCGGGTGCTCTGTCTCGAAATATGTTTTGAGATTTCAAGAATGAGGTTGAGAAGAAAAACGAGAAGAAAAGTTATTGAAAAATAAAAAAATAAAAACGACTGCAACTAAAAAGTTTAAAACAAGCTCACTTTTCAAGCAGTCTGATGCAGCTGGTGGCGGTTATTTTAGTTCAATCCCAGATTTAATGGTGCACTCGGGTTTTTTTTCCAACTTTTTTAGTGATACATGTGAATACATGGTCATGGTGCTATGTTTTTTGCAAAACCTAGCCTATAACCGCGCCACCCAGACAAGTCGATAATAACTTCTCCCGCTCTGGGTGGAGCGGGAGGGCGTGTCAGACTCGATGCTGACTAAAACCCACCCGTGTTCCTTCAGTTGCCATGTTGCCAGGGGCCACGGTATGCCTTTCGGACTTCCCCGCAACCCCGGCAGGCATCGGCCCTAGCGGACCCCGTCAGTTCTGCTGACATCTCTTTGAGACGCGCGTGGAACACAACGCGCTGTCGACCCGGGTCTGGTCCTTATCGGACGGCGAGCTACCCATTGCTCACCGTCCGCAAGCCCGAGTTGATAGATACTTCATGTTTTAAAATCCAGCCAGCCGTTGGCATGCTTTGAGGTTATAAAGAATCCCACATACAAAATTCGCATGAAAAACATAATTCTGTTTGTCTTGGCTGACACGCTGGACTTTTCACACAGTAATGCTTAGACATACATAAAGAAAAAAAAATTATAAAATTTTCACTAGGTATTGCCTCTAATTTATCATTACTTAACTAATACATTATATAAGTTTCTTCTTTGTACTATCTCATGTGTGTAAACACACACGAGGTCCATAGTACAATTATTATTTATTTATGTTTGATAGCACATAATCATTTTGAATGACCTGCGAAAATTTCATTCGGTACCACAGCATTTACTTAGGTATATTACTTAGGTATTTATCATTTTCATACCTGCGCATTTCCGTAAGGATAAAGGTGCAGATTCAGGTACGACGCTAGCTTCTCCACTGTTGGGCTTAAATACATTGTGTCAAAATTCCTGCAATCACCACACAGGCACTCATAATATAGTTTTATGTCAACTTTTTCTGGTGCCAGTGCTTGCATCTAAAACAATTAAGATTCGTTTAAGGATATTCAGGTTAATTTCATTTAAAAAAAGTGTAAATAAAGAAATACAAACCTTGTTTTCCATAAAGTAAAAATCTGCTTTAAAATTCTGCATCGGATTAACACCATCATCTAGTAAGTTTGAAAATATGTCTGCAAACGAATTAAAAGTTAAATAAAAGGAGGGCACTATGTTACATACCTATGTATCTAAATGTTGCATATTTACTTACCATCATCCTGAGTTTTTACTGTAATAAATGTTAAACTAAATAAAAAAAATATAAGAGTTTTAAATAAAAACATTGTTATTCATGTAGTGGTATCACGATTGAATGAAAGCTGTACAAACTAGTCCTCAGGAGCCGACCCGACGTACACTAACGATAACGCGACGAACGGTAGCCATTTATGTTACGTTTCTTTACAGTCTAATTGAGAACTCATTCACACTATAATTGTGTTTATTACGAAAAAAAAAAAAAAACACCGGTTTTTCCTCAAAATTCTGCGTTTCGAATTTTAGACAAAACACAGGATAAAAATCTATAAACGATGTGTTGGCAATATTAGTTTTGGCAGTTATTTGCTCGATTTTGTTTCTCTGTGACCGTTAAACGTAGCATTAACAATTTATGATAAGTACTTACTACGTCATAAACTTTATTGATATTGGTAGGTAGGTAGGTATGAAGGTAACCACATTTTTTATTTGACTTCTTTATTATCTTTATGGGAGCGTTTTATAAGTCCATGCACTATAGGCAAGCAAACCCATCAAATTGTTGTCTCGATAATATCAAAAACGTTACTACGTTTTTATCTGTTTGGTAACCGTGCAATATACCTACCTACCAATTAAATGAGCGAAGATTAAAACTAGTGTATATCTCAAACTAGTTTTCAATAGAAATGTATCAAATAAATGTGCCATTCAGTATGAACTTCGCGCAAAATACTGCAGTCACGTTATCGTCTCGACATCTAGCCGTGACTGTGTTTTGGTTCTCATAATAGTTCCTTTTCGACAGATTACAAACATAAAAGCCATGTTTGTATGCCACCAAAAAAAAAGAATTTTCATTTCAAGAATATAGGTAACTAAGTATTGAAAAAACACAATACGGTAGTTGCCTAGATAAAAAAAAAATCTATTTAAGTAGTCCGTCTTTCAGAAAAAAAAAAAAATTGGACACATATTTTTTTCTTAATTATATGAATCAAAATAACTTAGAAAACACGCATTAGAGTTGGGGAGTGGGGGCTCGCTACGTCACAACATTGTATTAAATCTAGCAAGGCGTGACGTCATGCCACATTTTAACTCAAAATATCGCCGTAATCTTTTGATTACGTCAAAAAAGAAAAAAAATACATGTTCAATATTTTTTTTTTAATCTACAAGACGGACAAAAAAAAAATTTGGACGCATGCCTATTTGCCCTGCCAAAAAACGAACTAAAAAGTAAAAAAACAAGTTGTAATAGTTAATCTGTATATACAAAGCGAAAGGTCACTCATTTACTCGCTGACTAAAAAGATAAATAAAATTGTCATTGCTGTCGGGGGGGACCATTGTGTCGATGTGTGGAACACTTTTTAATCTAAGAGGTCCCCTGACTGTAATGACAATTTTATTTAAGTATCTTTTAATTTTTAAGTTATTTATTTTCATTTTATTGACAAGTTTTAGTGACAAGTTTTATTTTTATTTCAAAACATGTCAAGCTAGGTGGCTTAAATTTTTTTATCTACACCCGTGCTATAAAACCTCTATAAAAGTTTCTGAAACAGTTAGCTTATTGGCAACATTATAACAGCCAGTGTCATAGTAACCATTACATCATCCAAACGAGTGTTATAATGTTGTACTAAATTTAATTATGCAACTCGTTTCAACGTTCAAACGGGGGACAGCAGCACCCGCTGCACGCATGTGTGTGTGATGTGTTGCTGCAGGCGATATACATACGTGCAGTTGTACTGAATTTCGTGGGACTTTTTTTATTCTTGATCTTGAATTACGAACACCCAATGGTTGCAGAAACTTTTATAGAGGATTCATATCATGGGTGTAGATAAAGTCTTGTATGCAACTGTTATAATTAGGTATTAAAACACTCATGTGATACTATTATCATACTCGGCTTTGCCTCGTGTGATAAACCCACATTCGTGTTTTTATACCCCTTATTATACAACAGTTGTATAAATAACCATTTTTTTTTTTTTTTTTCTATTGGGCATCTCGTAGCTGGCCTCTGAGACCATGACTATTTAACCGAGCAAACCTGTGGGTGCCTTAAGCTGCTACACTCAAAGCTTCCAGCCAGGGACTTACAAACTAAACTTAAACTTATAAACTAGGTGAACGCTCGCTAAGGGCACCCCCTGTGGGGTACGAGCCTCGGCTTAGGGCGTTTACCGGAGGGAGGACATCAAAGATGGGACGGGCTGGATCAAAGTTTTGATCTTGATTATTAATCGGGGAATTTAAAGCTACGTGCTCAGCTGCAACAACTGCTGGCACCTCGTTTTCGAGCAAGGGACGGGGGGGAGTATCATTTACCCGGGGGCGCGCAGCGGTCGCGATCGCAAAGGACCTCGAGGGCGAAGTCGGAATGACGGGAAGCGTCTGTGCTTGTGTCCTAGCGTACTCGTTTCCCTACTAGACTCCTGATGGATGGTAGTCGGGTTGTCTGGGTCGGTAAGAATATGCCTTGGTCGGCGAATATGACTGATTCTACTCGGGACATAATTGGCGGCATCGACAACCAGAGGGTTGCGATGTTTGGCCGCGGACTCAAAGAAACGCTTCGAAGCGCGTTTGAGGAACTGATGGATGGTAGGGATTTTAAGATCGATATGGAGGCTCTCGTTCCTCACAAACCAAGGGGAGCCGGTAGCTCTACGGAGGAATCGATTTTGGAGGGTTTGCATCCTATGGATGTGATGGGGTTTGGCATGAGCAAAGACGGAACCCGCATAGGTCATGATTGGGCGAATGCAAGCCGTATAGATCCGCAATTTGCACTTTAGTGACAATTTGCTACTTGCATTTAGGACGGAATGGAGCCTACCGAGAACGAAAGCGGCTCGCGAACGGGCCTGCTTTATGTGTTCTGCGAAAGAGAGATGGTGGTCTAGAACGACACCTAGATATTTGGCTCGCTTCTCCCAAGGGATAGGCTTGCCGAACATGGTGAGTGGTCGGGGGAACCATTTAAGCACTAAACGTGGTTTTATATTATCACAGCGAGATGAGGCGAGGCATGGATGGCGTGGGGATGAAATGTTTGTCTTGCATGTAAATCCTACCTATGTAAAATGTATGCCAGTAAATTATATAGTTTTGGAATGTGCTCATCAAGGTCTTCAATTGGATACCCATATTGTAATAAATTAAATTATTTTTTTACACATTTGGATATGGAGCCATACTGCCGCCCTTTTTGTATTTCTTTTCGAAAAAAGTTATAGCCTATGTCACTCGGGATGATGTAAGAATTCTAACGATATTCCATACATCCAAATCTGTTCAGGCATTTAAAAGTTATGGTGGAACAAAGAAACTCACATACATACGGTTATACATGAACCCTGAAATACTACACTCCTTTTTGGGCAGTCGTGTAATAAAGGGCTATTTAAAAATTCCTTTATAATTTTCGCTGTATTATAACTACGTATCTACTTAGTTGTGGAAGGCACCTTTTATTACCTACTACGTTATGAAATAAAAAATCATTTTTCCCAGACCTACCGAAGGATTAATGAGAAAAAAATGATTGTAAGCGGAAGGATTAAATTTTCACGTAGTTACCAGACGGGAGGTTCTGTTGCAATTAGCCGAGTGTTTGCACTCCGGGGTCACCGACAACTGCTCTCGTTCGCATTTTATTTGATGAACGAACGATGCCCTCTGCTGGTCGTTTGCACAATAGACACATTTTCATCTCGTTGTCCGGAGCCGACATTTTCATCCTGTTCCTAAAACAGAACACTTGACGCTGATGGAAAACATGCAAAACCTATTTTTTTAGGGTTCCGTAGCCAAATGGCAAAAAACGGAACCCTTATGGATTCGTCATGTCTGTCTGGCTATTCGTCCGTATGTCCCAGCCACTTTTTTCCGAAACTATAAGAACTAAGCTGTTGAAACTTGGTGAACCGCATTAAGATTTTCACACAAAAATAGAAAAAAACAATACATTTTGGGGGTTGTGCTCATATCAAAAAAAAATTTTTCATCGTATCCATACGTATGGGGTATCTATGGATAGGTTTTCAAAAATAATATTGAGGTTTCCAATATAATTTTTTTCTAAACTGAATAGTTTGCGCGAGAGACACTTCCAAAGTGGTAAAATGTGTGTCCCCCTCCCTGTGGCTTCTAAAATAAGAGAATGATAAAACTAAAAAAAAATATATGACGTACATTACCATGTAAACTTCCACCGAAAATTGGTTTGAACGAGATCTAGTAAGCAGTTTTTTTTAATTCGTCATAAATCGTGACCGCAATTTTTTTGATAATGGTACAGAACACTTCGTGCGCGAGTCCGACTCGCACTTGGCCGGTTTTTTTTCAATTTGATCGAGTATGGGCTCGGTATTCCTGCACCTCAAGTAACTGGACCAACGGTTTGCGTATATCACACCTACTGCATTATTCACAGTAAGTTTGGTAATTAACTAAAAATCTCTTGAATATCAAACACTGGCAAACACATTCAGAAGACAGACGAACTGATATCCAATGCAGGCGAACAAGAAAGAAACAATTAATTTCAAAACTACATCTTTCAAACCCAACGATCAAACTTACAAATTGTTTGTGTTGCCAAAAAAGAAAGAGCTTAGATAAATGTGAAGATAAATGTGAAGGTATAAGAAGTTTCATCGTCATATGAGCGTCTGAAGGGCAGACGGGAGTGCAGTCTGCAGTCTGCCACAATAGCTTCGCGGGCTCGCGGCTAGCTGGCGGGTCTTTGTTACCTCAAATATTACTTTTTCCTACGTACTTTAGAGAAAATTGAATTGTAACATAGTTTCACGAACAGATGAATACAGTCTACACACACAAAGACATCGGGATGCTCTTGATGAATGGAAAGATTTAAGCTGCTCCAGTGTGTTACGTTATTAGGGGTAGGTAGATCTAATGCTTCAAACTCGAACTCAGCGCATTTAATTCAATCAAGTAAACCATTTACAGGCATTTTTGAATTATCAAAGGAGTCAGTTAGTCTTTTTAACCGACTTCCAAAACGGAGGAGGTTCTATGTTCGTAGCGTATGTTTTTTATGTATTTCCACCGATTTCTCCGTCAATTGTGGATCGATTTTGAAAATTCTTTATTGTTTGAAAGTGCACTCTCGAGGTAGACCCATATAAATTGTATTAACTTTGTTTGGATATTTTTTGAGTTAGCTTCAATAATACGTATATTTTCCCACTTAGTATATGGATGATATGATAAGTTCCTGTCACTGTTATTTACATAGCAGGTAGTGGTATTGTGTGGACTTTGTGTGGGGTAGATACCGCAAATAAAAAGTGAAACATAATTTTAATTTCGGAAGTCAGTCGCAAAAAACCAAAATTCAAAACCAAAAACACCGACTTCCGAAATTAAAGTTATTTTTCACTTTGTAGTGTTTTTGGAAGTCAGTTGTTTTTTTTTTTGCGTTGGTTTCGTCTTACTATATTAGTGCAAATGTTCTCGTCCGATGTACAGAGTTATTGGTTATATGTCGGGGATGTAGGAGAGGTAATATACAACCAAATGACCCCTTTTGACTCCTATTCAAATGTCACGAAAATTCGAGTCATTTGACATTTCAATTTATATTTCATTCATTTTAAAATATAAAATGACAAATTACCCGAAAATTGTTGACATTGGCATAGGGGTCATCAGGGTCATTTGGTTGCAAATGACCTCTCCTACATCCCCTTAACGGATTGCCGACATATATGTATAACCAATAACTCTGTATAGTTTGCATTAGCGGAACTAATGTTCTCCCAGACGGATCATCTCTTTTCCTTATTTTAGCGCGTTTTACTGCTGTAATTTTTTATGAAATTAGGCCATTACCTACGCCAGATGTTGATTAAAGTCGATTCACGGAAACTACTTTTTCCAATGGCATAATTGAAAAAAGTAGTATCCGTGGATCAACTTTATTATGTAGTTAGAGCATTGCTTAGGCAACGAATAAATAAGAAATTATATGTTACTAGCTGCACCCCGCGGTTTCACCCGCGTAAGTCTCGATCCCGTGGGAATATCGGGATAAAAAGTATCCTATGTGTTAATCCAGGTTATTATTATTTATTATTATTATTAATTAAGTACAACGGTTGTACACCAGTAACAGTAACTAACTAATTAATTAATTTCAAACTATTAAATAAATTACAATTTCATCTTGATTGGTAGGTACAGTATTAATATGAAATAAAAACAAAAAAAAAAAAAAAATACGTTTCGTTGGGTTACAAATGATTAGGCAATTATTTATATACAATGTCTTTCACAAAATCTCGAGCACAATAACATAATTTGGTTTAATCTGTCGGTCAACACATCACAATCAGGTAGGTCAAAAATAAGGGCATTGATTGCGCTGCTCATGCGACACAGCGGAGAATGCGCACGGGACACCGTGCGGCACTTTACTGCATTATAAACTACCTGTGTGCCAAATTATATAAATAAAGATTTTTATATTTTATATTTTTTATATTTCATCCAAATTAGTCCAGCCGTTTGAGCGTGAAAAAGAGAAAATATACACACACACTCACAAACTTTCGCCTTTATAATATTATATTATATAGTGGGATAGTAGGATTATAGTGTGAAGTGTGATTGAAGTTGTTCACAAGATTCCACTGGTTCCTGTTTCTGTTAGAAAATCAGTTCTAGGCGTAACCGTGATCTATAATAAAAATAAAATGCTGTTCGTTGGTAACATACATGTATAGTTCGTCCCACTGCCGGCCGTCGTCTCACTGATAGGACGAACGGGAATTTCATAAATAATATTATAATATGCATTCGTCCCACTGATTTGTTCAGTGGGATGAACGGAAATAATTAAGTAGGTAATTTTATTTTTAAGTCCCATTGGTCCCACTAAATAATTCGAGTCTGGTTGTTCAATGGGAAAAAAACACTTGTTCATGCTAACTCTTATATAATATTATACATGCGGAAGTGAGTTCGTTTGTTTAGTACGTTTACACACTAAAACGGCTGAACGAATTTGAATTTGGCACATGGGTATACCATGACTTGGGTTAACACAGGATACTTTTTATCTCGGTAGTAGGTACGTTGTATGCATAAAGACGACCGACGACGACGACGAGGTGTAGCTGCTACAGGGACACCTCTGCCCATCCGGGGAAACAAGGCGTGATGTTATGTTATATTATGGAAAAACTGCTGGATGTATCTACTCAAGATAAAATTATTTGAACTTTTGAACAAATTATCTATCCCAGTACGGTTTCTATTTTGTCATTTTTATACTACATAAGTTATTTATTTACGCCCAAAGATGAGTGAAAATTAGTGTTGAAATGTAGAAGTTTCGACGCTTATAACTTCCAAACCAATATTTTTTTTCCAATTCTCCTTCCATACAAGGCTAGATACTGACAAGATAAAGGACCCCGCACAAAATGTTTGGAAAAAGCCGGAAAAGTTGGCTGACATTTTGGTACAATATAGCCTGTAACATGCTGATTAAAAATTATGGGCTCAAAAAATAATAATGGCCAGTTTTAGAGATATAGCCATTTTTATGTTGAAGTCAAGAAGATAATTTTTATGTTATACTCTGCTAAAGAATAAACAAAAAGCAATCAAATCAATTCCAACAAGTTCCAATTCATATTAACTCTTTATCTGTATACCCTGAAGGGGTAGGCAGAGGTGTATTATATACATTTCGCATAGTAGACAAGTCGTCCGACCGATTTTGGTGAAACTTTGGGATCTTGTATTGCACGATATTAGATATCGAAATGAGTAGTTGCTTCCATACCTTGCGACAGTCGTATTGCATTCATTAAAAAAAAACACTTGTTGAAACCTTCGTTGTGAGTTGCCCCCGATGCGATGGCTATATTTTAGATATTCAGGGACCATAGGTACTTTTCTAATAATGTAAATAATGACGCTACCATTCTCAAATGAGTTGGATCATGACTTTCATGGTATGCTGGGTTGGTTCCGATCACATGAGATATTCATCGTGGATAGCGAGATGCCATTTCACCACTAAATCGATTGGGTATTCAATCAATGATGCCTCCTACTTTGAAACCTGGCCAAAGTCAATATACAACTGAAGAAGCTAATAAGGCGCGGATTGTAACCAAAACATGATGGATAGTGGAAGCATGAAATGGTCATCTAAAAATATTTTCAAATTCTTCAATAATTCCATATCCACGTCTCATGTTTTGAATTTAAGCGAGTTTCTCCGTATCGCTACCATAATAAATAAATATTTTGGAATTATTACAATGCCAAATGCAGACGTACAGCTAGCAACTACGATACTTAACCGTGTTGGTGAAGTAAGCATCGTACAGGCACGAGTAGAGGCTGAACATCTCCTACAACGAAAAGCACGATGGGTTAGATTAACTGCAGCAACCACTCTTTCGGCGTTTAAATATTGCATTTTTTAAATATTTAACTTTTGGAACATATCTGGTTAACCTATCGCCCGGTTATATACAAGACACTTAAGCATATAGGAGACGAAGCAGCTCAAAATGAGGATTAGCGAATTTTTTAAATAAATCGAAATTACATTGAACCAGGATTCATTGGAATAAAAGTCGCATTTAGGTTCTTTATTTGTGCATAGAATGTAATGTTTGGGGCAATGGTAACGATGCCATATTTCGAAATTATTGCACTAGTAAAGCTGGAGCACGAACTCTGGGCAGATGCGCTCTATAAACGGCAATCTTGTGGTATATGGGGTTCGCCCGTTACAATGAAAACGTTAAATATCCGTCGCTTCCTTCTTCTTCCTTCCTTCTAGGATTTTTTCTGTCTTATTTTAGTTTTACATTAGACTTGAAACCCGCCCCTGCTTCGCACAGGTGCAATTTCATTAATATGTGTAAGATTCTGCACGGAAAAACATGCTCCTGAACTGCATGACGAACTGTTCCCATATTTTTGCTCCGATAAAGTATAACTGTAGCAGGAAGCATATACAGATTGTTCGCCGTGCCTCGGAGTCGAACCGTCACTCGAGCCCAGTCTCCCGTCCCTCGCACACTCTCTGCGCTCAACAACCGTCACTCGAGCCCAGTCTCCCGTCCCTCGCACACTCTCTGCGCTCAACAACCGTCACTCGAGCCCAGTCTCCCGTCCCTCGCACACTCTCTGCGCTCAACAACCGTCACTCGAGCCCAGTCTCCCGTCCCTCGCACACTCTCTGCGCTCAACGCTCTCTTGGACGCTCAGCCTGACTGTGATGTGTTCGCGGATGAATAGAAGAAGATCTTGTCAGTATGTCTGGTCTGGAGTATTGTGAGATGAGCGTGTGACTGTCGTGTAGTTGAATACTTTTGTTTCTGTAAGTACTTTAATAATGTGTTTGTGTCTTTGTCTATAGCATTCACCCAATAGCACAATGTTATACGTGCGTTACAATGCGTGCTGCCGTAAACAGCTACGTTTCACACCAAAAGTTGTTTCCTGCCAATAATTTTTGCTTAATGTTACTTACTTTGATGTACAGAATGCATAGATAACGGCTATGTGATGGTTAATTTTACACCCTGTCTCTAAGTTAAATATTAATGTATACAATTATATATGCATACATATGTATGTGTAGGTAGGTATACATAAACCTCCCGATATAGATTCTATAAAATAATGGTGAAATCCACTGTGGTCATAGGTCAAACAGACAGACACAAAAAGCGACTTTGTTTTATATGTGTATAATATTTTTCTTTTTTTTGCAAATATTAAGTATTGTTGAAAATAATCTTTAAATAAAAAAAGTCTTTTAACGAAAAAAAGACTCGATACACGATCCCAAAGTTTCAACAAAATCAGCCGGACGACTTGTCTACTATGCAAAATATGGGTAAAACATCTCTGCCTACCCCTTCATACAGACGTAGAAATATGTTTTTAAACCATAACATATGAATTGAAACGTTGTGGTTGATGTGAATGCTTTTTGTTTATATAAAAATCATCTTCCTGACTTCAACTTAAAAATGGCTATATCTCTAAAACTGGCCATTATTTTTTGTTGCGCCGATATAGACTTTTAATCAGCATATTACAGGCTATATTTTACCAAAATTTCAGCCAAATTCGCCGAACGGCTTTTTCCAAACATTTTGTGCGGGGTACCTACTAAAAAATAAATTTTTAGTTTTGAACGTACATCGTCAAACAGACGAGTAATCGCCATACTACGTTTGTATGGAAGAAATACCGACTAGCGTAACCTTAAATAGGTTACTTTTTATCCCGGTAATACGTTTTATGCATATACAAGATGGTATTTGCATAAAAACGCATCACTTGAGAACGGCTGAACCTATTTGGCAAATTTTGTTAAGCATATGTTTGAAAGCAATATTGAAAAAGATTCTCTGAAAAAATTCGGGAAATACTGACCGTTCTTTTTTCTATGGGAATGTTAAATTTGAACAGTATTTAGACAGTAATTTAAACAATCCCCTTCATATAAATCGATAGTTTTAACATTAAACAGCGAGCAGAATATAATCCAGGCGCGATATACCTAGTTGTCGCTTCAACAATTGTTCAGAGGGTGATAAAAGTTCCGTCGGCGGTGGTGGCGTCCCGATCTCGTCTGCCGCCGCGCCCGCTTCACTTTCTAATTGCCTTTAATGAGATTTCTCTCCAGACCCTCCACGCTGATTACAAACAGGCTAATAACATCATGAACATCTTACTATGTGCATATAATGCAGATTAACACGAGACAACAATTAATTGAAAGTTTATATTGTTGATGCAAGTGATAGCAGTTCATGAATGTTCAATTTGTAAGATCAATTATTTGACACAATAAATTTTATTTTTATTTATTATTTTTTTTATTTATTTTATGAAAACAAATAAAATATTTTATTTTTGTAAGTGAGAAAATAAATTGCAGTTTAAGAGTACTTCGTCGACCACGAGATGTTCTTGCCAGATCACTACACAAAAAAATACAGTTATGGGCCCCTTTCCTGACACTATCAGTAATAATGACATTACATTGAAGAAATGTCATTATAACTGACAGAACTGAACATTGAAGTAATGTCATTAGAACTGACAGTGTGGTGATCGGAATATTGATATTTGAATAGTTTTACGTAAATATTGGAAGGAATTACAGTAAATATAAATGTCATTATTACTGATAGTGTCTGGACCCCATATGAGTAAACTGGAAATTCTGGATGGTACCTACTTATAAGTAATATGTTTAAGCAGGAGTGCACTTTTCATTGCCTAAGAGTAGCTATACTAATTTCACAGATCTGCCATCCGTGATCGTCTGAGATTTTTAAATCGCATATTTTATAATAATCCGGCCGATGGTCTATACCAAGGGGTTGCCAAGTTTTCAAATCGTATATTTTACTTAGGAACGCAGTACTTTTCAGTGAACTCCTAGATCCCAGGACGACGCTGGCGATTCAACAAGTTCAACTTAATAAAAACTCAGTCCGTCCGAAGCCTTCGTCTATCAAAAGCTTTATATTTCTTTCCACTTCAATTTCAAATTCTAAGAATTTTCATTTGAACTAGAACTGAGAATTCGTAGAGTTTGTTTAACTTGAAGTGAATTTCTCCTTTTTGTTGATAAATCATTAAGGCCTTTTATGTAACAGTCTGCACCTGGTCATGGTAATAATAGGCGAGTTTTCCCTTTAAAATGTAGTTTTAAAGATTTCCCACATTAAGGTGAAAAGGCGAAAAAAGGGGAAAAAGAGAGCATTGATAATATAGTGAAAAGCTCGTCAGGCAGGTGGTCGGCGCTCGCTGCCGCCTATATAACTGCACTGAAATGAAAAATTGAAGTGAATGTTGTTGCGCTGAAACTCGACTCACTACGTACGTAGCTATATTTCTGAGGAGCCGAGTTATTCTCGTTTTTAGGGTTCCGTAGTAAACAAGGAACCCTTATAGTTTCGTCATGTCCGTCTGTCTGTCGGTCTGTCTGTCCGCGGTCTAGCTCCAAGACTGTTAGTACTAGAAAGTTGTAATTTGGCATGGGTATACATATTAATCATGCCGACAAAGTGGTAAAATAAAATTATGAAAAATATATTTTTTAGGGTACCTCCCCTACACGTAAAGTGGGGATGTTTTTTTTTTTCTATCCCTTAGTGTGGGATATTGTTGAAAAGGTCTTTTAAAAACATTGTGTGTTAAAACCATTTTTGAATTCAGAGATCCGTTTGCGAAATATTAAGCTTTAAAGTGGAAAATTTTGTTAGAGTCAAGTGTCCCCGTCCCCCCTGCCAGCTAAATGGTTGGTTTTAGATATGTGAAAAAATTCACGGCAGTAGCTTATATAACGAATTTAAAAGGAAAACTATCACAGCTGAGTAGGCTTTACAAGTTAACGAGTAATAATCGACCAACTTAGATTTGCGGTTGTAAAAACATGTTCTCCCATACATTCTGTATGAAAGTTTTTTTTTTCAACTACAAAGTTAAGTTTGTTCTTGGGATAAATTCATCCCAACTACGGAACCCTACATTGTGCGTGGTCCGACATGCACTTGGCCGGTTTTTTTGCTAACCGCAGTTTGGAATGATTTCGGAGTTACAAAAACAGGAACAATATTACGAGCCATTATCTGTAGTACTCAATTCATTTTGTAGAACTATAAGTATTTAGTGACCATAGGGAAAAGGCTCAAATAACAATTCCGTAAGCAACTTAAGCTCTAAGTAATAATTATAACGCAGTGGCGTCTTTCCATTCTATACAAGGCTAAAACGCAGCCATAGGAAACTGCTCGCGTATAGATTGGAAATCACTTTTTACTAAGGTCTTCCAATCTATACAAGAGTAGTACGCAAATACTCGCGTATACTTCGTAGTGACCAAATTAACTACCTCATTCCATAGTATACAGTGCCAGTACGCATACGGACTAATCGAGTTTAGATTGCGAGAAATTGTGAACAGGTAACCAACTTGTTTGCGAGGTAATGCACCTTGCGCTAATATTAAATAGCCTGCTTGGCTGCGAGCAACTTCGAAGTAGCGCTCGCTCGGCCCGCGCGCGGTAGGTCACAGTTCTAACCTAACCTAACCCATTTCACCTAGTTCACACTTTTGTTCTTTTCTTTTTTTTATAGACTATATCTTTTAAACTCTTATCAGGCGTAAGTGATGTAGTATAGTTTGGAACCAGGACGCGCTCGTCCACGTTACAAACTATACAACAGCAATACGCAAAATTTGTGTATACATTGTAATCACAGATTTAAAAATAGCATTACAATGTATACGCGAGCAGTTTCCCATGACTGCGCTCTGGCCTTGTATAGATTGGAAATACGCAACGCAGGGTATTTTTACGCTTTGCCCAGTTTTCCAGCAGGTGATGGTTCCCACGCTATCCTGACATTAATGTCTCGTCGGGAGGGGTTCCCTATCCACGTTAAATATTAATATGGATCGGCCGGCTACCTTCGAGTTATTGACGGAGGTACACACAATATGCCTCCGTATATTTTTGCTTCAGTGTCGAAAGGTATGTAGACCATTTTTTTGCACATTACTTTATAAATGTGAGAAGTTGGCTACGTATATTTTAAGTTTTCCATACCTTACTGAATTTTGTAACATGATCCAAAGATCCAAATGTCATGTCATGACGAATTTGAATTACGGTCAGAAAGTATAGTGGAAGAATTCAAATTTTAATATCCGTAAAAAGTATAAATAGGTACTTACCAATTGTTTGGTAACGAGCACGAGGTTAATAATAAACGGGTACAAACTGTAAAATGCTGTAACCTTCTGTTGAAGCGTTATAAATCGATTAAGTATTATACAATTTAATGCTGCATTACTTTGTTCAAAACATTATTGTTTGATTTCATTCTATTGATTAGAAATAATTATGTTAATGGATTATAATTAAAGCACGGCTTTTAATGTGTGCTAGCATAGTTTTCGCTTGGCCCCATTTCATTCCGTTCTCCGGCAGCGGGGTATCCGAGTCAGCGCAAACAGTGCTCTCCGGGCCTTTGTTCCAACCGTTACCTACTATCGTACTCATTTATGACCCTTATCTTTTGCTACAGGAATAGGTAGCTCAACTACACAATCTTTTTATTTCTCTCTCTATTGGCAATGTGCTACACGGTATCTTCGTGTTATTTATACCATTTCGTAGAACACTACTGAATCGTGTCCAGTAGGTACCTACTTACATTTTATTGATCAGATGTTTCTTCTATGGATGTGTATCGTGCATTTTATTGATAAAAAGAAGATTCTAATATTTTAATCTGCATGTTCCGACTATTTACATTAGGTACCTAGAATTAATTGCAAATAATTTACTTGATTTTGGATTCTTAGCTATCTGTGTTTATATTTTTAGAGAAATGTAGTATAAAGGCTCTTTCCAACACCGCACGCCGCGCGACGAGCGGTGTCTTTGTGTCGCGTCGCGTGTCGCGCTGGTCTGCACAAGCCTTAAAGGTATGCACGAAAAAGTAAATATGGCTATTATTTTTCTGTAAGCTCATAGTAATAACAACTCACAGTAATGAGCATCGTAACCCATTTAAAAGCAATAAAAAATACCTATTCATTTCAAGTAGGTACAACAATTTCTGAAATATCAAATCAGATCAAATCTCCGAGATATTAAACGAGAGCGAGTAAATATAAAATGCGCTTCTGCCAACCTCTCAACTAATGAGATTTATTTTCAATTAGAAGCGGCCCGAGCGCCGATCGCAGCCGCCTCTAACGACATGATTTACATCCAGTCTTATTTACACCCACAGCCCACTGTGCACCCGGATAATGAAACGGAAACAGAAATTCGACGTGATGAATATACGAGTATCATTGTACTTCCACTTCCCTGGTACCCAGGTGCGATACATTTCAATTTACGTCTGACACTTAAAACCAACTATTTATAGATTATGAACAATTAATACAGGAATTATGGAGAGAAATTATTTTCTTAAATGTGCTATTGACTGTGTATTCCATTTCATGTTATGCGCCTAAACGGTATTGTGTGAATGCCGATCACGTATGAGGAGAACGCTTTATCGGAGCCATTCATGACGTGCCAAGTAGGGATTTCTGGATTAGAGTAACATTCTTATTCAAGGGCTATCAGAGTTAACTCGTTGTGTGGGAGATTGTACAAAACAACAATAAGTAAAATGTGCAAATTCAGCACATCTACAGACTGCTAAGACCATCATCTGCCTGGCTAGCCTTTTCCTCTGTTGGGGTCAGCTTCCAGTCAGTGGCGGACTGAAGGCTTGTGCAGACCAGCGCGACACGCGACGCGACACAAAGCGTGTCGCGCTGGTCTGAACAAGCCTTAAGTCTGTCGGGGGCCCGGGGCGACAAAACTAAATTGGGGCCCCTCGGCCCAGGCGCGAAATATTTAGCACACTGCCTCGAAAAGGTCGGGTTTTATTTTGACTATTGATACAGATATACAGAGATACTTTGTCGACAACAGAAGAGCATCAGACTAGTAGAGGATGAAAATTCTGCGCCCCTCATAGTTAAAATGTTGTTTTGAACATTTATAAATGAACAGGAATTTCTTTGTTAAACTATACAGAAAAATTTGAAAATGTAGGAAACAAGAGCGAGGGAAGCGAGCTTGAAAATTTTAGCACCCCACCGCGGATAAATGAGGTTTTCTTACATAAATAGGAGTTACTTTGCAGACTTACGCAAAAAAGTCTGAGAAAAAAGAGAGTATAGGTTGCAAGAGCGAGCGATGCGAGCTCGTAAATTTTAGCACCCTATGTTTATATTTAGCATGCGTAGGGGGGTCCCCAATTACAAACTGCCTTTTACTTACTGGACATATTTTGGTCTTGTTTGGAATAGTCCGCCAGTGCCTCCTGTCTAACAGGATGAGCTAAATACCGGTATTTTACATGGAACGACTGCCTTTCTTACCTTCACAACCCAGTTACTGGGTAACTTGATGATACCTCTTGGTAAGACTAGTTGTCAGACTTTCGGGCTTCTGACTACCCATAACGACTGTCAATGATCTTTGAATGACAGCCGGGACCAACGGCTTAACGTGCTTTCCGAGGCATGGAGGAGTCTCAGTATGTAAAGATCAGTCACCCATCCACGGACCAACCTCGGCAAACGTAGTTTAACCTAATCGATAGACCCTTGCGGCTGTCATTACTCACTCTCAGCCACGAGCCCCTGAGATAATGATATAAAAAAAAACCGGCCAAGTGCGTGTCGGACCACACACAATGAAGGGTTCCGTAGTTGGGATGAATTTATCCCAAAAACAAACTTAACTTTGTAGTTGAAAAATATGTTCTCCCATATGGAATCTATGAGAAAACATGTTTTTGCAACTGCAAAGTTAAGTTGGTCGATTATTACTCGTTAACTTGTAGAGTAGGTATAGTGATAGTTTTCCTTTTAATTTCGTTATATAAACTACTGCTGTGATTTTTTTCATACATCCAAAACCAACCATTTAGCTGGCAGGGGGGGGGGGCACTTGACTCTAATAAAAATTAGCATTTTAAAGCTTAATAAATATTAAGCTTTAAAATGCAAACGTATCCTTGAATCCAAAAATGGTTTTCACAAACTCACAATGTTTTTAAAGGACCTTTCCAATGATACACCACAAAAGGATTTAAAAAAAAAAGTCACCACTTTACGTGTAGGAGAGGTACACTAAAAAAAAAAGTTTTTTATAAGTTTGGTCTCGGAGCTAGACCGCGGACAGACAGACAGACGGACATGACGAAACTATAAGGGTTCCTTGTTTACTACGGAACCCTAAAAACTAGGTTTTAAGACTCGTTTATTACAACAGTACAACTTTATTCGATCTGTATTCCGCAGAAATGTCAATTTGACGCCAATCGTATCCGCGGTCTGGTAAAAGAATTTACATAGAAATTCCCTTAGAGTCTGTACTCAGACCTGACTGATTACATTTGGGAATGCCGGTGGTGGAACCGAGACATAGGTATTTGTTCATCTATGTAGATTAGACGTGTACAACTGTAGGTACATTATGTTACTGCCAGTAGGTATATTCAGCACCTACTTGTTTAATCTGTAAACCTGACTTGGTTTCCGTACGTCGTTTTAGGGAGACCACTGAAAATCAGCGCTGTGCTGTGGGTCCCCCATGGCGCAGCATCATGTTGAGTCAGTCATCAAGCCATCTTGTCAGTCACGATGAGCAACTACCGACTATTTCTGTTGTGTTCGTGATTCGGTATAGATCTGTTTTTGGAGTTTGACTGCTAGATATCGTCACGTAAGGGAAAAGCGTTATGCCCCCTCGATGCGACCGTCTCTCTCTCTGTCTCTTTCTATTATACACGAATGTGTGTGGGAGTATCGCTTAAGGGGGAAGGGTCAGGGTAGCCCGCGAAATTCAAATTTTCTTACGTTTTTTGTATTTTGCAGGTCAGTGTCAGGTTTTATGTTGATTAAAATATGATTTGCGGTCGTAGCAAATATGGCTTTGCTCAATTATAATCATTACAATCAGCAATACAACTCCATAAGTTAGCAAAGGTGTCAAATGTCATGATTTCATGAACTCGGGGGCTACCCTGACGCTTCCCCCTTAAGAAATTTCGGTCCTGAGGGGCCCCCAACCGCACTGTTTTTTTTTAATTCGCATTAAGTATCTTATCTTTTTTGTATGGGCCGTATTGCACGTGTTTCTGTGACAAGTAAACCTATTTTTCTTTATTTCTTTCTGCAGCATCTGTGTTTCACGACGCTTCCACGTTCGCACTTATACTTCCAGAATACGTAATAAATACAGCGCTGGCGAGCTGAATCTATGTTGACGTTGATGAAATATGTATTAGTTTATTATGTACGAGGGAGCAACAACATTTTTTCGGCAATTTACTGCTCGTGGCAGATATGGAGGCAATATTTGCTATCTGTGTGGGGCGCTGAGATTGCACGACTTTTATTGGAATATACATCGGTACCTACCGATTCCCCCTATCGTTTCTAAGAATTTGTGAACATACATACGATTTGCGTAAATGGTGAAATTGATATTTGTTAGGTCACTTTGCTTCGGTTGGTGATTCTTAAATTTTATAATCTGCGAAGGAATCTGTGTTTACATTTTTACAGAAATGTATCTTCCTGTCCGCGCATGCGGAAAAGAAGATACATTCATACATTCTTGCATGGTTGGCAATGGTATGAATTACACCTTTCAGTAGATTATCTACTAATTGACAGGTAAGGACTGCTTGCTCTTGGTTTTGCAGGTCTAAGGCCTTTTGTACGCGACACGGTTTCTTTACGGTACGGCGTACAAACCGCGCCGTAGAAAATACGTGTCTGTCAACAAGCTTCCATAATGATCTATACAACACTGACGACCGTGCCTACACACGGCGAATAAACCGTAGTTTTTCACGGCAAGAAAAATGTGTCTGTACAATACAAAGGGCCTAATAGTTCTAAAACAAAAGACTCACTATAAACTCCTTAGAAAATATAGTTCTAAACCAAAGACTTCCTAGAACAGATTTGTGTTTGGTTATGGCCAGAAGACCAATTCTCGTACTTAAAAAACGTTCACATTCAAGTCGCAGTATCTGTCAAACTTACCCGATATATCGAATTAGTGTTGCCCAAATGCAAGAACAAGACGAGACTTAGCCAGTCTTGGTCTTGGTCTTGCGCCAATACACCTGGTCTTGGTCTTGGTCTTGGTCTTGCGCTCCCAGTCTTGGTCTTGGTCTTGGTCTTGCAGCAAGAGTCTTGCAAGTCTTGCAATTACCTATTAGTCTATTACTATTTATTAAAGTTTACTTTAAATCTTAGAAAAACGTATTAGAATTGGAACATTGTGAGCTTGAATTAACATAGCCATAGTAAAGATCAAGCAGATTAATAAATAACTGAAGATTTGATAAGAAATTCGAAAAATCAACTGACCTATATGTCGTTTTCCATGGAAGTAACTGTTTCTTAATAAACATTTATGATTTATAAGCTTACATTTGCTAAAACATGTAAAAAAACAAATTAATTACAATAACTTGACTGTATTTTAAAGAACAATACTTATCTGTCTAGAAAGAGATTGAACCCTCAACTTATAAGAAATTTAATAAAAGAGTTTTACGATTTATCATTTATTTGAATAAAAAATAAAATACAACACAAATCAACAGCTTTATCATTAGGTTATGATACTTTATATCAATTTTTTTGACCAAGAATTAATACAAAGTAACCATCTGGCTGACTCATCACTTAACCTATTTCTATGTTTTCTAATTACTAATGATGCTTTAGAAAATAACCTCTCAGCAGGTACTGAAGTTGCAGGTATTGAGAGAAAATCACGGGCCATTTTCGATAAAATCGGATACTCTGTCTCATGCGTCCTCCACCAATCTAAAATGTCTTCCGAGCTGGCAGTTCTTGGTTTTCTCAGGTACTCCTCCAACTCGTCTATCACTAAGCCTTGAAGACAAGATCCAGATGACGTCGAGGGACATTCATAGAGTTTATCAAAGTCTATTACGTCTTCATCTTCATCACATACTTTATTTTCTTTTTCTGGTAATTCCAGAGATTTGTTCAGTGAGTGTAGACTTTTATATTCTTCATAAAGTTCATTGAACTTGCGCAGACTTTCTGTTTTAAGTTGCTTCCCCCACATTGTCAGGTCAAAAGTCTGAGCCTTATGCCTTGGGTCTAAAATTAAAGAAGTACAATAAATCCAGTTGCTCTTCTTGTAATGTTTAAGCATTTTGTCTCGAGCTGCTTGGAAAGCTAGAATGAGCCTTTCATCCACTTCAGATCGATTAGGTTTCTCATCTAACTGTTTTACCATGGATTCAATTTTATCTAGCAAGAGATTGAATGATACAATGACTAGCGGTAATGTAACATATTTGTCTCCACCAAGTTTTGTACTTAAAAGTTTATTAGAAATTTATGTAATTTTTCGAGTACCTGCCATTCATTAGCTGTGATTTGAAAATCATTTAATTCGGTGACAGAACTGCACAATATGTCAATGCCCGCTCTCACTTTTAAACCAAATCCAATCATATCATGTGTGGAATTCCATCTCGTTGGACAGTCAATAATGGCATTTAGATTTGATGGCACGCCAGCTGCTTCACAAGCAGACTGAAACTTCTTCTTCACTATCTCACTTCTTTTTATTTTACTGGAAATACTGCGTAACTTTGTTACAGATGTACGCGAGTCAGCAATATTTGGTGCAGATTCTTCATCTTCCTCATCCTCAGTTTCGTCTGCATAGTCTTCGTACTGCTGATCTTGCGCGTTAGTGTCAGACTCACAGTGTAATGCTAAGGTCTTTAATAAATCTTGTACACCAAGGTTTAAAATGTGAGCAAAGCACCGGAAATGTTGATTGTCTGAATCAAAGTGTGGCGGCAGCTGTTTGCCCAGTTCATACATAAATTTGGTATTTGCAGTTGCGTTGTCGACCGTGATACCTTGTATTTTATCAATTATGCCATATTCCAATAAACATTCATGGAAAATCGTTGCAATATCTTCCCCAGTATGTCGACCGCGTGATGGTATAAAATCAAGAACTACAGATTGATACTTCCATTCGTTGTCTATATAATGAATAGTAACCCCGTAGTAACTCCTACCAGCAATTGACGTCCACCCATCAATGGTAAAAGACATTTTAGATGATAATTGTTGAAGTCGTTCCTTGAGATTCAATTGGAGCTCTTCAAATCGCTCTTTGACTTTCCTTCTAAGTGTAGACCTTTTAGGAAACACCATATTAGGGCAAATACGTCGAAAATATACTTGTGTAGCTTCGTCATCGAAAAATGAGAAGGGAAGATATTTTTTCACCACCCAATCAACTGTAGCTGTCGTGATGTTGTCACTGCTGTTTTCCGACTGAAACAAAACAATAAATCTTGTGTTATTATTTAAAACATACTAGGTTTGAGCGTATAAGAGGAGGAGGTTTGTTGTTGTTAAATCGAGAAAATCGTTAAATTGATATTTGTTATATTAAGGTTGCACTGTACTGTAATTTACCAAAATAAAGTACTTAGTTGTTACTGGCCGATTAAATGAAAATATGGGTGTTTATAAAAAATATTTAAGACGATAATTACATACTTAATATGTCGCACCCCTAGATGAAAACACCACTAACTCAAAAATACTTACGTAAGTTAATGGCGTTTTTGAAAGTATCGCATGAATAGCTACGCGGAGTTAAAATTCTTTTAACTGTTAAAAAAATATTCTTACCTGTCCACTTCTTCCAGCGGTTACTAAAAAGCTTGTGATATCTCCACTTAATTTTGGTTTAACAGGAAGAAATATTTCTGATTCCTTTTTGTGGAAAGATATTAGATGTTTCCTTAGGCTGAAGTGTTTCTGTTTTTCATTTTTATTTCAATCTTTTTATGTTGGCACAATTTACAGAAGGCAGTTTGGGATGCATGAATTATTTCGAAAAACTCCTCAAATTTGCTTTTGGGTCTTTTAGATCTGTGACTCAAACTCTCGTTACTCGGACTAGAATAATTTGAATCTTCGTCACTCATATTAAATTGTACACGTGATACGTTTTTAGAAAACAACGAGAATTAGTAAAAACAATTATTAAGTTAGACTCGAAGCACAGCTCAATTGGAAATGACTGGAATTAAAATAATTCCTTTCTTTATAGTACGTTTCCTTGCTTTCTACCGCGCCGCCTCGCCACGTGCCGGCTCTATGAAAAGGATGCCGCCGCAAATCAAACAATGCCGCGTGCGGCGTACAAACACACACTAAATATTACCTACTTGTACAGACGCGACGCGTGAATAAAATAGAATTAGTGCCAATCACTATTCTTTACATATAAGTGAATGTTTTGGCGTACATCTATACTAATATTATAAAGCTGAAGAGTTCGTTTGTATGTTTGATGACAGAAGTTTTAAAATAAATAAATAAGTCCTGAACGTCACTATACCTACCTCCAAAGTTACTATTCCTCGTGGACGAAGTCGCGGGCACAGCTAGTAAATACTTACTCTCATCATCTCTCTCAGAGATATTCGGGCTGGTAAGTAATACAAAACTCTTATCGCAGGCTTTTTATTTTATTAGTAGGTAAGTACCTACGCTTTTTATATTATTTTATTAGTTTTGTAGAATTTTTTTACACGTTTCAAGTATATTTAAAAGTGGCTACAATATTTATTAAACGGGTGATATTTGAACACTTTTTTGCTATTTTTTCTTGTAAAAACTTAAGAAATATAATGACTAAATGTACAATAATAGTACCTAAGTAATTAGTTTAAAACCATATAAGTAATCAATATTATAATATATACTTACTAGAATGAATTAATATGACATCTACTACCTATCCTTACCATTTTATCCTAATCATAATACTACTTGCGTGATCAGTATAATGTATTCATTTTCATTCTAAGCACTCTGAAACTTATTTATTCTTTGGAACACCTGTAGGTACTCTTAAAAAAATTCGAAATTATTTTGCATGAGTATACCTACGCCCTATGGCGGCAATCAAATAGTGTCACAAATGTTATGATTTCGGCGTGGCGGCAACGATTGTTTTAGATTTCAAAAGAAGCCCCGGCGCGTGTATCATAACCATGTACTTCCGAAAAGCGGCAAATTTCTTTGAAAAGTAAGTACAAAACCTTTGATGCCGCATTATCAAAGTGCCGATGGTTAAAACATAACTATGCATGCACTCAGTTTGATTTTAATAGATATTTTTTTATTCGCTATGTTTATGGTATTAGTCGTAATGCGCATAGGTCCAGTTTTTCATATTCTTTGATACAGTTTTTTGCGTCTCATAGAATTCCTAAGCGTACCTACCTATACACCGAACTGTTACACCTAACTACTCAGTGAAATAGCGCTAAGTCCTAGCTGCAAGACGCAAGAGTCTTGCAGGCTATGTCTTGTTCTTGCTCAAGTCTTGCACGGTCAGTCTTGGTCTTGGTCTTGCTAAAAATACGCGGTCTTGTTCTTGGTCTTGGTCTTGCAAAAACGCAAGAACAAGACCAAGACTGCAAGACCAAGACTGAATTCGGGCAACACTGTATCGAATGCTCGATATACCTATATTACTTTCCTCTATGGTCAAACTTGTCAAAAATGTTGGTAAAAAGATTGTATTTTTGACAGATTGCGAATGAGATGCGAATATTCTTAAAAATTACGGGAATTGCCCCTCAGAAATAGCGATTGTAAATAATGATAAAAACTTCAAGTAATTTTCTTAAATAAGCTATAAACTTTACGAAGCGGTGAGCAATTAATTAGGTAAAATCCTATTTTATTACTACGCGTATTTAGTACGCCCTTTATACGCAGACAACAAATTTGAAATTATGTGAATTAGGTGTTCAAATCGAAGGCTGCCTTGACGAAAAACCCTAATTAAATATTCATTCATTTAAAATATTCACCAGGCTAGGTAGATCTTTCAGCTAGGAAGTTTTCCCCTGTAAAAGTTATACGTAGGTATCTGTAGATATTGTCGGGAGCACTTGAATTTTTCATGAGATATCAAAGGCCCGGGGCTATATAGTACACCTCGGCAGTCTGTCGTCTAGCCAAGCAAAGAGCAAAAAAAGAATTGTCTCTGTTTTACTTATGACTATTTTCACCCCCATAAGGAAGGGTGTGCGTAACTAACACAAGGAAATGTTTACGCGTACAAATGAAAGAGGTCGATGAACCAAACAGTTTTGAGGAACTCTACTGTGAACATGCATTTTAGTTCATGTGAATGATATTTATATCTGTAAATTGGTTCCAAAAACACTTTTACACGTTAAAAATACGTTATATTAAAATTTTATGAGTTCGGTGTTTTTATACGACTATTCTGAGAAGCTCTGCCCTGAGACTGCCTCGTTGGTGTAGTGGTCGTAAGCGCTGATGCTGAGCAAGAGGTTTTGGTTTCGATTCCCAGGTCGGGCAAGGTGTTATTGGGTTTTCCGTCTGGAATTTCTCAGTAGCAGCTCGGAGTCTGGTTTTGTGCCCGGTTGATGGCAATAGGCTCGCCCCCTATTACATGGGACTTAAAACATAACTGGTGAAATGTGGGTGTACTATTTATTAGGTACACCTCTGCTTAACCCTTCGGGGATTACAGTCGTGATGTTGATGTGTTTCTCTGAGAACCGTTTTTTTTAAGTACAGACTTAATCTTGGTCAGGCCATATAAGGATCATGCAGATTAATATCGGAGATGGTCTTTTGAGGAAATAATTAATTTATTAAGAAGATTTTATACAGCAAAAGATTAATTTTGTGTTAGTATAAAGAGATTAGGTATAACAGTATCTAATTTGGTTGAATATTTACATTAGATATACAGCATATCTAATGTAAATATTCAACCGAATTAGGTACTGTTATACCTAATCTCTTTAACATAAAATTATAATCAGTGTTCAATTAACCATTGTGTGTAATGTAATGGATGGATACGTTCGAAAACCACAAATAAATACTAATTAATACCCACTCACTGCATCCACAAAGACTATTTATAACCGTAAACGCTCTTTTCATTTTCCTACATAAATTATTAGCTACATACTCGAGAGCAACTTACCTATCTACTAATATACAGCTATATGGTACACCCATAAAAATTGGCTTTAAAAAAACCTGTGACACCGGCAGCAGCCTCCCCTAGGATTCAATTTCCCTACCGTAATACTAAACATACATTTACGTAATTTGTTCACATCACTTACTCATGAGCTCAGAAAGTATTTAAATTGCCGTTTGATAAATAACATGGGTTTTCCTCTGTATTGCGTTTGTTTCCCTCCCCGTAAGGTGCGTTACATTTGTGTTTGTGAAGATTAGCAGGCATTATTTATAATGTTACTCTGTTTTGATCTGTTGTGTTACGCAATTAGGGTACAGTACCCTAATTGTGTAATACAACACAATCACAATCTGTTTCGATTTGAAACAGATTGCTAATCCATTGCTTCATAAGTTGGAAAAAAAATCTGCTCAACAACGTAAATGAATGGTGTTGAACTGTCAAAATGAAACAAATTAGGCATAATTGTTTACGAAAATAGGGTACTGATGAATGAAAATCCTACTTAAAACTGTATCGACATTACAGGGGAAAAGTGGGAATTGTGTTGATCGAAAGTAAAATATAAATGTAACTTCTTTTGAATGTAACTTTTTACTGTAGCTTATTTTTCTGACTCATTGTTGTCTGTATGTGGTGTTTACCTATAAGTAACTAATGAACTGTTATTTTACTTTAAAAAAATTTAGGTATTATGTGTTTTTATTTGTATCAGTGTTTATGTAATTAATTGTTGGTGAACCAAATAACATAAATATGTAAATAAAAAAGTTGTGGTTTGAGCTGGTGGACACTACAGGATGAATTTCAATATCATAATACGATTTTTTGCCAAATTTTGGAGGAAATTTTTGTTTGTAGTTTTTTCCTGAAGCTTTTATACTTATATGATAAAATCTTAAAGCTGCCTGAGAAAATAACAACAACATACAATTTCTAATACCTACTGTTTTAAAACTACCGCTTTTTTGCAGATAAAATCTACTGAAACCGTAAAGTTGTTAGTTTACAACTTTACACGACCTCTAATTTCTTCGTGCCTACTGTAACAGATTTACAGCAACATGACTTATTCGAACTTTTTAACAACGCAGTTAAACAAAGGCATAATTTCATGAATAAAACGCAGCTTCTAATAATGATATTCAGGGAGAATAGTGAATGATTTGATGCTGCAGCGGTTGGTGGACCGCGCGCCCTTGCCGCCCTGCTCCCTGCATCGACGGGCGGGCGGCCCTACTGACTCCACACAAAATCACTAAAATTTTAGGACATTTTGCCATGAAGACTTATAAGTCTAATAATTATCCTTCATTGTATTATACAGGGTGGCAGGGACATCGACGCGAAAACTGCTACCATGGATTTAGTACCTGATTGTGAACCCCCCTGAGCTGAAACTTATCGTCGGTTGTTAAAAAAAAACAGCTGTTTCATAGAAAAGTGCAATACCTACGGGGTCCAAATGTATGGAACAGCTGATAAAAAAAAATAACCAACGAAAAATTTTAACGCAGCGGCGCTTAGAATCATGTCCTGAATCCATGGTAACAGCTTAGTATTCGCGTCGATGTCCCTGACACCCTGTATAGTTAGGTAGGTACCTACTTATAAAGTTGTGATAAATATCATTTGAAAAAGGGGACAGGAAAAACGAAAAATTAATTGTACCTATCTTTATAAATACGTACGTAGTATTTATAAAGATAGGTACAATTTTTTCCTGTCCCCTTTTTGGTTCATAGATTGCTAACGCCTACGCACTTCTTTGTTTTCATTTGTTCAAAACAAATCGATAAAGGTTTACTTTATTTTAGCAAACAATTAAAATTTTCATGCCAATAATAAAACTGGAAGGTTACAAAAACAGAAAACATGGCGGATAAAACCAACTGAAAAATATGAAACAAGAGAGCATGTCTGGCTTGGTCCTTTTTTCTTTTCTGTAGTCGAATAAAAATAGAAATAAAAGCGTTTATGATAAACTTTTGTTGAGTTCTTGATAAACATTTTTTATTTATTTTTACAGCCTTCAAGTGAAATGCCGGCGAGTAATGACTCCTTAGTCCTATGAAAACTTACCTACAACCTTACGTTTAAAAAGGTTTTACTTTAGTCCTATGGAAACCTAAATAGCTGGTGACAGTATCCATGTTGGGAGGACGAGCGAAGCGGACGCCCGCCAGGTCGACACACTCTGGCTGAGCGACTCAGCGCCAATGTCGCAAGGTTGTTCTTCCCAAGGGTCGATTACCTTTGCATAACTACATTAACTATAACGCGCCAGTGCTTGAATCTGTTTATTTATCGCTCAGACAAGATAAACACCAAAATAATATCGCACAATATTTTTAAAGCTTTCTCCCTGAACTCATAAATTTTGGGCAATTTTCAGATAAATCTAGCCTGATTGAACACGTTCTCAGCGAGGAGATTGAACTTTCTATTGACCCATATTTGACCTGCGCTATTTTCTCAGAGACGTAATCCGTACGATTTAATTTTGTCTCGCGAAGGACTTTGTTGGGTACATGCTACGAGTACGATTATTTATTAACCAAAAGGTTGTTGCTCTGATTTAAGATAAGATAAAGATTTACTGTTTAACTAGGACTAAATTACAAGGCAAGGTAATATATAAAGCACAAGCATAAAGTTTCATAATCTAGTTATATAGTGGATGCCGTACTGTTCTCCTAGATAGGTTACAAAATAACCTGTGTTTAGGAGAAACAGTTCCAATCCCAGTCATAAATGGTTGACTTAAAAATAGCACGTGTTAAATATTTTAATGCTAGATCTCAAAGTGATGTGTGTCTGAAAGAAATATCTGAAGAATTAATTGTGAGAAGTTAGTTATCTGCTTGTTGAAAATTTGACCGCTGCCAGGAGATTGAACTCATCTTTGACCCATATTTGACCCTAAGTTCTTAACCCAGACAAATTAATTTTCTCTTGTACTTCTGCTAGATTCATCGAAACCAATGCTATGAGAAAGAAATCCTTACAAAAAGGCTGTTACGCTGATTTCCATTACGATATGAGTCAAAAGAAATCCTGTAATTTGATACATCATTCAAAAAAGATTTTCAGAATTGATTGACGAAATCAGCGAAGTGTAGGCTTTTCCATTATCTGTGACATAGGTTCGTGGTATTCACACAGCGATGCTCACATTTACAGCAGCCTTGACCGCGGTGGAGGCTTTTATTTCACTTAATAAAGCTTATTCGTGACGTAGCTACGTAGGTACATTCAGCGCCAAAAAGGTATTTAACGTGGAGTTACCTCTTTCATCTGCGTGCAGTCTGAAAGACGTGCTGAAACTCGTGCTATATTAAAACTGAGGCTCGGATGATGAGGTCGCTTCTTACTTATTAATGCAACGTGCTCGCCAGACGTGGAACTACTTTGCTTTAAAACAAAGAAAAGAAAATGTTACGGGTTTATTACGAAGTTGCTTCTTGACTTGAATTAAGTTTTTATTATTAATATAAGACGTAAGTTTACTTGGTATTAGGGACTTTGTGCATATTGTTTACTGTTACATTGTGCATTGTTTTCGTTGACCATTGTTTTATATAAAAAAACTCCTTCATTTTCTTGTCGGTCTATTGTTTGAGTATGTGATAGGTTCTGGAAAATTAGGCAGATCTTCGAATTCCCAGATACAGTTTGTAAACTGTATCTGGGAATTCGAAGGTCGTAGACTGAAACTACGTAATTTTAGAAATCTTTTAGCACAAAACCGTATTGGTATTTGGCAATCATTTGTGACGATGTGAAAGAACGTTATGGAGTCACCATCACCCCATCATTGGACCTGACGTAGCTCGTAAACCTTTACCTACTAAAGTTAGAATATTATATTTGTTGTTCTACTCTTGAAAAACTAAAAATGATTATCAATTAATCAATTTTTTCATGATATTTACAAGCAAGTGTTCCTTGTTGCTGGTTTGATTTCTACATTCGTGCATTTTTTTCAGTGAATCAGTAGCGTTTAAGATGGACCTCAATAATTCTACATTTTCCCAACACATAAGAAAAGCGAGGGGTTGATTGCCATCCTTGAGGGCCATACGTTTGACACTCGGTTTATCATTGGCCCACTGTGCTTAATTATTTAAAGCATTTGAAGGGGTCTTATTATAACAGATGTAAGCTAAGTAGTTGGCAACAAATGATTCTTGGAGGTGAGGCCCAGTTAATTATAACTAGTTTTAATAATTATGTCGTTGTGTGTACCCGACGCGTGATACACGCGATCTATTAATACAACAAAAAGGTTTTTATTTTAAGCCTTATACGAGGAAAATAAGTGAACATTGAGAGCTATTTGGTTTTCCTTTGTAATCGTTATTACTTTTCACAGTTTAAACGAATCGTAATGTTGCGGTTACCATTAAATACAAAGTGTAAATAAAATTACTAGGTACATTTCATAATAATCAGCCTATAATGTTCCCACTGCTGGGCCACAGGGCTCCTCTCGATGAGAAGGAGTGGGCTGTAATCCACCACGCGGGCCCAGTGCGGGTTGGTAGATGTCACATGTCTTCGAATTTTCGGTTCTAGGACATGCCGGTTTCCTCACGATGTTTTCCTTCACCGTTTTGAGAGCAGTGGTGATGAAATCATTTACACACAGTAAAGCGCCTATCTGGGTTCGAACCTACGACCTACAACTCGTTAGTTGCGGTCGCCACTATGCCACCACTGCTTCTATCTGTCTATAAGTTGCTAGTTAATTAGTACCTAACAGATTAGGTAGAACTGTTCTTCAATGTAGCAATTGCTGTATAAATATAATAGCAACCACATAGGTAGATGTAATACTTACGTCATACAAAAGTTCCCTTACCTAGCATTAGTCAAATACTAGACTAGTTTTTCAATTCGTTCCGAAGTTGTTTTAGGGGAATGTGCAAATTACGTAGAAGCACAGCATTTTCACATTAAAGAAGATTAATAGTTCCGAGTGTCCCGGGAGAAATAATAAGAAAAACTTCACATGGCGAGCGAAGCGCCGAGAGCGGTAATCCGTAGCAAAGCCACCTCTCGAAACAATTAATTTATTTACTGGAAAATGCGATTCGCCGACTCCTCACCTGATAATTTATTAATGAGACCTCCACTAATTAATCATGTAAGAAGCGGCTGGCTGAGAAACCATCTTCAATAAGCTGGCGTGGCTGGGACCCACTTATAGGTACACACCTTCTTATTTTCGAATCTAAATTAAGTATGACTGTACTTTATACGAAGAATTTCCCTTATGGAAAATTACAGAAATCACATTATGTAAAAATATTATCCTAATTTCTATTTCTGAAATCTGTTCATAAATCATATAAAACAGTATCTCACGTCAACATTTTATTTGTACCTACGGACGAGACCGTCGCGTCGACGACTTATTTATTTCCTGTTTCAAGTAGGTACGCCTTCAGTCTAGCACTGAAGGCGTACCTACTTGAAAGTATTCATAATATTTCATGCGGAGGAAATTGGAAAATGTTCAACTTGGTAATAATATGATCGTTTTCCTATGTACCTGCCTAAGTTTAATCTGTGAGGTAATCGCTGTCGATAGCTGTTTATTGAACGAATGTTTAACTAGTTTCATCTGCATTTTCGTGGGGTTATTACGTGTAGATACTTAATGATATCAAAATCTAATACATATAAAATGCTTTGTCCTGAATGACTGACTGACGGATCAAAGCACAGCCTAAACCGCTGATCGTAGAGAACTGAAACTTGGAGGGTGTGTTCTTTGTATGACGTAGACATCCGATAAGAAAGGATTTTCCGAAATTCTACCCCTAAGGGGGTGAAAAAGGGGGCAAAGTTTGTATCAACTTGAAACTTGGCACAAAAATTACTAGGCTTGCATGAATTCAATATTTCAATCATTAGACGTTGTGCACAATTTCTTAGCAGTAACGTAACAAAAAGTACTAGGCTTGCATGAATATTAGTATTCAATCATCATGTTATGCTACTAATAGGATTTGGATGAGGCAGAAATATAGTTTATAATAGGTAGCGCGTTTCCATGGGATAATTTCCGACTTACACGCGAGCGAAGCTGCGGGAAAAAGCTAGTCTGTTAATATGTACAGATACCTATTTGAAAGGATCTTGTTAATAGTAGGTATCCATTAGTAGAGATTAATGAAAATAAGCCTTAAATACATATATACGTAACGAATGTTTTATCTTAAAACTGAAATCTTATTTTGAAACACATTTATTCGATTCCAGTGTTTGCAAAAAGTTGTAAAGCCGATCTCATTCTCAGAGAGGAAATGCCGACTAGCAGATGCGATGTGTTCTATCATTTCATCTTCCGACTTATTATTTTGATTGCTTCACTTGCTTGTTTGCATTTTTCAGTGAGGAAAATGAAGATAGTTAGATAGAATATTTTTTATAAAGTCATCGTATGAATTACAGATTTAAAAGTACAAATTTTACATAGGGTAACACAATGGACGGTCTTATCGCTAAAAGCGATCTTTTAAAGACAACCTGAAGAAGATACTGATGATACTAAGTATTAAAGTTTTTCCAAGCTTTTAGGAGGCTAAAGGTTAGTTTTGACTGGAGCTAACGTTGTTACTTATTAAGCTAATTTTTTATCAACTTTTACACCTTTGAGTTACCCAGGCGTCCTCTTCAAGAAGGTTTTCCTAGAAAAAAACAAACCTTGCTAGTGACGGCCAGAATCTTTTGTAACTACTTAACCCGTTAATTATAAAAAGTACACTTCGTAGAGATTCTCTCAAAGGCGATATTAAAAAACCGCTTCCAGGTAGCGTCTATTGTCAGCTGTCTGCACTAACTTCACAGAGAATCTCATTGCTCTTAACTGAAGCAAAGGCGAAGTGAAATAAGCAAGAAAGAGGGGCACAAAGTAAGTAGGTGGGTAATTGGCGAGAGAGTAGTGGATGCTGGGGAGTTCATGCGGAAATAAACTTGCAGCTGGCCGTGAGCCGTAATTAGATAAGTTCAGGCAGAACTGCAATTAATTAACCTATTGAATAAGACCAGATAAGGAAGCTTACCTTACTTATGTAATTACCAACTCGTCTTAGAACACGCTTTCAAATTAAGCTTTTTAAACTTATTCTTCCATTCGTAGTTGTTTTGTATTGCATAATTATTTGCGGTGAAAATTTAATGCCCAAATTCTATTAAAATATGGTGTGCATTTAATGTGATTAAATATTGCACTGGCCTGTAGCAATGAATCATGATCTGCATGATATTCACATCAGCACGTAGTACAAAAAAGTAAAATTAGGTTAAAGGCTTCATTGATAACAACGGATTTTACCACGATATTTATCATTTAAACAGCCTCTATCAGGGTAGGTAACCAACACTTTTGTCATTATGATTTATAGTCGAAATTGCATCCAACATATTTAAATTTCGCAATATAAGGGAGCTCTTTATATGATAACATATCAATCGATAACTTGCAAATGGCGACCTGTCGTCAGTGAGAACATCAATAAACGCCCTGCATGCAGCCATGCACCAACTCAACAAAATTAAAAAAACCTACAAAATTTCAAAGTGTATTCATCATCTTGACAAATACGAGCACTGTGGTTTGATATCGCCTTTTTTATGCAACAAAGTTACTTGCTAGGAGCGGAGATGACAGCGGCTGGCTTGCAACGCTGCGGTCTGCGAGCTGCGGTCTGCTAGCTGCGGTCTGCGAGCGGTGCTCTCCGTCCATTACCCGCTACGCCGCACATTTCCGACCTATCCACACAATTTGCCTGCGCCTAGATTGAATAGCTTCCGACGACCGGCAGCCCGTCTGAAGCCTTTTCAGTACCTACTTACATACAGAATAAACTCGAATTCGCGCCGTAATAAAACGTTAGGAATCTAAACTTTTATGCTGAAGTTTAGCATGCTTTGTGGAGTTTTTTTTTTTATTAAGCGTGTATTTCTTTAAATGTTGAAATCTACTGCGATAATACGAATCCTAGTTTCCTATAACATTTTATATCGAGTGATTCTTTGAAACACAGTTATGGCGTGTTTTTTTACTGAAGAACACATAATATCCAATTTAAACATGCATTTCAGACTTTATAGTAAACGAAAAAACCACACTGCATTGTGAACCTAAAAGCGGTGCAATAAGATAAGCTTTTCGATCAAGTGAGTTGAAATAAGGTGCCAATTCAATGAGTCTAAAACAGTCGGTTACAAAGAATGCAGGCAAAACTTATCCTGAAAATGAGGTTGCAATAAAACAAGCTCAAAAATTGCTGGTTAAGGCAACACAGACAGATTTCATACCTTCACGTGAAGGTGGAGAGAAAATCCATCTCGGGAAAGTGGATAATCCTTCAGCCCGCGTCATAGTGGTGCGTTGTATTCTTGAAATATATGATAAAGGAAACCTTTTACGATCAAAGAATAGTTCCCACATAATAAGATCGATAAAGCAGCCATAGAGGAAACGGCGATATATCACTGTTCAACAAAAGTCTCCGAGGGTTTCCATTTTCCATATCCCTGAAAAGGATAACCTTTTTAGTTATTGAACACTGATATTAAAATGAAACAGGTCTCGGTATGCAATGTAATCTGTGGTATGCAGTGATTTATGTACCTACCATGCTTTGTGCCCAAATTAATAAGATTAATAAGACAAATAACTAACCCAACTACCTACACCTTATCCAATTAAAATTAAATTATTAGGTATATTTAATTAGTAATAGCAATCCATCAATCACGGATTCCAAGGCCAAGGGACCGCAGACCGTGGTATTTGATATTAATTTCAACTTGGTACATACCACTACCCGTTCCTAAGAAAAAGGGTCTTGACAGACGGACAGAAGGACAAGGACAAAACATTTGAAACAGATGCGTTTATTACATTCGTTTGTTATTTTATACTTAATTTTTATCTAAGTTTCAATCTACCCTAGGACCCTAGCCTTTTACCAACTATATTGGGGTCGGCTTCCAGCCTAACCGGATGCAGCTGAATACCAGTATTTTACATGGAGCGACTGTCTATCTAACCTCCACAACCCAGTATCTGAGTAATACGATAGTTACGATTCCCCTTGGTAAGACTGGTTGTCAGATTTCCAGGCTTCTGACGACCCGTAACGACTGTTAAAGATCCACGAATGACAGCCGGGACCAACGGCTTTTAACGTGCCTTCCGAGGCACGGAGGAGTCTCGGTATGTAAAGATGGTCACCCATTCACGGACCAACCTCGGCAAGCGTAGCTTAACCTGATGGATCGATCCGTGCGGCTGTTATTACTTAGCCACGGGCTCCTCTTTTTATCTAAGTATACTTAATATGAAGTCGGTAAAAATAGTAACGAAGTCAAAACTGTAAACATTGAATATTTAAAAAAATTGTAATTGCCGAAAACATAGTTTTTGGAATTTTTGTCCATTTGTCTGTTTATCTGGATGTATGTTCCGGATTGGCGCAAAAACGAATTTGGATAAAATTTGGCATACAGATAGTTTATAACCTGGATTAACACGTAAGGTACTTTTAATCACGATCCCGTGGGATATTTTGCGATATCCACGCGGGCGAAGCCGCGGGCAAAAGCTAGTAAATAATATCAAAATTCCGCGAGCCGTTTTTTACAAACATTTGCTACAGAATATTGTTTATGAAATTTTATTTACATGTTCCACGCAGGTGTGTTAAAAAGCGTCGTTTGATACGCATGAGCATTTGCCCACTTGTATAAAAAACTACCTACTATTGTTTGTCTCTATGAATCGCCTTTTAGGGTTCCGTACCCGAAGGGTGCCAAACGGAACCCTATAACTAAGCCTCCGCTGTTCGTCAGCGGGCTGTATCTCATGAACCGTAAAGGCTCGTGCAGACCAGCGCGACACGCGACGCGACACAAAAGCACCGCTCGTCGCGCGACGATCGGTGTCTTTGTGTCGCGTCGCGTGTCGCGCTGGTCTGCACAAGCCTTAATAGGTAGACAGTTGAAATTTTCACAGATTGGTATTTCTATTGCCGCTATAACAGCAAATAATAATAATAAAATAAAGTAAAAAATTAAACGGAATCCCATACAAGAAACGTGTCTTTTTCGGCGTTTTTTTTGCTTAATATTGTACGGTGGCACGGAACCCTTCGTGTGCGAGTCCGACTCGCACTTGGTCGGTTTTTTAAACTTATAGGTATACATAATTATTGCTCATGTAGCTAAACAATCAAATAATTAATGTTTAACGTCTGGAAAATAATCAAAAAAAACCTTATTAAATTATTGAAAAACAAATCCTAAATCTTTTTAAATGATTTAATTTTCGTGATGATTTAATGGTCGCTATTCATTTAGTATGCAGTAAAAGCTTTTAAATGGTAATGTATGCCACAAAATGATTAGATTATGTTTTATTATTTTAATAAAACATTTTGTCAACAAAATTAACATTAACAACATTAGCCGAAACTATTTAGGCTCAAACGGAAATTTCACTGAAACAAAAGAATACCTACATAGTTATCAGTCAGAGTTGGTGCAATTTTTCCCCACAGTCGTTGGTAAAATGCGGCTCAGTCGAGGTAGGTATTAGATCGATTGAAATAAGAGCCCGCAACCTTAATCCTATGAAATTCAGCGAGTCTAAAGACCTTTCGATGTCTTCGCTGTAAACCCGGCCATTGGCAAGTTAAGTCTCGACATTTTTATGACTTCATTGAAATATAGGAGATACTCGTATAATACAGGTGGAAACAAATAGGATTTCGCTTGTTTTTCTTTTTGAATAGTTGGGAAATCTGTCTGCGTTTGTTTTGTATTTTTTTTTTGCGATAATATTACTTAAAATCCTATTACAGTACCTAATTTAATTCTACTAGTCGTCGTAGCGTCGCCACCGGGGCAGGCCTCAAAAGCGTTGGCGTGACGATCTGGACTCGTTCCTGACCGACTGGCCGGGGAAGGCACAACATAAGGAAGACTGGAAAAGTATGGGGGAGACCTTGTCCAGCAGTGAGACAAAATAGGTTAGCAAAAAAAAAAGTCAGTATTTATTTGTTAAGTCGTTGAAATGAAAACAAAAGAAAAGCTCTGTTAACTTCGTCAAAATATCCCTAGTCTAGTCACGAGGCTACTGTGTGGCATTGTTACTGAAAACAGCATTATTTTACTTCATCATCATGAAAGTGCCTTAAATTAAATAAGTACTTAAACTACAGAAAGCTAGTCCAGTTTCAGACTGCTGAATTTCATAGCATTATCACATTCAGGATGGCAAGAACATCGACGTGAAAACTGTTACCATAGCTTTTCAGTACATGATTCTGAACCGGGGCGTTGAAATTTTAGGTAGGTTATTTTAAAAAATCTGCTGTTTCATTGAAAAGTGCAATACCTACGCGAGCAAAATGTATGGACCAGCACATTTTTTTTTTAACCAACTATAAATTTCAACGCAGGGTGTTCAGAATCATGTACTGAATCCATGGTTACAGTTTTCGAGTCGATGTCCCTGCCACCCTGTATGATGATGTGTGAAACTTAGCATTTTAGTCGACAAGACAGTACTCTAACAAAGCCTTTGAGCAGTCGGTAAACATAACCGCCACTATTGTGAGGTGCACCGTACGGTACTGATCGTAACACAAAGATGACCAACATTCTACCTAAAATCATAGAGTTTCATACAAAAGCTTGTTAGGGTTCCGACCTTTAAAATAAAGACGGAACTTTTATAGGATCGCTTTTTTCGAGTTTTTCTCGAGATCTATGTGAGTCTCATTGAATTCTCAATAAGACTCACACAGTTTAACTAACATTTCTTTTTAGCTTTAAATATATTTTTATATTGTTTGGTCCAGTGGTCTTGAAGACATAGCTGATGCAAAAAATTACCCTTCCCTAATCTTTTGATTTTAATAGGATTATTAGATATTAAAACAAATTCTAGAGATCAATTATTTTAGCCGATTGCGAGACTAACGATAACAGAAGCAAGTTTTTTTAAGTACCGAAAATAGATGCTTGCTTTAGATGGCCTATAATAATATCTATCAATCATAATAACTAGTGCAGATTTTTTTTTCCTAGACGTTATTTCATTTTGTTGTACAGTTTAGAAGCTAGCGCTGGTTCATTACAATAACTACGGCCAGCGACCGTTCCACAAGCTGCTCAGTGTAGTTGGTTTCGGAACCCAAATTTTGTGAGTCCGACTCGCTCGTGGCTGTTGTTTTTTTTCACCCATAAACTTTTTGACATAAACTATATCAAGTCTACAAAAACTCAAAACCATTATCCTATTGTAGATCTCTTGCATAAACTGCGGATTATGGCTGCAAGGTCGTTCAACAAGCGACCAGCAACATACCTAACACGAATTTGAAATATCGCTCGTTAACTCACACCGTAGGTACACCGTACAGAGCAAGTATTTATTTTCCTAGGTAAAGTATAAAGCCGAGCGTGACTGGCGCTGCTTGGCGCGGCTGCCGGCTGCCGAGACGATGTCGTGGAGGCGGAGCACGTCTCCAATCCTCTTTAGTGCTACTAAAGTACGTACCTACTTGGCCCACAATGAAATGCAACGGTGAGCATCAACATTACGTAAACGTATGAGATAGAAGCACACTGCAGAGTATTGCGCCAAAGAGACCAGTCTGTTGACGAATACAAGTACGAGTAGGTACACTTTTGGAAAACGGTGGCTTTCGGTACCCATCTAAAGGACTTGTAGGTAAAACCACAGAACAGAAATAAAATAGAAAACGTTTTATTGAAACTACGATAGGTCGGTGCTTTGTATGCGCTTGAAATGTATCTTGTCTTTAGTTCTGATGCGTTTTGTCACTGAATTGAAATTAGGTCTCATCGCCTCATCGGTCTGTCTTTCTTTAACTTTAGAGAAATCTATTATTTTGTTTTTAAGACGTAAAACTTAGATTTTGATGCGGTTTTCACCATCATTTAGAGAATAATTTTCCGAAGGTTTATGTATGTTTAAAATACATTATTGTCATACTAAGATATTGTTTTGACAAGTCGCCATTGCACCAGTGCGAAGCCGGCGCCGATATGAATCGAACTACTTTATGTGACTGCCTCGTTGGTCTAGTGGTCGCAAGCGCTACTGCTGAGCATGAGGTCCTGGGTTCGATTCCCGGGTTGGGCAAAGTGTTATTGGGTTTTTCTATCTGGAATTTCTCAGTAGCAGCCCGGAGTCTGGATTTGTGCCCGGTTGATGGCAATAGGCTAAGTATTACATGGGACTTATACATAGCTGACCAAATGTGGGGTGTACCTGCTACAGGGACACCTCTGCCCAACCCTTCGGGGAACCAAGGCGTGATGTTATGTTATGTTATTCGTAATAAAACGCTGCAGCAATACAAAAGTTAATCTTTACAGAGAAACAATAAATATTAATATCAAAATAATAACAGCCGTCTAGCCCGCAATATCATGATGTATTTTGAAGAGCTATTATTACACAGATCCGATTCCCGTGCACAATGCCACATTGGTTGCAGACAAGGGAATTGAAGAGACGATATTGGAAATGCAATCGATACAACAATGATATATTCACATAAAACCCTATTCCCTGTAGGTATGTGAGTCTGTGAGTCCCGTAGAGAGGAATGGAGTGTTCGCTCGAGACGGTCGGACGCACAAATCAATGTAATGTGGTGCAATGCTATCCAAATGAGAAGCTCAGAAGCCCGTCTAGACTGCGGGCCTTACATCGCGCAGCTTAATTAATAAAATCAAACGGATCGGACCGATCTGTTCGACAACTACGTCGACAGTTCGACTATGAACCTATGTATACATTATGTACCGCAAAGCTCTTCACTCGAATGCCAATTAAATTGTCGGCACTTTATACGAGTTTTATTTTTTCATTCAACGTGCAACGGTGTAAACCACAGAAATAATTAATTATTATGATCAATAAGGCCTAGGCTTCAATTGATCACGCGTTCTAAGTTTTGTCTGATCCTTTTAAAAAAATAATATGAACTTGCTTTAAAAAGAGGTTATGACCCTTGACCTCGAGTTCGTAGCACCTGTTTTGACCTTCTTTTGGATAGAATATGAACTTGAATGAGATTTATAGCTATATATACAAATAAGTATGTAGTAGATATCAACGTACTATGGACTTGAAGGTAAGTGGGGTCTATCTACCACTAAAAAGATTTTTTTGTGAATGAGGGAATTAGTGAAGGTGACTAAACCAAATAGTTTTGGAAATAGATAGTTACGTATCGCTAATAAAATGCTTAAAATAGTTAAGTTCTGTGTATGAAGCATTAGTTAGACAATAGATAGGTAGGTACTGTACCTACCTAAGTACCTACCAAGTCTCATGCTCGAAGGGATTATTTATTTAGGTAGGCAGGTAGGTACCACCCTCAATGATACTTATGATTTTTTTAATTGAACCATATTATATCATTATAAAAATTATGAGCGCGACGAGACAAGAATCTGTTGGTAATACATTATTATCTGTATGACCGCGTTGTTCTTCTAAACTATCCGATGGATTTTGATCTGATTTTCACCATCATTTATAGAATTTATTCCGGAAGATGTGTAGGTAGACTGGGTACCGTTGTGACAGGTTACGGTTGTGACTATCGCAATATTAGTGAATCTATAAGGAATACCGGGGTAAGTGGAGAGAGGAGCGCCATGCGGGTCTGAACGTGTATCTCAGTAAGTATTGCGTTAGCCTATTACCAGACCCCTCATTACTTTTAAACAGTCAAAAGTAAGGAAATAAGTACCTATTTTTATTCGATTTCTTTTAATGATTGTTGTTATACTTATTATATGTGTATAATAAGTATAACAACAATCATTAAAAGAAATCGGTACTTCCTTACTTTTGACATTACTGTATCTGTACACATACAGATACAGTAATGTGTGTTCTTTTTCATTATTAGATGAATGAACATTAGTGGATAAATAGCAGTGCTTACTTTGTACGTAAATGATTTTATATTGCCATAATGATTGTTTTTTTTTACGATGAAGTCCTTTGGGTACGGTTTTGACATTGTTACCGTATTTAAAATTTTTTAGTTACCTTTTTTAGACCGATAGTAATTTAAGGCTGATTAAAGTACTAGTTATACTTATAAGCAATCAGACTGTTATTTGAAGATTTGTAATAAGTAATAGCTATAGATACTACAGTGTCTTATTAGAGTTATTACTTATAAAAATTAAATTTGATTGTGTTACGTAAACGTTCATTTTTCGAGAAGAATGGATATTTCGTGCAATAAAAGTGATTGATGTCTATTTTGGTGTATTTTTGAACTTGTTACTACCGATCCCAAGTACTGTCAACTAACAACCGCCCCTTTTTTTTTTTGCGTGTGAATTTATCAAATAACTTCTCCCGCTCTGGGTGGAGCGGGTGTCAGACTCTTACTGACTAAAACCCACCCGTGTTCCTTCAGTTGCCATGGTGTGTGGTCGGTTATGACCAGTTACGACATACTCTATTTTTTTTTTAACTTGCTCCTGTGAATTAACCATACTTAGTACTTAGAAATACAATTTTAGTATTTTACAATTTTAGTAAGTTCGAACTCAGACAGGCGCTTTACTTTGTGTAAATTATCTCATCAGCACTGCTTTCAAAACGGTGAAGGAAAACATCGTGAGGAAACCGGCATGTCCTAGAACGAAAATTCGAAGACATGTGACATCTACCAACCCGCACTGGGGGGCCCGCGTGATGGATTACGTACCTACTAGCTCACTCCCTCTCACAGAGAGGAAGCCTGTGTCCCAGCAGTGGGAACATTATAGGCTGATGAAGTGATGATACGTAGGCAAGTACTCTTCACAATAAAAAACTTCTTTTTTACAGCTAATTGCCACATCATCTACCTAGCTTTTTCCCAACTATGTTGGGGTCGGCTTCCAGTCTATCCGGATGCAGCTGAATACCAGTATTTTACATGAAGCGACTGCCTATCTGACCTCCACTACCTAGTTACTAGGTAACACGATACCCCTTGGTAAGACAGCTAATTGCCACACTAAGTAAATTATTGGCCGTCAAATGAAAATTGTCACAACAGTTTTAGGTATACCCAGTCTACCCTATAATACATTAACATTTAACTTACTTAAAAGTACATAACAAAGAAATCTCTATGTTTTGTCAAATTATAAAAACCGTGCGAAGCAGGGGCGGGTCGCGTAATTGATAAACAATTAAATATTATATGTACTAGAAAACTTAACTAGCCCTAATAACGGTGAGCAAGGGTAAAAAAATAAGGGTAATTTTGAAGAACAACATTATCCTAATATTGTTAGTAATATTGTTTATGTGGGGGCTTGGGCATGCGCCATTTAGGAATGGAGAGAGGCCGATACGTCTGATCGGTTGCCTGGCAACCTGGCAACAAAGGCGCTGCATTTGTTTTATTCGAGTATTCGCGTTGTCAGAAACTACAGTATTCCACAGTTAACTCTTCCTTTTTTTTATTCGATGTTCGAAATTAGAAGGTTTAGTTTTAGTTTCATTCAATGATTAGATATCGAATACGTTACATTTAAGTATTATTTTTTTAAATAATATCGAACTGAACACAACTAAGTATTTAAAAAAAAAAAAACATATCAGTTGTTTACTTCTGATTGCATGTAACGTGTAAATTGTTTGATTAGTGTAGGTACCTACTATGTATATTACTCGAACCTGGAGGTTCTGGTTTACTTATTTAAATGAGTAAATTATAATAATAAATACATTTGATAAAAACAACTAAAATTAATACTCGAATATGTTACCTACTTGAATAGTTGGACCACCTAATCTAAATCCCAAAACCTCAAATAGTAAAATTGAGCGAATAATGGAAGCCCTACAGTGGCAACTCATCCCTCTCCGAGTCTCCGGTTGACCCTGAGGTCGCGTATCCCTATGTATTCCCCTGTGCTAACATTTTACCAAATTTTTCTGCCCGATAAACTGAACATTATATGAAGGATACCTACTTACCGAATTTCCTTAAGCATAAAGGTAATAATATGGCTTCAATACAGGTATTTCGATATTATTAATTAAGCCGATTAGCTACTATGAAATTAGTTTGGCCCTCTACTAAAGATATAGGATAAGCAATATAATTTTAAGTTCTGCATATTATGTATCTCAAGATATTATCTTGAAATGGAAACAGATAGTCCTAAGTTTTCTTAACTTATTAGTGGTTTGTTAGTAATGAATATCATGCACTGATCCTGAACTATAATTTTAGCATCAGCAATGCTGGCGCCATCTATCGGCAACTAAAACAACTAAGTACACCAAACAGCCAACAAAAGAAACTAGTTTTAATAAAATGCGAAAGATGTCACTAAGAGACTAATATTTTCAGTTCGCTAATATTATTTACACAATATAGTTTTTACACTATTTCACACATTTAAACTAATTTGATTCGATTTCACATTTTTCAAGATGAACGCATTGTTTTTAGATCACCCAACAATTCAGTAAATAATTCTAAGTTAAAAATGTAGATGTCGCTGTAAACAAAATAGTAGTCGAAAGAGGTATTATACACTTTTTTGACGAATTTAGCATACCTATCGTTTTATTTAACATATTTTATGCCATCTGAAAGATTTAATAACATGTTCGGAATAGATAAATAATAATTTGAATGAACTCTATCTACCTATTCAAATTGATCGCAAAATTTGCCCTCATAACCATGTGACGAGGTGGCCGAGTGGTTAAGGCGTTGGACTGCTAATCCAATGTGCTCTGCACGCGTGGGTTCGAATCCCATCCTCGTCGGATCGTTTTGCTTCTTTTTACAGTAAACGTTGGACAATACGTAGTAAAAATAGAGTTTAAATTATTAGTATATGGGTGTGGTACATAGTTTGACGATAATTCAATATTTTCAGCATGGCTCATTTGTGTGAGTTAATATTTACTAGAATATAATTGGATCAGGTGCAAGTCCGACTATAATCAGGTGTTATCTCTGTAATCGCTAGCAAAAACAGATATCAGCATCGCATGGCTATCATTTGTTACGAATTTATCTAGACCTGTTTTCATTATCTTATCATGTACCTGGCACCCTTTATTTTACAAGTTGGCTAGTATTGGGCGCGCCTTAACGAGGCAAGGTTTTCATAACTTCTGTGTTTTAGTGAAATTAATTAGACAATTATTAGTGTGCCACAGTTTTTTTTTGGACATGTGATTTGTTCACAAATTGTTTCGTTTTCTATTTAGTGTTTTACAGACGGACTAAATCTTTGAAACGGTGCTATAACTCGAATGTAAGTGCTTATCTATGTCCAGTAAGTTCTGAGAATTTATTGTTTGTGAAGGCACAGATGTGGTGAAGATTTTTTCAGATTGATTGATAGAGGTCTGAAATATCACTTTGGATTACGTTGGTCTTACCTGTTGCGTGGCAATGCGTTAGGTACTAAATTAGTGAAGTTCCCAGTTGGTAGTCTTATCAGCTAGAGAATAAAGATATCTTTGAATGTGTGGAGCATAGGTGACTTTAATTAATCGGTTGAAGCTTGAAGGACACCGAACGAGACACAATAGGAGTTTTATTGTTATTACGCTGGGCGTTTAGTTCCTTCAAAGTGTTAATTATTTCATACCATAAGCTACTGATGAATGGCACGTTATTATCACAGGCAGGTTCCGGAGTGGTCTTGGACCTCCTCGTTACCGATGGGGACAGAAGACCGCACTTCCATCCCTCTTGTAGTCGTTCCAGCATGGAATTCTCATACTACGGTGTTTTAGGCGATATGTCTATGCTTTGTTCGGAACACGGTTACTTCAAAATCTTTATCAATGACCGCGTGGCCAACTTCTCGGTACAAACAATTTTCTCTGAGCAGCCTGCAAGCTAGAATGTCCAAGAACTTCGTTGTTTTGGAGACAGTTTAATTTTTGGTTCTGAGCTCTTCCTCAACCTCGCGTGACCTTCACTCTTACTTCGAAAGTCGACGGGTTATTTATATTAGGGTGCCACTAGACTGCAGTCGATCGTTGACATGGTGATTGTGGTGTTAGTTTTCGGCTGTCGCTGAAAACAGCGCTGTGTCTTGTATAGAGTCACAGCATTATCGTTCGATGGCCGTTTTGCGTGGATGTGACGCATATTTTCCCCTAACTTATTCTTTTGTGTGTTTGTGTTTATTCTTTACATCATGACTTACCGCAAATTAATGAGTTTTCTTTTACATAAGTATTTTGAAATCTAAGACATAAGGAAGCACCTTAGAAAGTACAGTATGTTTTCATTTAGATTCAATCAATATTCTGGAATCTAAGTATTGCACCAAATTTTGACAAAGGCAAGATGGCTTTGTTTTTAAAAATAATGGAGTGGCAGTCCTTCTGTGTTCACAAATTTGAAAAAAAAATCCTGACTTTAATAGTCTTCTATTGTAGTATGATTAAATGTAATAAGGAACTCTACATGCAGTGCCCGAGCATCCTCATAACGGAGTCGGATGGCGGCCTTTCAAATTTCAAAAGAGATGCTTCCTCTTTGATGGTATTTCTAACTACCTACCATCACGTAGGTGTGTAGGAATGTATGATGACTATAACAGGATCTACCTACCGACTTAGGTACTTAACAATCAGTTCTCAGTACATTCCATAGTACCAACATAGTTTATCGTGAACAGTGCCAAAGTGCTTCAGATATTAATTCATATGTGATTCATGAAAATACTATCAGTGGCTACATAAAATAGCTGTCGTTATCAAAAGTAGAGCGAGCAAACAAATACGTACCTACAATTGGGCAACCTTCTAATTTTGATTGCATTTTACGATAAGAATAACCTTATAAAGGCTTGTGCAGACCAGCGCGACACGCGACGCGACACAAAGACACCGCACGTCGCGCGACGAGCGGTGCCTTTGTGTCGCGCCTGTTTGAAAGAGCCTTAACGACATTACCTATTACCAATTTTGTAATTAAGACTCCTCCGTACCTCGGTAAGCATATTAAGCCTTTGGCACCCAATTGTCATTCGTAGATCTTTAACAAACTTTACGGGTCAGACAGAAGCCTAAAAGTCTGACAAACAGTCTTACCAAGGAGTACGTATCTTGCTACCCAATAACTGGGATGTGGAGATCAGATAGGCAGACGCTCCATTGTAAAATTCTGGTGATCAGCTGCAACCGGTTAGACTGGAAGCCGATCTGAACATAATTGGGAAAGGCGATGATGGTGATAAGAAAAACATTACAGTACTTACACCCACCCTCTTTCCGGGGCAGTCGGCTCAAATAGCCTAGTAGCCTACATAATATCTTATCATAGGCTTACGACCTATCCTCTTTTCTCATATTCGCCATGTGCCAATGCGATACGATACGATGCGTAAGATCCTAAACATTCTGTTTCCTTTGTTCATTATACAGGGTGATTGGAAGATGGGTGCAAAGCTTTAAGGTGAAGATAGTATAGACAATTTAGAACCATTTAAGCCATGGTTGTCTTAGACGAAGTCTTACCAAATTTTTTAATTTTTAATAAGGTTTAAAAGACATATTGTACAAATTTTTTATTTTTTCTGAGCTTTAAATGTCTGTAAAAAAAATGTCTAATGACACAGAAGCCTAAAACATGTTTTGCTTGATTGCTTACACATTACTTTAATTAAATAAATAAAAAATTAATTCATTTATCATTCAATTTGGCCATAATTATGCAGTTTACATTAAATTTTGAGAATTTCCGAAAAAAAACTTAAAAATTTGGTTAAAAATATTTGGTAAGACTTCGTCGAAGACAACCATGGCTTAAATGGTTCTAAATTGTCTGTACTATCTTCGCCTTAAAGCTTTGCACCCATCTTCCAATCACCCTGTATATAACAATAAAATTATTACCTATTAGTTACTTGTGTATCTACCTAGTCTATTCGTTAAATGTTTTGGATTTTGATTTAATTTTAGAAGATATTAATTTAGTACACTGGCGATGGCGGTACCTACATAGGATAGCTTCCCTAACAATGTCTAAGCGGTCTAATACAAAGGTCCGGACTCGATTATTGCCATAGGACTGCCCTTTTCAGGTTATAGCTAATGGCTGGAACAATGCCAGCGACAATTTAAGAGTGACTATTCTGCTACGGTGCTTCTTCTTCTAAACTCTTCTTCTTCTTGAAAGTAAAAGCATAATATTATGATAACATAGAACGTGAGAGTGAGATGAAGCTTATGATGATTTCTTATGTTAACAAGAAACTATTACAATGACAACTAAAGTTAAGATTCATCCAAGTAAAGTTGTAGATATTGTTAGTAGCACATGTTATTAGGCACTATCTAGGCTAGGCAGATCTCAAAAAGATATTGATTTAAATTTTCAACTCCAAAGCACATGGAGAAACAAACAATAAGCAGCATTCTTGAAGATATTCAGATTTATTTAACAAATTGAAGTGGAAATATCAACATTGGGCAAGGATTTTAATTTCCTCGACCGCTCCCTGAAAGTGCTGATAACATTCGTTGTGAAATACCATAAAGGATCGTCATCGATATTTTTATCGTAATCTTGTTACTCACTGTATCTTGAACAAAAACATAACACCTATATTAATTCAATTAATCGTCATGTGATATTTATCAAATGAACACCATCTAACACCCAAACTTTTGTCCATAAGTATTAAATAAGTGTCATAGATTTGTGTACTAGGTACTTTGGCATATTTAATTTTATTTCGGAAAGTCATACCAAAAGACCATTTTTGTCTAGATTGTATTCAGAGTATCTACTTATCCCTTTAATTTTCTTTCAGATACCAACATGTATTGGTTACCAATCCTCTTGGTAGCCGCGCTAGGCAGCGCGCAGGCTCAGCAGACATCACAAACAAGAGTGGCAGACACGCTCAGCGAATGCTATAGCAACCCTGAGCTTGCGAACAGGAACAACTTGCCGCCCGTCACGATACAGGTCCTCATCGACATCATAAGAAAAATTGAGGACAACCCTAACGTCAACAAGGATTTGAGACAGTTTTCAACAGTGCTTCTTCACACGTACGTTCACGTTCTATTTGGTAACTTACACACCAACGTGATCTTATGAATAACGAGTAAAGAACTGCTGGTTAGTGGGATATTATCCCTACACACACTCTTACAAAACGGCTGAGATGATCAATTTAGGCATGACCACAATTGATTTTCACAGCTGAACCAACTTTTATTCGATTGCTTCCAGGTACCGTCAAGATGGCATCGAGTTCCATCAGTCAGAGAACTCGATTTCTACTTCAAATGTGCTGCCGTTTGCTCCTACGTTCCACTCGTTCCATCGTCATCGGCTTCTTTTAACGAGGCTCATCACCAACAACTTTCAAGTTTTGGACAACGACACTCTCTCTTCTATCCCGAAGGTTCGTTTTCTACAATATTATCTAGGTATATCTTTATTCGTCAGCTAAGAAACAATAGCAAGTGCTTCAAAACTTGCATAACGTAATTAGCCTCATAAAATAATGGATTAGAAAGAGGTAAACGTTACTCTGTTTTTTAACTGTTTCGTTCTTACATTTTAGTGTACTCTTCATCATATGCTGTCAACAACTGTGGACGCGAGAGTCCGAGGAGATGAAAGCAGCTGCAACCAATTGTCTCAATACCGAGCTCTTAGAACTGCGAGGTCCGGTCGCTCCATAAGCGATGATGTTGAAATTTTAAAACCAGCAGTCTTGTGAGTATTTTTAGTTACGTATTTTTGAAACGAAGGTCCGCAGCTTGCGGTACCTAAGAGTTGACTGGTAGAAATCGTCACGTAAGGCAAAAGTGTTATGTGATTGTTATGAGTTCTTTCCCTCTCTGTCTCTTTCTATTATATACCTACGAGTGTATGTGTGCGTGCGAGTATCGCGTAAGGAACTTAGTTCCTGACGACCGCACACGTTATTTTTCTCTGTTTATTTTTATTCTTGAAACATAAAAAAAAAATCTTTTTTTTTCATCCAAAGTCATTAAAAATGTGTTTTTATATATATTTTCTCTTCTTTCAGAAATACCGCCAACAAAAACGGGAAAATGAGGCGTTACGATCCCAATAACGACGTGGAATTCAGTAACTTTGGCAGCAGAGGCTCTATGTCTGAACGTCAGGTGGCTGAGAGCACTTGCCCACTGTTGGACGGCGTGGTGAACACACCGTGGGGTGCCGTGTCAGCTGGTAACGTTATTGCTGGCATTGCGGCAGGGTTGCAGCCGCAGCGTGTAAATATCCAGGACTTGGTCAGAGATGGCAGCCTTAACTACAGAAATGGGCAACAAACTGTGACTTCTATTTATCCGGCAACATTAGCTGGTGAGTAGGCTTTATTCCATGTATTAGAATTATTTGAGTACCTAAACCAAGCTATAATCCGAATTTAGCAGTTGGTTTTAGATTGCTATCATAATTTTATTTCCTTTATTTTGCATAAAATATGGTCTTAAATATAATATAAATATAAGTAGTTCCACATATTTGCTAAGATCTTCAAAATTCATTCAAACTCAAACTCAGAGCATTTATTTCAATTAAACCATTTACACTTTTGAATTGTCAAGGATTCGGTCAGTCAGAAATATGAAGCTAGTTGCCCATTCCAAAGCGTAGTAGGTACCTATGATGGAGAAGAACGGACAAGAAACTCCACGGACACTCTTTTAAATAAAAAATTGTTACATAATATTGTTACAGCATTCATGTTGAAATTATACATGTGAGAACAATGTAGAAAGACGTGCACGTTAAAAGTGTCCGTAATAAAAAGATAAAACAAAGAACAATTAAAAAATTAAAAATAAGCCGTGGCAACTAAGAGATGACCAGTTCCAACTGACCATGACGGCGCCCGTTCACGAACATGACGCATGGATTAGCACCATTCAGCTCAACCATTTTGAAGGGAGCTAAATGATCCAACACACGCGCCACCATCAGCGAAACATCTATTACCCAGTACTTAAATGGTAACTCTTCAGTACATAGTGCTCACACCTGTGCTATGCAATTATATACGTATAATACAAAGGAGATTGAGTTTATACAATGCAAAGATGGTCTTACAATCTTCAGCAGCTCCAACAGTATTTGCAAATGTTAATCAATTAGTTGTGGTTGTGGAGCAGGACCAGCATTGAGCCAAGCGTTTTTATCAGCGATGTAATCCCCCAACTTATAACATGCCTGTTTTTTTTTTTTCTGTAGGGCATCTCATAGCTGGCCTCTGAGGCCATGACTATTTAACCGAGCAAACCTGTGGGTGCCTTAAGCTGCTACACTCAAAGCCTCCAGCCAGGGACTTATAAACTAAACTTATAAACTAGGTGAACGCTCGCTAAGGGCACCCCCTGTGGGGTACGAGCCTCGGCTTAGGCCGTTTACCGGAGGGAGGACATCAAAGATGGAACGGGCTGGATCAAAGTTTTGATCATGATTATTAATCGGGGAATTTAAAGCTACGTGCTCAGCTGCAACAACTGCTGGCACCTCGTTTTCGAGCAAGGGTCGGGGGGAGTATCATTTACTCGGGGGCGCGGCGGTCGCGATCGCAAAAGACCTCGACGGCGAGGTCGGAATGACGGGAAGCGTCCGTGCTTGTGTCCTAGCGTACTCGTTTCCCTACTAGACTCCTGATGGATGGTAGTCGGGTCGTCTGGGTCGGTAAGAATATGCCTTGGTCGGCGAATATGACTGATTCTACTTGGGACATAATTGGCAGCATCGACAACCAGACGGTTGCAATGTTTCACTCAAAGAAACGCTTCGAAGCGCGTTTGAGGAACTGATGGATGGTAGGGATTTTAAGATCGATATGGAGGCTCTCGTTCCTCACGAACCAAGGGGAGCCGGTAGCACTACGGAGGAATCGATTTTGGAGGGTTTGCATCCTATGGATGTGATGGGGTTTTGCATGAGCAAAGACGGAACCCGCATGACCTATGCGAGTTCCGTCTTTGCATGATTGGGCGAATGCAAGCTGTATAGATCCGCAATTTGCACTTTAGTGACAATAGCAAATTGTCACTAAAGTGCAAATTGCGTTTAGGACGGAATGGAGCCTACCGAGAGCGAAAGCGGCTCGCGAACGGGCCTGCTTTATATGCTCTGCGAAAGAGAGATGATGGTCTAGAATTTGGCTAGATATTTGGCTCGCTTCTCCCAAGGGATCGGCTTGCCGAATATAGTGAGTGGTCGTGGGAGGGGATTTTTAAGAGTCGTACGCGGTTTCGTAAAGAGAACCGCTTGACTTTTATCGGGATTAACTTCAATCCGCCACTTTCGAAACCAATCGCCAAGTTTATTGACGATTCGTTGGAGAGTGCGAGCTATGTTATCAGGACATGTAATATGCCTGCCTGCATAGTGTGCGTTTTATACAAGATTTGAATTTTGTCTCATTCCGTTAAAGTATGTGGGGAGGAATTTTATTATAACATTTTAAACAGTAGCCATGAAAGATGCGTCTATAGATATATTGACAAGGTACCGTCATGATGTTAATATCCTTAAACAGTTCCCTTAGAGAATCACGCCTGCGGAGATAATATGACTAATAAAAAAAAAAAATACAAAAAAAAAAGTGAAGACGGTTGTTTTTTTTTTTTGTAAAAAGTTTTTATTTTTCACTTTTTCGTTGTTTGACCTACCCCACACACATTCGAATACCACTACCTGCTACCAGTGACAGGAACTTTATCATAATAATATCATCTAGGTACATACTAAGTGGGAATAAATACGTATTTTGTAGCCAACTCAAAAACTACCCAAAAATTAATAAAATGTAGGTATATGGGACCAATTTGGAGCATACCCTTTCAAACAAAAAAATAAATTTTAAAATCGGTCTACAAATGACGGAGAAATCGGTGGGGATACATAAAAAAACAAACATATGCTACGAACATATAACCTCCTCCTTTTTGGAAGTCGGTTAAAAATAGACTCGATGTCTGCAGCCCGTCCCCACAGTACCACATTCTATAGGTATCTGGAGTTGGGTGTGGCTAGTACTTTACGTGAACGCTGCTTTGTAATATACACATACGTTTTATTTTCACCATACAATACATACCAATGGCGAAGGGTGATTTTATGGAGGAGGTAAGCCGGAGCAGCAAAGAAAAAAAAATCGTGGCCGCGAAAAGTTACTTCTTGTTTACTCATCAAAATTACGGTGTCAATAAACCGTTTCATTAAATTCCGATTTCGATCTACTTTTCTATTATGAGCTTCATGCAAGTGATAATAATTCTATTCCTACCAGTCCCGAACTCATAAAACAGCTACCAATATGTTTTTCAGTCTGCACATCTTTTTTGATGAATTCGTCAGATTCAAATGTAAAAAACCCTATATTCCATAAATAACTAGAATCTAAGAAAAGTAAACACGGGAACAATACATTTTTATTACATTTACGACTGCCAGTCAGTCATTGATATTTATCGTAAAGGGAAACATTAAAATGTTTGAAAAAACCATCGCGGCGTTTGTAATTTATAGTCATATCTGGGCGAGCTTAATTATGTGTTTCTTATTTTCAAAACTTAACCTTGTAAAGCATGTTTCTTCACAAAGCAAAGTATCTGTCAAACAACATTCTAAAACCCTTAATGCCGCCATCCTAATAAGATCGTACTAATTACTTTTCAAATCTACTTTATATAAGTAATTTCAGCTTATTAAACTATATACTTACCCCAAATACCTAATTACAACGCACTTTACTTTCACATTCACTAAACTTTTGAGTTTAGTGAGTTTAGCGACAAGTGAACCGTGACCAGCGAGTAGACCGTGAGTATGTTAAAAACCCAAAAACCGCTCCGCGACTTGTTATCTGCTCATGACGATCTGATTGCCTGTCGTGTGTTGGATTGCTGGGAGGTTTGAAAGTAGTGGGATGGCATAAACCAGTTAATTACTTCGATTATCTCACAATTTTTAAATATTTCAAAAATGAGCAAATTCGACCTTTGCCAGCACTATCGACTGTTTCATCGGCACCTCTTATTTTTTTTTACATTTGTACCTCGTTAGGTAGCTGATTAAATGGAAATGATTTCTCCGTAATTTATACGCTTAATGCCATAGCAAAATTTCGAGATAACTGGTGTCAAAGTTCATGTACTTAAATGATTTTGGAAAATGGTTAGTAAACTTCTTCCTTTAACTTTTACCTGTTTGATGTTTTAGAAAATTTGGTTACATCGAAAGGTTTAGTAGCCCATGGAAAAGTAATGAAGGAAATTCAATTTGGGAGTTTAGAGAAAAGTGATATTTAGTGACGAATTCTGGATTTTTTTCAAAATAACATAAAAATTGGGTTTTCTCGATTCCCATGAATTTTCGCCTCGGCTTTATGGGGTGCTTAATTGTTGCAAATGGGTCAGACTATCACGTCCTGGAAGGAATACGTCAAATTACCAGTCACCCTGTATGGACACGGCGCCCCTGATGCATACATATAATAAAAATATAATTTATTGAGTAAGTAACTTTCTAAGTGACATTTCCTATCTAGGCGACTTGGCCGAAGCCATCCTCATCCAAGGCACGGAGCGAGGCAGCACATCCATATCAATCGGTACCGCTGGCAACTGGAACAGCACGCAGGCGACAAGACACTTCATGCTGCACAACCGCGTCAACATCGAGATGACTGACCCTGAGATCCGCGGAGATATTGATGGCTTCGTCCTTGGAAGCACAATAACTTCGATGTTGGGAGTTTTCAGCGATTTGAAACTGTCACAACTCTTGGATATGTACTATTCTCCCAGGGCAAGTTTTATTTCATCTTGTTTTCATACTTCAATGAGACTTTTAATTGCTTTTATCAAACCCAAGTAAGCTCCAAGTAGGTATCTACAGTTAATGTTGAAACACAGATGGGCGTACCCACGGTGGGGCAAAGTGGGGCATCTGCCCCACCCTGGTCCCTGACTCGAAGCAAAAACTTTTGGTTTATAGTAAAAAAAAAAACATTAATTTGGTCAAATTCAAAATTACCGCGCGAAACAATGCAGCATCGATGAATCGAGCGAGCATGCGTAGTTATAGAGGTTTATCGAGAGAATTTCCTACTACATTATCGAGTTTATTTACCTCAGCCCCACCCATAAAAAATGCTGGGTACGCCCATGAACATACACACATAGACTTACGCCTTCTTCTCATGGGGGTAGGCAGAAACTATAGAACGCCACCTGCTGTTGCTTACATACTCCTTTTGCCTCGTTTACGTTCATACATCTGGTCATACACGCGCCAGTTGCGAGTACCTATACTACGCACCTGAGCTTTCTGAAGCACATCACCAGTAAGGTCACTATATATCCTCCAACGTTGAAACAATTTTTTTCAAATAATTAATTACAGAATGGTGCCTTTGATTCTAATCTGCGAGCCTGCAACCGTCGCGCATTGATGCAACAATACGTAACCGATGAGAACTTGGCCAGTGAAACACTTGCTTTCGCCGCCGTCTTGGATACCAAGATGCCTCTTCGTGGAACCATCATCGGTGGCCTTGAACAACTCGTCACAAGTGCTGTGACCAATCTACGAACTTACACCAGTGAGTATCGCGATACAGTGACCTAATGAGTTTCCTTAAATTCTGATTGTGGATTTGAATATAAGAATTTTGTTCACTGTTTGTGTACCATATTATACTTCTTACTACTCAGTCTCAGTGACTAGGCTTTAATGCTTGTTTTTTTCACTAAATCCTTTTCAACTTCTTCCAGCCAGCAATTTAAACGACATGAATTGCGTCACAACCTTAACCCAAAGCAATGACTTCCGTCTGAGAACGAACCTGTATATCGCGCTAGACTCCTCGTGGCCTTACCAGACAATATTCCCAGCCATCGCTTACTTGGCGGAATCTATTGAGGTCGGCAAGTTCGGCTCTAGTATTACTTTACTGAACGCTTTAGATGGAAGCATCGTTATCAATACTACCTACTCTCTGGCCGATTTCTACGCTGAATATAACGCTACTAGACACGCTTCAAGTAAGTGAATTGAAATTTTACATGTCTGAGTCAATCAGTTTTGACTAGAATTTGATAATTATGTAGTCAAATCAAATCTTTCATTACTATATTTTGGTCCACAGTACCGTCAGGAGTGAATCTTGAAAGCAGTTTGAATCACATCAAGTTGATGATGCAAGAAACGCTTTTGAACGAGAGCATGACGAACTACGTCGGCGGCAACTCATCAGTTTTGTTGTATCTGATCAATAATGGCAACTTGCAGACTACAGATCTTGCATGGCAACTTTCTAACGAGATTAACAATACCATACCCGGTAAGTTAAAAAAACCGGCCAAGTGCGTGTCGGACCATGCACAATGAAGGGTTCCGTAGTTGGGATGAATTTATCCCAAAAACAAACTTAACTTTGTAGTTGAAAAATATGTTCTCCCATACGGAATGTATGGGAAACATGCTTTTACAACTGCAAAGTTAAGTTGGTCGTTTATTACTCGTTAACCTGTAGAGCCTACTTAGCTGTGATAGTTTTCCTTTTAATTTCGTTATATAAACTACTGCTGTGATTTTTTTCACACGTCCATTTGACTCTAACAAAAATTAGCACTTCAAAGCTTAATATTTCGCAAACGGATTCCTGAACCCTAAAATGGTTTCACAAACTCACAATGTTTTTGAAGAACCTTTCCAATGATACCCCTCACCATGGGTTAAAAAAAAAAAAAACATCTCCACTTTATGTGTAGGAGAGGTACCCTAAAAAAAAATGTTTTTCATAATTTTGTTATACCACTTTGTCTTTGTAATTAATATATATACCTATGCCAAATTACAGCGTTCTAGTACTAAGGGTCTCGGAGCTAGACCGCGGACAGACAGACAGACAGACGGACATGACGAAACTATAAGGGTTCCTTGTTTACTACGGAACCCTAAAAAATATGGTCATATTAGGACAATCAAAAAAAAGGTGATGACTGATGAATCATTAGCTGTCTAGACTTTTCCCAACTATATTGGGGTCGGCTTCTAGTATAACCGGATGCAACTGAATACCAGTATTTTACATGGAGCGACTGCCTATCTGACCTCCACACCCCAGTTACTGGGTAATACTGGATATCAGACATAAAAGGTGATGAATGTCAATCTGAATTACAATACGTCTTATCCTCTTTTTCCAGACCTAAGAGTTCTATACGCGTCTAACACCAATCATTTCGACACTCTATGGACATATGTACGAGAAATGTACAGCGACATTTTCACTATTCCTCTCAATTCTGCGGGAACAAATGTGGCTACTATCATGGATCCTGTACTACAACGAATTCAAAACAGTAAGTGATTATGCATATATTTAGCGATCGTAGGAGTAAATTTAAACAAAATTTTTCAGGCACAGAGTGATGCGCTTAGATTTAATTAAGGCAGTAGTACCTATGCTTGAGCCGTGTGAGATTTAGGACATTTATTAGAATATAATAATTTGGTTTTCCTTGCAGTTGGTAGAAGAATCGTGAACCCTACATGTGGTTTCTTGTTCAACGGAGGATCTTCAGGCACAAGGCAGTTTGATGACTACGTTGAACCTGGTTACATCAACTTCTATAGGCTCAGTGCTAACTACTTCTTCGGGAACAATGATAACAGGAAGGTCAAGGTGGCCCGCAGTGGTACTGGAGGTGGAAGTCTCGTAGTCTGTCACTCTCGGTCCGTCCCACAACCCAGGTACGACATCTATTGATAGCGGTATCTAATGATAAAGTTGTTCTTGATAAGTAATGATAAGTTAACCAACATTTACGATATCCGTATGTCCTATCTAATTCCATGAATTGTTTTCATTTTGATGACTAACATAAGCTAGTTAGAAACAAATAAAAATTACGAAGAGGAAAACAGTGACAAATCATTGGGCTTTTCTGATAAGACATCCGGGTTCCGGTAACTACCGGAACAAAACAAGCATCCAAATTGATTACTGCTTTGTGTCTACTTTACACGAAATACTCTATAAAATGAAATAAGAATAAGGTTTGAAACGACAACACCACATTAGCCACATATTGAGCAGGGTTCAGTACCTACTCCACCACCGCTACACGATTACGGTATGTCATACATGGTGGGTCCAAGACACTCTGAATAGGCAGTCAGCCGTGCACAGTTGCATACTAAGTACCACCGGGATGACTAGCTAATATTTTTAACTCAGCATTAGCTATTACTCTGAGATCCGTGTATTAAGGGAAGAACAAAAATGTCGGTCTAGTAATTTTGCTAATTTATATTACTTTTCAGAAGCAACTCAACAGTCATTACGGACAGCAATGCGATAACATGCCAGACCTTGACCTCCGGTAACGTTGAGATCAGCTTGCAGAACGCCTGCGACGGATACGGGAACATAAACGGATGTCCGCCTCTGTTCGTGTCTGTCCGATCAGATACCGGTCTCGCAGCAGGCACCTTCGCTACCGGCGGGTGCACAGGTACCTATCAGTCAAATATTGATTACTTAAGTCTTGTCGAAATTAAGAGATCCGCAGGAGAACCAAGGTAACAGACATAGCCCAAAGCATTGCCAAATTTAAGTGGCAGTGGGCAGGGCACATTGTTCGCAGAACAGAAGGCCGATGGGGCCGAAAGGTTCTGTAGTGGCGACCGCGTACCGGATGACGTAACATTAAAAGGTCTCCCACAAGGTGGACCGATGACCTCGTGAAGGCCGCAGGAATCCGCTGGATGCAGAAAGCACAGAACCGGTCGAAGTGGCGCTGCTTAGGCCTATGTCCAGCAGTGGATGTCTTTTGACTAAAATGATGATGATGATGATGTCTTGACAACCAAAAAGTCTTGTAAAAGTCTTCGCTTCCGTACTAATATTGTTTTACTCCTCAGATCCATACTGCAGGTTCCCGTACAACATCAAGTACCAAATGCAAATCGAAGAGTTAGGATGTTTCAGTGGGGCCAGCAGTATAACAGCCAGCTTCCTCATTCTGCTCTCCGCTTTATACATCACCCTTTACGGTTCTTCGTAATTATTTTTTGCCACTAGAATAAACCTACCGATTATTTTTAATACCTTCGTAGTTAGCGTATTGTAACAAATGAGGAAAATGACAACAAGTAGGATAATAATAACCTTTATTTCAGTTCAATTCTGGAATTAACTTTGTAAAAGTGAACATTTTATAGTTTTAATTTAATTGTGTAAGAATTATAGAATAGGTAACAGTCTGCCACCTAAATAATATCTATATCTGTAGGCAATATTTAATACAAAATTATGTATTCATGTACGTATGGTGCGTGAATAATTCACGCACATTTAAAAACAGTTGCAGGGTAACAATGTGTTATATTTATCATTAAAATCTAAAAACGTTTATCGCTGTAACCTGTCACGAGAGAATTTAATATATTAATGTAGATTACGAAAGTTAATTATTTTTTAAACCATTCTATGATAAGTTTATGGATCCATTATATTCATTTAGTGTGTATCCTGTTTTTTTACGAATAAAAAAGATGATACGACCAAACAAATTGGTTTTACTTTTAAACTTACCTCGGCTTCCACTAACTTCGCAGGTGAAGCTGACAAAACTTAAGGAGGTTTGTCCGAACATTACGTAGGTATATTCTAGTTAACTACAGCTGCTATGTGCTTAGTGTGCTAACTGTAATTAATTGGGACAAACGAGTTGAGAGAATTCAATTTGACAAACTTATAAAGTCATGAAGCGTTTGTGGCAGCTTTTATGAAAGTCACCGGAACCGGAAGAAAGGGATTGGATGGGCCTTTGTACTGTTCAAATATAACTTTTTATTAATAGCTTTTGTGGAAGAGACTCCACAATTATTTTTTCAATATCATCAACATTCCTTTTTATAACGCGCGCCTAACGCACGTTCTTGCGCATGGGAAGAAGCTTTTTTTCACTGTCTACAGGGCTTGAAAACGTTACCAATTCACATTAAAAATAACGTTAAGTACCTAACGGTATTTCCGTAGAGACACCTGCCGTACTCAATAAATCGAGACTGCCCGTTTGATAGAGTGTGCTGAATGAAATGTTATCATGGTGTAGAAGGATCACACGATCAAGAAAACAGGCAAAAAACTATGAAATGATCAATATGATACTAGAGATACCTGGATATCGGTACGATTTGGTAGTGTTACTTAGTAGCATAACATAATAATAATAATAAAAAAAGGGGACAATACAAAGGTGCAGGTTAGCAAAGGTGCCAAATGTCATGATTTTATGAAATCATGACATTTGACACCTTTGCTAACATAAGGAGTTGTATTGCTGATTGTGATGATTATAATTGAGTAAAGCCATATTTGTTACGGCCGCGAATCACATAACACTGACCTGCAAAATACAAAAATCGTAAGAAAAATTGAATTTCGTGGGCTACTCTGACGCTTCCCCCTTAATGGTGCCAATTCTCTTGTACACCTAGACTATCACACAAATTGAGAGAATTAGAGAACTGCAAAAAAATCTATTAATTGAAAATTAATTTTGACACAACCAGAATCGAATTTGACAATCGCGACTCCACGTGGTACTTGTTTGGCGCGCAGGCGGCCCCAGCTTCGACGTGTTTTCTATGGAATTTTTCACTATTTGTATAGAAAATATAAAAAAATATTACCAAAATGTTGAGATTAATGGGTTTACGCATTACATAAAGGGGCTCGAAATTTTCATTATTTTTGCGATAGGACACACCATTTTCGAGATATAAGCAAAAGAACAGAAAAAAAGATACAGTACTGTTTTTGTACCTGAAGTGGAGGTGTTGGTATGAATTTAATTTAGTTCATGACAATTAATTTTATTCCACACCTTTTTAGTCGTGATTAAAAATAGTCAAATTTAGTTAGACAATCAAAACTTTAGGTGAAAAACGTCAAATTCAGAATAGCATAATTGCCATTTTCACTAAAATAATACCTATCTCAGTGCGCCTTAGTGCTGTCAAACTAAAATAAAGTTTAAGTTGTGTCTATTTCAGAATGGGAAATCGTCGTTTGACAGGAATAAACAAAATTTTGGTGATTTTTAGTCTATTTCATCACATTTCATTCACTTGTGACAAGAGAATCGGCACCATTAGCTACCTATCTACTTACTTTTATAACGTTTCGTGCAATCCTTTTTAGGGTCCCGTACACAAAGGGTAAAACGGGACCATATCACTAAGACTCCGCTGTCCGTCCGTCTGTCTGTCTGTCTGTCCGTCTGTCACCAGGCTGTATCTCATGAACCGTGATAGTTAGACAGTAAAAATTTTCACAGATGATGTATTTCTGTTGCAGCTATAATAACAAATACTTACTAAAAAAATACTTAGAATAAAATTAGTATTTAAGGGGCTATCACGCACAACAAACGTAATTTTTTGCCGTTTTTATAGATAATGGTACGAAACCCTTCGTGTGCGAGTCCGACTCGCACTTGGCCGGTTTTTATAGAAAGTTTTAGAAAGGTATCAGTAAAATGAAAAAATATAATTAAATAGGTACAATACCTGGTGGTGGTATATGGTGTTTTTGGTATATACTTGCCAAAAACATGTTAATGGATTTCTTTGAGTTATTATATTTCTATGTAAAGTAGGTAAGTAATATATTACTAATAAAAAAAAAAGTGGCACTCCGGGAGTGCCTACAGAAGTGAAAACTTGAAAAAGATCTTGGTGGAATGAAAATACTTGTATAGAACATTGGTCCGTACGGGTATCCAAATAAAGATCACAATCGCGTTTAAAAAAAACTTCCAAAACCTTTAAAGTAAAAATACTTGCATAGAACCAGAGATGTGACATTTTAAATATAAAAGTATTTGAAATGCAAAATACAAAATACAAAATACCTATTTCCATTTTGTATTTAAATACTTTTTTTAGAAAAGCATTTTATATTTTATTTGAAATACATTTTAGGACATATTTTGTATTTGCAAAATGCAAAATACTTTTTGTAAACATCAAAGTCTTAATAATTAATGTGATGAAAAATGGTACTTTTAGGGTTCCGTAGTAAACAAGGAACCCTTATAGTTTCGTCATGTCCGTCTGTCTGTCTGTCTGTCCGCGGTCTAGCTCCGAGACCCTTAATATTAGAAAGCTGTAATTTGGCATGGGTGTATATATTAATTACGCCGACAAAGTGGTAAAATAAAATTAAGAATTTTTTCGCCTAGTTCGCCTATATGAACGGGCCGGCCCTGCAGCCTGCAATCATTAAATAAATACCCTACACAGTAAAGATGTTATTCTTGAAATATAATACCTGCTTGCCTAGCTCTGCGTCGGTAGAAAGGCTTTTTACTTATGGTAGCATGATTATGAGCCCACACAGGAAAAAGATGAGCGACAGTATATTTGAGCAAATTATTTTATTAAAATCTGTTAAGTAAATTTAATTTAAGTAAGTTATCAAAGTAAATTTACCAGCCTGTTAGCTGGCTGAAATAAATGAACTTTTTAACAAAATAAAAATAGTTTAAAACTAAAAGTAAGTATTTTATTTTAATAAAGCATTTTGTAAATACGTATTTTGCATTTAGTATTTCAAATATAAAATGAAAAACTATTTTGTATTTTGTATTTGAAATAACAAAATACAAAAAGTATTTGCATTTTGCATTTAAATACATTTTATAACCTATTTTGCACATCTCTGCATAGAACTTTGATCCGTAAAGTAATATAAATAAAGAGCAGAACCGCATTTACAAAAATGAGATGTCGGTAACGGTGTCGCGAGTTCAATTGTTTTTCCCATCTCAAATATGCCCAACGCGCCTAAAGAAAAATTGTTTGATTTTCTTACTAAACGTAAAATAATAACGACAGATCATGTGATGACAAATTAAGCAAACGCCATCTATTGCAAAGAGCTCTGAACAAAATGACTAACTTTATCATTCTATGAGTTCGAATTGAAATAAAAAGTTTAATTTACCTTTTTTGTTTGTTGAAAATACATTATTTATGAGTAATTAAGTAATGCCTCGTTGGTCTAGTGGTCGCAAGCGCTACTGCTGAGCATGAGGTCCTGGGTTCGATTCCCGGGTCGGGCAAAGTGTTATTGGGTTTTTCTATCTGGAATTTCTCAGTAGCAGTTCGGAGTCTGGATTTGTGCCCGGTTGATGGCAATAGGCTCGCCCCCTATTACATGGGACTTAAACATAACTGGCGAAATGTGGGTGTACCTGCTACAGGGACACCTCTGCCCAACCCTTCGGGGAAACAAGGCGTGATGTTATGTTATGTTTATGTTATGTAAGTAATCAGCATCAAACAAGGAAGTTTTGATTTTTACTAATCTTACGAATGCCAAAATCTGCCGTCTAACGCTTTTTACTGATTGTTAATTTCATCATTGTTACCTATGCTGCCATCTATGTTCTTTTTTCAAAACGAATTTGTTCGAGTTGAGACCCCATGCAACGTACGATACTAACATTGCACATGATCTTACAGTTGTAGCTGATGGAGGAAAATACTTACGCGTAAGTATTTTCCTCCATCAGCTACAACTAACCATAGAAAAATCGTAAAATTGTAATTATTCGAAAAAAGTGGGCAAAGTTGGCATGTTTCACGGTAGCTGTTTATGGATCTTTTGCTGGAAAGGAACAAATTTTTACCAACAACGCCCCCCTTCTCTTTCAACGTCGCGTCATTCAAGCTTCCAACCGAAGATCTATAAGTACTCTTGCACTACTTTGACTTGCAGCGCTTGCAGCTCTTCTCAACTCTTCTGTTTACGCGTGACGCGTGTCGGCGTAAACTAGTGTGAGTGTGAACTGTGAACGTGTAAAGAAACGGAAAATTCGCAGCTGACAGCAATTTTATCAACTGACAGAGACGCAACTATACAAATCGCCTTAGAGTAAACAAGAGAAAGCATTTTTGTCGCGTTTACAAAGATAGAAAAAGATAAAATGAAATGATAGAGACATATTAATACACACTATTTGAGTACTTGAATAAGACTAATTATTTTTTTTTACAATATCGATGACACTGTTTTTTTAGTAAGATTCTTTTGTACGATTTTGTGTTCATGAATATGACAGATGGCTGACAAATCATCAAACATAATCTAAAGCTATCGTCGCGAAACGCAAATCGTAAACTTCACACGTCGTCGAAGTAAATAAAAACAAAGTGAATTCTAATATTTTCGATAAAACTCTTTCCTAAAATGTCTGGAGAAGACTGTGATGCCTTGGACCGCGGAGAAAATGATGGACAGAAGCCAGACAAAATGTTTACTTTGAAAAAGTGGAATGCAGTAGCCATGTGGAGTTGGGACGTCGAGTGTGATACCTGTGCCATTTGCCGCGTTCAAGTTATGGGTAAGTTTTTATAAAATTATGCAATAACGTGCAATAACTATTCGATAAACTATGCTACTAACCCTTTCCAATTAAAACGTACAAATCCATACTAATAATAGGTGAATCATTATCCGTAGATGCTCTTTGTACAGTGATTTGGTTTTAGGGTACAAAGAGCTGGCGTATTCATTACAATCCTTTTTGGTAATTAGCGTAGTGATTGCAGTAAAATGATATTGTATCTGTGTGAATGATAGGCTTACCTAGGATCCTTATTCAGTCGGGTGATTTTTAAGACACCAAAACATTATGTTTCATACAAAGAAGAGAAAGGAGAAGTTTTTTAAGAAAATTGTTTATTTGTTTATCTCTTCTTAATAAAGCATTCTTGCATTAACAACAAAATCAAATTTTTAATTCAATGGGGTTCCAAAGTACTTAGTAAAAAACCATACCATTTGCATTATGTTCAGCGACCCTAGATTTGGGAACTTGAGACACTCCCCCTCAACTCTGCAACAGTATGTTGAGCCTTAGATAGAGTCAACATAACATTTGTACTTTATTTTGTTACTAGCTTCCGCCAGCGGCTTCGCTCGCGTGATATCTTTATAAATAACAGCCTATGTTACTCAGTGATAATATAGCTTACTACAGGTGAAAGAGTTTTTAAAATTGGTTCATTCGTTTTTGAGTTTATTTATTACAAATAAACAATCTTTTTTGATTATAATATTAGTTTAGACAACAGTAACAGTATAAAATAAAAAACACAACTGCACTTCTGTGGAATACTTTTTAATCTAAGAGATCCCCCGACTGCAACAGAAATTTGATTTATCTATTAGTCAGCTAGTAAAGGAGTGACCTTTCCAAAACGAATGCCTCAGTATATACTGATTAACTAATACAACTAGTTTTTTTTACTTTTTAGTTCATAGTTTGGCAAGGCAGTCGTGTTTTTAGGGTTCCGTAGTAAACAAGGAACCCTTATAGTTTCGTCATGTCCGTCTGTCTGTCTGTCTGTATGTCTGTCCGCGGTCTAGCTCCGAGATCCTTAGTACTAGAAGGCTGTAATTTGGCATAGGTATACATATTAATTACGCCGACAAAGTGGTAAAACAAAATTATGAAAAACATTTTTTTTGGGGTACCTCCCATACACCAGCCTAAAGTGGTGATGTTTTTTTTTTTATCCCAGGTGTGGGGTATCATTGGAAAGGTCAAATTTTTGTTAGTCATGTGCCCCCCCCCCCTGCCAGCTAAATGGTTGGTTTTGGATTTGTGAAAAACATCACAGTAGTAGTTTATATAACGAAATTAAAAGGAAAACTATCACAGCTAAGTAGGCTTTACAAGTTAACGAGTAATAATTGACCAACTTAACTTTGCAATTGCAAAAACATGTTTTCCCATACATTTCGTATGGGAGAACATGTTTATCAACTACAAAGTTAAGTTTGTTTTTGGGATAAATTCATCCCAACTACGGAACCCTTCATTGTGCGTGGTCCGACACGCACTTTTTCGGTTTTTTTTAACTACTTATTTATTTTATAAATTTTCGTGACAAGTTTTGTTTTAAAACATGTTATGCTAGGTCGTTGTAATTTTTAAGCAGTACGCCGTGGCGCCTCTCTAGCCACTCCTCAAAGAGGGGTCTTATCGCCGCAATTGTGGCGTGCCCAGATTACAAAACCTAAACTACTTACTGTAAAACTGTTGAGTTTAAGCTTTTCTTCATAGCAGTAGTAAGTTCTATTTCTGTATAATGGTTAAAAGAAAACAGAAGCTTTTCAGGGTGGAGTGCTAAAACAAAACCTAACCTATCCAAGGCTGGTTGTAAAAAATTTCAAGCTAGTTTGGCTCGCTCTTTAATCTTTTACTATCTATCAGTGGCGCAGGGTGAATTTATAGAGGAGGTAAGCCGGGGCAGTAAGGAAAAAAAAAAAAAAACTTTCGTCATGGTGGCCACGAAAAGTTACTTCTTGTTTACCCATCAAAATAACGGTGTCAATAAAACTTTTCATTAGGAGAAAATTCATTTTGGGCTAAATTATGAAAGCCGGCCAAACAATAAAAAAGTTATATTCCATTAGAACATGTTATTCTCTTCATTTTTTACTATGGGACCAAATCTGTAGGGCCATTCCCTGCGCTCTGGTATACGAGTTTGAAAAATACTGTTTTCAGTATGTTTTAGTTAAAAGAATAACAGTAATCTAATTATAGTAATAGCTTTTAAGCCAGTAATTTATTTTTACTGTGAAACTAGGCCCTAGGGTTATTCTCCACATAACTACAGTATGCGAAATAAAGTTTTTTTTTTTCATCAGTACTAGTATTAGCTTATTGAAATAGGTATCACTAATATTAACTGGTGTTAAGTCTATTTAGTGGTTTCTATTCTCGCAAAAACAGTGAAATAAAATAATAAATTATTTTAGATACATAAATAACGGATGTAAAAGAAGCATAACGAAGCCGAGAGGAGATATTGAAGGTCAAAGTTTCAACTTTTATTTACTTTTTTTCACAAAAACAAGTTTTAAATGTTATCAACTCTTGTATTCTCCGTAACCAGAAGGTTCTTAATGTTTGCTACGCAATTCCAAATATGGCAAGCTATTGCGAGAGGCATATCTGCACATACTGGACCATAGTACAAAAAATTAATAATGACGGGGAGTCTATGACTCTCGGCTTCGTTAGGCTTCTTTTTACAATCTTTATTTATATACCTACCTAAAATAATGTGTTTTTTATTTCACGGTTTTTACGTGAATAGAAACGGCTAAATAGACCTAGAACCAGTTAATACTAGTGATACCTACGATTGATACCTATTTCAATCTGCTAATATTAGTACTGGAGAAAAAAAAACTATTTCGCATACTGTAGTTATGTGGAGAATAACCCTAGAGCCTTAGTTTCATAGTAAAAGATAACTGTAATGTCAACTGGCATAAAAAGCTGTTACTATAATTAGATTACTGTTATTCTTTTATCTAAAACATACCGAAAACAGTATTTTTCAAACTCGTATAACAGCGCAGGGAATGGCCCTACAGATTTGGTCCACCAGTCAAAAGTGTAGAGAATAACATGTTCTAACGGAATATAACTTTTTTTTGTTTAACTTTCACATTTAGCCCAAATATGTGACGGTGGACGGTAGGTGACGGCGGACGGTGAATGTTCTCCTTTCGATCTACTTTTCTATTATGAGCTTCATGCAATTTAGCCAAAATAATTCTATTCCTACCAGTCTCGAACTCATAAAACAGCTAGGTACGAATATGTCTTTCAGTCTGCACATCTATTTTGATGAATTCGTCAGATTAAAATGTAAAAAACCATATATTCCATAAATAACTACTTAGAATCTAAGAAAACTTAACATGGGAACAACACATTTGATTAAATTTACGACTGCCAGTCAGTCATTGATATTTATCGTAAAGGGAAACATTAAATGTTTGAAAAAACCATCGCGGCGTTTGTAATTTATAGTTATATCTGGGCGAGCACGTATTTTGAAAACTTAACCTTGAAAGCACAAACATTTGTCTTCACAAAGTTAAACAACATTCTAAAACTATTAATGCCGCCATCCTAATAAGATCGTACTAATTACTTTTCAAATTTACTCTAAATAAGTAATTTCAACTTATTAAACTATCTATTTACCCCAAAATACCTAATTACAACGTACTTTCACATTCACTAAACTCAAAACACTATTTAATCACTGTCCTGTATCTAAAAACAAATATTAATACTAGTAGTAATGATAAACTAATGAATTCAATGAATACTGAGCGAACAAAATGCAAATTAATATGGTTCTAATGCGATTACGTCAACAAACAACCATAAATTATTGTCATTCGAATAATGAAATGTTTACGAACGAACTCCTAGCCGAACGTTTTACGAAATTCAACGAAAACTACCGAATCAAATCGTATGCCAGAAAGAGGTGGTGCAATAGCAATAATTCCTTCTCGCTCCCGCGCCCACGTTTCTGCTACAGTGTCCCTGTACGACAGGATACAAATCGGCTTACCCAAGTGTCACGTGACCGAAGTGACGTCATGATGGACTTTGTTTTGTAAGGAAATTGAATTCACGGTAAGCCGGTCGCGCCTACGAGTTATTTTAACGCAAAGTGTTTTGTTGTTGGGATATTAAGACGATTTTTTATGTATGTAGGCGTTTTGTAATGTTTTGATTTTATGGTGTGTCAAATACTTATAGTTTGGTTATTCAATGACGATTAGAGTGGTTGTGTTCCGAATTTCCGAAAGGAAGCCGGTAGGAATCGAGTTGTTTGAAGCCGTCGCTTCTAGATAGTAGATCTATCAAAAAGTGCTGCGACTGCGACTAATTTGCCCACAACTAACTCCCCCCGCATGTAAAAGCTGCGTCCCTGAATAGCATAGAGCTAGAAATATATGCACATATCATTCTTGATGGAAAAACCCAATTACACTTTACCCGGTAGTAGCGCTTGCGACCACTAGACCAACAAGATGTACCTTTCTAAAAATATTCCTCGACACCAATGGTGCCCCCCCCCCCCCCCAAAATCTTGGGCTGCGTCCGCGCCTTGCCTGTCGAAGGTTTTTTTGTTAAGAGACAAGGACTACTAGGCCTTCTTGTGCTCAATAACCCAGCATTCAGATCCATTCATCCGTGATGGTGAACACCATTAGCGTTTTAATTCTAAGAATTAAATATTGGTTTAATTTTCTTAAGTCTTTAAAAACACAAGTAATTACTTAAAATAAATCTCTTGTTAAGAATGAGATACATACTTTTCCTCATTCAGCATGAAGTTAGGTAGTAAGATGGATATTGGATGTCTAAAAGGAGTCAAATAAAAAGCATGTGCTTGAAAAAAATGTATTTGGTTTAAATAAAATAAAAAACTATCTAATGCTTAAAGTACCAATTTTTGGTAAAACACTAATACTTACTTTAATATAGAAATAAATTAGAAACAAAAAATATTTACATTATCCAGTAAACAATCTAAAAGGTTACTTATCTAGAAAAGAAATTATTAACTAAATATTATAACTAAGATCATTAAAGGTAAAAGTAATATTTTATGTACTTGTTTCTATTATTCGTAATTAAGTAACAATTTTGAGAAAATTCGAGGTAGGAAACAATAGAGATTAGTAAAATCAAGATCTGTGCTTGCACTTGTAAAAAGAAATATTATGCAATATAGAATGTTGGATTAAGAGACATTATCTAATTCAAATTTTGAAAAACTAATTGGCTTTGAAAAGCTCAACATTTCACAACCAAAGTTAAGTCTTTCTAATAACTAACATCCACTTGGCAATGGTTTAATGTTCGCGATAGAACTCATCCTGCGAGTTCTCGTGCTCGCCCTACCAGTTAGCTTATTTTCTATCTGTTCGAGACTCTTTCCTCGTGTTTCTGGAACAAAAACTACCACAAAGAACAGTCCCACGAAACAAATACATCCAAATAACCAAAATGTGCCAGCCGGGCCTATACCGACAAGGATATTGTGAAACGTTTTAGTTACCGTGAACGTACATAACCAGTTAAATGCAGTACATACTGACGCAGCGCCACCCCTTATTTTGGCTGGTAAAATTTCACCCATCATCAACCACGGAATGGGGCCAAACGCCAGAGAGAAGCCTAACAAGTAAACCATAATACAAGTCAATGGTATCCATCCTAAAGTTGAAACGTCTATTTTTAAGTCGGTTTGAACATAGAAGAATGTTCCAAGCACAACTAACGTAATGGTCATGGTCACAGAAGAAATGTAAAGCAGCACCTTGCGTCCCGCTCGATCAATAAGCGCAGTAGCAATAAAAGTTGATACAAAATTAACTACTCCAACAATAATAGTCGCCAAATTTCCGTCCACAGAACTGCCTGACATTTTAAATATATTAACAGTATAAAATATTACAGCATTAATCCCCGATAATTGCTGAAATGTCATCAGTCCCAAGCAAATAAGTATCGACCGCATATATTTGATACTGAAAAGTTCTTTAAGTTTTATGCCCTCTTTTCCCATTTCTGCATCTGATAGAGCTATATCACGGATTTCATTGTCAATTTTGGCGTTCTTGCCTCGAAGCCATTGTAGTGCTTTCCGGGCTTCTTCATTACGCCCACGAGATATGTACCAACGGGGTGTTTCTGGGATCATTAGCATTAAAATGAAGAAGGGAACAGGCAAGGCTGCCCCTAGGTATGCCAATTCATACCAATTCAGGTATTTTCCAGCCGCATAGCAAATTAATATTCCGATATTACCAATAGCGGTCGGAAATAAGCCCAGCGTACCGCGGACTTCGGGTTGAATAGTTTCACCAAGATACACGGGGAACGCGAGTGACCCGACACCGACGCACAGACCGCAAACTACGCGTCCTGCAAGCACTAAGTGTATTATCCTTGCAGTTGCTATTAGTATCCAACCGAGAAAGAAAGGGGGCGCTATGAAAAGAATGGTTCTGCGTCTGCCAATATAATCCACTAGTGGTCCTCCAACTACACCACCCGCGAGGGCTGCTAAGGGCATTAAGCTGCCAATCCAACTAGCCTGTTGACAAAAAAGTTAAGGTTTTAATTTATTTATTTTCTAATCATCTCAGAGCTGAACATTCAAACTAAAATGTAGTTAATTTAATACATTGCGACTAGTCAATTACCTCTTCTTCTGTGACAGAGATGACGGTACTGTTCATCATGGTCACGAGGGCTGGAGATGTGTACGCAGAAGAGAAGCCGATGATCATAGAGCCCATAGAAACTGCCACAGCAGCAAGAACCTGGAATTGAGGATAATTCCGCTTAAATATACCTTTATGGATTATAATGCGAAACTATTTTTGCTTGATAATTCGTTAGCTCCAGAGCAATATGTATTAGGTTTGCATTTAGGTACATAATTTGATCTATAATATATCAACAAATATTTTTGTACGACATTACAGAGTCTACCTTCATCTCTACCTATCATATCCTATTATGTGAACAGTGATGTAGTCAGTAGTTAACATGCAAATAGTAACGGCTTCGCAATGTTTTCGGTTCATTAATAGCATGACGTTATTTCCAGGGAGGCGTGTGCGGTGCGACGCAAACCGCCTTCTATTAATTTAAGCAATCATTGACTCTGATTGGGTCCACTTACACGTCGTCACTGTAAATAAATGGACAATTCTGATATCCTACATGCTTTTATTTTGCGCATAAAGATTGGGAAATGTTTCTGTGTTTACTATTATTACACACTTGCACGAACACACCCCTTATCAAAGAATGCCTTCATTATGTCAGTTTTACATTAGAAATATACTGATTTTAAAAGCAATTATTGAGTTTGTAATAGGAATCAATCTCTTTTTTATTTATTGTTCATCAAGTTATGTCACGTTAAGTACGTAAAATGCATACGCTATTATTTTTAGGTCGTAAAATTTTTTTTCATTTTTATCTCGCCCGATATTGTATGTGGTCGTATGTGGTCAAAATTGTAGGTGGAAACAAAATTGCCAGCGATTAGTTGCTGACCAGTTAGGCTTGAATGTAAGGCTATAATAAGTTATGAACTTTATAACTAATCATAATTTAACCGTGCACTGCCGTCTGCAATGATGGCTGTTAATCTGCTAAAACTTTCTTTCAATGTGTAATTCTAAAAAGTTTTTAACTAGGGTAGAAACTTTTTACTCCCAAGGTTAGTCGATATCGACATAGGGTTAGACTATGCATCTGTTCTTTCTTGCACTACAGCATATTTCGCGTGAACGCGTTTTACTTACGTAAAAAGGTTGTTAAATAAAACTCATGATATTAAAAAGTATTTTGTTCTCAAGTTTTAGTCATGGGTAAGGCGACTTTGTTGATTACATTTGTTATTATTGTAAAATTATACCGAATCGATAACGTAATGTGCCGTAACAATTCATAACGCATGACTTGAACGGAAAAAATACGAAGAAATCTTACTTGAGGTGAGTAGGTACCTACTACTTGTGTTGGACATTTCAAATTTTAATTGAATTGTACGAATTCACTGGTAATTTTGTAACAACTACTTACACAATTCTGTGAATTACTAGGGACCAAAACTGAGTTGAATGCTAACCAAGTAGCAACAGATTAATTAAGTAGTCCCAATTGGTCGCCTCGCATTTTAGTACACGGAAATTAACAGCAATCATAAAACGGAATGAATACATTTTGTCAGCAGTTGACTATTTTCAAAACTAGTGGGTTTTGCATCAAATATCTTTCAATGAAAGCACATCACGTGTCTATGCACACCAAAACATTAATGTCGCTCAAAATTGAGAGAAATTGTGTCTTTTTTTTTCGAAGCATCATGTAATTTCGATCCTAACACGCGCCTCATAAATTGTCTTTAAAATTTGACCTGTATACTTTAGAAATAATTGTTTCCTACCTGTGAAAAGGTATAATTTGGTTTTTCATATTCACTGCTGTATTGTATGCTGTAATGAGTATCTGCTCTCATTAAAATCTTCATGATGAAATTAGTATTTTAAACTGATCATAAAAAAAAAACACTTTTCACTTAAAGTAATAATAATCACCACAGCACTGAATGTGTTCTCGACATAAGTTACTGAAGAAATGAGTTTGTCTCGCTACACTCGCTGCGATTTATATGGGCACAAATTGATTGGCTCGAGGCTGCACGATTCAAAACAGTATTCGAACCATCAGTACAGAGGAAAAAAATAAGCCTTAAATAGATATTATGGTTTTTACATGACATGTTTGTTTCGTACTTTTAATGTTGTAGCTGTCAGGAAAAGCACGAATGAACTAAGTAAGCTTAACATAAGCTGCCTAAAAATACCACAATTAATATCATTAACTCCAAATAGTAAATAAAATTAGGTTTCTTATAAAACTTTAATTTAAATAGTATTTGAATAGTTAGTGCGTCGATCAAATGTTTTTTACATGGGACAACATAACATCACGCCTATTTTTTAACTGAAGGGTTAGGATCTTTTTGGGTTCCGTACGTCTGAATGAAAAAACGGAGCCCTTATAGGATCACTCGTGTGTCTGTAGTGCTATTCTGTAACCATCTCACCGTGTTATCTTAGGAGAAGTGAGCGTGGAGTGAGCTGTCACTTGTCAGTTGCTAAGGATTGACACTATTGGCAGGTCACTTCACCTAAGATATCACGGTGAGATTTTTACAGAATAGCACTACTGGTCTCAAATATATTTAATTTATAATTTTAAAATAAATAGTTTTGAAACTATTTACGAAAATTGACCATTCCCCCCTCCCCCCTTATCAGCTAACTACAAAGCTTAAAATTAAAAAAAAAATACAGAAAATACTTCTATACTTATGCATTACAGGAAAACCTATAAGAAATCTATGGTCTTAAAATAACGTGGTATCTCTCAATATTGCGCGTAGGTACCATCAAAGAAACCTATAACTATGCAATTTGAAAACAAAATCCCGTGCACACGACCCTTTTTTTTTTCGTAGGTTACCGTTACTATAGTGGCCGAGCGCTGCAAGCAGAAATAGTCCTTACGGTGTATAGGTATGGGTTTCTTCGATGGTACATACTTACTTTTGCAATTAGAACATATTATGTTTTTCAACTACAATGTTTTCTCATGAGAAAATCGTACTCTCCTAACTGTGAGGTGTGTGGTAAAACAGAGGATGTGCGTCCTCTGATTGTGTTGGTGGAATGAACTGGAATGTATCTGATATATAACCAAAAGAAACGCACTTTTCAACGCGATGAAATTGTTGGAATGTTCCATGGTATTTTAGCTAAGCCTACGTTTGAAGCAGCAAAAATATTAGAAGTCACTGGAAAGGCAAAATTACTTAACCGCCATATTATTTATATGGCGGTTAAGTATTTTTGCCTTTCCAGAGACGATATACTTTTTTAGATAAGAAATTAGATTAAGTTTTGTGTGACTAAGATTAGTTAATTTAGTTGAGGAGTAAGTTGTTATTTGTAAAAGCACGATGGGATTAACATCGTCGCATATGTGTACAAAAAACCCTTAAATAAATAAAGATAAAAAAAAAAACTACAATGTTAAGTTTGTTCTTGGGATAAATTCATCCCAACTACGGAACCCTTCATTGTGCGTGGTCCGACACGCACTTGGCCAGTATTTTTTACATACCTACCTTTCTGTTATTATTTCAAAATAGGTGGATACATTTCAATGAATCATTTCAAAACGTTTATTTTTTTAGTTAGTTAGGTCGTTGTTTAAATTTAACACAACTGAAACTTTTTGAGGTATTTGTACGTTTCAAATATTATTTTTTGAAATCCAGAGTTCTTTTAACAACAAAAATAATCGATTTAAAAAAAACCTTAACAAAACGACTATAAAGTAAAAAAATCATTTTAGTTACGAAAGTCGCTGGCGGTTTTTTTTTTTTTGTATACCAAATTGCCATCGACTTCCGAAATTAAAATTATTTTAATTTTTAATGGCTTTAATGGGTTAATTTTTATTTTTATTTCTCATTTTAGTTGTAGTACCTACCCCACAGAAATGCATGTATAACTTACTACGTAAAGATTACAACATTAAAAACATCAAGCTTAATAAAAATGTTATGGGACCACCGCGTCTGCTACCGCTACCAAATTAAAAACTAATCACGTAAATCGACCCAGTATCTAATCACAGAGAAATCGATGTACAGTAAGCGCTCAAAAGTGCATGAGCACGCTAAGAGTCGTATTGCTGTGAACACGCGGTATAGCTCGTACATTTGTATGTGTAAGCAACACGATACACACACCACAGATAACGCAGTTTTGTTCTACACGAAACAACAATATATTTCCGTCGCTTTAAACATGCTAGCACACACGCACTATGCGCGTGAACTTGACCAGTTAATGGCATTGCTAAAATTCGATAGTAACTTAACAAGCGCAGATAGCAGAAAGCGTTAAGCGTTGGTATGGAATTCAAACTGCCTCAGGTTCTAATCTCGTGAAACACAGTGCGGTTTTTTGCAAATATTATTATTTTTGTTTTCGATAATAATATTTTTTAAATATTGCTGCTTTTTTATGTTGTTATTGCAATAAAGGTTTTAGAATAAAAAATGCGTGATATATGATAACAAAATTAAAAAATATATGTTTATTCGTTATATTTATTTTACATAAGTTAATAAACTGCTACAATTATTTATCATTACTTCAGCTGAATAAGATGTGAAATAGATGTCAAGAAACTTAGAAGCAGTTTGTATTATTTAGACATATTTAAATTATGAAATATTTTAAATTTTTAATGGATTTTTTCACCATAAATATTAAGCTTTGATCATGGTCGAAGTAATTAAGTAATAAATAAGAATATTAGACTACTTAAAATGTAAAAAACTACTTACAGAATAGGTAATTTTAAGGTTAAATATGGGCAGTTTGTTTATATTTTATTTGTATTAATTATTTTACATTTTATTTGACTTTAGTAAATATTGGTTGTTATTGAGGTTAAAGCTTAAGTATTCATTTTCTTTACGAAAAGAAGATTGAAACTAAACCTCAAATTTTTATCCTAAAATAATACTATTACTAAAATAATATTAAACAATTTCGGTATATCTGCAAGAAATACGACAAACACCCTATTGAAACGTGCTTAAAAAATTCGTTACCATAAATTCATGCAATAACGAATCTGTTGTTTATTAAGTTGGTACGGTCAATATTTTAAGGTCAAAAACGGTTTTCTAGCTGGTCTTCAGTGATGCAAGCCTTCAGAGTGCACGGCGAACGGTTCATAATGACGTGTTTTTAATAATTCAGCAAAATGTCTCGTTGGTATGAAACCATTTGTTTCATTCACCATTTGACGTCGCTGCTACTCGATAATAAGCCCCTTCCTCATATCTCTTAACCCTCACAGTATTTCTCTAGAACAAAGAAAAACATTGTTTTTATTACACATAATACCTTATTATTTATTATTCACTAATCGAATTAAACCTCACAATGAATTTAAAACTTTAAAGGCATCTTCTGTCTCAACAATACCTCTGTTCTATCAACAATACCCTTGATTAAGATTAATGTTTAGTAAAATATGAAATATATTAATGATAACACTCACACTTAGTCCGGTTTCATTAGATATTCACTTCACTTTTACGCAGCGCAATAATATTCTCTGATCTGATCTGATCTCTTCAATATATTTTATGCCTGCTTTTTGATAATAATAACCACAACACTGCGCTAAATACTCGTCACCAATATTATCCACGAACCAAAAAAGTTCTATTAATTGAATACTCGTAACAAACTGCATCTACCCCACAGAAATCGAAATAATTTACTTAGTTTTTTGTGGTCTACCTGCTAAACTTTAATATTTATGTGAACAAGACGAATGAAACTAAAAACGAATGATGATTATTGAACTAGTCATTGGTTGCAGACAAAGTGAGTGTGTGTGTGTAATGTGCGTGTCTACAGTATTGTAACAACTTATAGAAGAAGGTCGTAAGTCAAACCGAAGCGTCAGTCTATTGCTTTGTGAGATTGCTCATGGACTTTTGGTCGGCACTGTACATGTCGCAGATGGATTGTCGAATCCGCTGTTTTACATAACTGCTAGCTACTTTACACAACAGCTCCGTTTTGTAAAACTGCTGAACGACGTTTGGCGATTTTCCGTAATTACTGAACTTTACAAGTAAAATTGATACTGAATCTTGTAGATTTTAGTTCAAAATTTTGTCGCTCGTGGCTCTGTGTGTCATAACAACAATAATGGTGTCCGAAACATAAATAATTAAAATGAGTAATATGTGTGAAAATTACCCTAAGGCCGCGCGCACTTTGGGCACGGATTTGTATCGTACGTAAAAGTATGATCGTGGTCGTACGAATTGAGTGCGCACACTGAATACGTTTTTCTCCGTCAAATAGGTAGCGTTCCGGTGATATCGCATTGAACGCACGAAAAATCCCAACAAGTTCGGAATGTTTTCGGACGTCGAAACTATAAGTACCTACGACTAACTCGCACTCAGTCTGCGCGCTCCCTTAGTACTTGAAAAGTCGGGATCATTCGTGCATGTTCGTATGTGTTCGCACGAGTAAAATTGGTACGAAAACGCGTCCAAAGTGTGCACGGCCTTTTTTTTTTTTGGGTCTGAAATTTTCAAATAACTTTCCGAAGGGCGTGTCAAACTCTTACTGACTAAAACCCACCCGTGTTACTTCGGTTGTCCTGTTGCCGGGGGCCACGATGTCCCTTTCGGCCTTATTCGCAGCCCCGGCAGGCATTGGCCCTAGCGGACCCCGTCAATTCAGCTGACATCTCTTTGAGGCGCGCGTGGAACACAACGCGCCGTCGACCCGGGCCTGGTCCTTATCGGACGGCGAGCTACCCATTGCTCACCGTCCGCAAGCCCGCGCCTACGGTGGCCGGAAATCGGCTCGCGATTCCTGCCCAGGGCGTTTCCTCCTGCGGCGGTTTGGGGCGTGAGGGCGCGAAATTTGCCTCTCCCTCTCGCGTTCCGCCTCCTCCTTCGCGAGCATTACCGCTTCGCAGAAGGAGGTGACGGCCTGCCATTTCCTCTCGCTCCGTACCATGGCCTGAACCAGGACCGGACGCGAGAGATCACCGCCGCCGATCGCCTCCACGAGGACACGGCGATGCCCCGCCCAAGCCGGGCAGACCTCCACCGTATGCTCCACCGTGTCCTCCGGGCGATCCACACAATGGTGACACCCGGGCGTTTCCTCCTGCCTTATCCTGAATAGGAACCTCCCGAATCAGCCGTGTCCGGCGAGGACCTGCGTCAGGCGGAAGGTGAGGACGTCGTGGCGCCTCTCAAGCCACTCCTCAAAGAGGGGTCTTTGCCCAAGGTTTGCACGGCCTAAGATAACAAAAACTAAACAACAATTTTACATGAAGTTATCATATTTTTATGAAAGTCAGTCCTAAAAAAAACACTTCAAAGTGAAAAATTACTTTAATTTCGGAAGTCTTTCTGAATCTGTATTTTAGTTTTTTGCCACCGACTTCCGAAATTAAAGTTATTTTTAACTTTGCAGTGTTTTTTGAAAGTCGGTTGGTCAGGGTGCCCTAGATTACTTAGTTACTGCGACCGATTCGGCATTAGAAGCCACCCCAAACGCTTATTATGACTGCAGATAAGTCATTCTACATTACGTCCAAACGTGGATAGCAGTTTTGTTAAACGTAACGCAATGGAAATCCAGCTGAACACCGTTCAGCTGTTTTAAATAACGGAGCGGTTTTTTAAAACAGCCAGCGGTTATGTAAAACAGCGGATGCGACAATCCATCTGCGACATACATACAAAAAAAATACTCGTCGAATGCATAACCTTCTCCTTTTTATGAAGTCCGTTAAAAAGTCTTGTTATTTAGCAGAACTTTTTCGGATTCCTCGAAACATACCACAGTATAAAATTCTACATCAACATACAAGATTTGTTTTGTATGATCCAAATTAGCAATCCTAAAAGTATCGTATAGATGACAATAGCTTTTAGTTATTTTGTCTACTTCCATATAAATCGAGGCACTAATTTGCTATGCTATTTTATAATAACCTATACTACGTTGTAGTTTTAAATAAGGTCATAAGGTACGATGTATTTTTCAGTAGTCACTAGTCACTAACTAGCTAGATGAAGTAACTTTAATATTGATCATCAATCAGAATAACTGCTGTCACTGCAAACCAGATAGATCTCTGAATTAAAATTATGTTAATGTTTTTCTAATTTCATCTGTACCAGATCTATTTTCCTGTAGGTAGCGGTACCAGATCTGCAATTAAAAACAATAGAAATATGAATATATAGCAGGTAATTCGTTATCGGGAGCCCCTATTACCTTCTTCATAGGACACTATTGCATACTTATTACATTATTTTATATGTATCGGTTTACCTTAGTCTTGTAAAAGTGGATTTTAATGCAGAGAGTGTAAAATGATAGTGAACTCTTGCAAGAAATGGATGATCTCTCACCATTCGGACGCACTGCTTGCTGTTGCCACTCACATGTCACATGTGAATCGAACCCAGTACCCTAATTGCGTAATACAACACAACCACAATCTGTTTCGATTTGAAACAGATTGCTAATCCTTTGCTTCATAAGTTAGAAAAAAAAATGCTCAACAATGTAAATAACGCAATGAATGTTGTTGAACTGTCAAAATGAAACAAATTAGGCAAAATTGTTTACGAAAATAAGTTACGCAATTAGGACCCCGAGGCCTCTGAACCGCATTTGCTATCACTAAACCAAAGAAAACAAATATAGTCTTCCCTATTGAATTCGAAATCAACAAATAAATTATAACGTGTTTCTAGACCTTTCTATTACGGTCCAATTTGCATCATATAATATGTCATGCTGCAAATTCCAATTATTTTAAAATACGTACCTACTCACCTACTAATTCTTCACGGCTTTTTCTATAAGTGATTAACATTAATTTTCAATGCATTCACAATCTTTACTTACATTATAAAATAATTTTTCCATAAACATGCGTACACTGTAATTAATGAATCTTGGCTTTAACAATGACATTATTAAGCACCGACAAAATGTGCAAAAAGAAAAAACTTAAAAAGAAAACCGCCTGCGCATGCTTTGCATAAGGGTAGGTTCAGATGACAAGCGCTCAACGCGCGTTTACAACTACATACATTTTATTCAGGCCGTACACATGCTAACGCGCGTTTTAGTAACGCGCGCGTTCAACGCTGCGCTAGCGCTCGACTGTTGTCAGCGCGCGTCAACGCCGCTTTGAGATCATTGGTTTTCTATGTTTCCGTTCAGTTGAGCGCGCGCTTTCGACGCGGATAGACGTATTTTAGGGTTCGTCAAGTTCGTCCGAAAATCGTCCGAAATGGAAACCGAAGCTTTTAATACGGAATTATTAATTGATGAAATAGAGAAACGTCCTGCGATATGGGACATGACAAGTAGCGATTATTCAGATAAGAATTTGAGAAGACGGGCTTGGGAAGAACTCGTCCTTATATTTTGTGAAGGACATGACAATGAAGAAAAGAAGAAAATATTATGTGAGTATATATATTTATTTACATTTACAATCGGTTTGTGTTACAAGTTAAATATAACGATCCTGCCAATCTACTTTTCCTTCATTAATGAAATAGTTTGTTAAATGTACTCGAACATTATCCGCCTGTCGCACAGCACGTCCGGTATAATGTGAGGCTAGATTTTCCAGGGGTGGCGTATAAAGTGTGTCTTCAAAATTGTAGCCATCCCTGATTCTGACATAATTATTTAGTGTACATATCGCTTTTACGATCTTTTCTGCAAAACCGATGTTAACATCTAACGGCCTGTGTAAAATGCGCCATTTATTGCACATTATGCCAAAAGTACATTCAACATACCGGCGTGCTTATGTCAAACGGTAATTAAATATTTTTTTAGCATAAGTTAGTGACCTTCCCCCATATGGACGCTTTAAATTCTCCATCATGCCAAAAGCTTCATCAGCCACTATCACATATGGCAACGTTGTCGGTCTATTTTGTATTAACAATGCCTTTGGCTCAGGTAGATCTAATGACCTTTCTGTCAGCTTTTTGTACAATGAAGAATTCTTGAATATACCTGAGTCACTGTTTTTACCGTAGGCACCTATGTCAACCCACACAAAACAATAGTTTGCATCCGCTAGCGCCAATAAAACTAGCGAAAAATATTTTTTATAGTTATAATACATAGAACCCGTGTGTTCAGGCTGGATTAACCGTATATGTTTCCCGTCCAAGGCTCCCAAACAATTGGGAAACTTTGAGTTCTTTTCAAATATCGTGGATATTTCACACCACTTTTCTTTCGTTGGTTCACTCATAACAACGGGCCTTAATTTTTTCCAAATAGTTTCACATACATGTGGTATTATAGTAGCCACAGTAGATTTGCCAATTCTATAGTCGTAGCTTAATGTCCCAAATGAACATCCAATGGCCAAATATCTGGAAACAAACATAAACTATTACTAAATACTGTTTTTTTTTTCAGCGTCATCCCTGCAAAAAAAGTGGAAGAGTTTACGGGATAATTATATGAGAGAGGTGAAGAAAATAAAGACTGTCAAATCTGGATCAGGAGCTTCCAAAACTTCGACATATATTCATTATAATAGACTACGATTTCTACAGGCATCAATTGCCAACAAAGATACAGAAAGTAGTTTCGATGCAGATAATGCATCAACTTCGTCAGAGGTTGCTGAAGTAGAAATAAGTTCTGGCTTTAAGAGTCCTAAATCTACTTCAAGAAAAAAACAAAAATTAAATCCTGCTGATGAAAGATTTGCAAACATATTAGAGCAGAGTTTAGCACAGAAAAATGTGTCTCATCCAAAAGAAGATGACGATGAAGACAAGCTGTTTTGTTTGTCACTCGTTAAATAGATTAAAAAAATTCCGGAATATAGGCGACTTCAAACTAAAATTGCCATTTATAATTTAATTTTGCAAAACCAAAATGAATTTCAAGGACCACAACAACAGACATAATGAAAATCAAAATTACCCGGTATCACAACGAAGAAATTATTCATCACAAGAGCAGCGTCATCAGTCATCAGCTTCTGTTGAAGGCTTTCGTTATCATGATTATAGATCACAGCAGTCTAGTGTGTCAAATAATTTTGCACATTATGGTTATACTACAGCAATGGGGTCTCCATCGCCAGTAACACCTACTCCATCGCCAGCACCAACTAATGTCAGCAATGAATCAGAGTTACAGTTATTCTGCGAGTAACAAAATGTTATTTTTTCTTTAAAAAAATTGTTCCTAAACAAGTTGATTTGATTTATTTGATTTATAGATTATGTTGATTATTAAAAAACTTACCTCAATGTAATTATGAGTTTTTCTTCCGGTGAAATGCTATATCGCACAGCGTTTTTATCTGCTACGAGTTCATCGTTTATGAGAGTCAGTAAGTCATCAAATGACTTGATGGACATTCTGAAGTAGTTAAAGAATTTGGGCTCAAATTGCCTTAACTTAGGATATAAAATAATGTACTGACTTTCAGTCAGCCTGGTTGACAAAATTGGGTGAACCCAATATCTCCGTCTTCTGTTGTGTCGTTTCTGCCGTCTGTATAAAATCACCGATAAAACTGTTTCTACGTCCATCTTCGACAAATGTAGAACTCAAACTGGCCGCAACAACGCGCGTTTAACGCCTGACAAGCGCGCACCATGTGAACACTATACAAAAATTCAACGCGCGTTCAACGCGCGCTGAGCGCTTGTCATCTGAACCTACCCTAATACGCAATGTTCGAATTGTTCGAATACACCAAGAAATAAGCAATTGAATTGCCTTTTCTTTAATAGTTGTCTAATTCTTTTGAATTATGAAAAAATATACGCAATAATAAGTGTGCGAATTTCGTGGAATTTATTACTGTGCATATTTTTTCTGTTGTGATCGTTTCAAAAAAACGTTCAGCAGTAAGAGTAAATTTTAACAGAATTTACATTGAAATTTTAACTAAAAAAAAATAACGGCTATAATTATGTACTAATAAACCAATTTGCTAAGTTTATATGAATTAAGATAAAGATTTATTTCTCACCACAATTAAATATTCCAATGATCAAGAACAATACATAATACTTTTAATTAATTGCTTTGAATGTATTTTGTTTACGGACGTATGAGATCGTAAGGTGTGATAAACAGTTTTTATTGATCGACCTAATCGTTCAGCATGTGTTCCACATGTTGACATGTCGACGTCTGGATGGAAAGCTATAAAAGGGCAATACAGATAACCTACTATAAACAAGAAAATTATTCATGTTTTTCACATTCTTTTCCACTGATCGAATAAATAACATGTTTCATTTCGATTCGATAGAACCGTTGTTTAATTGAACGTTCCATATGATAATAGGGTTTATTATCAATATGCATTCGTATTACTTAGTTTTCACCAAAATATTACTTGGCGTAATATACGACTTCTGCGGACTTCCATAATGTACACAACAAACTTAAATTCAGAAATCGGTGGCGTATTGAGAGAAAAGTAGGTACAGATAAAGTTTTGATCGCTTTAATTCGTTTGTGAACGCAAAATAAAACTAGCGTCTTTCAAACGAAGTGTACTTACGCGTAACAACAGTTGAAGCGACGCGTAGCAGAGGCGTAGGGGACTCGTAGTAAAAGCGTAGGCGGCGCGTAGCAGTGGCTTAGGAAACGCGTAACACTGGCGTAGGCGACGCGTAGCAGTGTTGCGACGCGTAGTAAAAGCGTAGGCGACACGTAGAAAAGTCTGATATAACGCGCAGCAAAGCCGTAGGCGACGCGTAGCAATGGCGTAGGTGACACATAGTATGCACCCATGATTGTTTTAATGTTTAAGACAGAATATTTATTTTCAAATAAAACAAAATATATCGTAATCATGCGCCTAGGGACGTTTTATACCTAACGCTTGGTCGACGAAGCGTGTCAATAGCGACACTCGGCATTCTCGTATGATTTTATAATATTTTCATGATGTATGAAACGTTGTAGGGTTTTTTTTAACCGACTCCAAAAAAAGAAGGAGGAGGATAATGTGTGTTCCCGGATAACTTCGTCGTTTATGAACCGATTTTGATTATTCTTTTTTTGTTGGAAAGGAGATATCCCAAGGGTGGTACCATGATAAGGAAACGGTACCAGGATCTGATGATGGCATCCCAGAGAAATCGAGGGAACTCTTCAAACATTATAAGCACACCTATAGCAATTTGGGTATTTTTTATAGTAACTCGTGCAGTTGCGCTCGAAAAGCATCATTTGGTGAAGTGGAACTGATGATGAAGACCACAGATGGTCACCGGAACTTCTCAATAGTCAATACTAAGTATTCCACGGGTTGCGATTCGATTACTTTAATATGGTTGCCAAGTAATTTATGCTCGTTACAATGCATATGGAGAAGTGGAGCTGATGGTAAAGTACCAGGAGAACTCTTCAAAGATTAACGTCCCTGCATCGGGAAAAGCAATGTTTTGTGAAAGGTGATGAGCAGTTGACATTAGGCTATTGTTACTTAGATAAATTACAAACTGACTCACTAAAAAGCGAGAAATAAAAACTTCGAATAACGAAGTCAATGGCAAATAACGAAAATATTAAACCAAAAACACCGACTTCTGAAATTTATGTTATTTTTCACTTTGTAGTGTTTTTTTGGAAGTCGGTTGTTTCTTTTTTGTAAAAAAGTTTTTTATATCAACTGTTTTTTCAATGCGTAGCGTCGAATGTTCGACATTTAATAAAGTGAAATACTTCGGCCGAAAACGACGAGAGCATCGTGTAATTTTACTGTATTATTTGTTCCCCGAGTGCTAAACGCCTAGCTGTTAAAGGTTGGCAATACTTATATCATTAAGCTGCTATATTATGTAATCGATGGCTGCACAATTTTATGTCAGCAGTCCTTCCCATAATTTCGTATTACAGGTTTCTTCGGATATATATTTGTCGTTTAGTCCTGACTAACACTGCTGACGCCACAACTGATTATGCTTCTAAGCACAACAGTAGTAAAGTTTGTTTACTTATTTATGGCAATACCCTTTTGTATGAGTGAAAATTCTGACCTTACGAATTTTGGAATCTAATCCAAGGGCAGGAGATGCTATGCACAGAAAATATCTTTAACAATAACCAAGGTTATGTAATAAAGGGTAAATTAACATAACAAAACAACATTAAAATTGTAAGGCTCTATCTGTAATTAAATATATGGCTTTTCATTCTTTTTACAGCTGATCATTTATTTCTTTGTTCAAATTCCAGATTCTAAGGCCCTTTGTTACAAGGTTTAAATAATTTATCTCTTATTTAAATAATCTTAAATAAAATAGACATACGAAGACCTATAGATAGACATTGGTGCCGATTCCCTTGTTCACAAACTAAACTAAATTTAAGTTCAGTGCATCTTTTTCTTTCTATTTCATTAAGAAAAGGACAGAAAATAAATTTTAGTTTAGTCCTGTCAAATTAATCAGCGCTTGACGTAAATTGACGTAATTTTAGTAGGCAAGTTTTTAATCACGTCTAAACTTGTATGGAGTAGTGACAGGCGCTGATTAATTTGACAGGACTAAACTAAAATGTATGTTCTGTCCTTTTCTTAATGAAATAGAAAGAAAAATATGCACTGAACTTAAATTTAGTTAAGTTTGTGAACAAGGGAATCGGCACCACTATCTACTAACCAGTTCATACCGATCGTGGCTGAATAGCAATGATGTATGCAAGAATAAGAACAAAGTAAATCTGTTAATGAATTTTGAGCTTGTCCTTTGTAAAATTAGCGGCCGTAAGGCGGGTGTTTTCTCATGGACCTACTTTTTTGTCTTATTTGTAAATCTACGAGGGTATGTTATTGCTGTAGGTCCTACCGAAGTGCTAAAAGAAAAACGTTTTACAAAAAAAAAAAAAACAATCGACTTCCAAAAAACACGACAAAGTGAAAAATAACTTTAATTTCGGAAGTCGGTGTCTTTGGTTTTGAATTTTCGTTTTTTGTCACCGACTTCCGAAATTTAAGTTATTTTTCACTTTGTAGTGTTTTTTGGAAGTCGGTTTGTTTTTTTTTTTGTAAAGTTTTGTTTTTCACTTTTTAGTTGTGGTACCTACCCCACACAAATTCGAAAACCACTACCTGCTATGTAAATAACAGTGTCAGGAACTTATCATAATTATCATTCACATACTAAGTGGGGAAAAAGTACGTATTATTGAAGCTAACTCAAAAACTATCGAAGCAAAGTTAATAAAATTTATATGGGACCACCTCGAAAGCATACCCTTTCAAACGAAAAAAGAATTTTTAAAATCGGTCCACAATTGACGGAGAAACCGGTGGACATACATGAAAAAAAAAAAAAAACAAACATACGCGACGAACATAATATAACCTCCTCCTTTTTGGAAGTCGGTTAAAAATTGTATTGTCATTCGTTGTCGTTCATACAAACTACTCATAGCATTGACTTCGAAGATGAGAGCGCTTTGTTACGTTCGTGAATGTTATCATCCAGTACAATAACATACTGTTATCAGTATTTATAATAATGAGTCTGTCTACAGAGCAGTAGGTAGGTTCCTAGCTCATTGTAATTTGCTTGCAGCCAGGAACATATATTAAAAAGAGAGGCCAGTAGTTAAAGATGATTCTTTAACTCCAAACGATCCGACAGTGTTAAAGAAACACAAATAAAACTACAAAAGTGTAAATTTTAAATGATTTTATATTAAAAATAACAACAATAAATACCGACTCCATAATATACGGAATCTTAATATACAGGGAGACTGGTAATTTGACGTATTCATTCCAGGACGATAGTGTGCCCCATTTGCAAACAATTAAGCAGCCCATAAAGCCGAGGCGAAAATTCATGGACGAATTCTGGATTTTTTTTCAAAATAACAAAAAATTGGGTTTTCTCGATTCCCATGAATTTTCGCCTTGACTTTATAGGGTGCTTAATTATTGCAAATTGATCACTGTCACGTCCTGTACCCTAATTGCGCAATACAACGCAATCTGTTTCGATTTGAAACAGATTGCTAATCCATTGCTTCACAAGTTGGAAAAAAAATCTGCTCAACAACGTAAATAACGCAATGAATGTTGTTGAACTGTCAAAATGAAACAAATTAGGCAAAATTGTTTACGAAAATAAGTTACGCAATTAGGGTACTGGAAAATAACCAGTCAGCCTGTATAGTGAACGGAAGATCAAATTATATTTTAAAAGTATCTTACAATAATTATTTGGTTACTACAGTACTTAAATCAGATTTGTCATGACCATTATTAAATATAGGATACAGATCTACTTGGTAAAATGTATGCCAAGCAAGCTCCTTATGAGTGGTTTGAAACTACTTACACATTCTAAATAGATTTTACCGTTAAATACATACATATAACTCTATAGGATATGTTATTGTTCTTCTATGTACAATTTATTACACGATAGTTATAAATATGAGTGATTCTTCTAAAACAGATCCAATACATTGTTATTAAGGAACTAAAATATAATAGCGAGCACCGTCGCAGAGCGGAATGCTACTACAATTATACAACTAAAGGAACTGTTTCAAGACATTTTGAAGACTATTCTAATTTGCTAGTATTTACAACTATTAAATAAAACTTATGGCTACATTCCCATTCAGTCTTCAGCCCGCACTGATTCAGTGCTTTGCCTTATTACATATTCTAAAATTTGCTTTTTAACACAGTTCGTAACATGATTTTAGAATGTACATTATTCTTACACATTAGGCGAAATCCGAAATTAATCCACTTGGTGATTGCTTACTGATGCTAATTTTCCGTACTCTACGCGAACCCCCAGTTAATTTTCTTTCTATTTCCTCCAAACTCTTGCCCCGAGTTTCAGGCACAAAGAATATAACGAAAAACAATCCGATTAAACAAATGACAGCGAACAACCACAGTGTGCCATACATAGATATGGCGTCAATAATATTGTGGAATGTTTTAGTGACTATGAAAGTACACGACCAGTTAAATCCAGTAGCTAGGGACGCGGCAGTACCGCGGATCTTAGATGGCAGGATTTCGCCTAACATGAGCCATGGAATAGGTCCGAAGCCAATTGAGAATCCAAGTACATAAATAACAAGACAGGCGAGGGGCAGCCATCCAAAAGCGGTGATGTCAACTCCTGCTTCCTTAACGTAGAAGTACGCTCCCAGAGAAACTAGTGTAATAATCATAGAAACTGAGGAAATGTACAATAGCATTTTACGACCCAAGCGGTCGATTAAACCGGTCGCTATAAATGTCGATACAAAATTGACTACGCCTATAATGATACTTGATACATTTTCATTAAAAGAGCTTCCAGACATTTTAAAAATTGACGCGGCATAGAAAATGACTGCATTTATGCCACTTAACTGTTGGAACAACATCAATCCCAGAGATATAAGGACAGCTGGCATGTATTTAAGAGTAAACAGTTGTCTGAAGGCATTGCCACCTGTTCTGTCAGAGTCTGCCTGTGTCCGAGTGAGATCCTTCAGTTCAGTATCAACGTTTACATTTTTGCCTCTCAGCCACTGCAGGGATTTACGAGCATCATCGGTACGTCCTTTGGAAACTAACCAGCGTGGAGTTTCTGGTGTTAGTAGCATAAGCAAGAAGAATGGTAAGGGTAGTGCGGCTCCGAAGAATGCTAGTTGTGACCAGTCCAGGTAGCTGCCCACAAAGAATGCTAGTAGAATTCCAGTGTTACCAAAGGCAGTGGGTAATAATCCCATTGCACCCCGTACTTCCGGCTGTAATGTTTCTCCGAGGTAAACTGGGAAAGCGAGGGAGACTATTCCAACGCATACTCCACAGAAAACTCGTCCAGCAAATACCATTAACACAGTTGACGCAGTTGCTATCAGAATCCAACCGATGAAGAATGGTAAAGCCATCCCCATGATGGTCCATCGTCTTCCAATAGTTTCTATGAGAGGCCCTCCTGAGATGCCACCAACCAAAGCTGCCAGAGGCATCAGACCGCCGACCCAAGTTGCCTGTAATAGAAAGAAAAGAACATTATTATGATTTGAGTAAAACATTACATAGTAATTAAACACGGGTATTTGAATGGTTTGTTTCAAAGTCCAGTAAGGGACAAGGGTAAATAACATCAATCTAAAACCCATCTAGTCCTTTCATTCACGTAAGTGATTGTGTGAATGACGAGGGGCCGCTATTTTAATCTTCTTAATTAGCTGACAAATACTGCTATCGAAAACTATGTAACCAACGAATCGACGTTGATAAACTGTTGATGATGCTAATCTAACCGTTTTATTATGTTATGTTTTCAATTTAAAAGGAACCTTACCTCTTCTTTAGTCATATCCAAGGTGGCGTTCATGCTTATCAGTGCAGGGGAAGTGTAGCCTGAAGAGAACCCGACAATCAACGAACCCATAGACACAGCGAATGCAGCCAAGAGCTGAAACAAAACAGAAATCAAATGTTAAAAAATGACAAAATGTTTAGGTATACCGATTAGCACAAAAGTTACACGTGACGTATTTAATGGCACCTGAGGTCCTAGATGTGACATGTTTATTTGCACATATTATAGAGAAACAGTGAAATGCACAGTAATTTATCAATCCACTAAAATAAAACTTTTTCGGTATACGTATTCTCGCGAACTTTATCCAGAAAACTATGAAGTTCCGTGGGTGGTTGCCTTTTATTATGTACCCCTTGCCGCCCCTGCACCCATGTATGTATGTTATAAAGTTATTTACATTCTGTATACGTAGGGTCCTAAGTTTACCAGATCTGTGTACCTATTGCACATAACCTGGAATATACAAACGGTTTTATTTCGCAAACGTATGTTATAATAAACTTACACTTTTCTTATATGTGGATATAAATAGAATACATTTCTTTGACATCTTAACAATGAAAAACATCACTGGATATTCATTTGACTTTTCAGTTGTCCAAATATGTAGACAGTAAATAAAATTTTCCATTTGTCCACGCGTTGGAACCGTAAAAAATTGTACTGTGTTTACACGGAGGACAAATTACCCATCATCGTCTAAATCTAAATTATAATACATGTAGTATGTAACTTACTTGTGTCCACAGGTTGAGTCGTTGAGTCGTTTCCACATATGGCGGAGCGTCCCCATTGATTGCGTAGTCAGTTTTTACTTTGTTGCTCTCCGTACTCAATTGTTTGACAAAAGGAATCGAATTTCGCAAATTCTCCTCCTTGGCACTTTTAATTTCCATCTCCATCTTGTACTTGAACTCGTTTCCTAGACTGATCTGCCGAAGTTGCTGGAAATGGCGTCTGGTATTCTCGAACGAGTCTTGTTCGTCTTCACTGCTGCTTTCAGTGGTAACGTTCTCGGGGATTGCTGGGTAGTTAGGCACCAACGTCCCCTGGGATCCACAAGACGTTGCTAGAGAGGTACAGGTCGTAGAAGCAGAAAGCGTCGGCTTGGAAGGTACTCGAGAGTACTTAGGTCCGCGTGTCCGGTACAACCTCTCCTCGTCGCCTTGTCCTCGGCGAGCTTGCTCGCTTCCACCCTGCAATTGTAAAGAATACTTATTGTAGACACAGTTTTAATTTCTGATCACACCATTTCTGCTAGTTTTAAGTTTATAACACACCAATTGTTAAAATAGACCGGTCACTCAAGTTCTCTAGACATTACTGGAGTAATCATCTGCAAACATACCCCATTTATTATATCCGCTATCTAATGTGCGTAAGTCAAGTCCCGATGATAAGAATTGTAAGCCCAAGGAGTCGGAGGTCAGATCAAGAAAACACATTGCTTATTGACCGGGAGCTATCATATGGCCACTGCATGTTTCGATAACCTAGTGATATACGTAGTTAGTGCCATGACCCGATCCATACTCAGAATCCTGTTCCAAACACCACTTAACACTGGGCCTCCGCGCTTCTATCATAATTTGTCCGCTTTAAGGAATACTCGCGAATAAATTGACAAAAGACCAGTTTGTCGACCTGCCTATAACGAGCAGAGCCAGCACTACAGTTCACATTCAATATTGTTGACGTTATCGTGCGATTGTCCATTAGTTATAATGATGTTTATAAAACAATGTATAAACACTTTCTTTGCATGTCATACCTGTAACTAATGGTTCATTGACGGCAGTAAGATGTTTTATATAATGAAGTGGACTTGGCTGGTCATAATTTTGATTTAATAATTATCATATATGTCACAAATTTTTACAACAAGTTGCCAAAGTCTAAACTAAGCGATGGAAAGTTCTAAACCCACATCAAACGTGTCCTTATCAAAAAAGCATATTATAAGATTAAAGACTACGTTGAAGACAAGGAAGTTTGGCAATAATTCCTTCTGCACATGCGGCTTTTGAGGTACCAGTACCTCATTAACAGCATAACAATGTAAATGTCTATTAACTGTTCCCAAATTACGATGATTATTTTATTTTACTATTTTTTACATACTTCCTTGATCTTTTCATTATTTGACATTATACACCTACAATTTTCTATATTTTTTTATCAAATTAGATTTGTTACAGCTGTAGTAATCATGTCATTTGGTTTAAATAGGTCCTTATTTTTATTATTTTATTTATCTTTTATATAGATTCTTTTCTTTTAGATTTTGTGAATGTGAGAACGTTGTAGGCTGTAGACTTGTGGACCATTTTCTATTTTACTAAGTACCTGGTACTTGTTGATAGGCCTACGCTGTCCTCTCATAGCTATTAATACTGTAACTTGAAAACATTGTACAAACCATTTATTTTTAAAAGAGTAACCGTGGAGTTTCTTGCCGGCTCTTCTCCATAGGAAGCGACCAATTGGAACCGTGCACCTAGCCTCTGACGTTTCTTATGCCCTTGTAAGTTTATGTGAAATAAAATATTTTGAATTTGAATTCTCAAACTAGTTGCAACCGCAGATTCAATTACTTATGTCTTTATTCTGATTACCTCTGACTTGCTACTAAATGTATCGTAACTTTTTTTCCTTGTAATTATCTTGTGTTTATCCATTATACTCCAAATTTGTTTTTTTATAAATTCATTAGTAAATCAATGCTAACAAAAAACAATAAAAATATTGATAGTATGTTGCCTGACATCGGTCTAATTACTTACTCGGGTTTTTTTTTGTTTATGGTCAGTCAGTATTATGTCAAAGGTTTAATGAAAGTACCCAAACTTCGCACACACAGACTAAATCTTGATACATGTTCGACTCATGTATTTTTCCTAATAAGTTTGATGGATTTTTTCAAATTTTTGACATAGCTACATAAAAAAACTCTGGCCGATCCGAAAGGGGCACATAGGTACTGCAATAATATTATACCAAAATAATAATTAAATCTTGTTATTATTGAAAATAACAGTTATCGATATTTAAATTGTTCGTTTTTGGTACCATAATAATTCCCATTTAGTCATGAATTGTAGACCCACACTATCGAACGAAAGCCCGCGTCCCATGCATTGCAATGAGCCAACGAGGGCCTCATTAAAAAAAATGCGGCGTAATTTTTTTCTGAAAACCACATGTCAGTGTAATCTTTGCACGGTACTTAACAAAACCCTCACGGATCGGAAAGGGTTTTTTACACATTGTATAATCAATCACATGAATATCAGGCAATCGGTTAAATTACAAACACTAGAGATTGACGTGATTGACATTAAAGTCACGGTTCATTAAGACGCTCACGTGTTTGTATTCGAGATCTAATTATCACAGTGTACTTCAGGAGGTCGATCCATATTTATTATAAAGATTAGTATAAAATTGTTTATAAATAGATCTGTTAATATTTTTTTTACAGTTAACATTTCATTTTCATCAATTATGTCAAGGTAGACTTTTGTTTTTGTTTACATATTTAAATAATAAAAAACAAACTCATAGTTTGACCTCGACATTGTTTCAATGACGAATGTGGCTTATGTAACGATTAGGGTGGGACGTGGGCCTGCCCCATTCCTCGAATCTTCACCTAAGACTGTTTATTTTCCATAACTATTGTGACCTTCACGAAGTGACGCTTTTACTTCTTTTTTTTCTATAAATGTATGAAATACCGGCCTGGCGGCGACGCCGTAAAAAAATGCCTATCCATAGATAAATGTCACCCGCGTCTCTCCTCTATTTTATTGCCTACTCAAGGATGCATATCCAGTACGGCTCGCAAATCCTTCCAGATCCTGAGGGCACGTCTTCCTTACCATTACCGCGCGCCCCGGTCTACTCCTTGATATACAATGGCCTCTGTAGCCCCATGAAGCATGAGGCTCCAGGGGATAGTGCAAATCTTGGGGTTCATTCGAATTATCGAGTCTGGTTAAACCATGGTACATTTTCATTCATTCATTCAATATATCTTGATTGAAATTTTGATGTTTTAAATAAACATAAATTGATTACTTCATAGCCATTATTTGTACTTGGCGCCATATGATGATAATATGGTAATTGCATATATGTGCATAACATTCAAAAGCGCCATCTATTGGGATCTATGAAAAGTTTTTAGACACTGGTGTGTTAAGAAGAAAGTTTACAATTGAACGCTAGTTGATGGCGCTAGTATCACATTGAAAGTTTGAATATAGGTAAAACAGATGTCCGATAACGAATGAAGAGCCTTTTGTAGCTTGCAATTCCTTTTTAGTTATGAAAATAAAAAATTGATTTCATGAATGTATCAGTAGTGATAAGATTTTGAAAAAAGCCATTACAATATTAGTTTGTCCTAAAATCTTTTTGAAAATTCATTAATTCTCATGTTTTGAAAAAATAAATCGCTAAGCTATCGGCGCCATCTACCGCCGCAGCTGGCCTTGCAAGGCCGCCTTGATTCAATGCGGCCGTGAATGCAGGCGGCGAACCTGCGTGCCATTTTGACACGCTTGCAGTTCGCGTGCAGATTTGTTTTCTTCAGGTATTGTACATACTATTAAATGACAGTGGCTGTAGTAATAATCGTGTGGAAGTTAGTGTCAGCACCAGGTTGCCAGGCAACGCGGGCCGGCATCGACCGTCCGGCAACCGGCGACTGTGCTGCACTGTGTGCCTTTTCCAGAGCTTTAGAACTCTTAACTTAGTGCGATTTTGTAATGCTGTTCGTATTAAAAATAAATGTATGTATTTATGTATAATTTAGCTAACATAATAATCGGGGCTATAAGGATGTTTATAGAAATGAAATCGCTTAGCTTTAAATTACAGAAGACTTGAGTGAGATAGGTATCACTATAATATTTTGGGTTAATTAAATACGTTAGGTAAAACGTTGTTATTAATATTTGGTCAACGAGTCTGTTAAATTACATTTACAACACTATAAAATACATTGAATATCAATTTACCATTTCGGTGGAAAGCTGCTTGAGGTAGCCCATGATCTTCCCCACCGCATTGGGGTTATTTTTATTGAAGCTCATCTTGCTGGCTTCTCTTCTCTTCTCTTGAAAACTTGTCAAGGAACGTCAAAATGATAATGTTTATGAAATATAGCACTTTGTAGAACAGTGTATTGAAATTGTTCTTTAAAATCCAGGTTCGGGTTGTTCGCGGCAAATAGTCCACATCACTCCGTAATAACTAGAGGATTTCGCTTTCTGCCAGGCCTGCAGTAACAGTAACACACGAACGCTATGGCACACAGCTGCGAATTGACACAATTTTACCGCCGACGTGTTATTTAAATTTATTTTGTTTACAGTTCACTGAGTTCATTCAAAAAGTTATAATTCCCGCGCTATTATTCGTCAAGATGCAGAACATGCAGTTTTTGCAATTCTGGACAACATAAAATGTTGACAACGCGTACCGAATTCTTCAGCAATCGAGTTATCTATTGAAACTTGCAGATGGCAGCGCAGTGTTTTATATAGGAAGGTTGGTAGCCGCGGCGCCGTCTGCCCTCTCCCCCCGCCTCCCCACTTTGTTGAGGGCGAGCATGTGTGCGTGGAAGTTGATAGTGTGCATACTGTGCGCGATACACACAGTAACGACTGCTCCATCGACTGTTTGCAACTGAATTACTTTGAATATATAGTTTGTTAGAATTTGAATAGCCAGGTTACGCAGGTACACAACACTTATTGAACTAAGCTAAGAACAATCATGTTACCATAACAAAATGAAAATGACATCTGTAAACGCTTTATTACTTACAAAAAGCTTACAAGTGTCAAATTCTTGTTGTTCCGACTTTACAAGGAAATTTTGTGCGAAATTGGAATCCTGAAATTGCCAAGGTCGTTTCAGTCTAAACTTAACGTAACTTATACGTTTTCATTATATTTGCTATATTTATATAAAGCAATGAATCGCGTATAATAACTGCAATGCGCTATTAATATGAACTATAGCTAAACTGGGAGTTCTAATGTTTTACTAGAAAATATGAAAAAATCGAATTTACTTTTCACTAAGCCGATTTATTCTAAAAACTTACGGACAAAGTACCTCAGAACTAAATTATTAGTAGTACATTCTATAGTAAAAAACAAAGCCTGTCCTTAAAATTCCGCACAAGTTCTATTAAAAATAGCGTACTATCTAAAGAGACGGTTATTTTCTGACATCCTTGTTGGTATTAGGCGACATTTAAATGCAAGAGTGTTGCCAAGCTGTATCAGGTTTGGGCAGTCGCCGCTACCGGCCGCCGCGCCCGCGCCGGGTCCCGTAATCAACGACCTTGCTTGCCTGTACTAAGTCCGCTACGTCTCGTCTGGGGGTGTGTCCTGAGAGGCTCCGCTCTACGTGACACAGCGCGCACTGCCGCGTTTGCTTGTTTAAGCTCCGCGGCAGTGCGCGTCCACTAGCTACTACCGCGTCTTACTTCGGTTCACACCGCAACCTATGAACCGAAATATGAAAAGACGCGTAAGCTACATGAGCGAAGCTAAACGAACTTATCTTCGTTTCACTTCATTCTCAGTGTGGCCTGCGCTTTAGCCGCCAAAAAGTAAAGTTAAAATGAGGGAAGGTAACTGAATAACTTTACCTAATTATGACTCTCAACAGTCTAAGGATCTCAGATAAAATAGTTATGAGCATTTAAAGTAGATGTATCGGCCGCATCACAGAAACGTGTCAATGAGGTTCCTTCTTTCGAAAGTGTGTACTTTCTTATGATTGATTAAACATTCGCTTCTTATTTCAAATATCTACATACACGAAGAAAAAAAAATGCTAGAAAACGCGTATTTTCAATTTAAAATAGACAATCTATTTATTTACCAAAATGTCCGTCACCGTTCATACCTCTAAAGAACTTTTAGGAATTATTAAAGTTAAGTAGCGTTGCTATGAATGTGTGAATCATATTCATAAGCAAAGTAAAGACTATGTAATCTTGCCCTAAAATACGTTTTTGAGATAAATCTGTTGCCTTTATTTAAACCAATTGACATACATACACAGGTACCTATGTAGTGGAGGTTTAATGTGCTAGATTATGTAGGTAAATGTGGTTTAATCGATGCATTTCATAATGTACCACTGAAAATTAGTTCGTTTTGGCGTTTCGTGATGGCACCCAATGATTCGGAAACGTTCCGGATGATTCCGCAAAGTTTACCTGTTTTATTTGTAATATTTCAGAACATAATGATTGGAACAAGAGATGGTCGCCAGTTCGACGTGTGGTTTTGCGGTGTGTAGGTATTGTATTAAGTCGAACAATTGTGGGCGGGTCGCGCACGTCATTCTACAACTGTTTTGGCCGACGCATTGTGACTTGCTTGATTGAATCTAATGGTCCAGGGGCCACTTCGATAAAGTCAGCGTCAGCGACGTAACATCAAAATAATGTAATAAAAGTATGACTTGATATTTTATTTCTAAGATTATATTTTCAAACTGTCACGTTTTTTATACTAAACTTTAGCTCGCAGATATCATAATAGGATATATAATAAAAAGAAGGCGTGACTTCAATGAATCACGCTTTCCTAAAATAAAATGAACGTAATTTTACGGATTGTGAAATCTAGAATCTTTCTTTACTGTATTATATGACTAGGAAGTCTTTTCAGGATTTTTTTAATATTACACTTAACAACTACTCTTACCTAGGTTTTTGTGGTCCTTAGCCTTGATCATCATCATCATTGGCAGTCTTGTTCCACCCATTGCTGAGTATAGGCCTCCTCCCTTTTGCGCCATGCTTCCCTGGTCAATGAGAGTCTCATCTAGGTCTTCTCCGCGATCTTCCGCAGCTATTTTGTCTGTTAATGATGCATCATTCAACCTTATTTTGTATTGGATTGTCCACTAACATTTTGTTCGGTATGGGTATGTTTTCAGTGCTCAACGCAATGTTTTTACTTTGTGACAAAGAACATGTCTTCAGTCATAGATATCCGACTATATAAACATATATCGACATCCATCGATCATCTGGTAAACCCAGCTCTACATTTACTTATTTTAAGACAGCTGTACCTAACAGTTCCTTTGGTTTTTAAGGACCATTCCTGACTTTAAAGTCACGTGTTTGTTTTTACCAAAACAAGTTTGCAGTTTATCAGATCAGATACTGAATTTAATTGTATCAGAAGGTGTGTCTTCGATATTATAATAATTAGGTACCTATCTAATGAATATCTGCTAAAATGTTGCGCAACATGTAACTTGATTAGATGAGTATCTAAAAACACCATTAAACCAGTATCTATCAATAAGATGATATCGCTATAGGATATCATAAGCACTCGATATCTAAGTAGGCATTTTGAGTTTGTCTATTCACTTGTAGTTATTGTTATTGCAGTCATCGGGAGTTTCTCATGAAATCTGACAGTTGTGCCTAACATGTTTTATCGTAGTTTGTAATAATTGTGTGTAATTGTTAACGTGTGAAGCCGCGTGCTCGTTATCACGTGCGCTTACTAAACTGTCTGGCGGTTGGCGGCATAGCCGGCGTTCCCGAAAGCTCTGCCCCGCCCCCGGGCACACACACAACTGGGAGCTTTTGCGTCACACAGCAACAATACGTCATTCATACGTGAATCACCTAAATTATAATGTGGACGTGACCGCATCAATGTTTCTGTCTAAATGTTGCAATATTTTGTTGTAATGTAGCTAACCACCACGGTTGTTTTTTTCCTTACTGCGGTTAGCTAACTAAAGTAATAACCTTAATAGCACCAGAAGAACTAGGTAAATTTGCAATATATTTAACTCTGAAAAATTTGTAATTTGTATACCTAGGTATCTACCATTTGTTTCCTTACATTTAATTCACAGGTAAAAGCTGAGGTAGAGTCAGTTACAAAAAGCGTTTCTGTCTAACCAACTGTATCGCGTGACTTCACACGACGTCACTGACGTCACGTAGGTAATTTAGGACACAGGTGCCACACAGACGCACTTGTGTAAACCTGCCTACAGTATTAAGGGGCACACACACGTCACACAGTCAAAAAATGCCAGTGGAATATTCCGCGAAGAGGCAGGTCCCGGGGTAGACGCGGCGGAGTTCTCGAACATTCTGCGGCCCATGGATCTTTCCATACAAACTACAAAGTGCAGTTATGGCGACCGGTGCATACTTGCCACATGAATTGCAATCCAACACCCACAAAAAACAACTGATGTTTAATTAGCGCTCCTTTGCAACAGACCTGACTTATGTTACGTTACTATTATTGGTAAGAAGACGTTGTGAAAATTATTGTACCTTTCCTAGACGATACGATAAAAGATAACAATAATTCATGTTTTCATCATTATGCACAAATACATCACGCGTTCCATCCAAGTGGCAGTGTTATCTTATCAACAACAAATCAGATATACTTCCGATTAAAAATTTCTATCAAGAGCTGGTGTAAAGTTACGACATTCGCATAGTAACTAATATTTTGCTAAGACCCTTTTCGAACCAGTGATAATAAACAAGTCATGAAAGCATGATACAAAAGAAAAAAACTGGAGTAATATTTTATTTCACATAAACCTACAAGGGCACTTATGAAACGTCAGAAGCTAGGTGCACGGTTCCAATTGGTCGCTTCCTATGGAGAAGAGCTTTTCAAAATAAATTGTTTCTACAATGTTTTCAAATTACAGTGTTAATAGGTATGGGAGGACAGTGTAGGCCTATCAACAAGTACCAGGTACTTAGTAAAATAGAAAATGGTCCACAAGTCTACAGCCTACAACGTTCTCACATTCACAAAATCTAAAAGAAAATAATCTAAGTATATAAAAGATAAACAAAATAATAATATTAAATAATTTACTCCAGTTTGTTTCTTTTGGGAGACAGTCTAGAATCTAGACTGTCTATCCTCTACGTCTATGCACACAATTGTCTTTCATGGGTCAAACTTAAAGTTTTCCTCCAATAAACTTGATTACACTGTTTCGTATTCTATTCCATATGCAGTGTTGTGTAATGCCCACGTTTCTAGAAAATCAATAGTTCCTACGGTTCAGTGTTTAGTTTTAGCAGGTAGGTATTACAGACTGGTCGATAACACAATATCTAGGGCGATCGATAGTCCTTCACTTGACCTAGCTATTGAATTATTGAAAATCTACTATAAATTGCATGACTAACGGACTTATAATTAAAGAGCAATCAATCGCTATAACTTTCAATGAACGCGCCTAAGTGAATAATATATTATATGGATCACTTAGGTAAACATTGTTCACGATCGCGTCATGAAGTTTAAAAAAATATTAAATAATGAATCGGTTATTTTAAAATAAACCATTTGTATTTTGGTCATCATGACATTCGACCCGAACAATTCTTTTAAACCATTGTTATTCTATACGATTCACAATGCAGAACTAACACTTAAACCACAAATAATTTCAGCAAAGAATGTATTATTAATTTGCTATTGACGATGATTCGGTAATTTCGGTATGAATGAGTAGGTCCGTCTAATCCTGATCTTGCCCACTAGAGAGCAAGTTTGAGCGGTTACCCCGCCGTCCTTGACGAAGGTCAGAGCGTTACAGAGGTCAAACTGAACACACCCTCCGGTGCATGGGTCACCAATCTTGTGTTTGATGCGAGACAATGTAGGTATGGAATACTGGTTGGCTTAGTAGTTTCATAAAGATTATAAATCACTTTATTATTTCTCCGTTGTGTTAATTAATAATGACACCTATACCAATCGCTGCCCGGTTACTAATAAAATAGACTGTTGATTGCGATACAGAACGTGTATAAAAAAGCTTATTCATGTAATAGTGTCTTAAGATTCTCTCAAAATGGTTGAGCTAAATGGTGCTGATCCATGCATCATGTTTGTGAACGGGCGCCGTCAGTAGGGACTGGTCATCTCTTAGCTGCCACGGTTTATTTTAATTTTTGAATTGTTTTTGTTTTTGTTACGGACGCTTTTAATGTGCACGTCTTTCTACATTGTTCTCACATGTATAATTTCAACATGAATAATGTAACCAATATTTTGTAACAATATTTTTTTATTTTAAAGAGTGTCCGTGGAGTTTCTTGCCCGTTCTTCTCCATAGGTACCTACTACGCTTTGGAATGGGCAACTAGCTTCATCTTTCTGACTGACCGACCCCTTGACAATTCAAAAGTACCTGTAATTGGTTTATTTGAAATAAATGGTTTGAGTTTGAGTTTGATTAATAAAATATTTTTATTATTCTCTACATTGTGTTAATTAAATAAGATAATTGACACCTCGAGCAACTTACTGGTCCGTTATCTTTCCTATATTACACAATCTTACGTTGATACTGACCAGCCTCAATTATGTTAACTTACAAGAACTCTTATGTTGTAGGTAAGATTAAGTTCAACCATTTATTTCAATACATACCTACTTGTGAATCTATTCTTGGAAAATAAGTCTGTCAGTACCAAAATGGCATATCATTATGCGCTCAGACATAAAATGATAAGACTTTAGCTGCACTTTTCATGCAATAACAATAATACCAAATTATGTACCTGACCAGACACATGTAAAAGATTAACTCATACTTCATTCAAGTAAGAACACTACCAGCGATCGTTGACCCCAAAAAAATCATCAAATCTTTTTATTTTTGTCGTGTTTAGATATCGCTAGGATCGGTAGGGTGTAAAGTTCACTTTTACTCTATAGAAAAGGGAGGATCCCTCCGATCAGACGGGTGTCGTGTTTGGCGGGCAACTGCCTAACGATCAATGTCGCAGAGTTATATACAACGTGTAACGCTAATGCGCAAAACCTCAGACACCACAACTGATTTTTAATTCAATTGACCTATTTCAAAGAGAAAAAAAATCATTATAAAAATTGTAAAGGTTTTATGTGCTGTTTTAGTTGCATGCATTGAAATAAAAGCTATTATTATACCGCGTATGAGAAAATTTAAATTGGTCGACAACAAAGTCTGTTTACCTATTTGGCGGGTTTGTGCATGTGATGGCTTGACCTATTAATAAATAGACACGGCAAGGTTTTAATGAAGATTTTTTGAAAAATGTGACCAATATTAAAAAGTGGTTCAATTGATTCTGCTCGTTATTCTGATCAAACTATTTTCAGGTTTTGCGCATTTAACGTTACACGTTGTATAAATGTTGATCGCGTGGTAAACTATGCTTGCGCGATGCAGGATTTATCTAACATCATTATTTTGTGTGTCGTCAGGTCTTTGAACCGTAACTCGCATGTGGTGATGTAGATTGTGGAATTTCGCTAGGTAATTTAATTTGATCCTGTATATTAGGTAGGTACCCATGCCCACTCTCACAAACGATGCATGAAACGTAGTACATATTAATACGTTTCGATGCCGAACCATTAAATATTCTTATGAGGCGTTGCATCGGTGTACTTACGTATGTCGGATCTTATTATTATGTGCATAGATTAAGTAATGATAGTACTAGTGTCGCAGTGTACTAAGAATTAATTCCCATACGAGTTGTTTTACGTACTCTATTTATAGCGCTAGCCGTTCCGTTTAGTTCGACGGTGTAGGTACCTAGTTAGGAATCCTACACGTTTCTAGACTTGCTTTCGAATTCCTGGATGTCGTATACTCACCACAGTGCTATAAAGGAAATACTAAAACGCTGTTTGTGAGAACATGTACTTTGCTGTACTCTGTTCGATCGAACTGCCTGAAATTTCAAGTAATCATCTCCGCAGTTCCTTTTTACCGACTTAACAAAGGAGGTTTTCAATTCGACACGTAGGTACGTATGTAATATTATTGGAACTGCAATATATTCACATAATTATGATAAATCTATTAGAGCTTCCAAACAAAAATACAATTTTTTATAGGTGTATGTAGGATGTATGTATGTTTGTCCACGCATTTCTCCGATACTATTAATCGGATTGTTACCATTTTTTTATTGGCTTATATTTAAGTTCAACTTAGGGAACAGTGGAAATTTCATAAAAATCAGGAAAGTCGTTTTCAAGATATGGACTAATACGCGTAAGTGTGACGGCTTTTTTTTTCTAAGCGTTTTTTTTTTTTTTTTGTAAAAATGTTTTTTTCATCACGTTTTAGTTGTGGTACCTACCCCCCACACAAATTCGAATACCACTACCTGCTATATAAATAACAGTGACAGGATATTCCACTCGAGGCATGTCCTCTCCGACCCAGATGACCCCATAACACTCCTCCAGGAGAAGAATAGGGCCACCAGTACAGTGCACAAACACAGACGATATCCATCATTCCGACCCCGCCGCCGAGGTCCATCCTGATCGCGACCTCGTCCCTGAGTAAATGATACTCCCCCCGACCCTTGCTCGAAAACGAGGTGCCAGCAGTTGTTGCAGCTGAGCACGTAGCTTTAAATACCCCGAATAATAATAAAGATGAAAATCTAAGTTTGATCCAGCCTGTCCCTTTTTGCTGTCCTACCCTCAGTGACGCCCTAAGAACTAAATAATTATTTCGGAAGTCGATGGCAAAAACGAAAATATAAAACCAAAGACACCGACTTCCGAAATTACAGTTATTTTACACTTTTTTGTGGTTTTTTTTTAAAGTCGGTTGTTTAGTTTTTGGAAAAATCTTTTTGGAAATAACAATAAAGTTTTCATTTTCGCTGGCACAGTTATTTTTAATAGCTCATTATGATTAAACTGTTCAAATATGTTGGTGGAAAGCCAATTAACATTGTCAGGTCTAACACAGTTGGTATCACGCAAACAAGTTGTACTCGTAAGTAAACCTTGGAAAACTCCAGACCCAAACATAACAACGTCGTCATATTCATAGCTCTATTGATAACTTACTTACTCGTTTTAATTTGTTATCCTCTATATCTTGCACCTTTAGTATTGTGAAGATATTTCATGAGTGGAAAATATCTACAAAATAATTATTTTTTGTTTTAAACAATATTAAAATTGTATTAAAGTCCTTTTGCAGTAATATCTGTCCGGATTGCTCCCGACTTTTAGACTTGATAAAAGAAGAAGAATATAAAAAAGGTAAAATAAATACTGAATAAAAAAGACGGACTTTTTTTTACAAATATCCGGCGTTTTATCAGGACTTCCGAAATGGTAACCCTATCCTGTCGGTACTTACTACTAAAGCCGGGTTTCCTGCGCGTGTTTTTTCGAAACATTACATAAAAAACCTTACACATAAACATTTATTTTCATACAAAACGTCGTGTTTGGTGTTTGGCCACGCCTCTTTGTTGTGATGTTTTTGTGTAAAAACACGCGCAGGAGACCCGGCTTAAACTGAACATATTTTTTGTGGTTTATAATAATTTACAAGAGCCTTCACTAATCGACTTAACACTAGCTGTCCTTCATCGACAATAAAAGTTCTTGACGTAGGTACCTTCATATTTTCATGTTGACGTATTTCATATTTTCATGTTATTGTTCAGTAGGGTACCTCCTGAACAATAAAATGAAAATATGTATACCAATATGTATACCATGAAATATTTCACAGCCCGTTTACTGGACACTTTGGGTAAATATACAATTCTCTTGAATCAAAATATTACGTGTAAGTACATGTGACGCATGTAGGTACCTATCAACGTTGCCAGATTTTTTTTCGGGCAATCCGGGATTTTGAACCCTTTTCAGTAAAAAAGCGGGATTCTTTCGTCGAAAGCGGGACATAATAAGAAAACGTAAATTATATCATTATTATTATTTATTTGTATTATTTTTTACTACTTATCCTTTTATTTGTGTTTCAAATTAAGTTTACAATGATGATATAAAGCAGTAGAAAATGTATTTTAATACTATACTAATAACTATTGGTTTGCCCTGTAAGGCAGTTAAATCTTCAGAGGAATATAGTATTAAATAAGTTATACATTACTTATGAATTAGGTACTTGTTTATTTTTACACGAAAAGTATTAATTAATACCATATTCATAGTCAATGATTCAGCAGAACGCTGTCGCCATAAGTATTAAAATTGAACAAGAGAGAAATTCAAAATCCAATATTTGCTGCAATTAAATGAGATTAAAATACAGTTGAATGCATCTCACTGAAGCCGGATCCAAAATTGTTTATGTAGGCTAAAGTACAGTAAGCGATGTGCTTTATTAATTTCAATATTATTTTTAAAACTTACGGCATTCATTCGAAATGGAATAAGTATAAGAACCTATAAGTAGTATAAAAAACCGGCCAAGTGCCTGTCGGACCACGCACAATGAAGGGTCCCGTAGATGGGATGAATTTATCCCAAGAACAAACAACATTGTAGTTGAAAAACATGTTCTCTCATACGGAATGTATAGGAGAACATGGTTTTTTAACTGCAAATGTAAGTTGGTCGATTATTACTCGTTAACTTATAGAGCCTACTTAACTGTGATAGTTTTCCGTTTAATTTCGTTATATATACCTACTAATGCTGTGAATTTTTCCACATACCCAGAACCAACCATTTAGCTGTCAGGGGGGGGGGGATACTTTACTCTAACAAAAATTAGCACTTTAAAGGTTAATATTTTGTTCAAACGGATCCCTGAATCCAAAAATGGTTTTTAGTAGGTAACTCAAAATATTTTTGAATGATCTTCCAACGACACCCCGCACAATGGGATAGACGAGAAAAAAAAATCCCCACTTTACATGTAGGGGAGGTACTCTAAAATAAAAAAAACATGGTTTTATTTTACCACATTGTCGGCGTGATTAATATGTATACCCATGCCAAATTACAGCTTTCTAGTACTAATAGTCTCTGAGCTAAGCTGCGGACAGACAGACGGACATGGGGAAACTATAAGGGTTCCTTACTTGTTGACTACGGAACCCTAAAAAACCGTGTAAATAATTACTTTATTATAAGTAATCTCTCTGCGTTGTTCCCGTCGAAAATTGTGCCATACACCCGAAGTCAGCAGTCAAAGATAGCTGTTATGTTAGTGGTGTCGTTACCGACACATAATATCAAGGGCTAATCCTTCTAAACATTCTGTTCACTGCGGTCCTAAACTATTATGAGATGATCAGCGTGAGTTTAATAGCAGCGGTCATTACGAGGCCCACGATCATCAGTCATGGGCTAAATCTGCCGAAACTACTTCGTACCATGACTTACCTTTTTTGCTCCGAAAATACAATACTTACCGACTTGGCAATTAGCGTGGAATCTTTCCATGCGCAGCATTGTGAGAGGCACAATGATGGCGACAGGCGACGCACAATGAATCACTTTTAATCATAACATTTAATTTAATTTTATGTACGGATGTATTCGCATTCCTTTCCCAGAATTATGCAGACATGAAGGTAAAAGTAAGTAGGTGCTATAAAAAGAAAATCCAAGTGCTGTAATGAGCCGCATCGATCACGCACGAACTCGGTCGAAGGTGGCGCCATCGACCGGAATGCTTATTACCATAAAAGCATTTTATTAATCCTTTTGGATGGCGCCTGTATGGTCCCTTCAGTAACGGTACCTATCTTACCCAGTGTAACGTTTAACTTTCTCGTTGAGAATTCCCATAATTCGACACAACACAACCTACATAGAAACTTCAGCAGTGCCATAAATGCCTTCATGAAGAAAAACTTATACTCTGTCTTGTGAATCGTCCGAGAAAATTTATCAAAAGTTACTGAGGCCATTCTGAGGAAGGTTCAAATAAAATATCGGATGAACAGTTATCCGATCGATATAAAGTTCGGACATAAATAACATCTCGCTGAGATCATAAACGGATAAAAGATGTTCCCGGAACACACTTACTCAGTTATTCCGAGTTGCATTGATGAATTATGAAGAAGCCCATTATTTTACCATGTGAATATTTAATGCATCAATAAAAATAAATACTGCTCACAGTCTGATGCAAATATCTTCACAAAAAAACTTTTGACAAAGAACGAAAATTCAAAACCAAAGACACCGACTTCCGAAATTAAAGTTATTTTTCACTTTGCAGTGTTTTTTTTTTAAGTCGGTTGTTTTTTTTTGTAAAAAGTTTTTATTTTTCACTTTTTAGTTGTGGTACCTACCCCATACAAATTCGAATACCACTACCTGCTATGTAAATAACAGTGACAAGAAGTTATCATATTATCTACATACTAAGTGGGCAAAAATACGTAAATTTATATGGGACAACCTCTGAAGTATGATCTACCAAACAAAAAAAGAATCATCAAAATCTATTCATAATTGGCGGAGTAATCGCGTAACAAACATACAAAAAAAAAAACCTACAAACGAATTGAGAACCTCCTGTTTTTTTGTTCAGTACAGGCTCGACAGTCATCATATGGCCCAAAAGTCATAAGTCAATCGTATTCAGTGAGTTACAGTCATTACTATGTGTGTGAGTGGGGAGCTCTCTATGTATATTCGTCGGTTCCAAACAGAGGTCGTCGCAAATCTAACGAGAACGGAACGATAACGATACGATGTGTAATTATTGCAAAATAGTCTAGCTTGGTCAGTGAAAGGAGGTTAGAACAATATGATGTAAAAATGGTGCCGAAAAAATATTTTTTTCTCTGTAATTCTAATTCGTCTTTGTCATCTATCTCATATAATACACTATCCAATCCTCTGCTCGTAAGTCGTACCCATCCGTAATAAAACGCATCGTGTGTCGCGACCTTAGCGTATGCGCCAAGGTACTGATGGAAAAGTACTGGAGAAAAGAGGACAGGGGCTGTAAACATTTTCTTAATTCGTATAGACCTTGCGTGTTCTAAGTCTGCACCTGATTTCGGTATGATAAAAAAATAACGAGAACAAATAACAACTCCATTATTTCTTATTATGATCGACCAATAAAATAAAATAATATTTTTATTATTTTTGTCTGCATGTTCATATTGTTTTCATGTAATTTTAGAGGCTGTTTTCAGAAAGGTTCTTAACCGCTGCCCAACCTGAATCGGCAGACTAACACAAGCGTGTAACACCCACACGTTTTGTAATATGCACTCGACACTCACACACGCACGTGTAGTACACATAGGAGTCTGTGGGTGTGTGGAAATGTAAACCGAGGCGCCTTCTCTACACCCACAACTTTGAGCATGCGCATGTGTTAGTTACTCAGTGCGGCAGCACGCGAAATGTGCACTATTCTTAAAATTCTAATTAATAGGTAGGCTCAAAATTAAAAACTGGCCAAGTGCGTGTCGGACCACGCACAATGAAGGGTTCCGTAGTTAGGATGAATTTATCTCAAAAACAAACTTAACATTTTACTTTTTTTTAAATATTCAAATGTAAGTTTGTAATTGCAATTTTTTATATGTGATAAAACTACAAATTAAATATTTTCGGACTTTTTCCTTTACTTGTGACCTTGTTTCTTGCCAAACATGATTCTAAGTCAACGGGAAGTACCCTTATAGGTTTTGATTTATTATTTTTGCGAGTATCAAAATATGTCGCATAAATAACCGTATCTTTTTAACCGACTTCCAAAAGGAGGAGGTTCTCAATTCAACTGCATGTTTTTTTTTTTTTGTTACGCGATAACTCGGCCAATTATGAATTGATTTTAATGATTCTTTTTTTGTTTGGTAGGTAATACTTCAGAGGTGGTCCCATATAAATTTTAATAACTTTGCTTGGGTAGTTTTTGAGTTAGCTTCAATAATACGTATTTTTCCCACTTAGTATGTGGATGATATGTTAAGTTCCTCTCACTGTTATTTACTTAGCAAGTAGTGGTATTCGAATTTGTGTGGGGTAAATACCACAACTAAAAAGTGAAAAATAAAAAAAAATTACAAAAAAAAACAACCGACTTCCAAAAAAAACACTATGGCGTCAACTTTAGATACTTGATTTTTTTAGAGCTTCAAAGGACCGTAGACCTACGTATTTGACATTAATTTCAACTTGATATTTCCACGCGTTCCTGAGAAAAATGATCTTGACAGACAGACAGACGGACGGACAACGAAGTGATCCTATAAGGGTTCCTTATTCGTTTTTAGGTACGGAACCCTAAACATCAAAATAAAATAGACAGGATTGTATTATAATTATGTAAAATCGAATCATACAATTTAATGCTACTTTTTTCGATATTTTAGTTATAAGAGTCTCGTGTCAAGTATAGCCATAACTGAAATAACTTAATTTGATTCAGGAATATGTTCAATAGGTATTGTTTTTTCCCTATAATCGTTACATTTGTTTGTTTGCAGTTATTCCCTCGGTTAAACCAGGATAAATATGAGGAATACTAATACGTCATACGTGTTGCTGAAAACAAATTGTTGTCGATGTTCAAATTGTGTCGGGGTTACGTCAAAGGCGTATGTTAATTTTTTAATAAGTAGGTACAAATCACTGTCCACGGCGAATAAAATGGTAATCGTAAAAACCAAATTTTACAGGAAAAATTAAAAACATTTTATTGTGAAAATCTTATTAATTAATATAAATAGCGAAATTGTTCAAATATCAAAAGAAAAGTGATTTTTTACATTCATTACAATACACCTTAAAATCTTGTAACTTCTGAAATAACTGTAGGAAATAAATGAAAAAAATTGACAGAGTGTAATCGGACCTCTTAATATAGAATATGCAATAACCTTAAAACTATCGTAGTAGCACATTACCATTTTATTCGACAGAGACAGCGAAATAATTTACGAGACTACTCAGTTTTTCACGCAATATTTTCATTAGTCAGATTTTCACCTTGTTTAGGGGAGGGGCCTTGCTTCTAATATAAACTGCGATAAAGATATGAATTATCCTGCTGTTTGGAAAGCATTTATCATTTCCTGATACGCACCAAATGACGACATTATATCGCCACTCGCGAAATTACTGATAGTAGTCGAAAGTAACCTAGTTCTGCTCGTTACCTTGATGAGAAAACTAAACTGCAGTCTGTAAATACCTTAGACAATACACTGGTTTCCTGGGGGCCTACCACAAGCTCATAAAGCAGTATTATTTTAATATTACTTCAGTGTGGGAAAGAGATGAAACTCTACAGGACGAATAGCTCCATCTCTTTCTCCAACTGAAGTAATATTAAAATAATACTGCTTTTGAACTGGTGGTAGGCCTTCTGCTCTTGTTTTACATTATATGTGTTGGGCACGTGATACATTTTCATTTATGAAAGTACCTAAATAAGCGAGGGCAACCTTTGCAATTTTGATAGATGATTTTACATGCTCCAATTCATTCTCAAGTGGGTACTTTAGTCTTCCGAAATATGGGTTAGTAAAACTTTCCAGTAGACATTAATGAGTGACAACATGTCTTTGTTCAATTAATATGTAGAGTTATGGGTGAGTGCGCCTACGCATTCAGTCTGTGTTATTTTTAAATGTCCCCATACTTCATTTATTAGCTCCGTCAGGCTACGTGTAAGAGAGCACGGGATTCAACGGAGCAATCACCTTTTGCGCGCGAATGGCGGTACATCTGGCACACGAGAGTCGGCCAAAGAATATTCTAGAGAAAACTACGCGACATGAACCACGTTGCCTGCCGTTAGAAATTTTGACATAGCCTTTAGAATTTCATCAGCCTCCTATGTTCCAAATATATTTCGATGTCAAAGTCAATAATACAGTGGCTGAAAATCAGCCTTTATTTTTCTCGGAAAGCCTGCCATTTGAGCTCCTGACGACACATTATGTAATTTAATGACCATACAATATTGTAATATCGTGTGATCTTCCACAAAACATTTATGTAGTCATGCTGTCTCGGCAATTGTTAACTTGATTAGTACTGTTGACATTTATTTTGTTAGTATTCACTTAATTCAATGTAATATTTAGATGTTCTACCACAGTGAAATGTTACCAAAATGACCACGCTTGGCAGATGCATTGATAACGATTAATATCATGTTTGTCCGACTATTTTACAGAAACGCTTGAAGCCCTTTAATATTGTGTAAACTTGTATCATATACCTTATAATTATTCCTTTAATAATAACAATATATTATTATGTAAACACTGCTATATTTACTTATACTGTATCATTGTTCCGAGACAATGAGATTGTAAAAGCTGCTCCACGTGCTGACGGCAAGTCTGCAACAGTAAACAGAGTGCTAAGTAGGTGAGCCACACTCACAGTTTAACTTGTCATGACGACATTGTCATCTTTATGCACTAATAAGCTACGTCCGCACTTAGCCACATTTCTATCAAAATACAATGCGCCGACTAAAAATGTTTCTGATACCTGTTACCTGCATAGTACTGATACTTGCGGGGCTCGTTCCGTGAATGGCTGATCATCCATAACATATTGAGATCCCTCCGTGGCTCGGAAAGCACGTTAAACCGTTGGTCCGGGCTGTCATTTGTAGATCTTTGACAGTCGTTACGGGTAGTCAGAAGCCCGAAAGTCTGACAACCAGTTTTACTAAGGGGTATTATGTTACCCAGTAACTGGGTTGTGGAGGTCAGATAGGCAGTCGCTCCATCTTAAATACGTATTCACCTGCATCAGGTTAGACTGAAAGCCGACCCCAACATGGTTGGGAAAAGACTAGGCCGATGATAACCTGTTACTTGCCTGGCATAGCATGAAAATATCGCGACCCGTCTCAATTAAGATGTGATGATATAGCAAAGTTTTCTTTGTTGAATATTACGACATTCTGTTTTTAGCCAACGCAGTTTAGTTACTATATTTAGATCTTCGTTATGAAACCGTTTCTTTGTTTAGTAGTTTCTTGCTATACTTATGACAAAAGCCGTGGGAGAGTTTCAACTGAAACTTAGTATTTTTTTGTTTAAAAAACTTTACCTTCAGTAAGTAATTATTTTTCAACACACTTGCTCGAAAAGTGGCTTATTGCATGCACCGAGGTTCAAAAATCCGGTCAAGTACATGTCGTAGGTACCACGCACAATGAAGGGTTCCGTAGTTGGGATAAATTTATCCCAAGAGCAAAACTTAACTTTTTAGTTCAAAATTTTTCTCCCATACGTCGTTGTACGTGACGGTCAATTCTGCAACTGCAAATGTAAGTTTGAAATCACAAAAAAAAAATGTGATAACACTACATATTAACGATTTTCGGACTTTTTCCTGTACTTGTGCTGTGAGACCTTGCTTCTTGCCAAATTTCATGATTCTAGGTCAACGGGAAGTACCTACCCTATAGGTTTAGATTGATTAGTGAGTATCAAAATATGTCGCATAAATTGCCATAAATCTTCGATCAACAATACCAATAAATACGTGTGTATTTATTGGTATTGTTGATCGAAGATTTATGGCAATTTCAAAAATTCAATTTCAATTTCACTTTATACAAAATATTCCTAGACGGTGTTGATGTGTATCAACACCGTCTCGGAATATTTTGTATAAAGTTCTTTTACTCAAAAAATACTGGCCGGTTTTAAAATGAAGAAAGCTTATTTTGTAGGCCTTTTTGGATGATTCCAAATTTGAATTTGAAAAAATAAATTAAAAACAAAAGATTTGCGCGGCATAACTTGAGCGAAGTTAGAAGGTTTCAATTTACTTATCATAGTTTTTGGTAATTTTTGGTGCCAAATTAAAGTTTTAAAACAAATTAGCAGTTAATTTAAAATTTCTGCTACTGTATGCATCATGCAGCGACGCCATTTAACAAGAGAGGAAATGTTAAGGGCAGTAGGCATGTTCCAAGCTGGGGCTACTCAACGGAGTATTGCTGAGGAGATTGGAACAAAACAAAACGTGATATCAAGGTTATGGTCACGTTATCGTGCTACTGGTGAAGTGGCTGAAAGATACCCAGGCGGGAAGCGCACAACCACCCAACGACAAGACCGATTTTTGCAAGTTAACGCGAGAAGACAACCAAATGTTACGGCCATGCAGTTGGTTCAAAGGCTCCAGTCAGAGCACCAGTTGCTTCTGAGTGACCAAACTGTGAGGAGAAGACTGCATGAAGCTAACCTTCATGCTCGTAGACCGCTTCGTACTCCAGCACTACGGCGAAAAATCATGGACGAAGATTACAGTGGGCTCGTGAACATTTGCTCTGGGAAGATAACCAGTGGTCTGTGTAGTGATATTTACCGATGAGTCCCGATTCGGTTTCCATCCCGATTCGCGAAGAGTACGCGTATGGCGAGTTCCTGGTCGTGAGAATCATCTGCAACACCCTTAGGAAGTCCATCCATACGACGGTGGGACAGTTATATAGGTACCTACTACGCTTTGGAATGGGCAACTAGCTTCATCTTTCTGACTGACCGACCCCTTGACAATTCAAAAGTGCCTGTAATTGGTTTATTTGAAATAAATGCTTTGAGTTTGAGTTTGAGTTTGAGTTATGGTTTGGGCGGGAATTCGTGTTGGTGGAAGAGACCTCGTTTGGATCAGAAACACCATGACCGCTGAAAACTACCGTAACCAGGTGCTAGTACCAATAGTCTACCCCCATCGACTACAAATGGGCCAAGAATTCACGCTCATGCACGACAACGCCCGCCCACACACAGCGCGAGTGGTGACCAGCTGGCTGCAGGAGTACGACGTATAGGTCTTAGACTGACCCGCGCAATCACTAGACCTAAACCCTATAGAGCACGCGTGGGACATGCTCCAAAGAAGGGCTTTGAAGAATTTTCCTGCAAACATTGCGACTGAAGAACAACTTTTTTGGCATCTTAGCAGGACCTGGGACAATATCCCGCAGCAAGACTTTGATAACTTGATTCAAAGCATGAAAAACCGTTGCAGGACCGTTGTTAACGTCATGGGTGGTTTTACCGACTACTGATTTTTCGCATAATTACAAAAAACTGTATAACTACGCTTTATTTTTCACATTTTCTTGAAAAACACATTCATCGCTAGTTTAGCATTTTTTTCATTTTTCGTCTTTATATAAATAAAATTTTATTTACGCAATTTATTTTTATTTTTATTTTTCTGAAGTCTAGTCTGATAAATGGGCTTTATAAAAATATTATCCATGTTGTATGTTATTTAAACAAATTTTGAGTAAATTGAGAAAATCTGAAATATCCCTAGACAGTATTGATGTGTGTATTTATTGCGTTGACTTAAAAGTTTTATTTTTTTTAGAGCTCCATGGGACCGTAGACTTAGACAGACGACTTTATACCTCCACGCGTTTCTGAGAAAAAGGGTCTTGACAGGCAGACAGACGGACAACGAAGTGATCCTATAAGAGTACTTCCCGTATTTTCCTTTTGAGGTACGGAACCCTTAAAAACGCGCAAAACATGGTTTGATACGCGTGAGCACTTGTCATTAGCATTAAGGCCGTCGCCCGACAAGCGGTGTCTTTGTGTCGCGTCGCGTGTCGCGCTGGTCTGCACAAGCCTTTACACTCTCTGCTCCATTACGCCTTGTATCAAAATGAAGGTACTATTTCATCAAACCGTCTTGTTAACACACAGTCATAGCTATTTTTAGCAAAAATTCGCTAACATCATTGTGACTTAACATTATTCGCAACTTAATTATCCAGGTACACAAAAAAATTGTACTTCTCATGTACAAGTTGTTCGTTTGCAGGCTGTAAAAACTCGGAAAAGACTGAAACGGGTGCCGCGTGATACAAGTGGTAAATAAGAAATATAAATTGTATACAATTCTATACATACCTACATAATATACATTTATGCTATAGGAACTAAAAATTCTTGAAAAAAGAACCTAGGGATGGCACAATCGACAGGTTTTTTTTTCTAGTTTGTAGATGGATTTAAAAAAAAAAAAACAATTTACGTTTACCCAAGCTAGTACCTATGTACTAGCTTGGGTAAACGTAAATTGTTTTTTTTTTTATTGTTTACATTTACATTTGTGATAGTTAGGTACCCATAACATGAAGATTTTTTTAAAGAATCTAAAATGATGATAGAAATGTCATACATTTATCTCGGCACGAATACCTACTTCAGTAATAAAATCTATCTATTATAGGTACTTATTCATATCATATCATAGATACTTATTCATCATTTTAGCATGATTTGGCAAACCCTGATCGTCTATTAAATACGAGTACATGACATGTCGGTTTTTTTAATTATCACTTCAATCGCCTATTAGTACTTAGTCCCAGGTTTTTTTGGGCATACTCTTTTTTAGTTCCTAGTATTTTGATGTCATACTTTTGAATAAGTACTTGTCTATGTACATATTTGGCAAGTATTAAACAAATGCTAATATCGTCACAAATTATATCGTCAACATCCATCTTGAATGATGTCATCGACGAGCCTTTGCGTATCTTACCTTTTTTTCAGCAAAACAAACTTTCAAAATTGTGTGAATAAACATGGCTGTAACTTACAATAAACTATAAGATTTGGACAAGGTGTCTTTTATGGCACTAGTTCTAATTGGACTTAAAAAATCACAAATTGGATAAAAATGCGCCCGCGCAGCGTCTGCAATGCCGTGATTGAAGTTGTTTGGGGGCGGTGCCGGTGTCGCCTAAATTGTAAATTATTAGTCGCTGTATTAAAGCGATTTCCCACGGTACGTGATCTTGCGGAAGGACGCGGATCAGCCCGTACGGCCGACGACCACGGACAGCCATGAACCGCACACCAAGGCTCTTCCCATGGTCCGTGATATTGCGAACGGACGCAGACCAGCCCGTTGAGATTGGATCCATTTTATCATTCCGAAATGCAAAGTGAAAGACAAGCTCGCACCGTACCTTTGAAGTAGTACCACGGACGATACTCTTCCCATGGTGCGTCGGTGCGGGCTGGTCCGCGTCCGTCCGGAATATCACGCACCGTGGAAAGCTGCCTTTAGTGAATGAGTACACCACACTCCTCTTTTTTCACGATTGTTGTTAACCAAATCATAGACAGTCTTTACCTCACATACCTAAATATATTATTGTCTCTTACAAGTCGAATACCGAATTTTCCGAAATTGTCTTCTTCAATATCCCATGAATATATTTGACTAAATTCATGAATCTTGATGGGCTATGGAAAGTTTCCGATTTATTAACTGTCTGAATAGCAGTAGAGCGGTTAAAATACATAGGTACCTACCTACTTATAATACACGTTGCTTATTTATGGTCAATACAGGCAGGTAATAAATGTCAATGCATTTGAGTACGGAATATAAATTTAATATTAATAAAACCATCATAGTAATGTCTTATTCAAGTACACATGGCTACATATCAAGTTATACATTTCCAGTATACCTCTCATTGTACGGAAATCCTATAAAATGCGAGATCAGCTTATACTGGAAATGTATAGCTTGATATGTAGCCGTGTGTACCACTACCAGGGAACATCGATTCTCAGAACATGGAAATATAGTCAAACGTCGTGGTAAGACGGAATTATTGGAATAATCTAGATAATCTCAATCTGATGAATAATAAAGAAGTGGACAGTGACTTATATGATTCTAATAACTGGATAGACGACTATGCTCTATTTTATCTCTTGATCAGAAATAATTTAGGGACTGATTATGTATTTGAAGTACTCATATGTTAATAATCGCATCAGTATTTCTACTGTTGTCATTAAATCTCCAGAAACGTTTTTAATGTAACCTGCGTAACACGATCAATCACAATCTGTTTCATTTTGACAGTTCAAAAACATTCATTGCGTTATTTACGTTGTTGAACAGACAAATTTTTCGAACATATGAAGCAATGGTTTAGAAATATGACAATATCCTTCAAAATGATTCAGATTTCGATTGACTATAATATATGTTACGTAATTAGGGTACTGGATAGGTACTGCTTAGGAAGAGTAAGTCGTAACAGAGTAGATTGTTTTCGAAAATAGCGCGCATATTTTTATTAAACATTTTCGAATTTATTTTGAGGATGTTCTTTGACGCATTTCTCTTTCGCCTCATCTTTAAATATTATGATGACTGTGTATAGGAAGAAGGAAACGGCTGTTTATCTTCTGACTTTTTAGTATCACAGTTTACGAATATCGCCGGCAGATATTTGATGATATTTTGATACCAGCCATCCTTCTCTTGGGGCTTAATTAACACGGACATATAAAAGCGTTGACATCTGCAAAAGATAGTCAGTTTATAATTGATTTTTAATGTCCAGAACTTTGATTTTTCGATTTCGATTACCTACTAAGAATTGCTAGTGTTTAATCAAAATTATATATTAAAACCTCAATAAAAATAAAAAATTTGTAGGTAATCAATGTAATCAAACAGAAACAAGCTAGATTACCTTGAACTTTATTGATTTGAAGTTATTGGAATTAAAAGTATTTTTATGTTTAACTATGTGTCTCGTGCAGCCTCTCAGCCCGAGACACGATAGTAATTTTAGTAGAAATAGAAGACTAAAATAAAAATATTGCTTATTAATATTCCCAATTTCATGAATTCTAAAGAAGTTGATAGGTTACTTACTACCAACATTACGTATACGTAGGTTACCTACCAACTTCTTTAGAATTCATGAATTTCAAATTCTTTGCCAAAGATAAAGTATCTTAGTATCTTACCGATTTATTGTCTGAAACACGTGCTCTTTTATAGCGTGGTATTCAGCGTGCGACATGTAAAGTGCCTGCTACACGGCTGCCATCCGCATCCCGACAGAGGTGACCTTGGTTGGCGACAGGCAGAACCGTTTGAAATTTGGTTGTAAACCACCAAAGTCACCTTTGTCGGGACGCGGTTAACGAAAGCGTAGCAGGCACTTAAACCTGAACATTGACACATCACGTCAGGATCACGTAGCTGCTGTAACGCAACGTGCTCACGTTGTTTATTCTTCAGGCCGTCATAACATAACACACATATTTGTAATGTGATTACTGTATCACCTGTAATTAATAACATTTGCGACGTTAATTGATATTGATGGTATTGAAACAGTATGAAATATGATTGTGACAAAATAAAATCAACAGACTTTAAAATTCTTGACTGAAATCCTGAAATATTTTCCGAACATTGTTTTAAGAACATTCATTTTGTTTATATTTCTTATTTACATGCATATTACTTACCTACCTGTGCACACATTAATAAATTAGCATACACGCAATAATGTATTAGAGTGTGTGATAAATAGTTCTGTCTTAAAAGTCCTATTACATTTTTTTACGGAAATTTATGATTTGTGTCGCTGTAATTTTCAGCTGCAGTAAGATATTTCAATTATTTGATTATAATAACGATAGTGCCATTATCTTTCTTGTAAGTTGGAATAACACATTGTTTTCGTGTAATTTTCTTAATTGAGGCGGAATATATATAGTACTTTAATTTTATTTATTGTAATTTTGGCTTATTATTTAGTAACGAAAACGAATGAAACGTATTCATTGTAGATAGAAGTTTTATAACATATTAATTTATTTGATGAAATTGTATTTATTTGGAATGTAGTGGACGCTGAATCAAGACATTTATTGCTTTTGTTTACGATTTTTTGCGTGAAAACTCAAAGAATTTAATGAATGATTGAATGAATTCTAGAACTCCAATAAACAAATAAAACATTCAACTAACCTTTTAGTAGTTTTAGCTTTTATTACAATTGAATGAAACAATGTGAATTTGAGCGTCAAAGTTCCATCGCCGACGGTTTTTCTTGTAAACTGAGTTCGTAAAATATTTAGGTATAGTAAATTACACGAAAATAAAAAAATGAATGTGTAACTCCTGCTGCTGAAAATTACAACTTCAAAAATCATGAATTTGCGTAAAAAATGTAATAGGACTCTTGAAACTTGGAAACTCCATAAGTGAACGGTAGAGCACTTTCAGACTCGTATTCTAGAACGATGTTCAAGCATCACTTTTGTCCTTAGCTGATTAGGAAGTTAATTGTCAAAGCAACGTCATTCCAATGGAATTCCTAATTCATTATTTAAATTAATATGTAACGTATGCGTAAAAATGTTACATGAAAACTAGTTTCCGACGCTGTCAAAATTAAATATTCATAGTTTTAATAAATTAATCTTATGTATCTGTTATAAGGTTACTATGATCTCTTACTGTCGTTCTTAGAAAGTGGAAAGTTCTTGAGTCTGTGCCTTTAAACGGGAAAAATAAATTCATAAAACAAATGTAGCTAATTAATTCTGTTTTCCTGTTTATTTATTTTTAGCTACATGTGAGATCAGATAATTCAATGAACAGATACGTAACGTAGAGGAAGATATTGATAGTCAAGTTCAAGTAATTATTTTTATTTGAATTTATAGTTATTCAAGTCTTTAGAGCAGTGCAGGGCGCTTTAAATTGCGTGTCTTTAATTGAATGTCAGTAGAAACCACGCAAAATGAAATTAATCGTAAATGTCGTTTTTCTGTGAAACATTTGCATGAAACCAAATGCAATTACTGAGACCTATCTTTTAAATTCCATAATAATTATCAATTACCTACGTAGGTACCTACTTATATTATTCCACATATATGCCAAGGGCTAAAAAAATTGTGACGTGAAGCAGTATGGCCTCGGTATTGTAATAATACCAGCATTTATGTTCCTCAATTAACGACGTACGAGTCGCACTCCATTATGTATAACGGACTGCAATTGAGCTTTGAGCTGGCTGGTAGGCTAGACTATACCAGTGTTGTAACTTTTATGTACTTTTGTAGGTGCCTTACAGATAAGTTGGTCTAATCTTTTCATACTGGAACTTGAATTGAATAAGTCGGAAAAAACTAAAGGACCAAACATATCTTTCACTAAATGTGAAAGATAATCTATTAAATACGAGTATAATACAATTGTAGCGAAGTCAAAACTGTACATTGAATATTTTGGATAAAAAGTAATTGCTACGAGGTATGGGAACGCAAATGCCGAAAATATAGTTTCTATGAATGTATGTTCAAAAAAAAAAAAAAAAAATTGCTCACTTAAATACCTATACCCTATAAGTCTGCTGTCTGTAGGCTATAAATTATCATGCTATTTGCTATGGGGGATGAGCAATATTGCAATTTGTTCGTATTCTTCTATAGTTTACCGCAAATTGTAGTGACAGATTTAATCTTTTAAATGATTATCATCACGCTATACCTTATTGGAGCTAAGCAGTGAATTATGACATATACAGGATGGATTAATGAGATGGGGCAGTAAGGGCAGAACCTTAACCGTTGTTGCTACAAGAAAACGGTCTTAGGAGACTGTCCATAACTTTTTGAAACATTTCAATCAGCTTTCACAAATTTTGAAAAAAAAAATACAATCAGCAAGAAAATGGACAAATTTCACAAATACTTTTTTGATATCAATCGATCCTGTTCCATATAAGGATCAATAATCTCTATCGAACCAACTGAGGTTTGAGTACTAGAAAAGACAGAAATCGCAAAAAAACTTCCCATACATTTCGTAGGAAATGAGACTGAGATTCCAGGAGCTCGTGGCTAAGTAACAACAACCGCACGGGTCGATCCATCAGGTTAAGCTACGCTTGCCGGAGTTGGTCCGTGGACGGGTGACCATCTTTACATACTGAGACTCCTCCGTGCCTCGGAAAGCATGTTAAGCCGTTGGTCCCGGCTGTCATTCGAGAATTTTTGATAGTCGTTACGGGTCGTCAGAAGCCCGAAAGTCTGACAACCAACAAAGTTATATTATTTTAGTGATAGCTGTGCGTCAGAAATAATCTGTAAGAATGCATCAGTCAGTATATGGGTGTGTTGCCAATTTGCCATTAGGTTTATATATGCAGGAATGCAGACGTTCATTAATCCACTCAAAACGAAAAACTTCGCAAGCAATGGGAAATTGCTACTGAAGGCTGCGGGTGTCGACCACACGGACCACTTTAATTCGCTTGCTCCCGCGTCAGCAGTCCTGACTCTCTTAATATTTGACTGCTGAGACCATAAGGGTCAATCGAAAAGTTCTTAGAACTGCATATATATAAAACCTTTTTGGGAGAAGTTCGATATTCAAATTAAAGAGTGTCAATCACACAACATTTACGCAAAGTGTCACTCGTTTTCTCAGTTCGTTCATACGTAATAAATTGTTTTGTGCAACGAGTTGCGCAAAAACCCATAATTATGGATAAAAGTGAGCTACGTGCGGTTATAAAATATCTCAGTTTGAAAAAAATGTCTACGAAGGAAAAAATTTCAGACATTCAGCAGACATTAGGGGATGATGCTGTACCCTATTTATTCTACGGTTGCGTACTGGGTGGCTGAATTTAAAAGAGGTAGATCAAGCTGTAAAGATGACCTGCGTTCTGGGCGGCCTTCAACCTCTGTTACGGAAGAAAATGTCAAAAAGGTTGAGAATCTGGTTTTGGAAGACAGAAGAATAACTATAAAACATATAGCTAAGATCCTAAATATATTATTTGGTAGCGTTCAATCCATTTTAATTGATTCACTGGGGTTCAAAAAAGTGTCGGCAAGATGGGTGCCACGAATGTCAGCCGACGAAAATAAAAAGCGACGTTTGGAAATTTCTAAGCGTAATCTCGAAATGTTCCAGCGTGATTCGGATAATTTTTGCCGTCGCCTTGTCACCGTGGATGAAACGTGGGTCTACCATTTCGATCCTGAAACTAAGAGACAAAGCATGTCTTGGAAACGACCATCCTCTCCATCCATTAAGAAATTTCGAGTTGCTCCTACCGCTGGCAAATTTATGGCCTCAGTGTTCTGGGATAGTGAAGGAATCCTTTTTATTGATTACATGCCAAAAGGCCAGACGATTACTGGACCCTATTATGCAAATATAATCCCGAAAGTGCGTGAAGCGATTAAAGAAAAACGTCGTGGAAAACTGTCGTTGGGCGTGTTGTTTCTTCATGATAACGCTCCTGCTCATCGATCGGAAATTGCGCTCAACGCAATCCGCTGTGCTGGCTTCAATCTCCTTGACCACCCACCATATTCTCCGGACTTAGCCCCAAGTGATTTTCACTTATTCCCAAAATTAAAAGAGGAAATTCGTGGAACAAAATTTCACGATAATGACGTGGTTATGGCTGCCGTAGAGGAGTTTTTCGAGAGTCAAGAAAAACATTTTTCACAAGGAATAAGAAAGTTAGAAACGCGTTATTCTAAATGCGTTGCATTGGAGGGAGATTATGTAGAAAAATAAAATATTTTTGTTTAAACCTTTGCATTTTTTAAGCTATTGCATAGCTTTTATCGCGGGCTTTGAGCGCGGCGACCGAATCAAGAAATTCCGTAACGTAACGAAAATAAAACCTAACACCCCCCACTCCGCCTACAATGACGGTTCCAACGTAATTTTTGTTTTATGTCATCACGTCATCATCCCAAGTGTAGTGTACAAATGCTATGCTGGCTTTACTTTATTTTACTACTAAAATAAAAGTCATATTTTTAATAAAGCTTCCTTGTAGGAGTGTGAATCAAAAAAATCTTGGAATCAATATTAAAAAAAAAACGTGTGCCACTCGGGGACTGCCGCGGTTGATTGATTCCAAGATTTTTTTGATTCACACTCCTACAAGGAAGCTTTATTAAAAATATGACTTTTATTTTACTACTAAAATAAAAGTCATATTTTTAATAAAGCTTCCTTGTAGGAGTGTCAAAAATCTTGGAATCAATATACCTACAACACACCACAATATACGTCAACTTCTACGTGAACGAAGTCGCAGGCAGAAGCTAGTACCCAATAAGACAAAAATAAAGCTGATTCTCAGTTCTGTGGATACCTAGTCTATAATGTGCCGCAATGTGCGGAAAGGGTCTTGACAGAAAGAAGCACAACAAAGTGCTCTAATAAAAGCTCTGTTTTTTTTCTTTTGAGGTACGTAACCCTAAGAATGAATAAAAAGTGAAGCGTCTGATACTTTATCAACAAGAAGCACTATTACCATGTCACGACCGTGACTTCATGATTAATTATACAAGGTGTAACGATCTTAACAGTTTTTACTAAACACGGTTGTATCTAAGTTTGTAGATTGTCTTGTAAACATATTTGAATAAAGGCTGTCGCATACAGGCGCGACGCGACTCTAGTAGAACAATTTCTATGAAAGTTTATTGAATTTGTTCTACCAGAATTGCGCCGCACCGTCGTCGCATCGCGCCTGTCTGCGGGGACGTAGATAAGAATGTCTAGCCTAATCCGTCTTCATTTCTCTTCGTGACTTACGTAATACGTACTATTTTAAGCTATAATAATACAGTGTGTGTGCTAAGCTTATCTGTGTTCTTTTCCACAGACGCCTGTCTGCGGTGCCAGGGCGAGAGCAAGAAGGATTCGTACGGCAAACAAGACTGCGTGGTGGTGTGGGGAGAGTGTAACCACAGCTTCCACTTCTGCTGCATGTCCCTGTGGGTCAAGCAGAACAACCGCTGCCCCCTCTGCCAGCAGGAGTGGTCCATACAGCGCATGGGCAAATAACCTGCGAATATACTTCAAGTGCAAAACATAGTTCTAAAATAAAGCGAGCTAATAATCTCAATGCTGCTTTATTTATTCTACGATGGTTTTAGTAAAGTCAGGTGTTTAGTGGGAAACGGACATCAGCCAGAAATACTGTGATCGAAAATTGCTGAGCAATGATCCTAATGAGTAGCAAAGTGTGCGATAACCATTGACCCTTTTTTAATATCCTGGCAGATTTGCCCTGATATTAAACAGACTATCAAAGTCAGCTTATTAGGTCGATAGTGAAGCCATCACTTACAAAAAGTAATATGTTATTCATTAGATAGGTAACGCAAAAGTTAGTTTTTTCAACATGGCCAAATATGTTATTAGCAGTTTTCTACCGTTTTATTTTATGGTGTGGTTTTCCTTTTACGTGGTAAGAGTGACGACATTTACTACAGTAGGTACACAGTGCAGTGGCGGACTAAGCTGGTTGGGGACCCGGCGCGGCAAAATTAAATGGGGTTCCCCCACCCAGGCATGCAGAAAAATTTGAGAAGTAGTATACAAGAGCGAGCGCAGCGAGCTCGAAATGTTAGGTTAGGTTTTCTTTTGACTATTCATAAAGAAAAAGGAAATACTTTGTCGACTTATAGGTACTGAAAAGTTAGAGCATTAGACAAATATAGGAATAGCATGCTAAAGCGCGCGAAGAGAGTTAAAATTTTAGGACTCCGGATAGGTTAAATTTTCTTTTGAACATTTGTACAGCAATAGGAATCACGTTTTTTGAGGACATAGCGAGCGAAATGAGCTCGATTCTAGCACCCCGCCCCGGATTGGAAGGTAGCAAAAACGACGAAATACGAGTTACTTTGTCGACTTACAGAAAAATCTGAGAAAAAGAGAATGAAGAATGCAAGAGTGAGCGCAACTAGCTCGAAAATCTTAGCACCCTCCGGTGATATTTAAGCATACGTAGAAGGACCCCCAACTTCAAACTGCCTTTTAATTACTGGACACATTTTGGCCTTTACTCGAGATTTGGGGCCCCCCTTAGACTGGGGCGGACCGCACCTGCCCCCCCCCCCCCAGTCCGCCAGTGATACACCGATTAAAACAAGATGAGAATTAATGTCAACACGTGGTATAATAATTTGCCATTGTGATAAGTGTTATTAGACGACGTCGTATACCTACATTATGATAAAATACGTATCCTATTGTATTGTAATAATCTACGTTTGTGATTTCTTAATGAGGCAATCCTTCGGCATTGTCCATCACAAGGTCTACTCAGCTACATTCACATATTGATTGGGGGACAAAAAATGCGAATGAGCAACTTTTTTTATGTGTCATGGGCGTAGCCCGCTCTAGCCGCGAGCAACCAGGCAGGCCACCTGTTCACCTTCTCTATAAAAAATCTGAGTTCCTGTTCTAGCTTCAATATACTACCTGCTTACAATGCTGACATTAAGTAGGTTGTTTTGAATTTAATTATTAATGCTGAGGCTGACATTATAAAAAAAAAAAACTGAATTCTCGTGACCATAATGAAATGTTAGGAAAAAAACCCCGAAATGTCAACAAGATTCGACTGCTCGTAGTTTTTGTTGAAACAACTTTTATACCTCTTTTTTGGAATTTCACTAGCAATCTGATTAAAGCATTTACTTATAAAAGGTCAAGCAATTCACATCCACTATAATCTCGCCAATTCTTAAATGACGAAGAAAATAAATAAATGTTGTACTTATCTTTACAACGAACAAGATCTGCTTCATTCAGTTTTGTTACCATTCAGAGAGAGTTCCAGAATACGAGCAGTCATACGTTTCATAACATGCCCGTCCACTGGCACTGTATGGTTATTTTCCACGTTGTGTCATAAGTTCATAACTATCATAATTCATAAGTATAAGTGAATTTACATTCGGCATGATTCCATGATGCGTCTGTTAATGATGATTGGTCGTCAGTACAAACTATAGACCGTTGTTAAACATGAACTCTGTCTCGACTCGATTGCTAATTACTGCAATAAATCACGGAAGCTAAACAAAGACGTCAGTTGTGTAAATTATCACTTCTCCTTTATTACCATAGTTTTATTGAAATGCTAGAAAACTCTGGAAATGTGTTTGTCTTTGTTTAGAACTAACTGGTTGTAATTAGGTGCGGAACTGCTGGTGATTCTTTTGTAGACTAAACTTAGGATCCAAAACCGCTACATTATAAAAATTCTTGGTGCTTAATTTGCAGGAGCAAAATACAATAATTAAAAGGTTAAAAATACGGAAACATATTATGTATGTGCTGTTTAGTGTTATGTAGGTATGTGTTTTTGTGCCAAAATTGCCCAAAATTGTATTCGCGGTAGCCCTCTACCGCGAATACAATTTTGGGCCATTTTTTTAACAAATTCATAACCTGAATTAAATTGACTTTCTGAAATCAAAAAGACTTGCGGAGCATTGAGCTTATTATTATTTATTGAGCTTATTCATTTCTCGGAACCCTGGGATCCCGGACCTTTGGCGTACGAGGGGTCGTACACGTATACACGGATAAAATGGCAGGGGGTGACAAGCTTGGGCACGCCACAATTGCGGCGATAAGACCCCTCTTTGAGGAGTGGCTAGAGAGACGCCACGGCGTCCTCACCTTCCGCCTGACGCAGGTTCTCACTGGACACGGCTGTTTCGGGAGGTTCCTGTTCAGGATAAAGCGGGAGGAAACGCCCGGGTGTCACCACTGTGTGGATCGCCCGGAGGACACGGTGGAGCATACGGTGAAGGTCTGCCCGGCTTGGGCGGAGTATCGCCGTGTCCTCGTGGAGGCGATCGGCGGCGGTGATCTCTCTCGTACGGAGCGAGAGGAAATGGGAGGCTGTCACCTCCTTCTGAGAGGCAAAATTCGCGCCCTCACGCCCCTAACCGCCGCAGGAGGAGACGCCCTAGGCGTCGGGAATCGCAAGCCGATTTGCGGCCACCGTAGGCTCGGGCTTGCGGATGGTGAGCAATAGGTAGCTTGCCGTCCGATAAGGACAAGGCCCGGGTCGACGGCGCGTTGTGTTCTACGCGCGCCTCAAAGAGATGTCAGCAGAATTGACGGGGTCCGCTAGCAACATGGCAACTGAAGGAACACGGGTGGGTTTTAGTCAGTAAGAGTCTGACACGCCCCCTGGTCCACCCAGAGCGGGAGAAGTTATTTGATAATATCCCTCCCAAAAAAAAGGGGGTGACTTGCACACTCAATAATGGGCCCCCGAAAACTGTCGCTAGCACATAGTGACTTAGCGACAAGGGGGCAACATGTCCTGAGGTGCTTGAGGAATGGAGAGGTATTCCACGGCTTTCAGAAAAATCCCAGAGCCCGGAAGATGGTCAAGATCTCTACGAGCACTTACTGGAATACTTCCTTCTACCGAGCACGTTTGCTCTTGCAAGTCTCCACTCAAGCCGGCCAATTAAGGCAAGAATGAGGTGGGAGCTCCGTTCCTCGTCAGTATTCACTCCAGCTGGCCAATAAAGGCAAGCCAGAGGTGAGGAACAAGACTTCTCTCAGGAGATAGGGTCCGTGGGGTCGCTACTGCCCATCAGCTCGCCACATGCTACCCTGCGGGTTTTTGCATCTCTCTTGGCCTGGTTCCTCATCCCAGACACGTTCCGGCAATGTAAACTCTACCGGCACAGACCTAGAGTTCGAAGCGCGCAAGCCCCACCACGACGTCAACATAGAGATATGGTGGTGAGGTATTATTATTATTAATTACTGATCGTCTTTAGCAAAAGCTAAGGGCATGAAGAAGTCGACTTCAGAGCTGAACCGAAGTTCAACCACCGAGTTAAAAGCACACTGCAGCCAAAAAGCTGGGAATTCTAAATAAGGTGAGGCGATATTTCACACCTGGTCAGCTTCTTAAATTGTACGAAGTACAGGTCTGTTCCTGTATGGAGTATTGCTGCCATTTATGGGATGGTTCTGCAAAATACCAGTTTGCTGCACGTGACTCAGTAGAACGCAGAGCAAAACAGCTCATAGGTGATGAGGCGCTGGTGACCAGGCTTCACAGCCTAGCATATCGGCAATACGTTGCTTAGCTTGCCTCGACAGGCACGCAACTTTCTGCGTATGTAGAAGATCGAAGTCTACAAGTGTGTGCAGTAGCTCCACGACCTGATCCCATTTCCCTTTCACTACCAGACGTACTGAAGGGTACCCAGACCTACCATCAGCACTCGGGAGAGGTCAGAACGAAAAAAATTTCGTACAAAAAATAAAGACAAGGAAAAAAACCTGCGAGATTGGAGGTGATTTCGTCACGATTAAAGATGCTAAGCAGATGCATCAGAAATGTATCTACGTTTGTTCAAGGCTCTAATTTAATAGAGGAATGCATTGGTTCTTTCAAAATTGACCTCCAAAATTGAAACCCTTAATTAAAAGACGTGTGATCGTAAGGAGACGCTGACACATTACATTTCAAAGCTAACGACGGCCAATGCGAATCAAGCGACGTGCGTCATGCATAATACGATCAGCGCCATGCTTGTTAAAATGATATAAGATTGTTATGTCTTCTAAGAAATCTGTCTTACATAAACCGTACGGCATTAAGATAATCTGAAGACCGAAACTCTATTGATAGCGTCTATTTGAAAACTGTTTGTGGCTATTTCGCTCATAATTGGGTCTTAATTTCTTGAGTCATTAATTCATAATTATGGTATTGGTAAGAACGCAACATGGTGGAGTTTTCCGTCCTTAACCAGTGCTAACCAATTCTTATTCATTCTGACCAGCTCCTCCCGCCATTTTGTTGCAACACTTGCAACGGAGTATCGCTATAACAGGATCCATGTGCATGGTGGTAATGTCAACTTACTGCAAATTGTAATCTCCATAAATGTAATAGGGAAGAAGAACCCATATCTTCAGAGATTCATTAATTTGAAAGTTGTGTGTTATTTATTCGGGTTCTAGCTGACGAGTATTAATTAGCACTATACAGGAAGCGTGGGGTACCATGACGTCATCGGTGTAGTGTTTCACACTGATACAAGTATGCCTATCAACCATCAAGTACCACCTACTGCGTAGCAATTCATCTCTGATCGACAGCGCCAATGTCAAATCAATAACAATCACTTGAAACATTGAATTATTTTGTAGGCGACGCACATCCATCGGCGGTGACCTGATCTTTCCGTCCCATATTAACCTGCGATTCTGCTATTGTTTTTATTTGTAAATACCGATGAATAATTCAACATCTTTTAATATTTTTGTCTGCTATTCTGTGCAGTATGTTCTGAAATGCTTATGTGCGCTCTCGACAACTAATTTAAATGACCTCTAGACGTGCAATATGTAAATTTTTCCAGAAATAAATCATGTGCATGGCCTCCAAAGCCTCTTTTTCTCTACTCCTAATGTAGTCTCTACTCCTAATGAGGCAGTGTAAAGTTCACTCATCCTCGATAGAAACGGAAGGATCCTCCGACCAGATGGGTGTCGTGTCTGGTGAGCAACTGCCCAATGATTGAAGAAATATACTGATCGCGCGGTAAACTCTTGTTGCGCGTTGCAGGATTTCACGTGACGTCAGTGTGATGCGTAGTTCGTATGTGGCGATGTAGATGCCGCCACAACGTTAAACGTTATTACAAGAAGCTGAAATCTGTGCCAAATTATTTCTAGCGACTCATATGCCAAAATACGTGGGTGTATTGCAGGTTTCATGTAATTTATGACTAAGTATTATTACATTTATTGTTGTTATGGTGTAGGTCGTTGACCATTGCATAGGTAATAATAGTACTCATAGTATGGCACATTGCCATCATATTTCAGGAAGTAAATGTTCTAGTAGGTACTCTTTAAGTGCGAATTCTTATCAATGACTTCACCACGTATGCTGCAGTGTGAATTGTAGGTGTGTCACTGATAAGAAAAGGAATGTTATCAATTTGTTTGCTTAGATAACACTGAGTCGCAAAATCATGACGATATCTCGTAAAAAATTAGGTAATCTTGTGACAAACAATTTTGGGAATATTTTTATCGTCAGAATTACGAGGGCTTATTGGGTTATTTTTGTTTCAAGAAATCTGTCTGAGTAAGTAAAAACTGGAGCAAGCTACACCAAGGCGGAAAAACAAGCTGCATTACTAGATAGGTATGATAAATCATTATTAAAATATCTACTCATATATTATGTTATGGTAAACTATAACATATTTTTTTTGGCGTCCAAAGAAATCTCCCCCCACTTGCAACCCAAACGCCATTTTTACCCCACTACGGTAAAGCAAAAAGGAGGGTTATGTTATGATTTTGACCGGTATGTATTTATGTTCATCTGTTACCTCATAAGTTCATAACTTCTAAATAAATGAGGTATCATTGGTTTACGTTCCGTTTGCTACGGAACCCTAAACAAGGGTTTCTAATGAAAGAACTTAATTAGCACATTTCAAAAATAATATATTATACCCCAAAATAATTGAAATAAAAATAAAAGTTTCTCTACCAAGAATCTGCGTTCTTCTAACAATCTTCTCCTACTTTATCCTTCTCATAGGTACTTCTGACTTTGTTCATTCTTCCTTTCATATTTAGTCCATTCTTCAATGGAATGCCCTTCCTCTTGATATCAGGACGGCCACCAGTCGGTATGCATTTAAGCCTTTTTTTTTTCAAAATAAATAGAGTAGGTAGTCATCTCAACACCTCTCTCCCTTGAATTTGTATATATGTATATTTAAAATATCGGTATATATTATATTAAATATGTATGTGTGTGTATTATAAATAACCTATTTCACTCGTGTGTCTGTCTGTCACAGTCAATTTGCTCCGAATCGAATGGACCGATTAAGTTGAAATTTGGTACATATAAATATGTATTTTTGTGACCCAAACACGAACGTGTAACGTAAATAAATGAATTTTGAATATAGGGATCACTTTAGGGGGCAAACAAGAAAATTAAAAAATAAAGTTTTGCTAACAGTATCGTGTGACATATATTATCAAATGAAAGGGCTTGTTGCGAGCATCTTAAAAATACTTTTTATATAATTTTAAAATAAATACTTTTAAAGATATTTAAGAAATTCGATGAAAATTGACCATTCCCCTTCCCTTATCTCCGAAACTACTGGAGCTAAAATTAAAAAAATACATAGTATGGCTCTTTACTCATAGATTACAGGAAAACCTAAAAGAAGTCTATGGTCTTAAAATAACATGGTAAATCTCTCAGTATTGTGTGTACAAACTTACATTTGCAGTTGGAATGTATGGGAGAATACAATGTTAAGTTTGTATTTGGGATAAATTCATCCCAACTACGGAACCCTTCATTGTGCGTAGTCCGACACGCACTTGGCCGGTTTTTTTTAAAGAGTTTATCTTCAAGTAGGTACACACGGCTACACATCAAGTTATACATTTCCAGTATAAGCTGACCTCGCATTTTACGGAAATCCTATACAATGCGAGATCAGCATAAACTGGAAATGTATAGCTTGATGTGTAGCCGTCTGTACATCCAAACGGATCTCAAGAACTGCTTATGCACACCTTTCACTGATTTATGATTGGCAAGTCATAAAGTGTACAGAAAGCACGTTGCCGTCGCATAAATCTTAAATCGCACTTTCGTCTACGTGACATCCTAGCGCTTGCTAGCCGGGCTTGGTATCCGTAGGTACCTCTACCTAAAACCGGTATCGATACCAAGATACTTTCGTGTCGCAGACTTGTGGTGCTACTTCTACGGGATAAAAAAGTCCATATCTTGTTTGAGTTGAAAAAGCAGGTTCATTTACGACATTCCTCTTATTCAGTACAGGGCAAATATGCCTATGACATGATATTAATAGATCCATTATAGACCGCGCGTACAGTCCTCGTGAAATAGAAATAGTTACATAGTGCTAGTCCTTTGTTGGTTGTTGTAATGTAATTACAGGAAACTTAGTCGAAGGTGGTTCTGTGCAATTATGTATTAAATTAACTGACGTCCATTAACAAAGCTATACCATCGCAACAAGTAATAGTTTGTGGTTGATTTGAATACTGTATTTTCATATTTTTCGTCGAAGGTGGTTCTGTGCAATTAAGTATGTATTAAATTAACTAACGTCCATTAACAAAGCTATACCACCGCAACAAGTAATAGTTTGTGGTTAATTTGAATACTGTATTTTCATATTTTTCATCCTTATGTTAGGAACATCTTTAAAATATGTCATTTCGTTCTTTAATTTAAGTAAAGACGAAGATTGAATAGGTAATTTAAGCCTAGGTATCGCATAACTTCCTAGTTTACAATAATTACCTAACATGAAACGACCTCGATGCAGTAATCAAAATTGTTTCGCGTTTGTCTCTTTTGGTTGATTCAGCAAAGTGGAAAAATATATAAACATCACGTGCTTGATTAACAAGCCTTGTTGACTGCCTGCTTGGCTGAGAGTTGTTCATTAAAATGATAAATAATAATTTAGTCAGGTATTTAGTTCCTTGTAGTTTTTTCTCAATCAGTGCACCTTGAATAGGTACTATTATTTTGAGCAGAGTTCGGAGTGAACACGACACGTTTCGCCACACCCGGCCAGGCCTCCACTGCGAGCCAATCACGCGCCGCCACCGCAAGTATAATCAGTACTTTCGATGCATCAGAGTCGGACTATAGACAGCCTTGTGCAGCAATAAATAAACAGAGATTGCGTCAGATAACGACGATAATGACTAATCTGTTCAATGTACAGTGCCGACCAAAAGTCCATGAGCAATCTCACAAAGCAATAGACTGACGCTTCGGTTTGACTTACGACCTTCTTCTATAAGTTGTTACAATACTGTAGACACGCACATTACACACACACACTCACTTTGTCTGCAACCAATGACTAGTTCAATAATCATCATTCGTTTTTAGTTTCATTCGTCTTGTTCACATAAATATTAAAGTTTAGCAGGTAGACCACAAAAAACTAAGTAAATTATTTCGATTTCTGTGGGGTAGATGCAGTTTGTTACGAGTATTCAATTAATAGAACTTTTTTGGTTCGTGGATAATATTGGTGACGAGTATTTAGCGCAGTGTTGTGGTTATTATTATCAAAAAGCAGGCATAAAATATATTGAAGAGATCAGATCAGATCAGAGAATATTATTGCACTGCGTAAAAGTGAAGTGAATATCTAATGAAACCGGACTAAGTGTGAGTGTTATCATTAATATATTTCATATTTTACTAAACATAAATCTTAATCAAGGGTATTGTTGATAGAACAGAGGTATTGTTGAGACAGAAGATGCCTTTAAAGTTTTAAATTCATTGTGAGGTTTAATTCGATTAGTGAATAATAAATAATAAGGTATTATGTGTAATAAAAACAATGTTTTTCTTTGTTCTAGAGAAATACTGTGAGGGTTAAGAGATATGAGGAAGGGGCTTATTATCGAGTAGCAGCGACGTCAAATGGTGAATGAAACAAATGGTTTCATACCAACGAGACATTTTGCTGAATTATTAAAAACACGTCATTATGAACCGTTCGCCGTGCACTCTGAAGGCTTGCATCACTGAAGACCAGCTAGAAAACCGTTTTTGACCTTAAAATATTGACCGTACCAACTTAATAAACAACAGATTCGTTATTGCATGAATTTATGGTAACGAATTTTTTAAGCACGTATCAATAGGGTGTTTGTCGTATTTCTTGCAGATATACCGAAATTGTTTAATATTATTTTAGTAATAGTATTATTTTAGGATTAAAATTTGAGGTTTAGTTTCAATCTTCTTTTCGTAAAGAAAATGAATACTTAAGCTTTAACCTCAATAACAACCAATATTTACTAAAGTCAAATAAAATGTAAAATAATTAATACAAATAAAATATAAACAAACTGCCCATATTTAACCTTAAAATTACTTATTCTGTAAGTAGTTTTTTACATTTTAAGTAGTCTAATATTCTTATTTATTACTTAATTACTTCGACCATGATCAAAGCTTAATATTTATGGTGAAAAAATCCATTAAAAATTTAAAATATTTCATAATTTAAATATGTCTAAATAATACAAACTGCTTCTAAGTTTCTTGACATCTATTTCACATCTTATTCAGCTGAAGTAATGATAAATAATTGTAGCAGTTTATTAACTTATGTAAAATAAATATAACGAATAAACATATATTTTTTAATTTTGTTATCATATATCACGCATTTTTTATTCTAAAACCTTTATTGCAATAACAACATAAAAAAGCAGCAATATTTAAAAAATATTATTACCTATCGAAAACAAAAATAATAATATTTGCAAAAAACCGCACTGTGTTTCACGAGATTAGAACCTGAGGCAGATTGAATTCCATACCAATGCTTAACGCTTTCTGCTATCTGCGCTTGTTAAGTAACTATCGAATTTTAGCAATGCCATTAACTGGTCAAGTTCACGCGCATAGTGCGTGTGTGCTAGCATGTTTAAAGCGACGGAAATATATTGTTGTTTCGTGTAACTGCGTTATCTGTGGTGTGTGTATCGTGTTGCTTACAACATACAAATGTACGAGCTATACCGCGTGTTCACAGCAATACGACTCTTAGCGTGCTCATGCACTTTTGAGCGCTTACTGTACCTACATGATCAGTTTCCTGAAAAGTGCGCTATCATGGTGGCAAAATGTTTTTACCTGCTTTGATAATCATATTTTTGGCTGATGTAATAACCAGAAATATACAATTTTAAAGAATTCCTGCGCGTAAATTGCCTTCTTTGTTCTGTCTAATAAGTTCTAAATGGAACATTCTACTTCAACGCTCGATAATTGTTTCAGTATAGGCTACCTAATAAAGCTTTGTGGTGTCGTCATTTTAAACTAACGTCCGTTCAATGACCAATTGTTACCTACTCTATTAGGCGTAGGGTTTATTACCGGGAAATCCGTAGTTCTCGTTTTCGAGAAATTCAGATCGAGAACTCGAGAAATCATTTATTGCCTAAAGCCCCCAGTATAAGTTGGACGCGGGTTGAATACAAACGAGTGTATTCCATGTGGGGAAATGTTGTCAGTAAAATAAAGAGCCGGTTATCTGACAATGCTATAAATGCTTTGGTTTATCTTAAGGCAAATTTTATTAAAATTAATTCGACATTTTAAGTGATTCATACTAGTCCAAGCACAGGTTAAATTTACATACAATTGGCAAAAAATAGTGCTGTGATTATTCACATAATATCTAGTAATTAATAATCGAGTTGAGTTCCTATTTAGTTTTTTTTTTAATTTGATTATTTTTGTATTTAATCAGAGTTTATCAGAGTGAAGAAAGTAGTTTAAGTTTATAAAAAAGATGACTTTGAATAATGAAACAAGAAAAATACTGTAATTTGTTGTTATTGACATGAGATTTTATTGATTGTTGCCCAAATTAAATAAACATTATGTTTATTAACGACGTTCCTTTATTAAACAACAAAATTAAACATTTAAATGAAAATTTCTCGGATTCTCGGGTAGTCCCGAGAATTCTCGAGACCTGACTAATGAAAAACATCGAAACCCTAATTAGGCGTCAAAACATTTGTACCTATGTTTGAAATATGTCTAAAAGTCTTAAAGGCATCTGTTGTAGTATCGCTAAGTAGGCCTACAATGAATTTACGGCGTGCATGAAAGAAAATCTTATTTCCAGGTACCTACATAAATAGATTTTGATTGGTTGTGATGTCCATCCAAAATAGCTCTAACTCAGGCTAGCTGCCCGAGTTAAAGTTATTTTTTTTGTTTTATTTTCGGTCCACAACTCAACTTGCAGCAAGAAAGCTGTAAGGAACTCACTAAATATAAAAAAAACCGGTCAAGTGCGTGTCGAACCACGCACAATGAAGGGTTCCGTAGTTGGGATGAATTTATCCCAAAAACAAACTTAACTTTGTAGTTGATAAACATGTTCTCCCATACAAAATGTATGGGAAAACATGTTTTTGCAACTGCAAAGTTAAGTTGGTCGATTATTATTCGTTAACTTGTAGGTAAAGCCTACTTAGCTGTGATAGTTTTCCTTTTAATTTCGTTATATAAACTACTACTGTGATTTTTTTCACACATCCAAAACCAACCATTTAGCTGGCAGGAGGAGGGACACACTTGACTCTAACAAAAATTAGCACTTTAAAGCTTAATATTTCGCAAACGGATTCCTAAATCCAAAAATAGTTTTCCCTAACTCACAGTTTTTGAAGGACCTTTCCAATGATACCCACATCAAGGGATAAAAAAAAAGAAATAACATCACCACTTTACGTGTATGGAAGGTACCCTAAAAAAAAATGGTTTTCATAGTTTTGTTTTACCACTTGGTCGGCGTAATTAATATGTATACCTATGCCAAATTACAGCTTTCTAGTACTAAGGGTCTCGGAGCTAGACCACGGACAGACAGACAGACGGACATGACGAAACTATAAATAAGGATTCCTTGTTTACTACGGAACCCTAAAAACAGTATCGCGTCGACGAGGCGTCTGTTTATTGAGGCTATTATGTTACCCTGACCGTAATATCAGTTTACAGACACCCAAAAATAACATCAACCTTTGCTTCGCTGACCTAACCTAGTAGCCTAAGCCTAATTATAATTAGGACAACATCTGCCTGTCTGTAGGTACATTACCTACTTAAGACAAATACGGCTGGCACAGATCTCAAATGGTAGGTATGTAGGCTTTCAATATTAGGTATAATAGGTTTGTAATTTTCGGAGATGCACTAAGATGTCTACTGTCTGTTATTATATCAAATATGGTCACTGTAAGTCTGTAACCGCTATTGGCAGTAACTTTCCATTCGCTGGGACTGACTGCGGCCAATGGATAATAAGTCGATGTTTATGAAACAAAACGCCAAAGACATCGGTGTGTACTCATACCTATTGGCGGCCATTCCGTGCCATACGAGGCTCGCTCGAGAAGAATCGTTTGAGTTTGGTGTGAGTTCTAGAATGTCATTTGAGCAGAGTTCGGATGTTAAACATTGATTTTAGTCATTGTTACGTTCAAACATGGAGTTTGACTTATATTATGAGTAAATGTTTACTCAGGTACTATATACTAGGTACTACACTTACATGCAATAGACCTTAGATTATAATATACAAGTATTTAATTTAAGCAATAGACATATTGACGTAATCAGCTCAGTAACTATGCATTACTGTTCTCGTAAATCCTTTTACGAAGCTTAAAGTCCATAACACTAACAAACCTTAATTTGTAAAAGTAGACAGAAGCGCGATGGCCGTTTCTAATCGTCGTCTTAATTAAAGCTCTCACAAGACAGCGCCAGTCTCTGCGTACGTCGGTAGGAACCTTCTCGGGATGTTGATCAACAGACCGTTACTGCAGTTGCATCATAATTCATATTGCTGAATTTGAAAACAAGTCTGCATACCGAAATGAACATAACAAGCATCCCACTCGTAGCTTGTTAAATATAGCGGTTTTGTGAAATTCTGAAAACTGATGAGGACTTTGTGTATCGCGCTGCTCTGGTGTTCAAGATTTGTAGGGTTGGTAGCGTGCCCGAATGCCCAGGGTGCAGACATAAGTAGGACCTACCTACTCAAGTCATCGAGACACTGCCCACTCCTAATGAACGAAACAAAAAAACAAAAAATTGTTAACCTGAAATACATTTCTGTAATCTGTAAGTACATCGCATCGTTAAACAATTAATAACACCAAACAAAACAGGCGTCTAATTGCCAATTAAATCTAAATTTCGTGTCTGAAATGACGTGTAGTGGAAATCCGCTAATTAGATAGGTATGATTATTACTAGAATACTAACTACTCGTTAAACAGAGCCTTCATTTCTAACTTTATAATTCTGTCTAGACAGTAGAAAATAAATAAATTCCTAACAATATAAAACTTCCTTTTTAGAACCACTATAATTATCTAAAATAGAAATACAAAATTACAATGTAACGTAATAATCCTTCGTGGACTTTAGCTTAAATGAATATAAATCTAAGTACCTATACGGGGTGGCAGGGACATCGACGCGAAAACTGAAACCATGGATTCAGTACATGATTCTGAAACCCCCCGCGGTGAAATTTATCG